>OU898276.1:183886697-184584033 GCA_918026665.1 Diabrotica balteata
GAGGATGCTGCTGAATGCAGCATACAAAATAATGTCCAACGTCATGTTATGAAAGACTTAGAGCACATTCTGAAAAAATAATTGGCAAATATCAAAGTGGCTTCTGTAGACAGAAATCGACAATAGATCAGATATTTGTTCTGCGACAGATCCTCGAAAAATAAGTGAATATAACATCGACACACATCATCTGTTCATTTACTTTGAAAGCGCATATGACAATATAAACCGAGAATTCTTAATAAAAGCAATAAAAGAATTTAATATACCAATACAACGAATAGAACTGATAGAATCTCTAAAAGTAGAAAGTAAAATCCGGATACAAAATTAATTAGCCGAAACAATAGATGTGAAAAAAGGACTACGCCAGGCAGACGATCTATCATGCATCTTGTTCAACATCGTACTCGAGAAAATACTGAGGCACATAATAGTCAATACTCGAGGAACAATTAATAAAATCGTGCAAATACTAGCATTTAAAAATGATGTTGACATATTTGAAAGATCAAGAAGAGAAATAATAGAGGCATACAACCAAATAGAACGATCTGCATAAAATAGTGGCCTTAAAATCAATCAGACCAAACTAAAATATATGCAGGGAAGTAAAAACGCAGAAATAAGGCAGCCACAAAATATAACAATAGGAGAATACAACATAGAGTGAGTAAAAAACTTTATATACTTTGGATCCCTAGTCACGTTTGATAATAACGTTGCGGAGGAAGTGAAAAGGCGAATATTTATTGCCAATAAATGTTATCATGTCTTAATTAGGCAACTAAGATCAGACAACGTCGCAAGAAAAACAAAATGCCAAATATACAAAACCTTAATAAAACCGGTACTCACATACGGCTCAGAAATTTGGACAATCAGCAAAAAAAAGGAAACGTTGTTAGCGACCTTTGAAAGAAAAATCTTGCGACACAAATATAAGGGCACAAAAGAAAACGGAATTTGGCGAAGAAGATACAACTTTGAACTATACAAAATATACCAGGATCCGGATATTCTTAAAAATAGGATGGCTGCGTTGGATAGGACATGTAGAAAGAATGAAGAAAGGCGAAATATTAAACAAAATATTCAAACAGATGTCAGTAGGAAAAAGAACAAGAGGAAGACCGAAGCTGAGATACTTAGAACAAATAGAAAATGATATAACAACCCTAAAAATAAAAAAAACTGGAGGAAAAAAGCATGACACAGATCAGAATGGAGAATTATCCTGGAACAGGCCAATACCCAAAAAGAGTTGTCGAGCCAGTGATGATAATGATGATGGTGTTGCTTCCAGAGGTGCTGGTCGTCCACGGGGTTTCAAATCTGAAATAGATAGCAAAGTTTGCAGAGGGATTAGACTTGATGGAAAAAATCATTTGGTAAAGCCTTGCAGAAGATTCTGCTGTGGATTGAATTGCAAAAAACTGTTCAAACACAGTGTGGAAAGTGCAATGCCGGACTCTGTATCGATTGTTTCGAAACTTTTCATAAAATGTATTCAAAAATAAATTTTTATCAGAATGAGTATTTTTGTACCTCATATACGCCTAGCGTGATCATATAAACACGGGGTCCTGTAAGGACCCCCTTTCAAGAAATAAAGAAATGTTTACAAAGTTTTTACAAATATACCTACCTATAACTTTTTAGAGATTTTATACAATTATTTAACAAAAAAATAATTCAGGTTCTAATGGGTTAACGAGCTAATAAATGTTTAAAACAACAGGGGTTTTGAGGATTTACTAGATAGATTTTAAAATTTATTTTATTTTAGGTACAATTTTTTAAATTCTACATTATAATAAGTTAATATATTTTTTATGTTTCAATATCATGGTATATGTTACAAATCATCAATTTTTTTGGAAATTATAACATCACCAATGATATTAGGACTCCGAAATTAGGATATCTTTCTGCAGAGTCCTGGAATGATCTAGCTGCGATTGTTTAATAATTTTAGTAATAAATAATAAACTAATAAAATAATTATTGGTGTTTTCTTAATTTGTATCTTCTACCATCTTTATCTGAAGAAGTAAAAGTCCAAACTTGCAACTTTAATTAAAATGTCAACGAGACGATCTACAATAATAATCAAAATCATATAACAATATAATGCTATCCACCGACAGACACTCACAATACAATCCAGAAAATAACACATCACAACAGTGCCTGGACATATTAAAACAAAAAATTTTCGTTTACTCAAGACGTCTAAGGAGATACAAAATTAGTAACAAATGAAAATCCGACAATATGCTTTTTGAGATGCCGAGAAGGCGTTCTATCGGAAACTTAATTCTACTGCGGAAAAGCCAATAAATCGTATCCAAGCCAAGAAGAAATCCATGAGTTTTGGGGAAATCAGCTTTCCACACCAGCTGCTCTTAACACCAATGCTGGATGGATCGAAGATATTGCGCACAACTGCCAACACTACGTTACTGCTCCCTATAAACCCTTCACTACTAAAGAAGTTTCAAATATTATCAAAGAGCTTCATAATTGGAAATCTCGTGCACCAGACAGCATTCAGAACTTCTGGCTTAAGAAGTTCTGGAGTATTAATGAGTGCTTATCAGCATTAATTAATCACAGTATTTCTAATCGGTGAGAAATGCCATCTTTTCTAACCCATAGAACAACTTATTTAATACCAAAAGATCAAAATAATACCCAAGATCCAACCAAGTATCGCTCAATTACTTGTCTTCTAACTCTGTATAAATTGGTTACATCTTGTGTAGCCCGGTGTATCTACCAACATTGTGCTCTAAACAATATCATAGAGTCTCAACAGAAAGGGTGCGCTAAGGGTTCCATGAGCTAACCAAGAATATAGCAAAAAAAAAGGAATCTTTACTGCTTTCATCGACTACAAGAAAGCGTTTGATTCAGTGCCGCATGAATTACTTATAGATGTATAAAAAATATATAAAGTCGATGATTACAGAGTGACCTTTTTAAAACGTAAAATGTCAGATTGGAAGACAAAAATTCACCCTGGTGAAAACAATCGCGAAACTGAAAATATTGCAATCAACCTGCCTATTTAAAGGAGACCCATTGAGCCCACTGTGGTTTTGTCTAGCGATGAACCCCCTATCCCAGCTACTAAACTTAACTGACACAGGTTTTAGCATCATAAATAACACTATTCTTGTGGCAAAGCTTAATCATCTAGTGTATATGAAGTATTTAAAACTCAGATCAGATGCTAAAACAGTGGAAAATTTCTCTACTGATATTAGTCTGCACTTCGGTTTTGAAGTGCCGTATCTTAAATTTAATCAAAGGAAAAGTTAAGTCTGGTGGATTCGATACGAAGTGTTGAAGTTTATACGAAGGGCAAAACAGCTGCTTCGTTCACATCTTAATAGTAAAAATTTGTTTAATGCACTAAACACCTATGCATGTTCCACCATTAAATACTCATTTAATATTGTTAAGTGGACAAAAACGGATATAGAAAATCTTCAGCGAAAAGTACGAACACACCTCACAAAGACACAAAACACTAGCCTCGAAGTGCAGTAGAAAGAACGACATTACCGCGGTATTTAGGAGGACGAGCACTTATGGATATAAGTGAGCAACTAGAAAAACACATTACTAATTTAAGAACTTATTTTCAGGTGCAGGCTGAGACATCGACGCTGCATCGCCCGATTTGTGCAGTAGATGATACAACACCGATCAAACTGAGGGAACCAGAAATGCTCATAAACCATCTTACCAAGGACTAAAAAATGCGCACCTGGATAGGTAAACCTCTGCACGGGCGACATCCCAATGAGGTCAGTCAAGACCATGTCAACAATATAGCGTCGAACTATTGGCTGACAGTAGGAAAGATGTTCCCTGAAACAGAAGGTTAATTACTCGCCATTCAGGATTAGGTTATACTAACCAAAAATTACCTGAAATATATCGTCAAAGACCCTCAGGTCCCAAATGACAAATGCCGATATGGATTTCAAGCTCAAGAAACCATCCAACACCTTACCGGGGGCTGCCAGGTATTTGCTGCAACTGAATATAAGGAACGGCAAGACTCAGTAGGAAAGATCCTTTATCAAGAGATAGCCATCAAACTGGGAGTTCTCCAAACAAACCATTTCCCATATTATCAATACGTTTCTGAAAGTATACTTGAGAACTACAAGCTATACTGGAACCGCACTGTGCTTACAGACCAAACAGTGGCACATAATAGACCAGATCTCATACTAGTTAATAAACTAAAGAGACAAACAACACTAATTGGTGTTGCGATACCAACCAATAATAATCTTCACGTTAAACAGAACGAAAATATCGCCAAGTGGAGGGATCTGGAAATTCAAATATGAAGAAAATGGAGAATTTACAGTACCCAGACAATACCTATTATTCTTTCTTCTACTGAAGTCATTCCGATAAATCTCCTAGAAAACATAAAAAAGCTAGGTCTGAATGAACATCTCTACAAGACCATGCAGAAAGATGTACTGTTCTCAACGTTCAGATGTGTACGACCATTTTTTTTTGGAAGATACTCTAGCATACCAAGTTACCTAGGACTCGATAATATGGAAAGAGTCCCACCAGAGCTCAATCATTTTGATAACGTAGGTATCTGGGATGAGTGAATTTTGCCTTTAGAGGGATTATTTAGCCATATGACTAAATCTGAATAACAATTTAATTTATTAACATTACAAACTAAATACCTATAACTAATACCAATAATAAATTGTTAGATCTAAGGATAGCAAGTAGTTGACAAAAATTGAGGAATAGTTAAAGGGATTTCTAATAACGTCGTAACATATAGCGATCTACATTATTTAAAAAAGTTAAAACAATTTTAAGTACTTAAGTACGCACTTTGTTTATTATAATGTTATTTTATCCTCAAAAGTTCATTAAAACAGATAATACTAAAAATATGTGACACAAACAAAACGTTTCCAAGTTTATTATTTATAAAAATACAGGAATTGGACACTGTGTCATGATAAAATTAGTCATACCTTTTAAAATACTCATTGTAAGGATGCTCAATTTTATAGGAATACAGGAATTTACATTTAAAATAAGTACATAAGTTTTGTATCCTACGCAGTGAACCAAAATACTAGGAAGTAGGCGTAGAACCCGTGTCGGTCATAGCTTTCGTGGAGAAGAAACTCTGAACTGAGTAGCGGTTCTTCTGTACTTCACGGAAGACAGACTGGGAGGGGGATGTCCTCAACCTCGACACGGCACGTCCCATATGGCTGATAGGGAAAGTTCCTGCAGATATGCAGGACAGGTACGAATAAGGCATTGCCAAATAAGTACCCGCGGATCAACTGAGGATATGACATTAGGCAGCAGTAATGTCATTACTGGATTAAGGCTATGGAAAGTAAAAGTTCTGTAGGCCTAATTCCAGATACTCACAGGTGTTACTCACATTATGAGTTAAGCGGCTGTGATACTGCGACAACAGCAGCGTCTGACTCAGAGTGGGCGGCTGTAAACAGCGTCTATTCCCAGAGTGGGCGGCTAAAACACACTTAACAACCCGTCTGGCCAGCGTGGTGAGTTCACGGCCAATCTATCCCACCCTCTTATGATAGACACACGTAAGAATTGGCCCTCAGTCCTTAGTTTTAAAAGATTGCCAGAAACAAAGAAAACAAGCAACGAAACTGGATATTGCGACTTATAATGTCAGATCACTGATGAGAGACGAAAAGCTAGCCGAACTGGAATAAGAAGTAAAAAAGATGAAATGGGATATATTAGGATTAAGTGAGATAAAAAGAAAAGAGGAAGCCTGTATGAAGTTGGAATCCGGGAATGTACTATACTATAAAGGAACTGAAGAAGAATCATTAGCTGGTGTCGGTTTTCTTATTTCTAATCAGCATGTCCATAAGATTAGACAATATATTGGAATTTCAGAAAGGATCGCGGCTCTAATAATGGACATAAATAAAAATATAAGTTTAAAAATCATACAAATTTACTCCCCTACATCATCACATATGGATGAAGAAGTGGATATATTCTACGAATCATTGACACTAACAGTGAACAAATACAAAAGCACCTACACAATCATTATAGGCGACTTCAATGCCAAATTAGGGAGAAAACTAGAAGAATCAGAAAATAAAATCGGCAACTTTGGATATGGAACACGAAACGAGAGAGGAGAAACATTGATGAACTACAATGGAAACGAACGGTCTATATGCGATGAATACCTTTTTAATTAAAAACCACAGAGAAAATGGACGTGGGTCGCGCCCAATGGTTTAACAAAAAATGAGATTGATTACATCCTATCCAAAGAAAAGAACATAGTACAAGACGTTACGGTCATAAACATGATTTCCGTAGGAAGTGATCACAGAATTGTTAGAGCCAAAATCAAAATTAACTCCACAACAGACAGACAAAAATTTAAACCATCTAAAAAAGAGATAGATACAGAACTTCTTAAAGAACGCAAAGAACCATACATAAACCAGCTAAAAAGAAGTGACATATCACAGCTAAAGGGTTTGCAACTAGACGAATTAAACGATAAAATAACAACAGAACTACTAGAAGCAGGCCTGAAGATTGCTAATAAACAAAAGCGAAAACAACAAACAATTAGCGCTAAATCACAAGATATGCTAAAAAAACGACGACAACTACTGAATGATAACAAAAGAAATACAGTGGAGTTTACCGAACTGAACAAAACCATAAGAAAACAGATAAAGGGAGATTTAAAGAAATACCCAGAATACCGCATTAAGAAAATCATAGAGAACAACAAAAGTTTAAAAACAATGAAGACAAATACAGGAAAAAGAAAACTAATCATGCTTAAAGCTGAGAACAATGAAGACAGAGATCTAGGAGAAATAGTAAAAATCACTGAAAGATATTACACAGACCTATACAGTTCTAAAAATGACCCACCACTAGCATATAAACAGAATCTCTCGAGGAAAATACAAAATGTTGGCTCAGAGGTATTACCAGAAATAACTGAAAATGAAATCGAAAAATCCATAAACGACATGAAAAGAAATAAAGTGGCCGGTGAGGACAAAATACTGGCGGAACTGCTAAAAGAAGGAGGAGACACGATAAAAAAAATGCTAAAAATACTGTTCAACAAATATCTGTTTGAAGGTAAAATACCTAAACAATGGAGAAATGCCAACACAATCTTAATACATAACAAAGGAGACCGAAGAGACCTAAACAACTACCGTCCTATTTCCATTTTGTCACAACTATACAAAACCTTCACAAGAATAATAAACAACCGATTAACCTATAAACTTGATAACTACTAACCAGTGGAACATGCGCTTAAAATCTTAATTGAGAAAACCAATGAATACAACCTTCCGCTGTACATAGCATTCGTAGATTATGAAAAGGCTTTCGACAGCATTGAACACTGGGCGGTTGAAGAAGCTCTGGTCAATAGTAGTGAGGGAGCTTTGTAACTGGCTACCTACATCGTGAGAGTTGGAAATCTTTTGATTCCAAGCCTTACTTCAAAGGACTTGTGAATGAATGCATCTCCATAGGTTTGGATCTTCAGTGACCGTTGAAAGATAACTATTCTTAATTTGAGCAATTATAGCTCCAGAGAAATAAAAGCACTTTGAGTTTATTGATTTATAATTAAATACTTTAAGAGTAGAGGCCCAACACGGCCGTAACTTACTGTACAATATCAAATGTACTCTTTCTTTTTATAACACGTAAAACAAACCGTTATGAGAAATAAACATGACAAAATGCCCGATTTCGGCGAAGAGAAAATATCTAAATACGTGAATTGTGAAATTCTTAACTGCCCGCTGGTGCCTGCTCAAGGCCATGTGTCGAACTCGACTGCCCTTAGTGAACTAATAAAAACTACATAATGCGTAAGATAAAAGATAGTAAGATGGGAAAAGTACCCCTATTTTATTTAGGTGTGAAAAATATTTAACAGATGTTAGACGCCACTTCGTCGGGTCTAGCGAACAAACTTGATAAAGTTATTCTACACTCAGAAAAGTCAGAGAATTATAGTTTTATTTTATATTTTAAAACAATATGTTCATTTCTGGAACAAGTAGAATAGATTCAAGATACCGACAATTGATACATGATATTTACCAAAACGCAACCATGACCGTAATTCTGGACGACAAATTAATAACGAATAATATAAAAGTTAAACGAGGAGTCCGACAAGGCGATATAATTTCACCTAAACTGTTTACCTTGACCCTCGAAGAAGACATAATAAAATCAACAGATTGGGAAAACAGAGGAATATGTATTAACAGAAAATACCTAAATCACCTTAGATATGCGGATGATATACTCCTGATCTCCTCGGAATGACAAGAACTGGAATTAATGCTGAATGAACTTCATGAAAAATCACTGCAAAAAGTCCTACAAATTAACTTCAACAAAACAAAAGTAATGACAAACACGGAAGACCAAGAGGCAATAAAAATAAAAACAGAAAAAAATAGAACAGGTAAATGAGTATATCTATCTAGGACAAGCAATCAGAGCTAACAGAGAAAATCAAACAGCCGAAATATCGAAACGAGTAAGAAAGGGATGGGCAGCGTTCGGAAAACTTTCTTACGTTCTAAAAAATCAAACAATCACTCTACACTTACGAAGCACGGTATATAACTCCTGTATAATACCGGTGTTCACCTACGGAGCACAGACATGGACATTTACACAGGCCAATTTGGATAGGATAAGGTAGGCACAAAGAGCGATGGAGAGACAAATGTTGGGTGTATCACTGAGATATAGAAAACGTAACTAGTGGATCAGAACCAGAACAAAGACAGTAGACGCGATTGAACAAGCAGCAAAACTGAAATGGAAATGGGCTGAATACAATGAACGTCTCCAAGACGGACGATGGAACAATGCCATCAGAAAGTGGCGTCCATACAATGCAAAGAGATCAAGAGGCAGACCACAAATGAGGTGGAAAGATGACATCAAGAAACAAGGAGGTCCCATATGGCAGAGAACAGCTCAAGATAGGGAGAGATGGAGAGAACTGACACATTTTGTGACTCGCACACATACTCTCCTTTCTCTGCTCTCCAGTTACTTCTCTATATAGGCGAGCAAAACAAACACTAAACCTACCAATTATCCGCAACAAGATGAATCAATCTCTGTGAACCTTTTTGCGTTCGATTAGGGAAAGTGTCAGAAAAGATTGTGAACAAAATTTAAAAAAATTTATTTCCTAAGTGCGTAAAAAATGAAAAATTTGTAAATAAGATAATATCGATAGGAATGAGTTTTCTAAGAATATAATAACGACGATGGTCCTCGAGCTGCCTAGTGACTAGGTAAAGTGTGCAAATCGCGGTCACCTAAGAAGAAAATTTAATATAAAAAAAGTAAAACTCTGTGAATCAAATTTAAGCCGTCAATCCGTAATTTGGGGTTTTAACTTATTGTAAGATACATTTAATTTCAAAAATATAAAATTTTTGTCTTTGACAGAGACAAAACATAAAAAAGTATCTTTGACCGGTATTGTCACCATACATGGACAATACCGGTCATGAGTGTGGGTAATGCCAGTCAATTTGTTTGTGTTATTATTAAAATAAAAATCAATATCTATTTAACATTTTTTTTGTTATAAAACGATTAACGAATGTGGCTTAATGGGTCATAATTCAAGTAAATCAGTAAGAAAGGTGAAAAAATATTTTTTATTACAAAACAAACAAAAAATAACAAAAATATGTGTTTTAATGTAAAAATAGTTGACAGTCATCGCAGGTATAACTCTCTGCAGAATCCCATCCACTGCACTCTGAATAAGCCCATCGTGAGCAAACGGTAAATATATACCACAATTCATTGTTTTTGCCAAACTCGCTGTAAACCAGGCATCTATCTTCGTATGCATCGTCACTGTTATCACATGATGTATCAATATCCGAATCCAAAGAACTAGAATCAAACACCTTTTTCTTGTAATGCCAATTACAAGAAAAAGGTGTTTTATTACAAGAAAAATTATCTTGTAAACCCAAATGCTAATTTTCTCTGTTCTATTGCTGTTACGCCATAAAAAATTAAGCTAAATATTTTTTTGTGTGACTATTTTAGCTACTTGTTCGCCAAAAAATACTGATTTTCTACCTAATGAGACACCTTGAAGATTTTTATTTTTTATTCTTTCTTGCCTTTCTTTCTTATGTCGAAAAATGGATGGATTAACCCCTAAGGATTAATACCCCTAAGGATAAATTATAGCATGGGGGTAATACCGGTCAACTGACCGGCATTGCCTCCTGTTGGCATTTTTTTTCTTAGAATTTTTTACTCGTAAACATGTATTAAAATATTGATCTTTAAAAAAGGAATAGGCAGCTAACGTCATTATAATCATTTATAACCAATTTAAAGATCTACAAGTGAATAAAAATGAATTAAAAACTTATATTACTCAGCATAAAAATAAGATCGAAAACACTGAAAACAGGTTAATAATATTTCTATGACAATGGTTTGCGCCAACTCAACGCTCGTCAGCAATCTGAATACAGAGTAGTGTAGCGACACGTTGGCAGTTATAGGAGGTTGCCAGATTGAATAGATTTCGCACAATCGGGATGACCACCATTACCCACTGACCGGTATTTGCACAGTTTACCCTATGGTCTTCTTTTTCTTGTAGTTTTCATGTGTTTTGTGTGTCCAAGCATCGAGCTTCAGTAAGTCTGAGCATTTGGACTGAGCTTGTGTTGGTATTTTACTATTTTTTTTTGTAGGAGGTTGTGATGAGGATCACGCAAAAAAGTCAAACCCTTACTGATCATGAAATCCGGAAACCAAGATCCAGCAGGCAAGGAGAATATCATGTAAAAGACGAGGCTTTCCAGGTCGATAGCAAGTAAAATCCTCGTTTAGATAAAAAAATTACACGTCTAAGAATACACAAATGTAGACCAATAAGACTTGCAACATGGAATGTACGAAGCTTGTACCAGCCAGGAAAATTGGACAATTTAATACAAGAAATGGCCAGAGTGGAAATAAAATATATATAATATAATTATAATATAATTATAATATAATTTTAATATAATTATATATAATAAAATATATTAGGCCTATGTGGCGCCTATATTATAGGCTTATGTGACGTACAATGGCCAGACACCGGCAAACTTATAACCAAAAACTACATGATGTATGCTGGAAATAACGATTTGACTCATCGCAATCTTGTTAGACACAGAAACTAATAAATCAGTTAGAAGCTTTACTCCTTACTCAGAGTGAGTGATAATGGTTCAGCGGAAGATAAACATGCAACACGTTAACTTAATTCAAGTATACGCACCAATAGCAGATAAGGATGAATAGGAGATAGAACATTATTACATGGAGTTTGACACAATTTAAGATCTAATAAAATAAAAGACAAGTTAACGGATGTGTTGGGGAATTTGGACTAGGTGACAGAAACGAAGGGATAGACTTGTGGATTTTTGTCAAAATGTTTGTCAATAATGAACACAATATTCCAACTACCCGACAAAAAATTATACACTTTAACATCTCCTGAAGACAACATATACCGCATAGTGAGAAATCAAATGGACTATATATATTAGTCAAAAATAGGTAAAAAACTTAACTAAAACAGTAAAAGCATACCCCGGAGCAGATGTTCACTCAGACCATATTCCGTTGATAGCTAGAATACACGTGAAACTCAAAAAGATTGTAATATCTAAAAATAAACCAACATTTGATTATACACAAATAAGAAAAAGAGAAATACATCAAAAAGTGATCCAACAAGTCAACTTAAATCTAACAGAAGTATGAGAAGAAATCTTAATATCAGAAGATTTCAATAAAAAGTGAATTCAGAAGGCATTACTAAAGGCTGCAGAAGAACATTTAAAGCCTGAAAAGACAAATAAAAAACAGAAATGGATGACTTCAAAAATTCTAGCATTAGCGGAAGAGAGGAGAAAATTCAAAGGAAGAAATGAGCCAAAATACCAAGAGCTACAAAGTAGACTTAAGGTAGAGATAAAAGAGACCAAGGAAACATGGTTCACAGATTAATGCATAGAAATAGAAGAGTGTGACAGAAAATACGACAGCTTTAATATGCGTAAAAATATAAAAGAACTAACAAATACCAAAAAGCGAACACACTATGGAATACTCAAGGATGGTAATGGTAAACGCTTTGCAGACATCAAAGACAAATTAAGATTAAACTATTTGACGATGCTAGAAAGATACAATAAAAACCACATGAACAAACAGGACCGTAAATAATAATGTGCGAATTAGAACAGGCAATTAGAAATGCAAAGAGCGCAAAATCAGTAGACCCAGATCAGATACCCACTGAGCTAATTAAATGCATTGACAAAGAAACATTGCATATACTTTAGGATCTGTTCAATAAAGTATTTACAACGGGAGTAATACTCGAATATTGGTTGTTATCCACGTTAATAACACTACCAAAGTCAGTACATGGGACAGAAAGCTCCCAATACAGAACAATTTTCTTAATAAGCTACACACTTAAGATATTTCTTAAAATAATACATGGAAGACTTTACAACAAAATGGAAGAAGATATAGATGACATCCAGTTTGGATTCAGAAGAGGACTAGGAACGAGGCTCTGTTCGCTTTTAACGTTCTCGCGCAAAGACGACTTTGCGCGAGATCATTAGATATCGTCAGCAGTGTGTGTGGCATGATTTACGTTTCCCTGTGAATTATTACAAACTACAGTTGGTTATTGTTTGAGTTTAACGATCATTTTTATATCAGTTTAAACATAAGAATTTTCTATTGCCAGTGGTGTTTATATTTCGTCATAAAGTGCATCAGAGATCCCGTATTTTGGATTATCTACAGATTGCAAGGTCAGTCTTTTTATTTTGTTTATATCTATTTACGGCGATTCACTCCCACTGCTGCTCTGCTGTTCCCACCATGTCGACCTGCGCTAACTGTTCAAAGTCAATCGATGATCGAGAATCATCAAAACAACTTCAATGTGAAGCATGTAAACAGAACATACATTTAGCTTGCACTGATCTACGAGCCGAAGATCGCGTTACTAGGCATAAGCTACGCGGAATTAAAATTCTTTGCAACAACTGCTGCTCTAATATCGAAAACTTTGCTAATTTAAAGACGCTCTTAAAAGATCTAAAAGAGAATTTTCAATCAAAAATTGATCTAATAGACCAAAAAGCTAATGATATCAGTGAAAGACTTTTACAGATCGAAAACAAGTTATCTATTGAGGATCATTCTTCATCTCCAAAATTTACAGATACCAGAGCAAATGAAGCAGTAGATCGCATTAACCGGGCTAAGAATATTTTTGTTAGGGGTGTACCCGAAATTACAGGAGACATTGAAACAAAGAAAAGTCACGATGATGGAATATTAAAAAATATTTTAGATACTGTAATGTCTAACTCCACTCCTGTCACATTTTTCAGGACTGGAAAACCAAACAATCGCTTCCCTAGGATGATAAAGGTCATTATGCAAAATGAACATGAAGCCAAACATATTTTGAAGAACAAAAAGAAACTTTTACAAAACGTCTCTTTAAAAAACGTTTCCATTATCGACGATAAGACTCCAAATCAAATAGAATGCCTAAAAGAACTTCGAGTGGAACTGGAACAGAGAAAATCGAATGGAGAGGAAAATTTAACCATAAAATATATACAAGGTGTCCCGAAAATTGTAAACTTTCGTCACTAATTCTGATATTTCAGGTTTTCATAATTGGCTCTGTTTCTATACTAATCTAGCTACTTTAAATTCCAAATTTAATGAATTTTTATGCAACATTCAAAACCTAAATCCTCAAATAATTCTTATCACTGAAACATGGTTAACACCAAATGATCCTGACTCCCTTTATAACATTGATAATTATTCCCTTTATAGGTGTGATCGTCGTAATCGGCGTGGAGGAGGAACTTGTATCTACTTGTCTTCAGAAATTACTAATAATTTCTCTGTTACATCTCTTGATATTGCTGTCCCTAATATGGAACTTCTTGGCTTAAAAATATGTCATAAAAACTCTTTTGTTTTTCACCTAGTATGCGTTTATCGGCCTGGTGATTCTAGATTAGCAGATGATGAGTCCCTTATCGCATCACTTGATGAACTGTCTAGGCTAGAGAATTTAATTGTTATTGGAGACTTTAATTTTAGAGACATTTCGTGGCCTATAACTGATCCACCTAGTGGCTTAACAACTTCCAAAAACGCATTTACAGATTTTGTACTAAATTCTAATTTACATCAATTCATAACGGAGCCGACTCGTTTCAGAATCAATAATTTACCATCTATTTTGGACTTGGTATTCTCTAATGATCCCCATTTATTAACACATCCCTTAATAAGCTCTCCAGTAGGTAACTCAGATCATGCAGTCATAACGTTTCATATTCAGTTTAACTTACAGTACTGTACTCCTAATCCTAATGTTAATAAAACGGTATATGAAATAATTGATTTTGAAAATGCAAATCGCCAACTGACCGACATTGATTGGAATGATGTTTTCGGCGACATAAGGAATCCAGTTGTATTCTGGGATAAGTTCTTACAGGTTGTTAATTTATGCAAAAACCAAAATACCCTCAAAAAAACCATATACAAAAATAACATAAAACCTTGGATTAATGGGGAATTAATATATCTGATCAAGTATAAAAGAAAGTTGTGGAACAAATATAGACGTACAAATCGCATAGAGGATTTACAAATTCATCGAGACTTTGCCAGAGATTTAAAGAAATCTTTACATGAAGCTCGTGTTGCCTACGAAGAGAGTATAGCCATCAGTAATAACTGTAAAAAATTGCACAAGTATATTAGATCTTCGTTGACAACAAAAGTTTCTATACCTTTACTGGAAAATGATAATGGGGATATATCCCAAAATAACTATGAGAATGCCGAACTTCTCGCCAGTACTTTCTCCAAGGTTTTCTCTGTTGAACCCACTAATTATCAGTTCCCTAATATTACTTCGTCACGAGTTTCTTCTTCTCTTGAAAATATAATCATTACTCCTGAAAAAGTTAAACATCATCTTCAAAGCCTAAAAAATAATTCGTCTCCTGGTCTCGACTTAATATCTTCTTTATTTTTAAAGAAATGTTCTGATGCTTTAGCTTATCCACTATATGTGATTATGTCCCTATCATTCACCACACATATTTTGCCTCCTATATGGAAAACCGCATCTGTAACACCGATCTTTAAAAAAGGGAACAAACTGGATCCTAATAACTATCGTCCTATCAGCTTAACACCTATAATATCTAAGATAATGGAAACTATTATTGCCGAGACAATTTCTGATTTTCTGCAAAATGAACTGGTTATACCAGAACAGCAGCATGGTTTTGTCAAAGGACGTTCTACAATGACAAATCTTCTCTGGTGTGTCAATGAATGGTCAAGAGCATTAGACAGAAAAGCCCCGGTGGACATTATATACCTCGATTTTGCTAAAGCTTTCGATAGAGTTCCAAAACGAAGACTATTACATAAATTGGAACACCTTGGTATCCGTGGTCAACTACTGAAATGGATCGACGCGTATTTAACAGATAGAAAATTTTGTGTTAGAGTTGGGGACTCTTTCTCAGTTGAGAGAACGGTTTTAAGTGGGGTACCGCAAGGATCAGTTTTGGGCCCACTCTTATTCATAGCATACTCAAGTGATCTACAATTTCATATTAAATGCAACAATGCTTTCTATGCAGATGACACGAAGCTATTTTCCGATCCCTCCGTAAATTTCCAGTTACTACAAGTTGACCTTGATTGCATATCGGAATGGTGCTCTACCTGGATGCTGCCTCTTAATGTGGAAAAATGTGTAGTTCTTCACATGGGTAAAAATAATCCGTGTCTTCCTTACTCTATTAATGGGCGCGTGTTAAAAACAGTGAAATCGCATAATGATCTAGGCGTTATAATTAATAACAATCTAAGTTGGTCGGAACACATTTTGCATATTTCTAAAAAAGCTAACAGTAAATTATATCTACTAAATAAAACGTTTGCGAAAATGTCATTTATGAGCTCAATTCATCTGTATAAACTGTACATTCGTCCAGTTCTGGAATATTGCGGAACTGTTTGGTGTCCAGTATTAGTGCGCGATCGTAATATTCTCGAAAACGTACAGCGGCAGTGCACCAGAATGTCTTTTGGTCGCTTAAGACCTACGTATACAGAAAGACTGAATATGGCCAATCTCACTACATTTGAACAACGTCGACTTCGAGGCGATTTAATTATTACGTTTCGGATAGTAAAATACAACTTTGGAAATTTGGGGAATATGTTCATAATAGACAATGACAATCGTCTTCGTGGCCACAAACTTAAGTTTAAAAAGGAAACTTTTTTAACAACAACCAGACAATTTTTTCTCTGTAATCGAGTGTTCTCGATATGGAATAGCCTTCCGGCTGAGATCATAGATGCTCCATCTGTCAATATTTTCAAAAATAAACTGGATGACCTTTTGTTCCATAGTTGAACATTTAATTTGTACTAAACACTTGCTATTACCTATGTTATTGTATATTCATTTAGTTAGTTAGTGCTTAATATGTAACTACTGTAATGTAACAATTTAATTGTACACTATATAACATTGTAGTCACATGGGCATATGGGTTTTGCAACCCCTGCTCAAATCTATTGTAAATAATAATAATAATAATAATAACTATGAACCAGGATCTCTATGTCTGCTTTATAGATTATCAAAAGGCTTTTGATAGGGTACATCAGAAACTCGTAAAACTGCTAAAAGAAAAAAATGTGGATAGTCGAGATATACAGGTTATTATCAATCTGTACTGGAATCAAACTGCAAAGATTAAAATCGAAAATGTAGCTACAGAAACTATAGAAATCAAATGAGCTGTGACACAGGATTTCATGCTGTCCCTATTTTTATTTAATCTGTACAGCGACGTTATTTTTAAGAAAACAATATCAGAGGAATAACAGGGTATATCAGTAAACGGAAAAATGTTGAACAACATAAGATTAGCAGACGACACCAGTGTTTTTGCGACAGTCTAGAAGCAGTACAACGCTTAGTAAATAAATTACATCAAGTCAGTATAAAATATGGACAATGAACGTTAAGAAACCCAATTGCATGATTATTTTTAAGCAACATACAGAAGAAAGGCTAGATATAAGGGAAAACAAATAAAGTAAAATTGCAAGACAAGCATTTAAAAAAGGAAAACAAAGTTTGTTAATCGAGACCTTCTTCTGGATCTAATGATAAGAGCCTTAAGATGCTACGTGTTCTCGACTTTGTTGTATGGAATGGAAAGCTGGATATTAAAAGTAGATAGTATAAAAAAGATGGAATCATTTGAGATGTGGTGATATAGAAGGATTCTGAAAATACCATGGATACAACGAGTTACAAATACAGAAGCGAGGTCATAAAGCACATCAAAACAAGAAAGCATGAATATTTAGGCTACATTACCAGAGGTGCGAAATATGAGATACTAAGGCTCATAACGCAAGGTAAAATCAAGGGTAGAAGATCTATGGGAAGACGAAGAATTTCCTGGCTAAGAAACCTAAGAGGGTGGTTGTGATGATAGCCAACCTCCGATAGGAGAAGGAACTACAGGAAGAAGAAGTGATGAGGATCGGGGATCGGCTTAAGGTGGGAGTTAGTCGAGAGTTGCAGAGCTACTTACATGATATATTTTCTTAGTCGTTGCCAAAGGAGTTACTGTTTGGGTTTTTTACGTTTTCAACAGTAGAAGGCATCATACCCTATGATCTTTTATAGGATGTGGTTGGATGGTTTCACCTTGGATGAAAGTCGGAAAAGGAAAAAGGTGGACGGAGGGGCCCATACCGAAGGAAAACATAATTTCTCCGAAATCTCCGAGAAAAGTATCATAAGACATCTGGTGGTCTATTCCAAGCTGCTGCAAACAAAATTACCATAATGAATATGACCATCAACGTTCATTAATCGAATGTGGCACTAGAACAGGGATGGCCAACCCGCGGCACGCATGCCACTCTGTGGCACGATTGAGTTCAAACTGATCAAACTTTCAAAAAAATTAAAACTTGAAAAACAAAAAATAATAAGAAGAAACTTGGTAGGTTTACGGAAGTTACGATAGATGCGGCATCATTGCATCCTCTGGCGAGTGATATTGCTGCGATTGGTGCACGTGATCCTAGCTGTCGTAATGTGCAATAGGACTGCGTTACCCTTGCTTAGTTTATTTTAAACTGCCCCGTTGTATGTGCACATTTTGTCATCGCGCATTGTTTCTTTAAAATTTTAAAAGTATTTGTTCGATATGTCCACGAGTAAGCCTTCGACGATATTGCAATTCGCGATTTTCAACCTGCTTGGGAAGAACAATTTTTATTTACTAATCGTAATACTTCAAAGCCTGTTTGTTTGATATGTGGATTGTCTGTAGCAGTTCCGAAAAAAATTAACCTGGAACGACATTATAAACAACTGCATAAGGACTTCAGCAACCAATATCCTATTGGTTCACATTTGCGAGCCGACTTTATTGAAAAAAAAAAAGAAAACCCTAGCCAGCCAACAGTCACTGTTTCAGAAGAGAAGTGATGAAATGGAAACTATGGTTAAAACATCATATGAACTTTCTCTGCTGTTAGCCCGGAAGAAAAAAGCCTACTCTGATGGAGAGGAGATAATTAAAAATAGTCTGGCAATATTTGCTAAAAATGTGGGAGATGTAAAGATCAAAAACTTGGTCGATAATATTGCATTATCCCGAAATACAGTCATGCGCCGTATAGATGATATGGGCCAGGATGTTGTTTCCCAAATTATAAGTGGATTACAATCCTGCAAATTATTTTCTTTAGCGTTGGATGAAAGTTGTGACAACACAAAAAATGCGCAGTTAAGCATTTTTGTCCGTTATACCAAATCGAAGTCAACAAAGTTGAATGGTCAAAATTAGATAGTGTTTGTACAGATGGAGCTCCTTGCATGGTTGGTAGACTAAAGGGGTTTGTTACATTACTGGAAAACTATTTGGGAAGAAAAGTTTTTAAGTACCATTGTATTATTCACCAGGAAGCTCTTTGTGCCAAGGACCTAAACATGTCATCTGTTGTTGACTCTCTAACACGCTGGATTAACAAAATACGAGCTCAGGCATTGAATCGACGACAATTTCGAGAACTGTTCGCGGAAGAAACGGAGCAAGATGAAGAGTTACTTCTCCATTGCAGTGTGCGCTGGCTCTTCAAAGGAAATGCACTCGAAAGGTTTTGGAACTTGAAGGAGTGCGTCTTAAAATATTTGCAAGAAAACAATGAACTACCCAGTGAGTGCTCGTTACTTAATGATAAAGATTGCCTTTGGGATTTAGCTTTTCTCACTGATATTATGAGACATTTAAATCTATTAAATTTAAGATTACAGGGAAAAATTGTATTTTTTCTACTCTAGTTGGTCATATATCTTCTTTTGTGAACAAACTTATGCTTTTTTGTAACGATTTTGGAGAACAGAGATTGATACATTTCACATTAATGCAGGAATTAGCCAACAAGGTCAGTAGAACTCCAAATTACACAGATTTAAAAACCTTATATCTATTTTGCTAGGTTCATTCAATACCATGTTTGAAGATTTTCAAAAAGACAAAATGAATGTTGACCTTTTCATAAATCCTTTTTCTATTTCTCTGTCAATTGTTACTCAGCTGAAATACAGATCGAAATTATTGATTTACAGAACCACACTATACTAAAAAACAAATATAGGGAAATTATTTCAACTGTTACTGATCCCAATTATATTGAATTTTGGAAATTTGTACCAGTAAACAATTTTCCTAATTTACACGAGTTAGCTCTGAGATATTGTTATAGATTTGGTTCAACGTACGTTTTTGAGCAAATGTTCTTTATTATGAACATAATAGAATCAAAATATCGGTCACGATTAACTGACATGCATTTATAAATCTAATTCTGTTGGCTAGTTCCGAAATTAATCCCAATATAGATGAATTAATTAAAAAAATACAAGTTTAAATACCACATTAAATAAGTTACTGTTTAATAATTTGAATTTTAGATAATAAGAAAAGTTTTTTTGTTTAATGTTTTTATTTTATTTTTATTAACAATAATGTAAGTTTGTTTAAAGTAAGTTTATTAACAATAAAGTAAGTGTGTTGTTATGTTTTACTTATTACGTTATTTTTTAAACCTCCACTATCTTGACTAAACGGAAAAATGTGGAATTTACATAAGAAATACATATTGTACCGTATATTATTAATATAGCATCCATACTAGTATGTCGAAAAATTTTAGTGGCACTCCAATTTTTTTTTGTTCTCACATTGGCACTCGACTTAAAACGATTGGCCACCCCTGCACTAGAAAAAAAAGAAGTTACTGCAAAATACAAAAAAATGTCGTACGGTTTTGAAAAATATATCTGAATGCTTTTTTTAACTCCTTTTTAAATGAAACACCATGTATTTTGTAAAAATAGCAAATATTTTGTTTATGTGATTTGATAAATCGTTATATTTTAACATCAATGTAATGTATGTAATAAAAATATTTACATACATATATTAATAAAATATTTTTGTTGATTTTAATTACAACATATTTTTTTCCTTTACCGCTTTTCACAACTTCTGATATTCTACGCCTTCTATGTAGTGTTGATTTATTAACCACGTAACAGGCGCTAAGAAGTAGTAAGTAGCTATACTGTTTTGTTAAAACTTCTCTCCAATATCGTGTTTTTTAAACTTAAATGAGTTGTATAATATAAAACTTTATTGTTTGTTCCTAATTTTTTTTGGGATTTTTAGCATTCTTCACTTTAGCACTTATCATTCTTCACGATGTTCTTTATCCTGGCGATAATACTTGTTCTAATTTTAATATACTACTATATACTGAAACCATTGACATTTTGGCAAGAAAAAGGTGTAAATCAAGAACATCTATATGCTGCTTTTACCTTTAATTGGTTTTTTATGTTTCGAAATCACACCTTAGCCGAAATCCTAACTTTGATGTATAAAAAATTTCCTGATTGTCGATATTACGGAACTTATCAGTTTAACATACCGACTCTGATAATAAAAGACGTCGATCTGGTGAAGCAAATCACTATCAAGGACTTCGAACACTTCAGTGAACATCGAAATATGGCAGATGAAGGTGCGGATCCGTTGTGGGCAACTAATTTGTTTTCATTAAAAGGTAAGAATGTTCTAAGGAAACTTTTAAGGAATCTTTAGAAATTTAAAATAACAGACTCTCGTTTTCTTATAGTGCCTATCCGTTTCAAATGTTGGAGACCATCATGGCAATGTGTATTTTGTAAATTGCTGCTCTGAAAACATTTATGTGGTTGTTGTGTTTCACTAGATTTTTCAGCCAGAAAATCCTTCGCCTTCCTTGTCCTCGTTTTCGTTCTACTTTTCCGTGTAGAATTGATGGGTAATGGGTAGCCATTAATTTATGGGTACTGATAAATCATGTCATTTGTATAGTTTAGCCATTTTTTAAAATTCAGATCTTGCTTTCTCTATCCTACCTTCTATTTCTAGGGAATGATCCCATTTTTAAGGAAAAGTAGAAGGAAATGTAGAAGGAAAACGTGGACCGAAGACAAAGAATTTTCTGGTTGAAAAATTTTTGTTTGAAAAATATAGATTGCCATAAAGGTCGCCAACATCCGAAACGGATAGGCACTACAAGAAGAAGAATGTTCATTGAAAGTCCATATCTCTGTCTTACTTCTGTAATTTTATTCATAAACTCCCGAAGGGGTTCATAACTGTCAGCGAATACCACCGTGTCATCCGCGTATCTGATGTTATTGATATAGTCTCCGTTAATTCGAATTCCGGCTTCGACATCCTCTACTGCTTCTTAAAAGATTTTCTCAAAGGATATGTTAAACAGCAAGGGTGATAAACTCGGTTTCATCGTTCTTGGCGTATGCCTGAAATAAATGCGTAATTCAATTGTGCGAGTCACGTTCGTCATGGTAAAGTGCGACGAGAAGGGAATGAAGAGACCACTCACGTCTCCCAGTATTGTAGCAATAACACCGATGCGTTTGGCCGATACGGTGTCGGTGATAAGTTCGGCCTCTTTACGAATACAGATAGCTGCCACTGGAGGAGGTAAATGAATCGAGCCTTAGACAAGGAACGACAGATGAAACAACTTTATTGCAAGTGTTTTTACACGCACACGCCAAGAAAGATGAAAACGTCTATAGTATACATCCCTGTCGGACTTCACATGTGATTTTGATATCATCGGATTCTCCTGTCTCTGTATGGATAGACGATGTTTGATTTAGCAAAAATTGCTAATAATTCTTAGATCACATATGTTTATTCCAATAAGGCTTGTCGTGTTTTACTGTATCGAATGCTTTATAGCAATCAATGAAGCATACCTAAATATCGCAATTCATATCTCTACATCGTTGAAACAGAACTTGTATGCTAAGAGAGTCTCTCTCGTATCCACTTCTTTCCAAAAACCAAACTGTGTACGGCTGATTTTTTCTTCGCATAATCTATATCCTTTGATGTATAATTTTTAGAAATAATTTTAAAATGTGGCTCATTAAGCTAATGGTTCGGAAATTACTGCAGGACACGAATCTTGTTTTCTTTGGTAGAGCAATAATTGTTTGACTTCAGCCATAACCTTGGTATTACTCCGTTTAATTATATATCATTTAATATGTTTGTGAGTTGTTGAGTCGTCGGTGTAAATAGTTTTATAAGTTCAGCATATACATTGTTAGTTCCAGGAGCTTTTTGCCATCTTTTAGTAGTGATATAGCTTTTTTCTCTTCATCTGGTGTGATTGGTAAGTGGTCATTACATATGTAGGACGGGGACCTATTATCATCAAAGAGTTCTTGTATGTATTTGGTCCATATGCATATTTCTTGATTTTTATCTGTGATGCTGTTCCCCTGTTGATCTTACAGTTTGCTATGTTGCTGAGTTGGATGTTTGAAGACCAGTTGCTTGTTTAACTTTTTATGCATATTAAATGCATCGTGTCTTTGTTTTAAAAACTCTATCTCTTCACATTGTGTTTTTAACCAATTTTCTTTGGCCTTTATTAGACGTTATTTGGCCTTATTTTAGTTCTTATTTTTATTTGAAAATTTGTGTACAATATTTTGTTATTTTGTTAATGACGGTATAAGATAGTCAGTTTCGCCTTATAGGAAATCCTATGATTTTTCTTGTTCTTAGTTATTCTTTGATTTTCTTCTTTCATCTATAAGTTACAGTATATGGTCATTCATATATCTTTTCCTCTTCTCTTTATTTTCTATTGCGTGTTTTACTTTTTTTCTATTTTTGCATTCTAATCTCCTAATTTATCTTTCTTTGGAATGTTGGAGATGGTTACATATACCAGGTGGTTTGTTTCATTTACCATATCTTCTGCCACTTCGAATGTTAGCATATATACCTGTATAACGTGCATGTTGGCCAATTTTGAATTTAGGGTTAATTTGATTATTCGGTCATTTACTTTAAGGTATTGATTTACATATTGTACCCAACATTTTTAAATTTGTCTTGCTATACCTTTATTGTTCTGATTTGTTAGCTCCTAATATGAAAACTGTGTAATTAATGGCCTCACAATATCCCTGGCATTCCTAGTCTATCTCAGATATTCCACAAATATCTAGCTTCTTCTTGATAAGTCCATTTTCTAATATATGCAGTTTACCTGGTTTTAGCAGCTGCCTAACATTTCATTTCGTTGATATCTACCCATAATATACCAGAAGGCATCAGTAAACATTAGAAAACTCAAAAACAATGAAACAAATGAAGCGTACACAGAGGAAATAAACAATAGGTTCTCTAATATGGCAACTGAGAATGATGTTGAAAAGTCATGGACCACCATAAAAGAATCATTTGATGAGTTAAACATCACTTTTCTACTCGAGATTAAAACAACTACTAAGAATGAGTGGATGACAGAAGAAATATTAGAGATGATGGAACAACGCAGGCAGTGTAAGATCAGGCAGGACGAAGTAGGGTACCAAAATATACACAGTCAAATTCGTAAAGAAATTATAGCGGCGAAGGAGATCTGGATGACTACACTTTGCGCCGAGGCTGAAAGCCTATATAAACTCGGCGACAGCTTCAATCTTCACAAGAAAATTAAGGAAATTGCTGATGTCTTCAAGAAAAAACAAGTCACTGGTATACATAATGACCAGAATGAATTAATAACGGACCCTAGCGATGTACTTAATACTTGGAAAATGTACACAGCCAATTTGTTCAATGATGACAGAACACAAAAACCACCACAACTGGGAGACCATTTGTATGGCCCAAGTATTTTGAAAGCTGAAATTGTACACGCTATCAAACTATTAAAAAGTAACAAAACCCCAGGACCAGATGATATGTACGTAGAAACAATCAAGTTACTTAATGAAGAAAACCTAGACATTATTGTCAAGCTCTTTAACGACATCTACGATACGGGCCAGATTTCAAAAGATTGGCTTCGATCTACATTTATCGCCCTACCAAAAACACCACGTGCGAACTTCTGCAAGGACCACCGACTAATAAGCCTAATGAGTCACTTTTTAAAACTTTTCCTGAGAATACTTCACACTAGATTGTTTAAGAAATGTGAAGAGGTCAGTGGAGTCAGTTTGGTTTCAAAAATGGACTTGGCACGAGAGAAGCGATCTTTAGTATGCAAACATTGATACAAAATTGTTTAGATCAAAGAAAGGATGTTTTTATCTGTTTCATCGATAACGCGAAAGCATTCGATAATGTAAAACACGAATTGATGATAAAATACCTACAAGAGTTGGGATTGGATACAAAGGATATAAGAATCATCGCCAATCTGTATTGGAATCAGACAGCAACAGTACGTCTTCAAAATTTCAACGAAACAGAAGATTTCTCCATTAAAAAAGGAGTAAGGCAAGGTTGTATACTGTCCCCAATGCTGTTCAATTTATACGTAGAAAAAGCCTTCGCAGAAGCAGTGGAAGACTCTAATAAGGGTATTAAAGTTAACGGCATATTTATTAATAACATCAGGTATGCCGATGATACAGCCATAGTGGCAGATAACATCGAAGATCTTCAATGCCTTATACGCAACGCAAAGATATATGTCTCTGGAGAAGAAATCGAACAAGTCAGGCAATTCAAATACTTGGGATGTTTGCTGAATGAGGGTTGGGACCCCGAGAATGAAATAAAGAGCAGAATTAAACAAGCCAGAAATGCTTTTTTGAGGCTTCGTAAGTTTCTGACTGATCGCAAATTGGACTTCAACCTCCGATACAAGATGCTTAAGTGTTACGTGTGGCCTGTTCTCCTGTACGGAATGGAAGCATGGACGTTAAAGGCCAGTTCCATTAACAAACTTGAAGTGTTTGAAATGTGGTGCCTGCGTCGAATGCTCAGAATATCATGGACGGACAGGGTCAGAAATGAGGAAGTACTCAGAAGAGCGGGCTTACAGGATAGGGAACTTTTTAACTATGTAAAAAGTAAGTAGACTGCATACTTGGGGCACATTATACGAGGAGAACGATACACTTTTCAGCAACTGATACTCGAAAGGAAGATAGAGGGTAGGAGAGGTCTCGGACGTAAAAAAATGTCATGGCTGCGCAATATTCGACAATGGACAGGAATCCACAGCTATGAAATGCTTCGCAATGCTGCTAAAAACAGAATTATTTAATCCAGAATATTTAACATCTCACCTGACAAGACGATGTACGGTGGACGCCTACGCAGAAATGCACGGCACCTTAAGAAGAAGAAGATATATACCCGATCGCCTAGGTCACACCGTTTGACCTGGAAAGAAATATAACGCTGGTTGTGAGTCGAATTATACAGAACAGAATTTTCTTGCTCAGTCGTCATTTCATAACGCTCTCTGGGAAAATAATCTTCATATATTAATGGAGTCTCTTCCATTTGGAAGTTATTTAGTTATTTAATGTTCATCCATCTATTCTGTTTATCAAAGTTTGCCTTTGGTTCTGTATTCTTTTTCTTATTTATTGAGAAGTATTCAATTTCTATATCTTCATTTCTTTAATATCATTTATTCAAGAAATGGGTCGGTTTTTTATACTGTCATCATCATTTTGACTTTACAACCCTGTGTGGGTCCTAGCGTCACCAAGAATTTTTTTCCAATCGTCCCTATCCATCGCCTTCCTCCGCCAAGCACGTATTTCCATATATCTCATATCTTGATCTTTTTTTATACTGTGCATTTGTTTATTTTACGGAAACATTTTTCTATTTTAGGGGCGAAATGGAGAAGAATGAGATCAATTCTAAGTCACTCATTCACGGGCAGCAAACTGAAATTAATGCTCCCTCTCATTAATGAGAATTCTCAAAAGGTTGCAGACTACTTTTTAAGTAAGGACACATACATTGTGGAAATAGAAATGAAGGAAGTTGCCACAAAGTACTGTACTGACGTCATAGCATCCACAGCCTTTGGATTGGAAGTACATTCATTAGCTGATCCAGATAATGAGTTTTATATAAATGGTGGGAAGTTGGCAAACTTGAACAATTTTCGAAAAATTGTGAGTTTGTTTATTAATTTATTCTTTCCAAAAATCGCAAAGGTAAGTGATGTTTTAATGTGAAATAATCATCTATGTAATCTTTATAATCATATGCGCACTTAAGAAATGTTATTATTTTGACGTGTGACAGCACTATGAATCATCTCCAACCAGTATCTACACGGAATATGTAATTAAAATAGCCCTTTAAATCAAAACAGCTGGAATAAAAATTGAGGGTCATCAAATAATACCAAACTTGAGCAAGTTGATAAAATCGTCTACCTTGGACAACAATTAAATTGTAATGCAGAAAATCACGGCGAAATTAGATCCAGAATAGAGCAGGCTAGAGCTGCTTTTAGAAAGATGTCCAAGGTGTTATGTAACAGAGACCTAAAATTGGCATTAAGGATCCGCCTACTTCGCTGCTACGTGTTCTCGGTCTTACTGTATGCTGTCGAGTCCTGGACTGTAAATAAAATCGATCTAAATCGCCTTGAGGCTTTCGAAATGTGGTGCTATTAAGAATTTTAAAAGTTTCCTGGGTTGAGAAGATTCGTAACTCCACAATACTAGAACGTCTCAGCAAGACTACTGAGATCATAAAAAGCATCAAGCAGAGAAATCTGGAATATTTCGGACATGTAATGAGAGGTCCCAAATATAGATTGCTACAAAATATCACGCAAGGAAAAATAGCAGGCAAACGCAGTCCAGGACGAAGAAGAACCTCATGGTTGAAGAACTTGCGAGATTGGTATGGTGTAGATACAAGCATGCTATTTAGGGTGGCAGTGAATAAAATTAAAATAGCTATGATGGTAACCAACGTTCTGAAAGGACACGGTACATGAAGAAGAAGAGGTCATCCCATTTTTAATATCCGATATGCAATAATCTCCTGCTCATTGCAGAAAATATCGACTAGCTTCAGGTGAAGTACCAGACTAGACATCTAACGACTAATACGTAAAGTACTTGAAACAACTGTAGAATTTGGTTTATTACTGAGTACAAAGAAAACAAAATCAATGATAAAGAACGAAACGTATCAATAATAATAATATCAATTTACGATTAATAATCATAACGATAAGATAGAACAAGCAGCAAAACTGAAATGGAAATGGGCTGGACACAATGAACGTCTCCAAGACGGACGATGGAAGAATGCCATCGGAAAGTGGCGTCCATACAATGCAAAGAGATCAAGAGGAAGACCACAGATGAGGTGGAAAGATGGCATCAGGAAACAAGGAGGTCCCACATGGCAGAGAACAGCTCAAAATAGGGAAAGATGGAGAGAACTGGGGGAGACCTACATCCAACAATGGAAGGAATAGGAATAGGAAGGAATAGGTTCAAAAAAAAAATCATAACGATATGGCCATTCCAAACACATAAAAATGATGACTAGACTAAGGTAGACCGACTCACTATCAACATTGTTAATATAATAGAAATATCAATCAAGTGTAAATACAAAATATGCAATTACAATATTTTATTATCTGTATTCTGAATCTACAATATCAATGATAATGTTGCAATAATGTTTATTTACCATGAAGGAGAAGATAATAAAATTTGTTCGATTTGTTTGGATTACCTGATTAATTAAAAAAAATGTTAGACAATATAAATGAAACATAATGACGGTAGCAACAAGCCGCTTATACGTATTTTGACCTCTTTAGATCTCCTCAGAACGGTATAGCCACTACTTTGAATGCAATCTTAGATTCCCTTGCCGACTTATTCATCAACCTGTTTACTTTGCAAGTTTTAGAAAGCACGGTGGTTAAGATTTGAATTCGATTTCGCCAGGTAGAAATCGTATGATTTCTCTTTTTGTGCTTAGATGATGTAGTTACGTCTGTATATATTTATTTTTAATAACTATTGTCTACGAAGGGAATAGATTTTGTTTCAATACGGAGTAGTGGCTATATCGTTCTGAGAAGACCTAGAGAGGTCGAAATACGTATAAGCGAGTTGTCACTGCTCTGTATCGAATCAAAATCTAGTACCGGCGTTATGTTTTATTTCTTTACTCTATTTGGAGTACCAGAAATTGCGTTCACTACGAATTTTGACCATGATGAACGGCATTTGGAATGCAATCTTAGATTCCCTTGCCGATTTATTCATCAAGCTGTTTGCTTTGCAAGTTTTAGAAAGCACGGTGGTTAAGATTTGAATTCGATTTCGTCAGGGAGAAATCGTAAGATTTCTCTTTTTGTTAATATAAATGAACTCCATTTATTTAGTGATAACTGCTGGGGACAAAATAAAAATCACATACGCATTCGCAAACTCCTTTCTTTAACACGAACGCAAATGGAAGTAACTCGTTTATTGCACGAAGCATTTCCTGCTTTGCCACACATATCTCAAGGGACAATTATTTAGCATTGCTCCAAAATTGTATCCTGATTCAGGAAACTCAAAAGTTCTATCGAATATTATATGGTTTTAACAAAATGGAGCACCACCCTACTACCAAATCCATGTCCGGCAGTACCTCAACCAATTATTTTCAAGTCGGTGGATAGGGAGGCGAGGATAGATGGAATGGCCACCATGATCCCCCGAGTTGACTCCATTAGGCTCTTTCCTATGGGGATATGTGAAAAGTATTGGTTACAAAAATAAGCTCAGTGACTCAGCTGACTCATGAAGACGAATAACGCTTGCGATTAGATCGATCACATCTGAGATGTTGAGTAACGTAAGAAGAAATTTCTATTCACGGTTAGGGTGTTGCGTGGACGTTCGTGGGGAGCATTTTGAACATCTCCTACATTGACATTATTGTTTAGATTTGTATAATTTAGAAATATTTTTGTGATCGGTGCAAAAAAATTTCAGTGATCGGTGATCCTTGCCAGTACCATAGACGAATTACAACAAGTAATGGAAAGACTTTATTCAGTTAGTGAGGAATACGGCCTGAGCCTCAACTTCAAGAAGACAAAGTGGATGCTGATAAGCAAAAAGCAACAACCTGCTCGACAATTACGGATAAGTAACATACTAACTGATCAAGTAGAATCTTATGTGTACCTTGGCATCAACGTAAATGCAAAATGGGAACAGACCATAGAAATTAAGGCGAGAATAGAACGAGCTAGAGCAGCATTTAGCAATATGAAAAAGCTCCTCATAAGCAAGGATTTGTCTCTTCCCCTAAAACGACGTCTAATTAAATTCTACATTTTTCCGATCTTGCTGTATGGCGTGGAAGCCTGGACGCTGACGGAGACGCTAACGAGGAAACTAGAAGCATTCGAAATGTGGGTGTACCGACACATTCTTCGTATATCCTGGACCGAACATGTCACCAACATAGAGGTACTCCAAAGAATCGGAAAGGAGAAAGAGATCGTGAATACAATTAAACAACGAAAGCTTGAATATCTAGGCCACATATTGAGACACGATAAATAACGTTTGCTACAATTGATTGTCCAGGAAAAAATAGACAGTAAGCGAGGGCCAGGCAGGAGAAGACACTCGTGGCTCCAAAATCTGCGGAAGTGGTTCGGGCTCACATCGGTCGAACTATTCAGAAGCGCCGCAAACAAGATCAAAATTGCCATGTTAATAGCCAACGTTCGCAACGGACAGGGCACTTGAAGAAGAAGAAGAAGGAATTTTTTAAAATGTTGCGACTTTTGGCAAATAGATAATTTTCTTTTCTACATGTGAATTTTTGCATTTTATTTAATATTTCCAAAACAGTTAAATATAGGTATAGGAGATTGTATCTAAAAAATAATTAATATACTGCGTGTTCTGTTTAAAATAAGCAAGTTATCTGATACACCCCGTATAAAAAGTTTTCATAGAAAAAAATGCCCACCTATAAATACTCATTGAAGTGTTCGACCGTTTTTTCGAATACTCCCTCATTTATTTATTAGCTAATTTATTCCATTTGGCTGACACACAGAGTATGTTTTCTATAATATGATACGATGATGTACATAAACAACGCTAAAATAGACTATGTACAATATATTTTAACGTGTAATACGTTTGTAGATATTGTAATTCTGTTGTACGGCACTATATATTTTAAAATGTATATAATACTCCTTGAGTCTTAATCTTGTGTGTGTGTGTGCTGTTGGTTTCTTTTGACTGTGAACTTTGTCGCCAAAATACACAATCTCGACAAAAGATTGTTACTTTGGCCGGCCAATCACAGCGCTCGTTATTAACTTCGCTGTCATTGGCCTCTCGGCGGAAGAGCGCTGCGAGTTCTCAATTACTAAACGTATAAAAGAGCAGCGCACCTTCCGATCGGGACTTCGATGAAGACTGCTCCAATTCTCCAATGAATTGTTACACCCGATCGTACTACCTGGGTGAACATTTCTCATAGGCTGGGTTCAATCAAATTGCTTGCATCGGGACTTCAGTCGTCAGACACTTCGAGCCCTACTAGACCTTGTTGGTTAGTGGTGCTTCCTAGTAAAACTGTTGTTTCATTATTAATCCAAATAACCAAAGTCGTCCTTACGTCGAATAAAAACGATTGCACCGACTTCGAAGATCAGCGATTATTTCCAACCCAGACGTCGAAGATATCCTAAGGCATTATTCGTCGTCTGTTATTATACCACAGTGCACGAAAAGCCGAGTATCAGCTGTAGAATCGCTCCCTGTCAGAGACATACGCTTTTTGAAATAGAAAAAACAGTAGTTTTAGAACTATTACAATTGCGTCGAACTGACTTACGTCGTTGTCTGATGATTTATCAGACAACGACGGTAAAAACGAGGAGAAGTCTCGACGGAGACTTACATTCGATTTCACCGCTCCGAGTCAAGCCACGACGACGCTTCGACACTTTTGAACCTTATGCATTTTCAGTAATTAGTAAACACTGGTAAAACTGATAGTGCGAAAGGTAGTGTACAAAGCGACGGGCTATTGCAGAGCCGATACAACGGGCATTTTTGTGCCTCTTTCTAGGAGACAGAACGCGGCGATTCCTGATAAGAAGGAAACCGACATCTCTGCAATTTTGAGGCATATACCACGCAACAGAACTCGATACGGGCTCGATAGAGCTTCTTACCCGAATAAGCCGGTATCTGTACTAACTCCTATACGAAGATGGATCATCGTAATACGAGATCATCTTCAAGAGCGGCGGCCGCTGAGCGTCCAGGAACTCCGGATAACGGAGAGGATGCTACGGCCGTACGACAACTTATCCATTAGCCGAACTAAAATTACTCTTATAATCTATCTCTTTTACTCATTATATTTATGAATATTTATAATCTATTTGATAATAACGATTTACAATATTAAGGGTCTCAATCTTGATTGCAGCTTTTCAATATTCGAATCCTTAATGTCGACGTTGGAGAAACTTTAAAAAATATAATAGACGATACAATCAAGTTTAGACAAGAAAAAGGTATATCTAGACCAGACATGATCCAAATGCTTTTAGAAGCAAGAAAAAAATTACCTGATGATGATAAAACAAATAAAACTAAAAATACTGGAAATGAAGGTAAGCTATATAAATTTATAGATTTCCGTCAATAGGTTTTTTAGTACATTACTCACAAATACCTTAAATAAAAAACTTTCAAAACCACTTAGAACACAAATATAAATGAAATTTTATCAGAATATACAAGGTGACCGTGGGACCGTCGCAAACTGTCTCAAACCCCCTGTTGTAGTTTCGCAACGATATATAAACATTTATATAATATTAACAGACTTTGTGCTAGTTTTGATTCTCCCCGTATTCCAAGATCACAGCTTATAGCCCATACAAAAATACAGCTGTGGTCAAAACTACATATTACGAGACGAGCCATCTACAAAATGACACATACGTGTATTTGAGATAAGAATGAGATAAGAGACGAGTTCTACATGCCATATGAGACAGACGTGTGTTTGAGTTAAGGCTTCTTAGACTGAGACAAGACCGAGGCATCGGTCTTGCGGATAGTCGAGTTTTATCTTCAAACTAACACTGGTGTGTAGGTTAATAGCACCACTTCCTAGGGCACTTCGCTCGAGTCTTGTGAAAAAGATAATTTCTGGCATAGGAATGGGCTAGTTTTGATTCCTGAATTTCACGAAACGAGAGGGTTCGCAATCCCATCGTGGCTGTAATAATTTTATTGGTTAAGATACAATACACCATTCATCTTGTTGCTGCATATATCAAGTACATTTACTTGGAATATAGATTTCATATTTGTTTAGAACTTTATATCAGTTGTGCCGCGATCGAGATTGAACATTGTCAATTGAACATTTTGCACTTGTTTTGTTTTGTTTACTGGATTCTATATTTGTATTTTGTTAACACCGATTTATTTCATCTGTGTTTTGTATTAATAATTATATTAATTATTTGTATGCACCGTATTATCAATTTGTTTTTATATCGTTGATATATGTATCCGTAATTAGGTTGTATTTTTGTCATATTATTAATTTGTCTTTTATCTTTTTATATATAGTAGGTTTGCGGCTATGGTAGGTTTGTCTTTTAGTTGTTAAATACGTCGTAGTTGTTGCTTTGTTTCAGCCATCAGTGTTCTATCCCTTAAATGGTTATCTTTTTGGTGTCGATTCATATTAACTAATATTTTAAGTTTGTATAAACTCTTGTTTAGCTATAATTGTATGTTTGTTTATGTATATTTATGTTTGATTTCACCTATTTTTAAAATATAATGTTATATAGTCCTCTGGCTTTTATTTTTTTATTGTAATATACATACCCAATGCGAAAGGGAGAAACCAGCGAGTTCTAGTGTGAACATAATATCTTCTCTCTCCTTTCTGATGACCCCAATTGTTATATTTAGGTCATCGTTTGTGCAGAACACAACAGCCTCAAACTAGTGCAGCTGTCTGGAGCTCACACTAATACAAAATATCAGACATGCCAAACTTCTCTTCTTCTTGTTTCGGTGTCATTTTAGGTCCCTCTAACGTACGCAGTAAAACAGACACGCTAGGGAAAACTTCTCTTCTTCATCTTTAGGTGCCACATTATATCCCCTTAACGTAGGCAATTACATTCTTAACGGTTAGCACAGGTTAGATCTCACCATCTTGCTGGCACCAATCTTCTCAACAGTAGTAAAAACAAAGTCGATAATTAATTCTTAAAACCATATTTAACACTAAATAAACAAAATGATCAAAATAGATTTCTATTTAGTTTTCAGATCATAACCCATATATTTGCCTATATGCAATGAAAACACTTATTTATGATTACTACTTATGCTTTCAATATTTATTTACTGTAGATTTTATTGGACAACATGTAGGTTTCCAAAAATTGGAAAATCACCTTTACAAATTTATACTTTACTGTTTTCAAAATGCAATAAAAGAGAAGTATAAAAACGTTCATTGTAATATTAGCCATTTCTAATTCTTATAACTGAAATAAGATTGGCTCATATGTTTTGGTTTATTTCCTATAATACAAATGATGACAATGTGACAGATCCAGCGGATCTGGAGTATATATACGTGCTCTATTTTCATTTCTTTCACTCCTATATAAAGTATTTCATGCACTTTTTTTTGCATAGACTTTTAGTCATTCAGCCAGACTCAACATGGTAAAAAATAGTTGTCTGAGTTTATATTAATAAATATACAAAACAAAGAACTGGTAATCAGGGCTCTTCTCGCCTAGGGGCCCATCAAGGCATTTTTTTATAGACATACAACACTAGGCCACGGTAAGAGGGAAATTTGACAATTGGGTTAGAAACAAAGGTTACGTTATTAACTAATGTATAATTATTTATATGGTTATTTTACTATCCTTTAAAAACATAACTAAGAAATCATACACTGCTCTCGAGTGATAATAAGTACTGAAGGTTCCAAGGGGCTAATATATTGTATTTATGTAAGTTATTTATTAATCTGGATGAAATTATAGTATTTCTGGGGCAACTGAAAAATATATGATCTAGGTTTCCTTCTTCTGTACAAAATTCACATCGATCATGATCTAAGACCTTGAGTTTAAATAAATGTTTGGGGTAACAAGCATGTCCAAATCTCAGTCTAATGATCGTGGTAACATATTTTCTAGGTACATTAAAAGACTTATACTAAGGTGTTTTAGGAATATCTGTTTGAAGAGAAGTGTATCTATTTGGGCTAACAATGGAATATTCCTTCCATATATTATCCCACCTTTGGTATAATCCTTATTTTAACGAAGCCAGAAAGTCGCAAGCCGTGATTTTATACGAAGTTTCTCTACCAGATAATATACTTTCCTTTGCTAATTGGTCCACATGTTCATTATTTTCCAAACCTATATGTGCTTTAATTAAAACAAAGACCACATTTTTGCCCCTTGTTACTAACTTTTGTTTGATATCCTTAATTTTGTAAATATAAGGGCAACTGTACGTATTTGGCAATCCCGGTTTCCCAATAGAGGTCAAAACTGATAAAGAATCTGATAATCTCACTATATGATCCGAGCTGATCCGAGCTACTTTCTGTTGCATAAAGTAAGGCCTCATATATTGCAAGAGCTTCCGCTGTAAAAATAGAGGTCTGAAAGTTTAACTTAAATGTGTGTTCTATTCGTTCCAACGCATCCAGTGCCGTTTGATGATTTGGAAGCATCGGTATATATAACGACGGAGTTTTTGACTTTTGATAATATTGAGTGAATAATCCGTCTGTTTATGTGCATATTGTCACTATATTTTGGTACCATGGTATCTGTATTTGAACAATATGTTGCATATGAAATGTTTTGAAGTCTATACGTAGCTTTATCTATCTCTTTTAATGCTTCCACATTATTATGTTGCAGATTCGCAGACTAAAGGCGATTTTTTTTTCCAGTATTTAGCAGACAAATCATAGCAATTCAGAGTAAAGATCTTTGTGAATAAGGATTGATTTTTTATATATGTCTTTATCAGAAATTTTTCGGTCAGGAAGTTTCGTCTGATATTTAAAGGTGGTTCCAAGGCTTCCAAATACAAGGGTTGAATTGGTGTGGACTTCATAGCACCTAAACATGTACGTAAAGCTGAATTGTGTATTACGTTAATTTTATTTAGCAATACATTACTGGCTGATCCATAAAATATGCTTCCGTAATCAAAAATGGAGCGGATATACGCTCTGTAGAATAATAAATTTACATCTACATCAGCACCCCACCACGTTTTATTAATCGATTTAAGGACATTTATTCCCTTGTTGCATTTGTTTAACATATCCTCAATATGATCCTTCCAAGTCAAATGTTTGTCAAGTGTCATCCCTAAATATTTGACCTTACTTTTTAGTGGATATGGATGCTCTCCTAATTTAATTATTTGATCGTTAGGTTTATTCATTTAATCAAACATTTTTTTTTGTTTTACTATTTTACAGTTGATCCACCACCTGAAATAACCAATCAGGATATTCTGGCACAGGCTCTGATTTTCTTCTTTGCCGGATTCGACACAAGTTCTGGTTTTATAAGCTTGATGGGATATGAGTTATGTACAAATCAAGCCGTTCAGGAAAAACTAAGACAAGAGGTCATAGAAACTTTTGACAAATGCCAGAATGGATTAACTTACGACGCGTTGGCCGATATGAAATATATGGATATGGTACTTTCTGGTCTGTATATCTATTTATGTTTAATAAGTAGTTATAATCTTGCTATACTATAATTATAATTATAAATCTTCAGGTTTAAGTTACCGTGAAGTGAATAAAAAAGTTCGTAGGATTATAACTTTTTGTTCCGATTGTCCTGGTCAACCTGGATACTATTTGCCTTATTTTAATAAGGTACATAATTAATAAGAAGAAGCAAAAATTACCAATCAATTCTGAAATACATTTGTTCTGTTCTAATATGAGGTATTTTGTTTTTATAAATACCTTTATTTCAATTACCTCCAAGAGAAAATTTGTTTAGCTGTCTGTGCTATACCGGATGTGGCGGCACCTCCTGTTTGAGAGAAAAGTAGACTAATACTTCTATAATAGTTTTCTATATATAATATATGCAAAAGTTATACTTCTGTATACTAGAGGGCATAAAGTACTTACATGTACACAAATGCCATAGGGGCATGTGACGCATAGACAGAATAGACCATAACGTGTATCTCTAACGTATCTATATTAAGTATTTAACCGCTGCAGTTAAGGTATATTGTACCTAGTTTTATAACCATAAGTACGTATTTATATAATTGGTTTTATGGCTACAATAAGGTATGTACATATTTGAATTTCCGGAGGCTCAATTTTAATTGGCTTTACCTGACTGTCTGTTTTTGGCAGGTAAAATTACAATAATTTCTTCGAAAAACTGCAGGCAAATTTTGTCCGGAGTTATTGATTCGAAGTTGTCTTCTTATGTACCCACACATGACTTGTTCGGTGACCTAAAAACTGTTCGTTTAGCAGACGTCTCCATTGTGGAGAGGTGTCCGTTAACAGAAGTTTTACTGTATTGGATTTTGATCTATTTAAAGTATAATTTCTAGAACATGGCCCATGAGGATAATTAACCTGAAATGTTTGCATTGGAGTGCCTTGTTGGTTTTTTTGGATATATTAATAGATTTTATATTAATAGATTTTACTGAACAGTCCAGTAAACTTAGAGATATATTCTATATTTACTAATTTAAATACCTGTATATTTACTTCGTCTGGGTTCTGGCTTTTTCCGTTTGATTATTTTTAATTGGTCTGAGTTCTGAACTAAGTACTATATCGAATCGGAATTCATTGTAGCTAAAATGATCACTTGGAATGTAACAAAAAATATATCGCTAGGTAATTGATGGATTCGACCGTTACTTGATGTAAATTCATTATATGTAACAATAAAACACTGAAAACTTTGTTTTCAAACTTCCACAAAATTTATTTTAAATTTTATCACTACAGCTGTTTTGGTTGATAGCCTTTCTGAAGTGATCTATTTTTGGTTTGGGTTTACAAATTTATAGTCTCTAATGAAATAGGTTGAGGATGGGAGAACTGTTTGTCTCAAGTTGGTCATTCAGAATTATATCTGTGTTTTTTAATTTGTTGATTTTCATAGATTCTAACAAAGATAGCTTAAGGCCTTTATTTTGAATGTGAAGAATTTTAAATTTTTCATTGAAAGAATGATTCTGATCTAGAAGGTGAGGTGCGTATGTCTAATTTGTTTTTCTATTCTTGAAAGCCCTTTTGTGTTCTGCCATTCGTTTATCAAAGTTTCTACCAGTTTGACCGATGTTAGTTTTTGGGCAGTCGCCACATTGAAGTTTGTACACACCACTATTTAAGTGTTTTTTATTTTGGCTCTTGTTATTTTTAATATATTTACCTAGGTTGTTATTTGTTCGGAAAGCTGGTGTTATTCCTTTCTTTTTTATGTGTTTGGCAATTTTTGTTGTTATTTTGCCTGTATATGTAATCGAGCCACCAAACAATAGTTCCACCACCAGATAAAAAACCCAGTACCTTCTGCTCGATTACATATACAGGCAAAATAACAACAAAAATTGCCAAACACATAAAAAAGAAAGGAATAACACCAGTTTTCCGAACAAATAACAACCTAGGTAAATATATTAAAAATAACAAGAGCCAAAATAAAAAACACTTAAATAGTGGTGTGTACAAACTTCAAAACGAATAGCAGAACATAAAATGGCTTTCAAGAATAGAAAAACAGATTCGACATACGCACTTCACCTTCTAGATCATAATCATTCTTTTAATGACAAATTTAAAATTCTTCACATTCAAAATAAAGGCCATCTTTGTTAGAATCTATGGAAATCAACAAATTAAAAAACACAGATATAATTCTGAATGACCAACTTGAGACAAACAGTTCTCCCCTCCTCAGCCTATTTCATTAGAGACTATAAATTTGTAAACCCAAGAGAAAAATAGATCACTTAAGAAAGACTATCAGCCGAAACACGTGTAGTGATAAAATTTAAAATAAATTTTGTGGAAGTTTGAAAACAAGGTTTTCAGTGTTTTATTGTTACATATCGCTAGGTATTTTAAAATTTCAGAAGCACTACGGAAATGGCCAAATATGCCAGTAGTAGAAAGAGTATGCACCAAACCTTTCACGATTCCACCAGTTCTTCCGCACGAGAAGCCGCTTCATATCAAAGTTGGCCAACTGATCACCATCTTATCCTATGGAATCCACCATGACCCACGGTATTATCCAAACCCGGAAGTTTTCGACCCAGAACGATTCAACGTAGAAAATAAAGGAGACATTAAAGGTACTTATATACCTTTTGGTTTAGGACCAAGGAGCTGTATTGGAGCTAGATTCGCGTTGATGGAAACAAAGTTATTCTTTTTGTATATTTTAAAGAACTTTAAAATTGTACCAACTAATAAAACTGATATACCTCTTGTATCAAGTGCAATTTCTTTTGCATCAAAAAATGGGTTTTACATGGGACTAAAACGAATATAGTGTAAATCGGTCTTAAATTATGTAGTTGTCATTTAAAACTCTGTTTGAAGTTTGTGAATTATTGGTAGATATGAGTATAAATTGGTAATAAATATTATTAATAAAATGTTGACGATATTTACGATAGAACTAATTTCCTATTTGTCCTATTTCCTACTAACTGACATCAATACTATTAATTTAATTTAATTTAATCTTAGTATCTCCTAATCTCGACACGCAGAAACATGATTCAAATCTTATCAAAAAACCCTTTTCAGGGCTTTCCTATTAGAAAATTGAATCTTCAGTTCGAATTTGTTACATTGATATAGAAAACATAAGCTACGCCAGAAACCAAGTATCTATCAAGGATACTAAGGAGTCATTATAATAAATTAGTTGCCATTCAGGAAACCCACTATTTAACAGATCTCCTAAAAAGGAGGAAAATACCAGGCTACGAATCGATGGTTGCTACCTAACATCAAACATACGGCACTGCCGCAAAACCAAAATAAACTTAAAAAACCCATTCCTTGTTACTATGCGAGCGATATACAAACCGTACAAACCGTTGAAAATTTGGAGATGTCCAAGGTACAACGAAACATTTAAAGAACCTATTACAGAATACTGGATTAAGTGCATATCATGTGCTGAATTGTGGCATGAAAAGTGCAGTGCCTATGCAGGTTTTGGATCTTATAAATGTGACCAATGTTTATAAAATTATGTGCACATAATATGAGCTTATTCTCCATTCGCTTAGCTAGGGCATATTTTGACAGACTCATTGTCGGAAACCTACAACACAACAATTCCTACTTCTCAGTATTAATATCTCAAGTATACTACTATTGCAGACTTCTTTCTTTGAAAAAAAGAAGAATTATTCGAAATAGTGGAAGTGTATACTAAGCCCATCAAATTTTCCCTGTATATTTAAAATATAATATTTGAATTGTTACAATTTAAAATATTGTAGTAAATATTTGTATTATTCGCGTTGTTTATTTAATTTAATATAGTTTTATTATCTTTGTTTAATTATTTTGTTAGTTCTATTCAGTTAATTAGTTAGTTATATTTTAAATTTTATTATTATGGATGGTCAAAGTTTTCCATTTGTTCCATCAGCTAATGCGTTGGTAAGTTTTTCTTAATAAATATGATAAAATGTTTTTTAAAAGTTAATATTTTTAGATGAGTAAGGATGCTGTTCCTAGATTACAAGGTAATGAAACTGCACAAAGGTTTATTCAAAATGCCTACCATTTTTTTTTTAATTATTTGCCGAATGAAAACCCTGTTGAGGTAAGTTGATCATTAAAATGTCCTTATCGAATTATGTAAATGTTAAAAATGTCCTTGATAACAAAAATATTTCAGTTAACATCCAAATGTCTGAAAGTCTCAGAAAAAAAGTGTGCGGAGATATAACGATGGTCATAATACAACCTTAACATAGAAGTACAATCGCAAAATGAAAATTAACGACAGACTTAAATCATAGTATCAAAAATCAAATTCGCTTAGAAATTTATCGGATGTATGAAGAAAGTAAGTTTTTATTATATATAAAAAAATATATTTTATAAAAAAGTTATGCTAATTTAGTTTATATATTTAAGTTGCGCCAAATGTAGGCAACCAACTTAAGTTTTTAAATTCTTTATTATCAATCCTCTTCTAAATCCTCTTAGCATATGGAAGTATACTTATTTTGTAAGATAATAAAACCGCAGTTTATGTTAATGGCATTCAATGAACTGTTAATCGTTAATCATTGATTCCATCCTAGTCACAACATAAGGAACTTGCTGTGTCCCATTTAACCTTACTTTGACTTCTTAATTTTGTAGAATTTATTCCCACTGTTTTTATTTTGTACAATAAATAATTTTATTATTTGTTATCAATAAATTATACGGTGTAAATAAATAAAGATTGATTGTCAGTAATTCGCAAAGTTCTATTTTATTTACTTTTGATTACAATAGTATTGACTAAGAGCACGTATGCTTGGTTGTATAGTAATTTCCAGCCACTTCCACAAAAAAAATAATTACTAAATTCACTATGGTCTGTTTTTTAACCAGGAGGATTAATTCAAATTTCCCGCGTCGTAATGCTTGTTTGCAATTGGTCCAACCGCAGGCAAATTTACTCCACTAAATTATGACATATTGACACTAATGACACATTTGTAAAATTTATTTATTGTTATTATTTTCCTCTAATATATAAAACGATTTCTGACTCTTTAAATTCAAGTTGTTTGTAATAACTTGGACTTGCTGATATGCGAATAGTATTTAATGTGATATTTTTCTAGATGATATTTATACTAAATATAGTTTAAAGTGTTTATAAATTTATAAATGTATGTTATTTATATCTAATTATCATAAGAAAAACGGCACCTATCTTTTAAATTTAGTGTATACTTGTTAAGAAGCATTTCCATTTTGTTTTCATCACAATAAAAGAACATTAGTAAAGTAATGTGTTTTAGTTTGATTGTATTGATACAGTAGGTTTGTTCTTCCTGGTTGTAGATCATCACAAGAAAACTGAAAATTATGCAAGAATGTAACATAATAGATTGGATTTGTTGATTATCTCACAGAAATCCAGCATTTTTTAGTAAATTTTATTTGTTGATAACAAATGGGACAAACTCACTGTCAAAATTAAATAAGAATCCAGCATTAAAGAAATTGTAAGTACACACTTATTTATACAAAGTATCTGGTAAAAAAAAACTAGATTCAAGAAATTGATCATACCAGAATAAAAATATGGTCTACTATTAAAAGAAAATTTCTGAGAATACCCATACTTTAATCTGTAACAATATTGACTCTCCAGATCAAAATATTCTCTAAATTATAATTAAATACCATAGACTCGAGAGATCTATAAAACTGGATCACCCGATATTTAAATATATATACATGGGACCAAATGTGAAAAAAGTCCTTTTTTATTGTAATAATTCTAATATAATATATATTGGAAGTGAGTTGAAAAAAAAATATTTTATTATTTAAACATAAATAAAGTTAGGTTAAAATTGACGTGTGAGGTTGTACGATATCGATTACTCGATTACCGCAAGGCAGATGTATTTGGTGACTTTTCTAGTAACTTTCTTGGGTGTGAATCTGTCTTTTTGGTTTACTCCTCCTGGTTAAAAAACAGAGTATAGATAGTTCGGACTGGGAATAGCGAACCGGGTATACAATCCAAAATGCGTACTTTTATAAAGCGGGTTTATAAGAGTGCGCAAAAGCACTTTTTTTAGTTTCACTTTTTCTATTAAAGTAATAATATTTAGTTCGCAAATTATAATTGATTTTTTTTTTGTTTACGAGTCAACAGGCTTAAATAAAAATAAATATACTTTCAACGCAATTGGTTTGGATTTTACACTTGATTAAACCGTAAGTGCTCAATATTGAAGCACTCTACCCTAATTTCTAAATTGAATTAAAAGAATCTTTTTATAAACTTTTTTATCTTTTTTGTTTTTAATCGTTTTTAATTGTTTTAATCGTTATTAAATCATATATACTCCATCTGACGATTGAAACACGAGTGATTCTGATTGAATATAACTCTGTTTAAAATAATTGCTTTGCCTTGCGTATAAAAATGATTGTTTTATAAGAGAACTTTAACGTTGTCTATAGCGCACGATAGTACGTATTCCATTATAGTAAAATATATGATAATTTCAGTTAATGCTTAAATCATTCTCTTTAAATTTTTATCTCGAGTATCTCGTTTAACACATACAAACGTTGAAATCAGAATTTGGTTGTAAAGTCGTTTGATTGTTCAGTGTGTGCAAAAAATTTGTTGAGTATATTTATAAAAGTGTTTATTTTTAAATTAGAGGTGTACACTTGCCGTGAAGCCACGTAAGTCAAATTTATCTTTATTCTATGAAACAATGTGACGTCCCTGAACTTCAGAGGATAATAGGGCAATTTCGCCAGTTAATGAACTGGAACCAAATCGACAAGGAGGTGATCTCATTCAAGTATTAGAACCTAAACACCGCCAATAAATACATTTATCTATTGATGCAAAACAAATTTTTGCCAATGTTTTTTACACTCTTGTCGAAAAAAACATGGACTGTAACAAAGTCTTACATGAAACGGCAACTTTGACTAAAGAGACATTATCCACAGTCAGAAAAATTATAAGTAATCCTATTATACCAAGATTAACAAGACGTGATAACAGTATTTCTTGGAACCTCAATCGTGCAGATGAAGATCTTATTCGTCGCAAAGTTTATGTCTTGATGAAAAACAAATATGTATATATATATATATATATATATATATATATATGTATATATATATATATATATATATATATATAATATAATATTATAATTCATACTCGTGTAACATAGTTTCGCATTTGTTTATATAAAATATGTTTAGTAATTTGAATCGAGGACATTCATAAATAATATACTCTAATTAGAATTTGTAAATCAGCACTATTGCCAATCGCGACATATACTTGGTGTAGGTCAGGAAACAAACTCGACACGAATAAGTAAAGTGCTGATACAGGCAAGGCCAGGGCTATTAAAAGCGACAACAATCATTATCTGAGATCAGAACTAATTTAACGTCAATATGGCAAGTTGGCAACGCATTGTCACAACGTCAACTAAGTACTATTAAATTTAAGATAAGTAACATTGTAAGAGTGTACAGTAGTGTTTTCAATAAATGTACCATGCGATACCATAAGTAAAGCATTATTTATTACAACAATACAGAATTACTTATATAATAAAGACATTTATTTTTACATAAATAATACTAAAACGGATTTATTGGACATTTTAAAAAGTTTCGCATTGAAAAAAGATTACTTTTGTGATAATTACGCCGAAAATATGGGTCGTTATGATTTTAAGACTTCCGCCATATTACTGTATATTTAACAAAATCGAACATGTGTGACAAAAACTTAAGTCAAGAGTTCGAAGAAATAATAATTCGCCACATTTAAATGCATCTGTCCTGCATCTAATTAAAAGGAAAGTACTCAACATTGATGCGAATAGTTGGAAAAATGCAGTCTCACGTATCGTGAAAGCTGGGAACTCATATTTTCCTACACATAATTTACAAAATATTATCATCAATTTAAGAGACCACAGTGATAGTGACACATATTTGACATAATACCTATGTGTTGTAATATTTATACTCGTTTTGTGTGTGTGTGTGTGTGTGTGTGTGTGTGTGTGTGTGTGTGTGTGTGTGTGTGTGTGTGTGTGTGTGTGTGTGTGTGTGTGTGTGTGTGTGTGTGTGTGTGTGTGTGTGTGTGTGTGTGTGTGTGTGTGTGTGTGTGAGTTTATTTTGTATTTTATAGTTTTTCACAGTTTTTGTGCTAGTTTTCACAACCAACTGGCCAGTCAATTTCATAATGATTTTTTTAGATTATTACTTATCACTAACTCAGGGGAGCAACGTGTAGTGTCTGCGTTAGGTAAATGTCTTGTTATAAAAGTAAAGTCGAATTCATTGCTTTACAAAGAGACGCTAATTGTATCCGAACGTCTGCGGTCCCTCCGGTGAGTACCGATTTACTCGTTTTAAAAGGTTGTTGTCAACGTTGTTGCCAACTTTTTCAGACATACTTTATACCTTACTAATAATTGAAAAACTTCTTCCCTTACATGGAATATAAAATATAATCATATTCAGCTATATGTATATACCTACATTAATTCATTTTAATTTTCACTTCACCAATTTATTATTTCACTTGCAATTTGTTTAACCTAACAAAAATTGTTTATTACTTTGAAAATTTGGATATATTTAATAAAAATATAATAATACTCCATCAGTTTATGTATTTTTTCCCTTAATTATCTAGATATTTATTTAAATTAAATATGTAGGTAATGTAAATGCAAAATACAATATAAAATTGTTAAGCCGGCCTTTTTTTACGATTTACCTGAAGAGGCAAATCTCTTTATGACTTCGACTTGATCAGCGGGACACTTTTAAATTATGCATGTTCTTATAATTATGTATTGTGAATAAACATAGGAATACATTTTTGTTTGGCTGTCCTCGTATAAGATCCACTGCTGGCTAGATTAGTCATCACCATCACACAGATGTAAATTCTATTGACCACGACCTTCGCTAATTCAACGGATGAAATCGAGAGTGGAGTGAGTAGAAGTGGGCTAAACGAGTATTTCTCTGTAACAGTTATCCTGTTACAAGTATTTTTTAATACCTAGTCCTATTTAGTAGAAATACTAGTTACAATATGCCTGTTACCTAAACAGGACAAGAAAATAACTGTAACAATTGTGATAAGTTTTATTATTGTTGTTGTTACGGGTACCTACCCGTTATCGTATTTCAATAATAACTATATTAAAATCATGAATGTGTTGCTTGTGTAAGTCCATTTCAAATAGGTAAAGAAATAATAAATAAGACTTACTCACAATCAATTTAATTTAACTATCAGACGACCGGTTTCGCTTTCTACAATATGCAAAGCATCTTCAGGTCTCGATACAAAGTTAAATAAATGCTGAAATGATAAAAACCCATATTAGAGTGTTGTCTAATAAAGATAAACAAAGTAGATGTTGTAAATTACAATAATTATGCCAATATTACATGTCTGTGGTTTTATTTTAAAATGAGTAAGTTGAATAAAAAGGTATAAAAAGTTTTAAAAAAATTTTAACAGACAAGGTAAGGCCCACAAATTGTTATAAAATAGTCTATTCATCATCATTCAGCCCATACTCGTCCACTGCTGAACATAGGCCTCCCGTAGTTCACCCCACAAATAGTCTATTAGATTGTAATAAATTAATAAATGAGCAAATAAATAAACATTACTTACATGCCGGTACTCTATTAATTAATGGATGGTAGAACATGGTTGAAACTACTATGTATTGTTGAATGGAGAACTCAATTCTGCTATTGTAGTTGTTTGACAGTGAACGGGAAGTTCTTGAGGAGATAGGTTTGATCCAATGCAGCAGAGATATGTCTGTGATTGTTTGTTAAATGAAAGTGATGTAATATACCATTGTATTATTAAAAGTTATTTCACATGTGTTAGAGAAGTAATGTCAATATTTAATAAAGCTAAGACAAGGTTATAGGACACAATATCCCGAGAAGGTGAATGTTTGGCCGGCATTATAAACAATCAAATTAAAGGGCTATATTTTTAGACGAAAATTTAACTGCTTCTCGTTATATAGAATTTCATCAGGATTATCTGTTGCGACACCTGAATCAGCTATTTCCAAATAGAAATGATTTGTGGCACCAACATAATGAAGTTCCCCCATACTACGGCATTAAGGTACGAAATTACTTTAATAACGTTTTCCCAGGAAGTGGATAGGTAGAAGAGGACCTTTCAAATGAGCCGTCGCGTGACCTCGGTTTGTATTTAAAAAAATCGTCGATTACATCATTACGCCGACACTGATGACGTAATATATTATATAATATTGAAATACTCCAGTGAAACAAATATCTAGTAACCCCACGATAAAATGTTTTAAGTTCCAAGTACATACTAGTAATAGGTATTTTTGGTTTCTAGAAACAAATACGCTCCTCAAAAATATGTAACAGGTACAAAATACATGTTACTTAAATACCGACACACCACTAGAGTGAACTGATTACTAAATCGCTATGTTGTAACAGGCGCCGCGATCGTGGTTCCAGTATAATTTTATCAAAAAAACCTTGTGCTAGGTAAAGAATTTTGTTTATTTTGTGCGACGCTATCTAGAAATGTAAGTGTAATGTTCAATTAAGTGTTTACCAAATATTCGCATATGATAATTAGTGATTGTGCTTACGGTTAGCATCTCTTTATATTATGTTTTTTATATTAATAGAACTGGATGAGATAATGACGATTCAATTCAAATTTTAATTGCTATGCATTTACGCACCAACCTAATGTACAAAAAGTAATTATATATATATATATATATATATATATATATATATATATATATATATATATATATATAATATATATATATATATATATATATATATAGTAAAGACTCGTAATGCAAAAATTCGGATAACTTACTCTAGTGCCCTCTATGTTTTACTAGAGACGCTAAAATATTATTCGGCGACCTGGGTTCATGCTAAAGTGGACATAGGTTTTTTGTTAATCAGATTACAGGTTTCTTTAAAACAGAACTATCCGATAATAGACAACTATCCGATATTATCGCACTTTAATCTACTATAGTGGTTTTGTGTTATTCTTCATTCTGTGCTCCATCCAAGACTTTGCAAGGTTATGGACTGAATTTCCAGGTTGACTGCCAGCCTCCTTTTCCTTGCATTGCCAAAGAGCATTTGAGGACCACATATGGTACTCAGTCCAAAAGATAAGTTCAAATATTGAGCGCCATATATGGTACTCAGTATAACTTACAAAACTGCATACCGTGTACCTCAGCAGCCACTTGGCTTGTACATTTTATATGGAAAAATTATTAAAAATATGGCCTCAGAAAACCATTCCATGATTTTAGGCCGTATCTAGATGGTTTATACTTTTTTTATAAAGGTCGTTTATCAAAGACTAATAAAAGCGATTTTTAAACGCTTAAATATTTATTTAACAAGTAGTGTAAATCTAGAAAATGGTACGAAAAATAGTCGACAACTTAACATAAATCCTAACGAAGAAAAATTTCTGTAGTTTGGCAGCATACAGCTTAAAAAAGCAGTAAAAACACAAATAATTCGCACAAGCAAAACAATTTATCCACACACGTGAAGTCTACTTTTGTGCTGTTTGTCTTTCATCCTTGGTAACGATATCCCTATAGCATTAGCTGCAGTGGTTTTTTTTTAGACATTTTATCAAATTGTGTAAATTATTAGCAAGCATTACACAATCGCGTTTAATAAGAATATATTTGATAATTTCCTCTCTAAATATTGTTATTTTTATTGATTCATTTGTCACTGTAGAATAAAGTGACAAGGCATTTACAACGGCAACATTTAATAAAATATCAAAGGCAAATTTTTGGTACCGTTTCAATGACCTTGTTAAAAGTGAATTATACGAATTCATTTGATCCGATACATCTATGAAGGAGTTTCCTGCATTATTCCACAATTTTGTAACAGTACCTTAAAATAAACTCAAATCGGTTTCTGGCCATGATGCCCACTCTGCTTGTCAATGTTTTCAGTGCTGTTCAATGACATTTTATCTGGTGTGCATAGAACAATTAACCCGGTTTAATTTATTTACGGCAACCATAGACATAATATGCACGATTTTATTCCTACTTTTAGTTAAAGAATAGATTAAATTATTTCAAATTTACTAAATTACTTAATCTCTACAAATTTAAATTACAGTTTTGTCGTAGCTTGTCACAAATTTCTTAATTCGAGTCTATGTTTCCGTTTAAAATATGGCGATCGCATGCTGACACACTTAAAAGGCGGCATCTGAGAGTGGGCATTCTGATTGTTATATTTATTCTGTTGTATCGGTAAGCAGCAACAGACAACTAAAGTACCTGTTAGAGCTTGCAAAAAGCTTTTTCTATATTTGCCACTACTAATAGGATGGTCAAATTTTCAAAATATGAAATATTCTATTGGGACCGTGCAAGTTCGGAACAGCGACAACTGGTGTCGTAAATCAGCAAAATTTACTGCGCTTTTATGTTAGATCGAGGTAACCGGATAACTGTCAAGGACGTGAGCCCAAAAAAGAATAAGAAGAAAAAGTAAGATTGAGGTTATGTCGGTATGTTATTAAAAGGTAAACGTTGATGTAGCGTAAATAAAAATAAATATATTATTGAATTACAGCATTACTGTTAATATGGATTCAATAATAAAAACTGGATTTGAGAAAGTAAATCACCAAATAACTTTTCAACCAATCACTGAGTCAAAGGAAAAAGCTTTAGTAGTGGCAAATGTCAAAAAATGCTTAATGGAAGAATTAAGAAAAATAAATTACCATAAATATTGCTAATGCATGAATTAGCAGGTTAAGCCCATGATATCATTATATTGGTTTGAACAATTAATTCTTTCCCTGTAAACTTTTGGACAGCGAATATATCTTAATGCATCTTCAGAAAAACTTGAACTTGATGCATTCTTGTAAACTTCAAAAAAATAAAATTTAAACATTAAACTTGATTTTTGGGTTAAAATGAACTAACTCTAAGTGAGTGTTATGAAACTAAAATTTACACTTAAAAGTGAACTTTTATTTATTATTTATTTCAAACTGACTTTAAAATCGGGCGCAAGAATAATGCATAATTTGGGTTATGTTACTTATGCTTTTTTATGATATAAATCCACTTTTCTCTTTGTAGTAGCTTTGTGCTTCGAAGTTGGAAACGAATAAGACTTAAATTGACAATTTTTTGTTGTATTTTTACAATTTATAACACAGCATTTCCTAAATCCCATTTTTTTCAGTGACAGAAGGTGTAAATAAACAAAACGAATATGAAATATGACAATTGACAATATGAATTTATGAAATCTATAAATTATTGTCTTTTATACTAAAGCCAATACAGTAAATATATGATCAGACCATTTGCTTATTGTTTTCCAGGAAATAAGAGACAAATAATAATACTACTTTTTATTTCAGAGCAGGGATAATGTTTTGGATCCTGGTGGCAGTGTTGCTGGCAACACTGTTTTACTACTTTTGCTATAAACCTTCAATATATTGGAGGGAACGTGGGGTAAAACAACTTGATTTTCCCAATGTTTTAATAGAGAATTATTTTGGTTTCTTTAAACCAATCCCGCTGGTGAAGCTCATATCTAACCTGTATAATAGATTTCCAGGTACAAGGTGAGTTTTTATTGTGGTTTTTTGGCAATATAATAATTTTCCGGATTTTTTGAATAAAGTAAAATTAAGCGGGAAATAGTTTATGCTACATATTCTCTCTAATTTAATGCCTGTAGGATTATGGAGATTGTTATATAATTAGGAAAAAATAAACAGTACCTTCGACTATTTTGGTTGGTGCTTGTAACACCAGTAAGCTTGTAAGTTGAATTTCTGCTTTCCTAATTATTTTACATCCAAAGTCATAAGAAACTATTCGTATGGAACTGAAATCTATATTAAAACAAATGTTAAAATTGTTCTACGAACTAAGAGTACTCCAACATACTAATTATAAATTATCCACCAAGAACTAGCTGACAAACTGGGACTTCTCCAAACCGACCTACTTCCGTGTTATCAATTCTTCTCTGACATAATACTTGAGAATGACAACTACAATACAAGCTATAGTGGGACCGCACTGTGCTTACAGACCAACCAGTGGCGATAATAGACCTGATCTTATACTAGTTAACAAACTTACTAGGCAAACAACACTTATTGATTTGGCGATATCCAACACCAATAATTTACGTGTTAAATACAACGAGAAGATCGCCAAGTACAGAGATCTAGAAATACAAATCAGGAGACAATGGAGAATGGAAAGTATCCAGACAGTACCTATCATTTTATCTACTACTGGTGGTATTCCCAAAAACCTCATAGAGAACATAAAACAGCTGGATCTTAATGAATATAAATATAAGGCAGATTTGTATGAAAATTTTTGGGAAATACTTCAACATACCAAGTCACCTAGGGCTCGATAACACGGAAAGAGTACTACCAGAGCTCAATCCTTTTAAAACTGTAGGTATCTGGGATGAGTGAATTTTTCCATTAGAGGAAGTGTCTTTATTAACAAACAAATTAATTTTCCTTTACAATCAAATATTATATCAGTAGGGTGAGATTCAGTTTGTATACCACTGTGTAACAGAGGCATACAACTGTTCTTCCACCTAACCCCCCGAAGATAGGAGAGACAGACTCTATTTAAATAATGAAACTGTATTTTAGAATGAAACTGAAAATGAAAATAAAAAAAGATGCTTTCTACAAATGTCTTGAAGCGTCACTAGAATAAATTAAAAGATCCGATATTAAAGTGATGCCAAGATTGGCACTGACAACATTAACCTATGACAAGTTATGGGAAAGTATGGTTTTGTTAATATTGTTCTGAAGCTATTTTCTTGTGGCATTGTTAATTAATTACTATTAAACTGGGAATAAGCCACAATTAAGTCGTCTACTTTAAAATGCATAATGTATGTCTGAATTGTCAATATAAATGAGTCAGATAAAATTAAAATATTAGAAGAATTTTTCACTATGTAACAAAAAACAAAATTTGTTTAATTTACTGTTTGTATTTTGAGAACGATTTCCGAAGTGGAAATTGAAACGTCAATAAACGTATTTTTATCTTTAATTGTGGCTTATTCCCAGTTTAATAGTAATTAGTATGGTTTTGGTCAGAGAAACGGCAATGGCGAACGCTTCCTTGAACTGTGTGGTAACCATAAGCTAATCATTAGAGTACCTAACTTAAAGTTACTCTAATGCGAATATAAAATAAGTTTATTGACGTTTCAATCTCCACTTTGAAAATCTGAAAATTTGAAAAAAAAAATGAAAAGTGGAGATAAACTTATTTTAACCTTCAATTGTGGCTTATTCCCATTAAAATAGTAATTACTGTAATTTTGCAGCTTCAAACATAGTTGTAACGTTTCACTTAGCTATCTTTTGGACTTCCATGACACGGAGTTTTCGTGGGTTGACGACCTGGGAGGTACCGTGGTCTGGTTGTAATCTTCCTTTCCTGTCAGATCTTGGATTCCGAAGTCCATGATCATTAAATGTATGTATAGCTTTCTTGTTTGTTATGGAAAGCTGTACTAGAGATATTCACATGGATATGTAATGTAGTGGTTTCTCTTGGTCTTCTAGATCCTGATGCCGTTGACCATTTCTTGGATCCTCCGCCTTTGAGATCGATTTCGTGGTCTCTGAACAAGAGACCTACCACTCATCAATTCATCTGCCCGAAACCGTTTAACTATTTTCTTTTAATTCTTAAATTTTTTAATTTCTGTTCAGCTAACAACTGCTCATAAATTAATCTCTTGAACTTGACACTAGAAGAGTTTTAATATTGTAGAACAAACTGTTGATGTTTCAAGCAATTGAATACGAAAATTAACGTCTAAAAAAAACAAGTTGTACTTCGTGTGTCTAAGATTAAGATTATGAACGTCATTCCTATAATTTATTGGGATGTACACGTATGGTGGAACTCTCTCTTGAATGATTTTATGGTAAAAACATAAAACATGAAGTTTCCGACGATTTTTCGCATTTAGCCACTTGTCTACGGTAAAAACATGACTTATCCTATGAATCAAATTCAGTGACACACGTATTGTAAAGCACGTTACAATAATTTAATTTTAATAATACCAGAGCATTACATAATAATGACTTTGTGGCCCTACTTAATAAATGATGGCTTTGATACAACCATTTTAAAACGGCGTAAGCTCTTTGTACCATAAATACGTCCGTGATATCTAAACCTTAAATCTTCGTCGAACCAAACCCCTAGGCTTTTAATCTTTCTGCCAAAAATTAAATTTTCATTTTCTAATATAATGCGATTGGCATAATTTTCTAAAATTATTTTCCTATGTAGATTCCTCCAAAAAATGATACCCTGAGTGTTTGATGTATTCAATTTTAAACAATGATTTTGAGAAAAAAATTTGCAGATGAAGAAGATCATGATTTATTACATTTACAGCTTAATTACACTCATTTAGATAAAATGACATATAGAGTTGGGTATCGTCTGCGTAATAATGCTGGGAACAGGACAAGAACACAAAGGAAAATTTAGTTGTGTATGTAAAGAATAAAATTGGACCTAATATAGATCCTTGAGGCACACCAGTATTAAAATCTAGAAATGAAGAAATATTTTGATTAATTTTTACTGCTTGACATCTATTAGAAAGATAGGATTTCATTAGATCAACTGCTCTCGCTTCTAGACAATTTATTTTAAAATAGAGAATAACAAATTATGGTTAAAAGTTTATTAAAAATCCTTTGTAAAAGGTATATATTAAGAACCCAAACAGGCTAAGTTAAAAAGACAAAACGTTTTCGGAATCCATATTCCATCGTCAGTGTCTAAGAGTACATGAATGTAGCCACTAAATATATGTGTAAAAACCCGTTAACAAATAATTAATTAGATTTAGTTTACAAATTTTCCTATAATGGTTTAGGATCTTAAAGTTACCGTTGGATTAGGTAACATGGCGGCATATGACTCCACGTTGAAGTTGCTAGTCTTGAGACAGTGTGTCTACGAAGACTGTATGGGAGCAACTGTTGAGTTGGCTCATTGATGGCGGTAAGTTCTCGACTTGTCTTATGCGAATTTTCCTCAATCTCTAGAAGTACATCTAACTTTTTTTCATCCATAAATTTATTATTTCTACCTGGGTTTTCAATATTTTTTACATGTCCAGTATAACGAAAGTTCTTTGCAATTGTGCTAATTGTAGACTACGAAATTTGTTGACCAGGGTATTCATTATTAACATTTTACAAACCTCCTTTTGAGCTCTTGTTTTATTACCATAACCAATCATAGTTAAAATGTCTATTCTTTTAGTCTCGGACAAATGAGCCATAATTAAATTTAATACGCGCACAAATATTATACTCACGTCTTCTAGTAACCTTAAATACCCAAATGACAGCAGCCTACTAGATTCATATCACTTGTTTATTTGGCTTTTTGACTAATATTTTATTATCTTTAAAGTTTTAACAAAATAATCTCCGAGCTCATATAAAATGTTGTATGAGAATTGCAAAATGGCCTCTGTCATTGTCAAGAAATAAATAAAAGTGGTCAAGTTGAACATTTAATTTTGTAAGTTATAATTGCACAAATTTAAAAAACTTTACATTGATAAACAGAGGACTTTGCTATTTAAAACTTTCTAGGAGGTGCGTATAATCCAAAGGGGGTGCTGGACGGGGATATTATTTTCATACTGTAAATTGTCTATTTAAGAATAAAAATCGACCTGTTTCAGGTTTTTTTCATATAATACATAATAACGCTAAAAATGAATTTATTCCATACACATGGACCACATGGTATATTATTCTCTATGGTATAGATTCCACTATGGTATAGAGTAGTAATAAATTTACTTGTATTAAACCATTTCATGATCGCTTATTTCTGGGATGTGTTTTACTTCAATTGACAAAATTTGATCCTCAGTAGATGTGATTATATAATCAAGTAGATTCGATGTGAACTGGGTGATTCAAGTTGCTTGATTTACCATCTGTTTTAGTCCAAGACCATCTAATACATCTGTAATGAACTGTGTGGAATAATTATTTGTATTTAACAGATCAACATTAAAGTCGCCAAAATAAAGTAAATGATCTAAACAGATTTAATTGGTAATATCCAACTCTCAATGCCTTAAAGTCAATTTATTTAAAATTTTAACATCCTACTTCAGCAACAATATAATCTATTACCAATAAAATAACATCTAAAGGGTGTTAATCCACATATGTGGAGGTTATAAAGACGTATACCCAGCAGCAGCACTGAAGATAAACTAATCAGTCTGAAAACGTTCTGTCATTTTGCCCATAATTTTCTGTGAAATAAATATTACTTTTATAAAGCATTTTTTAACACAAACTTTTAAAAGTTATCTCACGAAGAATATTTGTTCACAATGCTTAACTAACCTTAAGGGACAATGTTTCCAATTTAAGTATATATAATAAATGTACAGGATAATGGCAAAGTCTTATATTTTTAGTAACTTATTAGACCTTTTTAAATTAATTTTAGGTACAGTGGTATGTACCAGTTTAACAGGCCCCTCCTATTTGTAAGAGACGTGGATTTGATTAAACAGATGCTTATCAAGGATTTTGAACATTTTAACGAACATCGTGATTTTTCTAGCGAAGAAGTTGATCCATTGTGGTCAAAAAATCTTTTTTCTCTAAAAGGTAAGATTAATGTTTTTGGTAGATAAAATAGCAGCATGACCTAGAGTGTAACACTAATAAATTTTTTAATAAAACTCCAAATAACAAAACTGACATGGATTCTACAAAGAATATTCTTTTGAAAAATATTCGTAATATAGGTTGTACACTATTTATTGTCATTCAGTCTAATTTTTCATATAATTTTTCTTGTATATATGTATGTTACTCATCTTATAGTCACTATTTGACTGGTTTATATGGTTTCACGATTCAAAGTTGGTAATTATCTTTGTTTAGTGGCTAGAAAGTTCTCTACAGAGCGAATAATCACTGAAAGTACTATGCAGCAACAGAACAAACAACCGAACAAGGAAAAGATGCTTTCTACGAATGCCTTGAAGCGTCACTAGCACAAATTAATCTAATTAATGCCTTGAAGCGTCACTAGATCCGATATAAAAGTGATGCCAAAATTGGCATCGACAACATCAACCTATTAGAAGTTATGGGAAAGTATGGCATTGGTCAAAACTTATTTTAACCTTTAATTGTGGCTTATTCCCATTAAAATAGTAATTACTGTAAATTCGCAGCTTCAAACATACTTGTTACGTTCCACGTAGCTATCTTTTGGACTTCCATGACACAAAGTTTTCGTGGGTTGACGACCTGGGAGGTACCTTGGTCTGGTTGTAATCTTCCTTTCCTGCCATCTTGAATTCCGAAGTCTACGATCATTTAATGTATGTATAGTTTCCTCGTGTGTTATGGAAATCTGTACTAGAGATATCCACAAGGATCTGTTTCTCCTGGTCTTCTACATTCTGATGCCGTTGACCATTTTTTGGTTCCTCCGCCTTTGAGATCGATTTCGCCGTCTCTGAACAAGAGACTGCCCTACCACCCACCAACTCATCTGCCCGAAACCGTTGGTCAGTAAGTAGGATTGTTTATACCGGCAAATATTCGGTAAGAAGTAGTTATAGAAGAAGTGATAGAAGTAGAAAATTGGAAAAGTGGAACGTCTGCCTTCGGAAACCTAATAGCCATTTGAGGTCGGAGTAATTATTGGCCAAGTGAGGACTTTAGGAAATATTAAAAACATTTTGTTAATATTGTTCTAAAGCTATTTTCTTCTGACATCTCAAAGCAATTACTATTTTAATAAGAATAAGCCACAATTGAAATTGAAAATAAGTTCACTGTAGAAGCTAAAAACTAGACTTTTAATAAAAAATTATTTTAGTTAAATTATGTCATATCTACATGTAAAACTCTATTTCAGGCAACAAATGGAGAAATATGCGATCTACCCTTAGTCCTTCCTTTACCAGCAGTAAAATGAAAGGAATGCTCTACCTAATAACAAATGTAGCTGATAAGTTCACCAGTTACTTCCTTAATCAAGATAAAGACCTCATCGAGGTCGAAATGAAAGAACTGGCTAGTCGATATGGAACAGATGTGATAGCATCGACAGCTTTTGGACTTGAAGTCGATTCATTGGAAAATCCCAATAACGAGTTCTTTTTAAAAGGAAAAGAATTTTTGGATTTGAGGAGCATAAAAGTGATGGCAAGATTTGTAATAGTAATGTTCTTTCCAATAATAGCAAAGGTAATGAAGCAAATTTCTTGTTTAAAGAATCATATTGTATGTAAAACCTTTTTTATTTCTTGTCTTTCGTTCTGATCTAATAATTAATATTGTTTTTAGTTGTTTAATATCAAATTTCTGAGTGTTCCTATTACAAATTTCTTTACAAAAATAATACAAGACACTATTAAACTGAGAGAAGAAAAAGGTCTAGTAAGACCAGATATGATTCATCTTTTATTGGAAGCTAAAAAGGGAAATATACATTCTGAAGATCATAACATTGTCGATGCAGGATATGCCACAGTGGAGGAACATCTGAAAGGTAAGAATTATAGTATTTGGGGAATTATATGGAAATTATGAAATAAGAAATTGGTGTTCAGTCAAGTCTGTAGTTAATTTGTTCTAGATTATAGATGTAGTATCTTGAAAACTTATAAAACAATATCTTTAATTATTTGGACACCTCCTACGTAGAATATAATAAGTGCATTCGGTCAACTGTACAGTACAGCTGTTTAAAGGTTTTCTCATTATTTATTGATTATTGTTCAGTGAGGTAACAACCAATATATTTGAAAATTTGCATATTAATTAAGAAATAGGTGGGTAATAATCCTGAGCAGTACTTGAATTAATAATATTTCTTGTTTTCGAAAAAAATCACTTACAATATTTTAAGTTGACCAACATAAAAAGTATATTATAGTATGTAACACTTACTATGAATTACGTTGGACACTATACAAAACTTTATTGGGGCTAGATTTAATTAACTTGTGCTCGATAATAGCCTTATTTTCAAAGTTCATTTATTCGAGCATTCAACCTCATTTCATTTTTCATCTATACAAAACTATTTGTCGTATATCTTAGATACCATATTCTTCTCCTGTGTCCGTCCCAGCTTGCGCTGATTTAAGCGGAGACTCTTGTGTATTTCGCAGAAGACGGACGGGCGGGGCGTCCTCAACCCCGCAACGCCGCGTCCCACTGGCTGATAGGGAAATGTCTTACAGATATGTAGCATAGGTATGAATAAGATTTTACCAAATAAGCACCCGCGGACCAACTGAGGATATTGCATAGCGCAGCAGCTATGACATTACTTCATTAAGGCTATAGCAGAATTATTTCTACTGTTGGCTTAATGTCAGATACTTACGGGCGGATATCACATAATGATTTAACCGGCCGTAATACTGCGATCAGACAGGCAAGGGAAAACCTTTTATATTATATTCCCGTGACTACTTTCTGATTAGCCAACTAGTTCAAATGGCCTACCAGGCATGTGTTTGTGAGCAACCAGGCAATACATGCGAAATTCGCGCCTAACAGAAAATCAGATTTTCAGTTAAGAAATGCAATGGGAATAGCAACCTGGGATGTCCGAGGATTATTGCAACCAGGCACACTGCATATACTACAAAGAGAAGTCGAAAGATAGGAAATAGAATATAGATTTGGATATGCGAACTCCGAAAGTCCGCATATCCAAAGATAGGATATGCGGACTTTCGGAGACCCATTAGAAAGGACAAGAACACTTCCGAACGGTAGATCATGTTGTATACATATCGGGAGCAAATAACACAGGAAGAAATGGTGTTGCAATTATGGTAACTAAAAAAGTTTCACAATACGTGTATGATTACCAACCGATAAATGATAGACTTATAAAAATAACCTTACTAGCATCACCAAACAAAATGCATATTGTGAAAAGACAGCAAATATTTGATTTCACGCAAACAGCGCCTTTGTATCTGTTGATACGTATTTCGACCTAATAGGTCTCATCAGAAAAGTTATTCAAAGGTGTTCTCAACGTGAAAGATCAATATTTTGTCTTTTAAGAAGCAACACCAAAATGTCTTCGATACGGACGCAATAGCGACATCTGAAAATAAAACCGGATTAAAGCGGAAATCTGAATTGTGTTTCGAAACTAGTTTACGGTTTTATCCGTAAACTACACCACGTTTTCCGTAAACACTTTTGTTTTCTGATTACCACTATGCAAGCTTCTTGGATTTCCACAACTCTGGGCCCATAACCTTTAGGGATGCGTGATGGAAAAAGTCTTGCTTATAGATGGAATACTAAAACAATACGTTGACAAAAATAAACGTTTTATTCTAACATAAATTGTTGTTTACATGAATGTCTTAACTCTCCTTCTTGACATTGACACTTGTCACTTACAGGTAATGCCAACACTTAACATAAAAATGTACAATATAGAATTGTCATACCCACAACTTTGGGGATGGAATGTGTGTGTTATCTTCCTCTGACTTTTTCTCTGTTGATTCTAAAAATAATTTAATGTTACCATTGTGTACCTATAAATAATATTTTTATTTATAAATATTTACCAGAAAATGGGGAAAGAGGAACGTTATTAAAATCTTCAGACCTTCAGTTTTAATTGTAGAGTATTTCGACATATTATGTACGGACTGGTGTCGTTTTTGCACAAAACGTGAGTTTATCTTAGAGAAGTCTATTCCGCATAAAAAGTTAGTTTCTGAAAATTGTGGACTGATGCACTTTTTAAAATGATAGATTCAATTGTAATAAATAATACACCCTATAACTTCTACTATTGTTGATGTCGTTGATAATATAATATTCGAGAAACTTTATTTCTTTTATACTATATTTTCTTTTATTTTAGCTGATAAAACCGCCGAAATAACTGAAGATGACATTATCGCTCAAGCTTTTATTTTTTTCTTTGCCGGTTTTGATTCAAGTTCTACTCTTATTAGCTTCTTGGCCTATGAACTTTGTGCTAATCAAGATATTCAAGAAAAACTTAGAGATGAAATTAAAGACACATTAGACAGCTGTAACGGAAAACTCAATTATGAAGCACTTGTGAACATGAAGTATATGGATATGGTTGTTACAGGTAAAATAGAAAATTATATATTTAAATTAAGTGTTGTCTATTTTAAAAATTTATTTCATAGATGAAGGTAGTGAAAGTATATTTAAAATAAAATTCACCTTATCAAATGAAACAGAGCAATACCCTTCTTTAGTTGTAGCAAAGCAATGCCCTTTATCAAGAGGAAACAGATCCAAGACGAATAGTAATTCTGGATACTTAAATGATTTTTACCAGCTCCGAAAAAAAGAAGGAAGACTATAGATGTATATTGTATATACAATATAATCTATAGAACCTAGTAAAAAATATTATCAACCCTGAGCTCTCGTTAGTCAGTGGAAGACAAGTTTCTACTCCTGGAGCATGATGCAGCCTAACTGGATGGGAAATATGCTTCACTTCGTCATGGTAGCTTCTCCAATAACAACTCTTAGACCTTTTAATCAAAGTCTTACGCTCCTTTTGTGTCTTATTAAAGTAAACTAGTAATAAAAGAATTCCTCTTGACCCCGTTAAAAATATCTCGGCTTACCTTGTGCTTGTTTCTAGCAGAGAATCGTAGAGCTACTAGAGAACAGCTAGCCTCATGTGCTAAGATGATATCTGGATTAGTGATCCTCAGATATGCTTTTCTCCTCAACCCTGACCTGACACAAAGGAAAACTCACGTGGTTTTAACTGATGACCTCACGAAAAAGTTCCCAGTTTGTTACAACTGTGTTTCTGTATTAGATTTTCTGGACCCTGACGGTATATATCTTAATAATAATATGCCTGTGATCTGACAGACAAACCTTTTTCGATATGTCCTACTTCAACACTAACTCAACTAGTGCTCGATAGTCCAAAGTGAGGTCGATAGAATGACGCCTGCTTAACGTCACGACAATCTCTTGAGATACTACAGCACTTCGGAGAAAAACGTCAGTATTCCCCTCGCTCCACATGCTGTAATAAGAGCTGAAATCGTACCTAACAAGAAGCGAAAGCCGTAGGTTCTCATGGTATCTGACCAATTCCCCTAGGCAAACTGTTACAGGAAGTTCTATTGAGTCGTAAGGAAAGTAAGCAAAGGAAGTGCAATATTTTTCAAGACATTGTTCTTAATGGCAATTTTTTGCCTACATGTAACCAAACTGCAGATAAAACAATATTTTTTTATTTCTTTTTTAGAAACTTTACGAAAATGGCCAGTGCAAGTTGCAATTGAAAGGGTATGCACTAAACCATATACCATAGAACCCAGCTCACCTGATGAAACACCAGTTCATTTTGAATTAGGATCCTCAATGATAGTCCCCACTTACGGAATACACCATAACCCGGAGTACTTTGCAGATCCCGAGATCTTCAATCCTGAAAGATTTAGCGACGAAAATAAAGCCGATATCAAACCATACGCCTTTCAACCATTTGGCGTAGGACCAAGAAATTGCATTGGTTCCAGATTTGCAATTTTGGAAACGAAAATTTTGTTCTTCTATATTTTAAAGGACTTTAGTATTGTCCCTACAGATAAGACCGTAATACCTGTTAAGATGGTCAATAATATTTTTTCTATAATGCCTAAACAAGGATTTAACATGGGATTTAAACGCATTTAAGTTATTTTTATTATTTTGCCATATATAATAAACTTTGTAACGCTTAACAAGTTAATAATAATAATATTAGTGATAAGCTTTGTTGAATACTAAATAAACTATTTTTGGTATCATATCTCTATAAGTTCATTTATTTCATTCTATTATAGTTATTATGTTGTTCAATGTTGTGTGAGATTTATTCCATACAAAAAAGTCCTTCGACGAATAGGTAGAAGTATTAAAGAAATCTGGAATGATCTGAAAGAGATCACCACATCTCACTCCTTTGAGACATGTTGCTACAGGAGAATCCACAGAATATCGTGGAATGAAAAAGTAACTAATATAGAGGTGTTACAAAGAATAAAGAAAGAATTGATGGATTCGACCGTTACTTGATGGAAATTCATTTTATGTAACAATAAAACACTGAAAACTTTGTTTTCAAACTTCCACAAAATTTATTTTAAATATTATCACTACAGCTGTTTCGGCTGATTGCCTTTCTCAAGTGATCTATTTTGGCTTGGGTTTACAAATTTATAGTCTCTAATGAAATAGGTTGAGGAGGGGAGAACTGTTTGTGTCATGTTGGTCATTCAGAATTATATCTGTGTTTTTTAATTTGTTGATTTCCATAGATTCTAACAAAGATAGCTTAAAGCCTTTATTTTGAATGTGAAGAATTTTAAATTTGTCATTAAAAGAATGATTATGATCTAGAAGGTGAAGTGCGTATGTCGAATCTGTTTTTCTATTCTTGAAAGCCCTTTTATGTTCTGCTATTCGTTTATCAAAGTTTCTACCAGTTTGACCGATGTAAGTTTTTGGGCAGTCGCCACATTGGAGTTTGTATACACCACTATTTAAGTGTTTTTTATTTTGGCTCTTGTTATTTTTAATATATTTGCCTAGGTTGTTATTTGTTCGGAAAGCTGGTGTTATTCCTTTCTTTTTTATGTGTTTGGCAATTTTTGTTGTTATTTTGCCTGTATATGTAATCGAGCAGAAGGTACTGGGTTTTTTCTCTGGTGGTGGAAATACTAATTTCAGGGCTTTCTTGTGTAGTTTTTGATTTAACATTTTATTAATTGTTTGTTCGTTGTATCCGTTGTTTACTGCTATTTGTTTAATTATATTTAATTCTGTCTCAAAGTTGTCTTTTGACATGTCAGAATTATCTAGGTTTCACAGGTAGAAAAATCACAAAATGTCTAGTATTGCTTAAAATGTCAGAAAGTGTATATAAACATAGCAATATGACAGTTCGAAAAACAGTAGTATTTTGAAGTTTATAGTTCATATTAGTTTTATTAGAGTATTATAAACAAGTTGGTGTTTAAATAAATTGACTTTAATAAAGTAAAGCATTGGTGACAGCGGTGGGATCAAAGAAACAGTTCTTCTTCTTAAGATGCCCTATCCCTTACCGAACTCTGGCTATAACTACAGCAAGTTGTTCTTTATTATGAGCTGTTCCTAGTATCGCATGTGTATCCATGCCTGTCCAGTCTCTTATATTTTTTAGTTAGGAGCATTTTTTTCTTCCTCGACCTCTTCTATTTTCTATTTTCCCTTTTATGATTAGTCGTAGGAAGTTATATTTTTCTCCTCTGTAAATATGTCCTAGATAACCTGTTTTTCTGGTTTTTACAATATTTAGGAGTTCTCTCTCAGTCCCCATTCTTGTCAGCACCTCCTTGTTGGTACGTGCTCTGTCCAAGAGATCTTCAACATCCTTCGAAAAAAGTCTCATACTTGTGATTCCGAGAGTCTATGTTTCCACTCCGTATAGCAATATGCAATAAATAAATGTTTTTACAAATAAGTAATCTATCTGTTTGTTGTAGATACGAATATTAGTGTTGGCACGTGTAACGGCCATTACTGTTGTTTAATTTGTGTTTATATTCAGCCCCAAGCTCTCTGATTATTGCATTCAAAAGTCGTTCTTGCAAACCCCTCAGCACTGTCCACAATAATGACGGTGTCGTCTGCGTATCTTAAGTTATTTACATATTTTCCGTTGATTTTTATTCCTTCTTCAATATTTTCGAGGGCATTTTGGAAGATCTTTTCGGAATGTATATTAAACTATACTGGTGACAATTTCAGAGGTAACTACAGCATTGGAAAACATTAAAAGAAATAAAGCTGCAGGAGAAGATAGTATTACCACAGATATGATATTAGAAGGAGGTAAGGAACTAATTGCAATTGTAACTAAACTTGTGGACAGTTGTTTACATCAGGGCAAAGTTCCTAAGAACTGGAACAACTCTAAAGTAATCTTATTACACAAGAAAGGTGATAGTCGAAAATTGGAAAACTACAGACCCATCAGCCTACTGTCACACCTGTTTAAAATACTTACCAAAGTCATAACTACTCGACTAACAAGGAAATTAGACGAATACCAACCATATGAACAGGCAGGTTTTAGAAAAGGCTACTCAACTTCCGATCACCTGTTAACCACAAAAATATTAATAGAAAAATGTAACGAATACAAGTCCCTAGCATTTGTAGACTACCGAAAAAGCTTTCGATACCATAGAACACACGACCGTAATAAATGCAGTGCAAAATTGTAGAATAGACAGCAGGTATATTAGCTTAATAAAAGAAACTATGAACCAAGCTACAGCTACATACTACCTAAATGAAAATAAACACACGAACCCTGTACCATTAAACAGGGGAGTTAAACAGGGAGACACAGTACAGAAAACTGTTTACATTATCCACAAGGAATCTACGTTCCTGTAGTTGGCTGTATACCATGTATTAAAATTAAATTAAAAATCCTTTATAATAGGTATATATTTTAGGCCCAAACGGGCTAAGTTAAAAAGACAAAACGTTTTCGGAAACCATGTTCCATCATCAGTGTCTAGGAGTACATCTTGGTGGCTACATTCATGTACTCCTAGACACTGATGATGGAACATGGTTTCCGAAAACGTTTTGTCTTTTTAACTTAGCCCGTTTGGGCCTAAAATATATACCTATTAAAAAGGATTTTTAATTAAATGTTTACATTAGTTTTGAAGGATGTTTTTAACAACCTACATTGGAAATATAAGGGAATAAACATCAATGGCCGCTACCTCAGTGATCTACGATTTGCAGATGACATAATCCTGATAGCTACTGACCTACAAGAAATGCAAACCATGCTTTTAGAACTACATACCGAATCTTCTAAAATAGGACTGAAAATGAATTTAAAAAAAAAATGCACTCCGAAGACACCGTGACAATAATAAACGATAAAGTTATAGAAAAAGTTGAAGAATATGTATACTTAGGGCAAAAAATAATCCTTAATAGGGAAATTCAAACTGAAGAAATAAAATGAAAAAGAAAGTTAGCTTGGGCAGCATTCGGTAAACTAAACTATATACTCAGAAATCAACAAATTCAATTACATCTTAGATCTAAAGTGTTTGATGCATGCATTATTCCGATATTAACTTATGCGGCACAAACATGGACAATCACAAAAAAGAATATGAATATACTTAGAGTCACTCAACACGCGATGGAAAGAGCAATGCTAGGTATATCACTTAAGGAGAAGAAAACAAACACATGGATAAGACAAAATACCAAAGTCACCGATGTGGTGCAAAAATCATTATAGTTGAAATGGGAATACGCTGGACATGTAGCTAGGAGCGATCTAAACAAATGGCACAGATCAATTTTAACCTGGAGACCATACCAACACAAAAGACCCAGAGGCAGACCTCCTATGAGATGGACAGATGATCTGAAAAGGACTGCCGGGAAAAATTGGCTACAAGTAGCGTACAATAAAAAACAAGGGAAAGGAAGACTTGAAGAGGCTTATGTTCAAATGTGGACGTGAATGGCTAGACGAAGAAGAAGAAGAATCTAAGGAAGCTTAGATTCTTCTTCTTCTTTGTTGGCCTAAATATTGATGTAGGATATAAACAGAAGGTCTTACAGGTCGCAGTGTGGAAAGGTTTTTAAGGTCAATAGACTCCTTTGAAACTAACAATCAACAATATGAGGTAGAGTATAAAATATAAAGGCGTTTATATATTGTTTGATAGATTATTTAAAATTTTTGTTTAATTTTTCACATCCTACATAGTATTAAGAGAAATAATACTCAATGTTTCTTCCTATTACATATACAACTCACAACGCTCGTCTATCGATTAAATAATAGTAATGCCCCTGTATTTCTGCAACACAGCCTACATAACTTTTTTCCCTATGAAATAAACCTACCCACTTTTGAGATTACTGGTTTTTATCACCGTTGCATACATTTTTTAGAGCAATGTTTTTTCCAGCACTCATTTCGCTTAGCTATCTATATTTTACATCGCATTACGTGATGTGGTCGCGGTTTCAAATCTGGGTACTATTATATCTTTTATGTGCTTTATCTACATCAAAATTGAGCTGGTGAATGAAATACACTGAAACTTTATTTTGTTTGTCAGAAGTCAGCTAAAAGTATGGCAAAAAGCTGATTGTAGCAATAACGAACACGTTTTGTACTATTGGGAAAACACATTCTTAAATTTTAATCAAATACATTATATTATAAAGGACAAAAGATCAATTTTTATTTTTAATTCCGCTGCTCTACTTTATATTTATTTTTTATACGATTTATCTTTCAAGAAACCATCTAATATTGGTGTAATATGGAAAAACTGTCTCAATCAAGAGGATGAGAGCATCCATTTACCTTTAACATGAGCCAGCATTCTTACAAAATAACAATCTCCTACACTACGTCTGTTTTAAATGCATTTTCTGCTTTTACTCCTGCTTTTTTAAGATTTCTCTAGGATTCTCTAGCTCAGTCATGTCAAACATGCGGCCCGCGGGCCGCATGCGGCCCTTCAGGCATTTTCTTGCGGCCCGCAGCCCGATCATATCAGGTAATTTTCTGCGGCCCAATGTATGTAGTACAATAGTTAAAAAATTTTATAAGAACGCATGAAGAGCACAGGGGCAGAAAATGGCTGTGCTTCTCTCCCGCACGCACTGTAACTGCAATACTTGAGAAGTACATATTGTGATTGTTATAAATGTCTTGTGAGAGAAGGGTCTGGTGATAAGGTGATAAAAATTAGCACCCCTGCGGTCTGACCGCTTTATCTTGGGTTCTATTGTTTGCGAAATAGCAGGTAATTTTGTTGCAAAAAAACTCCACTGCCTGTTAAATAAAGTTTATTTTCGTTTAACCAATAAAGTGGACACTACTATCTTTAAGGCCGTCTATTATGTACAAACCAGAGATATCTCTGGTACAAACCGATAATGACAGATAATATTTTCAAGTGTTGTCTATTACATTTCGGGCGAGGCTACTTAATAGCTGCGCCTGCGCCAGCCGGTTGCTATGCAGGAAGAGGCAGCGCGGCAGAAACCAGAAAGAACCAGTTGACGACCGATCGACATCGACGCGCCACTCTGTTGTGTTTTATTCTGTGATTTTATTTGATCGAAATAGCGCTCTACCTACTGTTTGTATCGAAATAGCAGATTGTTTTTAGAGATTATTTATGCCACTACTACTGTAAAATGTCTCTTTCAAAACCAAGTGGAAGTAAGAGGAAAATCACAGACGAACATCGAGTATTTCAAGAAAAATGGGAGTTGGAGTTTTTTTGCAGTGAAGTGAAAGACAAAATTATTTGCCTGATTTGTAACAGTACAGTGAGTGTCCCTAAATTATGCAATATCAAACGTCACTATGATCAGCACAAAGCTAAGTATAACCAGTATGTGGGGGCAATAAGAAATGAAAAATTAACCGAGTTAAAAGCACGATTAACAAATCAACAACTCATGTTTACACGAGCTAAACAAGAAAATGAGTCTGCTGTTTATGCAAGTTACGTACTTTCAACATTAATCGCCAAATACTCAAAACCTTTTGCTGAAGGTGAATTTATAAAAGAGTGCCTCGTGAAAGCCGCAGAAATTGTTTGTCCCAGAAGCGTTAAAACTTTTCAAAGTATATCTTTGTCACGGAATACAGTCGCTGAAAGAGTCACTGAGTTGGCTAGTAACATAAGCGATCAAATAAAAATGAAATCAGATACTTTTATCGCATTTTCAATTGCCTGCGACGAAAGTACAGACGTGTGTGGTGTGGCTCAACTCGCTGTTTTTTTCGTGCTGTTGATAAAGAAAGGAATATTTATGAAGAACTACTGGAATTGGTGCCTTTGCATGACACAACGACTGGGGAGGATATATTGAATGCTGTGTATGAACTGCTACAACGGTATAATTTGAATTTATCAAAATTGTCTTCTGTTGCGACTGACGGGGCTCCTTCTATGACAGGAATAAATAATGGCTTCATTAAATTATTACAGACCAGAATTAAGGAGACATACAAAGACGTACCAGATTTTCACCACGTTCATTGTATAATACACCAAGAAATCCTATGTTCAAAAGTGATAAAGATGGAAAGTGTGTTAAAAGCAGTAAAAAAAATTATTAACTTTATAAGATCACGTGGTTTGAATCAGCGACAATTTACTGCGTTTCTACACGATTTAGAAAGTGAATACGCGGGCTTGCCTTATTATACGGAGGTGCGGTGGCTTTTGAAATTGATTTTAGCAGATAAATTTACTCCTCAAATAGATAACTTAATTAAAGATAAAAGGTGTCAGATTTCAGGGAAAAAATTGTAATTATTGCAACTTAACTTACCTACCTGTTTTGTTCAATTATTTACTTTTATTATGTAATTAAACTATTAAACGATTACTGGACTATCTTTACTATACATTTTTTTTGTTTGGCCGAGTCTTGCGGTGCGGCCCATTGATACTGTGATCATTTTAAAAATGGCCCGCTAAGTACTTTTAGTTTGACATAGCTGCTCTAACTAATTCTAAGACACATTTTAATTCGTTTTTAAGACAGCGAATTTTCTGTCAAAAGAACGTAGATGACAAAATAAGACTGTCCAACACTAGAATAGAAACCTGGTATGTTTAGAGCATGTTTTAGTCTGGTAAAATGCACAATGTTAGTCAAGAAATGAACAGGATAAATATCGATGTACTGGGTATCAGTACAACTAGGTGACCCAACTCAGGTTGTTTACACATTTGAAGGAGCAACTAGCGATTAGTAAAAATGAAATTTTCCACTTTATCTTCTGTCGCTGCATGTGCAGGTATAATTAAGATATTGTACCATTTTTATCTCTTTAACGCAGTCTCCCACTAATGGGCGTAAAACTTATAACACTATTCAAGTACTTTTCTCGGACCACGAAACCTACACTGCCGAAAATCACTGCCTTGTCTGTTCTTATGTTTACAGTGACAGCCACATTAGTTCTTGTATTGCCTTATTGTCAATTCCTACTTTTTCTAACTGTTTACTGCATGCGTGCTTCTATCCAGTATCAACTTAGGATGTAGTGCAATGAAATAATGCGCTAAATCATCATGGTTTTAGAAACTAATAACGGCTTTACTGATCATGGCCTTCGGAAGCCAAGATCCGGCAGTGAAGAAGAAGACCAGGACTCTCAGGTCGTTAATCAGCAAATTCTCTGTCAAAAAAACGTAGATGACAAAATAAGACTATCCAACACTAGAATAGAAACTTGGCAGGTTCAGAGCATGTTTCAGTCTGGTAAAATGCACAATGTTATTCGAGAAATGAACAGGATGAATATCGATGTACTGGGTATCAGTGAAGGTAGGTGGCCCAACTCAGATTATTTTTCAACAGACGAAGCCAAAACATATTATTCCTGTAGCGAGAATAATCAACACAGAGACGGCGGGGCAGTAATAGTTAATAAAAAATCTAATAGAGCGGTGGAATACTTTATATCTCCCTATCTCAGAAAGCATAATGGTACTGAAGTTGGTGACATCTCATGCCAAATTGAATTTGATATAAGTTGATGCTGTACGGCGAATGCTGATAAAGAAGACGTGGAATTATTTTACTGAGATATCGAAGAGGCACTAAGAATAACGAAAACAAGAGAAATCATGATAGTCCTAGGTTATCTCATTGGGAACTTCAATGGGAGAACCATATCCCGTCTATGACGCTAGATGTGGTCGATGTGATGTAAAATATAGATGGTTACGCGAAATGAGTGCTGGTAAAAATATTACTATAAAAAGTGTATTCAACGGTGATAAAAACTGGTAATCTCAAAGTGGGGTTTATGTCATAGTGGGAAAAGGTGGGTAAGCTGTGTTGCAGAAATCCAGGGGCATTACTATTATTTAATCGATAGACGCGCGTTATGAGTTGTATATGTAGTAGGAAGAAATATGGAGTGTTACTTCTCTTAATACTAGGTATTACATGCATGGACGTATAATTAAAGATCTTTATTTATAGGTCCACGGGTACATGCGACAAATTATTCAAAAATTTTAAATAATCTATCCAATAATATAAATAAATTTATATATATATATATATTATATATATATATATATATATATATATATATATATATATATATATATATATATATATATATATATATTCTTGATTTTTGTCTGTGGTGATATTCCCCTGTTGGTCTCGCAGTTTGTTAGCTGTGTTGGATTTCTGAAGACCAGCTGCTTGTTTCACATTTTTATGCATGTTAAACGTATCATGTTGTAACAGGTAGCTCTTTCGGGACGACAGACTCAGTAAAACACAGGTTAAAATAAAAATGTGTCTATTAATTAATGTACGTACAATAAAAATAAAAATAAAATAAATTCTCCGCCGTATAAAATAAAACGAATTCTACATCTCGTCTGGATCCCTCGACGAAGGAACTCTCCGGCGCTATAAAAGAAAGAAAAAGGTACTATTAATAACAACAAATCAAATATGTGAATTCGATCGCACGCAGACTTTTACTCGCTTCAGTTTCAATACAGCGGAAGTTCCGATCATACTCGCACGCCAAAATACTCGGCTGTGCAGGCCCACGGCGATTGTTCAGTACACAATGCCGACGGATTCTGCTTAGTTAAGGACAGAGTATGATCCTCAGTGCGGAAATCTCTCTGTCCGGGTTGTCTCGCAGGTTCAGTACACTTGCGAGTCGGGAGCCTAGAGCGCTAGCTAAAGACATAAAGCAGCAAGAAATTTGATTAAACCCAGCCTATGAGAAATGTTCACCCAGGTAGTACGATCGGGTGTAACAATTCATTGGAGCAAGGTGTGTTAAATCGAGTAAAAACAGGAGTCACCCCACCGTGCTCCAATGCTCTAGACCATCCCTTTCCCCCCTATAGCAATCTGATCCGCTATAGAGGCACAACAATCAGCCAAATGCTCTTCATGTGGAGGTCCTGGGTAATAGAACCCCAACATGGTTTCCTAACCGAATGCAAAAACTCAGGACAGCGCATCTCCGCTATATTCCTGTTATCTTTATATGGCTTATCCGCGAACTAAAATTGCTTACTTGGGCCTCAAGTCTCCGCTCTGACTCCCGGCTCATTTCGGCGACTTAGTGCTCAAGGGGGTTGGGCCCTACGTGCCCGGGTTTTGTGGTTTTTGTTAGTTTTTTTGGTGGCCGAAGCCGGTTTTTGTTAGTATTTTTTAATTTTTTTGGTGACCGAAGCCGGTTTTTTGTGTTTTTTGTAATTTTTTTTGTAGGTGACCTGTGGACAAAAAATCATAATTAGTATATAGTCTATATCATTATAAAGAAAATATATGAAATATTATACGATACCACAATATAGACTGCATCCTTATTGAGCAGCTGGGCCCACTGTGACCGAGGCGATGTGCGATATTCTGGGTGATTTGAGCTACGAACTATCTTCCTTGTGTGTGTATTATGAATTTGGAGTTTCTTCTCACTCTGGGCTTTTTGTAGAGTTTTGTCCGACTAACCAATTCCGCTACTCACATGCCTTAACTAGCCGCTCCGAATCCCATTCACCATCCCGCTGAAGATGTGGCTGCGCCAACCTTGACACTCCCATGGTTCAAACTGTTGAGCGGTGAGGACATCGTTACAATGTTTTTGTTCTAACAACTCTATCTCTTCACACTGTGATTTTAACCAATTTTCTTTGGCCTTTCGTATTTCGGTTCTCATTTGTCTCTAATTCTTGTTGTAGATTATTTTGTTGTTCTTTTATTTTATTCTTTCTTCCATAAGTTGCAGTATATTGTCATTCATCCAACTTTTTTCTTATCTTTCTTTTCTATTAGATGTTCTTCTCTGATCTTGTTAAAGGTTTCACATTTATTTTGAAGTGATTCTTCGGCATTATGTTTGCTCCATATTACTTAGCTTTTCTGAAAGAATCTGTGCGACTGTTTCTTTTGTTTTGTTATCTTTTAGTCTTCTCATATCGCACTTTTTGTTACTATTCTTTTTTGTGACCTTCTTGAATCTAAACCTAAATTTACCAACAACAGGAACATGATCTGATGATACGTCAGCACCTGGGTAACTCTTAACTGATAGGCATCCATTACGAAATCTCTTGTTCACCATTATGTAATCAATTTGATTCCGTATTACGTGTCCTGGTTGATCTTGCGCGGAGACCCAGGTATACAAGCGTCTTGGTGGTAGTTTGAAGAATGTATTTAGTATTGCAAATTCTTCTTCCTCTACAAACAGTTTTAATGGTGTAAACATTGTAGATGGCTTCTTGAACATCAACGTTATTGTCAAATATAAATTTATCAGGAATACCCTGAGATTCAATAACTCTAGGATTGTTTAATTTATTGACAATATCTATTAAGCTAACTAAACAAATGTCTTTACGGCCCAGTCTAAATTATGTGTTATTATTTTTATTTATTTTACGCATGCAAGTTACTATAACCTCTTCATAATTAACTTTTTCAATGAGACAAACATATTTATATAGTTTCTTTTTCCCATAGAAGTTAGCCAATACAAAATCGCATACATTTAGTGTAACACAATTATTGATATTTTTCGTGTTGCTCTCTTCAGTTTTTTCTCCCGAAACCGCTTCATCAGGGTGAGCGTCTTCCAAATCAACTTCACACGTGCCATTCTCTTCAGTTTTCTCTTCCGAAACCGCTTCATGATGATCAACGTCTTTCAAATCATTTTAACTCATATCATCAAATTCTGTAATTCTATCTTCACTACTAAGACTTTCCCAAGATTGATCACTTTCTTCCGAACTAATGTCCTTACGTTTATTTACTTTAATTTGCTTGGTTTGCTTTTTTCTTGGTTTTGCGTTAAGCGTATTCGCCGGCTTACATATTTTAGTTTTGACAGAGTTTTTGTTAGTGTTATTTATCAGTCGCTGCATTACGTCTTCTTGTGTGATTATTTCAGCTCCAGCAGATATTCTTTTCCTAGTATTTTTTGTTTCAGTCGCATCACGTTTCACAGCTTTTAGTAGAAATTCTTCAAATGTAAGATGTTTTGACTGTGATGAGCTTGGTAAGTAAAGTTCGTATTGACTTCTTAAGTGAGCTGGGTCTTTTGAAGTAAATGGAATGGGTGAATCGGTCAAAATAGTTTCTAGAGACTCCGTACCTAGGTTGATAGTCCCAATTTTTTTTTTTGTGTCTTTAGCTTATCGTTGTGAAGCTAAGGGATCGAAATACTTCTGTGGTATAACATTATGATTTAAAGGTAAAACTCTAGCTTTAGTAAAACTACTTATCAATATGCCTGGATCAGTTTCTCTCCAGATCTCTGCAATTAATTTTGAAAACATACATTTTGGAAGTTTTATCCCAAAATTTTTCCTCTCCCACTGGACTAATTTAGCATCCCAGCTTCTTTTAAGAGACTTAAATACTGATAGATCTAGTGGTTGCAATAAGTGGCTGGTATGTGGTGGTAGCATAAGAATGGTAATTTCATTTGCAATTTCTAGTCTTATCAAAACCATATTGGTATGAGTTGTATATAACAAGAACAAGACACGTTTTAGATAAATTCTTGATAAAGCTTTTTTCGAAGAGATTTTTAAAAACATTAGTTTCCATCCAGCCATTAACTGTTGCGGCATATGTAGTATTTGAGTACTCAGTCTCAGATTTTGCTACCCATTGGTCCAAACATGTTTGCCTTAAAAGATTATGGTGGTACTTTTTCTCCAGCGGCACTGCACGCCATAAGAACAGTTGTGTCTTGTTTTCCCGGACCACTAGTTGTTCTGGTTGCTGGCATACTGGATTCATTAAGGTTCCATACTTGTGCACGTTTTTCTTTCAATCTCAAATTGTATAAAATTTCATCTAAAAGTTCGAAGTAACTGTATACAATAAACGGATCAATACTCCTCTTGCGAGCAAACTTTACGCTTTGAGGCTTTTTAATTGAGAAATTGTGACTCTTTTTAAACCTTAGAAACAAGTCTTCACCGAGAACACTGTTTTTTAATTGTGTTTTAATGTTATTTGCTTTCAATCTGCTACAATTTGTAGCACCTCTTTCCGTGACAATCTAAGTCCCATTTTTCCATTTGTCGAATATAGTTGGCTAGGGTCTCCTCATCTTTAAATGAAATATCTGGCCTCCTTCCGTACGTATCACTTTTCTTATCTCTTTTTTCCTTAACGTGATCTGTTAATGTGTTCTTTGGGATGCCATAAATTTTACTGGCGCGGTAAATAGTTAAGTTTTACTTAGGATACTGCTGTGGCTACGTCTTCTTTACTATATGTGGAGCCTCTATTATTCTTCCGAATATAATTACGCAACATCCTGATTTTAGAATTCTGAAACAAAAGAAACAAGATTAAATTAAAATGTCGAGAATACATTGGGGCTAGTGCGTACTACTTCACGCACTTGCCTTTACCTCCCTTTTCCTATAACGCAGTAGCCCCAATGCTGTTTTTGACTGGGGCAAGAGCGCAATACATTTTTTTAAATAAAGTAACCAATAAAACGTTAAAATATAGGTGTTACCACAACAAAACAATATAAAAGTTCTAGGTACTTACCAAAAATCAGACTTCTAAACGCGTAGGTGAAACTTGTACCATGGATGAAACCGATGAATTAAGATGAAATTTTCAAGGCCGCCTTATACTATGTGATGATATTAATGCACGAACTTCGCTTCATTGAGAATCAACAATAACTAAGACTGACGGTCGGTTGTTTACTCTTTGGACTCACATATGTATTGCCAACGTTAGTTGTTAAATGGCAGCAGCTAATACATTTGTAATGAAAATTTAGATAACATTGATGCACTAGCCCCGCTCACGCACTTGCCCCATTTTACCTTACTTCTTGACGCAGTTTCTGACCGGACATGGTAGTTTTGGCACCTTTACAAATAGAATAGTCAAATCTGTCTCGGCGGACTGTAAGAAAAATAAGCGGGGGGGGGGGACTTCGAGAGCCAAATGGGTTTCACTAGATAAAAAAAACATGGTAAACGTAATGATGAGAGGAGAGAGAGAATGAAAAAAGTAGATGAAGAAGGAGCAGGACGACAAAGAAAGAAATTGAACTAGGAATCTGAAATATTGTTTCTTTTTCTTGAGAGCCAAGAACCAGTAAGCACCAAAATTAGTTTATGGCCTTACGAAAATATTTTTGTTTTTTTGTTTTCTTTTGGTAATAGGCAGTTCTTAAACAATTTTTTTCTGATATATGGTGAAACATATGGTTAGTTGTAAGTTTTCCTAAATACAATATAGTTATTCTTCTTTTAAGGTGACGGTTAATATATGGATTCAGTTTTTTTATTAAGTAGTTGGTCCACTACTCTGTAACAGTGGCTACGGATTATTCCGGAACACCTTGGGGTCTCCTGGCCTAGTGTCGTACTGGGCTGGAAGATGCCAGAGTGTCTTGCTCCGTGATGTTAAATGTCTAAAAAAGATTTCTACCACCGTTTCCTGCCAGAATTTACTGGATACCTTCTTGGGCTCTTACTACAGTCTTAAAATACGACAATTAAAAAAAATACTAACAGATACAGGACACCTCAGAAGACATTCTGACGAACGAACAGTAAGACTGGTGTGGGAAGAAGTCCCAACTAGAAGGAGATTACGCGGACGTCCTCGTCTCCAGGGGCGAGATAATATAGCAGGAGACCTAGGCACTATGGGCGTCGAGAATTGGATGGAGGTTGCTCAAGACAGAAAACAGTGCAGGAATGTTGTCAAGTCGGCTAAACCCACGAAGGGTTGTAACGCCACGGAGTAGGTAAGTAAACAATAAAACACTAAAAACTTTGTTTTCAAACCTTCCACAACATTTATTATAAAATCTTAACACTACAGCTGTTTCGGCTGATTGATCTATTTTTGGGATGCGTTTACACTTTATAGTCTTGTAGTTTCGTCAATCAGCCGAAACAGCTGTAGTGTTAAGATTTTATAAAAAATGTTGTGGAAGTTTTGAAAATAAAGTTTTCAGTGATTTATTGTTACATAAAATAAATTTCCATCAAGTAATGGTCAAAGCCATCAATTATTTAAAGTATCTATATAACTTTGGATCCCCAGGAGTATGTGATTCTCTTAGTAATAAACCAGACTATAATTTGTCGCTATTCTCTTTATAGATCTTTAATCCCATCCCATATAAAGTGATATTTTATATGGCATAAAAAGTGTATATGAATAGTGATGAATAAATTAATGAAACCTCAGATTCTACCAAGGTAACGAAAAACTTGATGACTTGATATATTAATATCGAAAGTAACAAAAGCAATAAATATGGCAAAGCCACGAAAGGCCTCAGGTCTAGATGAGATATATGTAGAGATTAAAAAACGTAACAATGAAGAAAATATTCAGTCCTTAACACTAGTATTTAACAAAATATATCCACTGGAATCTTCCCAGAAGACTGGCTTAGATCGACATTTATATCTATACCCAAGAAAAATAAAGTAAATAGATACTCACAGTTTAGATTAATTAGCCTAATAAGCCATTTTCTGAAAATTTTACTCAAAATTGTAGATCAACGTATATACAGAGAATGCGAAAGAAATCTGAGCGTCTAGCCTCAGATGTTACTACAAAACTGCCGAGATCAACGAAAAGACGGGATTCTCTGTTTTATCGACTACTAAAAAGCGTTTAATCGACTAAACCACACAGAATTCATAGAAACTCTAACACATCTTGGTATAGACTATAACACGGTGCCCTTATTAAAAACCTATATTGGGATTATCAAATGGCGTCGATTGAACTAGACAATCGTATGAAAACAGAAATATTAATAAAAAGCAGGCTGGCTCGCCAGGGCTGTGAACTTTCTCCACTATGGTTTAATATATATATTCCGAAAAGATCTTTCAAAATGCCCTCGAAAATATTGAAGAAGGAATAAAAATCAACGGAGAATATGTAAACAACTTAAGATACGCAGACGACACCGTCATTATTGCGGAAAGTGAGGAAGGTTTGAAAGGACTTTTGAATGCCATGGCCAGAGAGGGAGATAGCTTGGGGCTGAATATAAACACAAATAAATCAAAACTAATGGCCGTAACACATGCACCAAATGCCGTTAATATTTGCACCTACAACAAACAGATAGAACCAGTACAAAAATTTCAGTATCTTGGCTGGTGGATAACGTGCTCGTATAGAGTATGCTAGGCCCGCTTTTCAAAGAATAAAAAAGTTCCTCATAAACTTTACCTTATCGTTGGATATCCGATACCAATTTGTAAAAACATTCATTTGTTCCATATTGCTCTGCTCCAAAATGCAAATATGGACTCTCGGAATCACAAGTATCAGACGTGTAGAAGCCCTTGAGATGTGGATTTTTAGAATGATGCTGAATATCTCTTGGGCAGAGCACGTCATAATGGAAGAGAAAGTGGAAGGAAGAAGAGGTCCAGGAAGAAGAAAATGCTATTGGCTGAAAAATTTAAGAAACTGGAGAGACATGGACACACATTCGTTACTAAGAACAGCTCAAGCTAGAGAGCAATTTGCTGTAGTTATAGCCAACCTTCAGTAATGGAGAGGGCACCTAAAGAAGAAGAAACCTTCAGTAATGGAGAGGGCACCTAAAGAAGAAGAACTAATACCAGATTAACCAAAACTGATTTAAAGCCGCAGAAATAGGGAAAATGTTAAATATATTGTTGTAATGACTTTACGTGTATTTCTTGAGGAGTACAATATAAGTTTGTACCTTATATCGTAAACGTCCATCAGTTTTTTGAAACCATTGTATATTTTTATTTTTAAATGCAGTTAAATGGAGAACTTTGAGCTTTTTGAACTGGCCTTCACTTTGGTTAAAGTTTGTTAAGCTGGGGTTTAAAATGGGGGTTTAAAATACAACCACCCCCTAGTTATTTTAATGATCTACACGTTACATACATTTCCCGAGAAAAACTTCTGACGAAAAACCCAATTACCACGACTCCAAAACACGTTCCCCGTGCGCCGACAAAGCCCTTTTCGAAAAGCGGAGAGCGTCGCGGCGGAGCGCATACGTCGTGACCCCAAACCTCTTCGGGGACGGTCATCGTCACTGAATCCACGGCACGCAACCCCAATTTTGCCGATATACGGTCTTTTTGGCACACGGATTCATCCAACTCTCGACTCTCCTTTATTGTGTGACGTCGTGGGTTTCGTGATATTAATATTCAGTTTTGGTGTAGTTATTTATTTGATAAGCGGAGGTAAGTGTGTGGCATGTGCGATATTTAAAAGGGAAATTACCATCCCGCGAATTGAGATGAAATGGTATCGATCGGGAGGTTAGAGAGGACATAGGGCTTTTGTTTACCTTTTACCATACGCATTTTATTATTTGTGACATTTTAATCTACAATTACTGTATTCTCTCTGGCCATTTATAAAAACACGCTCTCTTCTCGATCATCACCAAAATAGAAAACGAAACAAGAATAAAAAATAACGAGATAAAACCGTTATTAATTAAACTAAAACCTGAGAAATCTGCAATATTAACATATTCTACGATAAATAAATAAAAACAGACAGTGGAAAAGATAATTATATATATAGAAGTTAATGGAGACTTTTGGAAAAGTCGGATTATAAAATTAGGTCATTGACATAAAGATCTTTCTTAGTACGTTTGCCAGACGTACCAATACAAATAAAATAATTTTATTTGATGTTAAAATGTTTTTTTATATTTTTCATGTTTTCATGCAACACTGGTCATTGTATTTAAATGTATTAATTTTATGTTATTATTCGTTATATTCATATTATTTTAGAATAGATTCGTCTCTTTCAAAATAGTAATTTTCTTTTCCACGTTTTCTTTGGGCAAAAGAACCTTTTTTCTTACCTGTTTTTTCTTTACTTCTATTCTTTATATTTTATGTATACTATTTTTAGTTTTCTTTACATTGTCTCTTAGACAGAAATCATTTGAAGGGCTGAGTGGATGAAGGAGGTATGTAATAAAAAGAAATTTTGAGATATTTGACCCCAAAGTTTTCATTGTAGAACTTTTTTGTAGTTATTGGTTTTCAAAGGCTTAACCAATCATACTGTTCCCATGAGTGGTGAAATTAATATGGAAGTTGAGAAAATTTTTAAATATCTGCTAACCAGACAAAAAAAAGATGTTGTGTACATACCTCTTTCTTCCACAAAGATTTTGTATATTTCATTTTTGTCTATAGTATAAAACAGGTTATGTGCATACAATTCAAAATACTGTTCTGTAGATTTTCAAAATGATATTTATTTTTAATACGTATACATATTTTAATAACACCAAGGATATCGAAAATTGTCACCCCTTAAGTTTATTCATTATTTTCACGTAAAATAAGATCATAGAACCACGTGTGTTGTTCTGGAACGAAGGGATTCTAGGATTCAACTATTGTCAATAGTTGAATCCTAGAACCACATTTGGCGGAGGTAAAATGCTTTAGAAGTACTCAGTCTAGGCAATGGCATCGTTTGTTGGAGGTCGAATTTCATGCAACACCATCTGTATTTTTGGTGAAATGCACTGCTTTATAATTTTCATTATGTTCCTCATTTGTAGCACAAGAATCGCAAGTGCTGCAAGGGAAGTTGTTGTGTTAAGTTATCATTTTTTTTATAGTGCACCGGTTTTTCTAAAAAGTCTTAGAATGTCAAAATCTTCGGAAAGTATGGAGGGCTTTTTGAAATATTTAAGAAATTTGAATTCTTTAAAAGGAGTACCATATTCGAAACACTCCTTGAAGAGGTATGACCCATAGGTATCTACACGGATCCATTTTATGCCATCACGGAAATATACTTTTTTATTTAGAACATCTTTTTTTCTATTGCTGTAATTGTTTTCGTATTGTTGTATTGTTGTAGAGTACAAATAGTTTGATGTTTCCTTAATCTTTTTTTATTTCGGTCAAAATCCCGGTCTGAATCCAAGTAGGAATAACCTACTGAAACTATTTGGAATATTCCTTTTTATATAAGATACTCATAAACACACACCATTAGGACATTTTTGTCCTGCCCTAAACACGAATCTGTCCAAATATTTAAGTATTTTTTTTTGTTTGTACCAGCTCAACTTCAATGGTTCTTAAAAGACAACTAGCGATCTGACTACTACCTGCATGCTTAGTCTTCATTCCATGTACAAAAAATTGTTTTATCAACTTCTTTAGTTATAATATGTATGTCTAAATTATAGAACCACATTTCATCATCATAATCAATCAGCCAATCGCGTCCACTGCTGGACATAGGCCTCCCTCAGTTCTTTCCAGTGTTCTCTACACTGGGCCGCTTGTAGCCAGCTACACGTTTTATATCATCGGTCGATCTAGTCGGTGGTCGTCCTCGGCTTCTTTTATAGTTTCTGAGCCTCCATTCCATAATACGTCCTGTCCATCGTCCATCTTGTGTTCTGGCTAAGTGTCCTGCCCAGTTCCACTTAAGCGTCGTGGTTGTTTCGATGACGTCTTGAACTCCTGATCTTTGCCTGATTTGTTGGTTTGTTATGTGGTCTCGAAGGCTCACGTTCAGCATTGCACGTTCCACGGCTCGTTGTGTAACTCTGAGTTTATTCGCAGATTTTTGCGTGAGTGTTTAAGTCCTTGTTCCATAAGTTTGTACAGGTAAAACACATTGGTTATAAACCTTTCGCTTGAGACACATAGGAATTGAACTTTTTAGAATATAGCTTAATCTGCCAAATGCTGCCCATGTTAGGCCTAATCGCCTCTGTATTTCATGTGTTTGATTGTCTCTGCTTATTTTGATTTCGTGTCCCAGATGATCCCAGACTTTTTTATTTATTAATTTAGGGTATAAAATATGTGAAATCAATGATGGTTGATTTCACATCTTTTATACCCTAAATTAATAAATAAAAAATTTTTTTAAATCACAACACCTAGATTATTGTTATTTTTTAAAATCATCAAAACTTGTTGAATCTTTTGGCTGTAGTAATACTATGTACAACTATTATAGTTTTTGTTGCATTGACATTCTGTTATCTTCATCCTTCATAAGTATCTTGTCAATCAGTTCCCAGCTGTTCTCCGAGTGTAGAGGTTCTCTCTCACCGGCTCTGGAACTCGATTGAGCCATGTGTTACCTCTAGTCAAATTTAATTTAATACTGAACATCACAGTTATTTTACAACACAATGTACAATCTTTCATAACTAAATGTAATTTAAAGGGTTTTTACCCTAGTATTTTGGTGGCTCAGGCATTGTGACCTAGTAAGTATAACCATCTTTTGCTTTTCAACCATAGTCAAAATTTCACAATCTCGTTTGTTTTAACTAAATGGTTTATACTTATTTTTAGGCATTTTTCGATTTTAAAACCTGATGATGGACTGTGTGGTCCGAAAACGTTTGTTTTATTGATGTGGCTCTTTTAAGGGTTTTTTAAATAAATATACCCATTTACAAAGACTAACCCCTTTTTTTTCTATCTGTATTTTTGGTGAAATGCGCTGCTTTATAATTTTCAATATGTTCCTCATTTGCAGCACAAGAATCGCAAGTGCTGCAAGTGTCACTTTTCGGGTGTCCAAACGATAAGTTGAATTCATTGTTAAAAATATTGCGGTACGTGCATTCGTTAACATTGAATCGATTTTGGACTTTGTCTGCATTACATGTATACCTACTAGTTTATGCATAATAGGAAGCGATAAAAGCAGAGACAGATATTTCTTCTGGATATTGCAGTTTCTTGAATAATGAGATAATTCTAAAGGGAAAATTGAAATATGCTGAATTTTATAAATTACAACATCATCTTGAATTTTATTATGTCTATTTTTGCGTTTTTCTCTTTTGTCTGGTAGAGGAGCAGCTAAACTCATCTTAATTTGCTTTTGAACTAAGTCAACCTTCTTCATGCAAATGTTGTATAACGAAACAAAAGCTCGTTTACTATACGTTCTATTGGAATGAGGCGGTCTTGTGTTTTAAAGCTCCAGTTCTTTGTCTGTATGTGGGGATTATTTTGATACTATTATACAGAACACAGTTTTTAGCATTTATATCCAGTTTGTACCACGATGACAAAATGTTTTCTCTGTCTTCAATTGTAAATACCTGGGAACACTGTCGGTGACACTTTTCGGGGCATAAATTATTACCTTTGACACTAGTCTTAGCAGGTTTTAACTCACCTTTATAATTTGTGTAATTGTGTATCTTCTTTGCCTGCAGAGTGTAGCTTTTCGTTTCTTCCATTCGTCAACATTTCGTTGCCTTTTTCTACTTACTTTTATTTTTGGTTGGAAATGTTTCTTTTTACGATAAAGTATTCCTACATTAATTACATATTTTATAAAAAAGATACTTACATTCTTCTTGGCGAACTTCATTCTTGCCTGTAGAATGGTCACTACTTGTTGACGACATTGGCATTTGTAGGTTAGAATTCCCATTTTTCATGGTTCGTATTACATTTTTGTCAATACTCTCACTGGCAGTTAAAATATTATCATTTAAAGCTAACTGTAACATAATCTTTCTCCTTGAAGTCATTTCAACTATTAATGTGAGCAATATTACTAAACACAACTTAAATTCGCAAAACACGTATTAATCACAACAATTGTTTTTGTCAAATGGTGAACAGCTTATTCACAGCTAGCTGTTACTTGCATAAAGGCGGTATGTTACAGAACTTGGTCAGGACACTAGTACAAAAAGGAATTATGTGCTACTTTTGTTTCATACCTCCTTCATCCCCTCCAAATATAAGTAGTTGTTGATACACACCTCCTTCATGACATTAGTATTTCTCTTAATATGGCTCTTAAAGTGCTACTGTTAGTTTCACAAAACATATTAGCACATATTAATACCTCCTTCAATAACGAGAATAACTCGATTTTTGTAAAAATGTTACTTACCTTCTTCATCCACTGAGCCCTACATTTATCAACTTGTCTTTTTCTTCTGTTCTTATTTTTGCGCTCTTTATATTATTTATATTGTTTATCAGTATCTGCGGTTTAACTTTGCGATATACCGATATGGTCCATATGAAAGCTCGCTATAAAAGCTCCCTTTGCTCATATTTAGAGGAAAAATTATTTTTTAAACTTATTTTTTTTCACCCTTTCCTTTTTTATTCATTTATATTCTTTATAGTTTTACTCTGTATCTATTACTTAACTTGACGGTCTGTTTTTGCTATTGTAAACATTGATAGTTTTACTATATTTCATAAAGATAGAGGTACTCGTCGAGGGGGAGGAATATGCATCTATTTAGCAAATGAAATTATCAATATTTTTCCATCAGTAATACAGTGGGGCTACCCACTGATCCAACTATTATGGACGACCGTTCAAGATGGAAGCAAGTTGTACAGTCAGCCAAGACCCTCCCAGGGTTGTAGTGCTACGAGAAGAAGAAGAAGAAGCTGGCCCATTATTTCCAAAACTGGTTTAGAGCCAATAATAATCCTTTAATTTCAGACTTATTTTTCACAAATAACCAACAATTAATTGCTACACTTGTAGTGTCCTCTCCTGTGGGTCTTTCTGACCACTCGCTTATTACAGATCACAAATAAATTTAGTTTAACACCTCTTTTATGCCACTACTGATTTATTTAATGTAAATTCAGTTTTATCCCAGTTAAACTGTCAATCTATTTTTCTTAATCACTTATCCATCGTCAATGTGGGACTATTTTCTTCATATTGCTACTATAACAATTTCTGATCATACAACCGAACGGCAGCTATATAGAAATCATCAAATCATCAAACATCTCAGTTACCCATTCAATTCGATATAAGCGAAAGCTTTGGCGAACATATAAACGTACTAATTCCCTTGATGATGTTTACCGTAATTTTTCTAATCGAGTCAAACAATCGTTGCCAAGTTAAAAACATAATTTGAAGAATCTATCATTGCAAGTGGTAATAGTAAAAAAAAATATTTGTACATTCGCACATCTATATCTTAGAAAATCTTCATACCCTTACTTCAAAAGCTGACGGGTCTTTATGTTCATGGAATAACGAATCTTCGGAATGTTTATCGTTATTCTTTTCTCAGATTTTTACAGATGAACCTTACTATACCATTCCTCAAATAATGTACCCACGTTTGTCTAAAACTCTTGATTATATATCTTTCACACCGGACACTCATATTGAATGCATGATACTATAAACTACAGATAAACCCACGCGCACGCAATCAGTCGTGTGACGTCACTTGGCGACAAATGTCACCAGAAATGTTCTGTGTTGTATGGAGTTTTGTCAGATTTAGTCAAGGTAGTAGATATTTAAGTATCTACTTAAATATCTACTAACCTTGAGATTTAGTTTTGTTTTATCGTTTATCTTGTACGTTGATATCAGTTTACTAACCATCTTTCCGAAGGAGGTTTACTTAAACCATATCCAGATTTTCTAATTCAATGTAATGAACTGGACCATATTTTTAACAATTTTAACAAAGGATCATTTTAACAAAATTGTAAAATAAATTGTTAAATAAAGTTGTAAATTATTACAGTGTATTTTATTTTATCAGTTATATTAAATTTTTATTTTAATAAATCAATCCATTGTATATAAATTTCCATTTGCAAAAGGATGTTTAGTTCTTACTTTTTTATATAATTTTAGTTTACATTGCTAGGCTAACAGAGATGTATATATAACATATTTTTAAGATTTAATTGCAGATATTTTACCTAACATCCCTTAATATTCTAAATATTTAAATAAAAACCCCTTTCTTTCCATATATGTTTTACCGACTGTGATGATAAAAGGTTGGTGATAAAAGTGACTTTTATCACCAATTGACGTCATGCGCGTCGATGTACAAAATTCGACTGAGAAGTGGGTTTATCTTGGAAGTCTTAGTATCATGTATTGAATGCTTCTTTTAATAAAGGTTCCCTACCCTCGTCCTGGAAATTAGCTTTTGTTACTCCTATATTTAAGAACGGAAATAAAGTTGATTGAAATAATTATTGTCTAATCGGCCTGGTTTCTATTGTCGGCAAGGTCATGGAATCGATTATTTTGGGAGCTATGTCTTCTTCAAGAAAATGTCATCCCTCGCCAAGAGCATGGCTTTATCAAAGGTCGTTTAACAATTACAAACTTACTTCATTGTGTAAATGATTGGTCATTATCTTTAAACAATCAACATCCTGTTTACTTAGACTTATCTAAAGCTTTCGACCGTGTTCCAAAAACGTCGATTACTAGCTAAATTGAATCACTATGGTATCCGCGGAAAGTTAAACATTTGGATTCATGGTTTTCTATCCAACAGATACTTTAGGGTTCGTGTTGGGGAAACCCACTCACTAGATAAGCTAGTCAACAGTAGAGTTGGACAAGGATCAGTACTTGGACCGCTACTTTTTTGTATCTACTCTAGTGATCTTCCGGTCATTGTATCGAGTAAGGTTTCCATTTACACTGATGATACGAAATCCTATGTGAATCCAACTATTAACCAACATGTTCTTTAACACGATCCTGATGCAATATTCGAATGGTCCTCAGAATGGTTACTTTCGCTTATCATTGAAAAATGTGTTGTTTTACATATCAGCGAAAATATACCATTACTACTGTACTTTATTGGTTATTTATTAGACTTAAATTGGTGTGATTACATAGTCTCGGTGTGTAAACTTGCAAACTGTTTTTGATCTGTAAATGATTTACACATAGGTATATCTCTAACCTCTGTTAGTAAACTTCACTCAATATACGTTAGACTTATTTTTGAGTTTGACGAGTATTCTTCGATGTGTATGTCTTACAAGCTTAAAAATTTGCAAAAGTAGCAAGTTTAATCAAGAAAAAATTTCTTTGACATGCTTCAAAGTTAGACCCGCTATGGGTGTAACTTTGAATCATATCTACATTTATAAGGAAAATCCTATATATTTGGTCTTTTAAACTATCAGGACAACTTTGCAAGAGTGCATTAGGTTACTTCGGGTGTACACAAATTACACAGTTGTTACACAGCACAACATGTTTAGCCCATGCCTGGTTACCATTCTGTTTTATATGACTGTTCATGGGTTGATTTGTGAAGTTTGTTATTTTCAATGCACCTCAAATGAAATATTCTTATGCACTTCTTACATTTTATACCTAATGAATGCATAGAAACATTGAAAGTACAAAAATAACACAATCCAGAAGATATTTCTTGATTTTTAAAATTAATAGCTTCTGCCAGATCCTTCTTGCTTTGAATTTGTTTCATGGTTCCACAACATCTGTTCTTGGTTTACCACGTTAACGTCTTTATTTTCTTGCACATTGTCCTTAACTGCAGGTATGTATTCTGCTTCTTCAACAGTTCTATTTGTCATAATAGATCATTGCGATCTATGACCTCCTCGTATTTTTGGCCCACCTCGTGATTTTGGTCACCTCGTGGTTTTGGTCCACATCGTGTTTTTAGTCCACCTCGTAGTTTTATTACATCTTGTCGGTTCGGTCCACCTCTTGATGTAGATTTTCTAATATTGCTAGTAGTTGAACTCCTGTTTTGATAATACTGGCTTACGTCTTCGACTGAAACACTTTTGCCAGCAGTTATTGGAAGACAGAATTTTTTTGGCCTCGCAACGTTTTGCAAATTATTTTCACGAATCTTTTCTACGCATAAGCAATGTCTTGTTTCCGTCAGTAGGATAAATTACTGACACCTCAAACCCCTTTTTGAGATTACGAGCGGCAGTGTCCATTTCGAGGTCTAGGTTCCGAGGTCCTACTAATTTTGGCATAGCTACTGTCTTTCTTCCTCCCTTGGTCGGTCTCCATTGGGTTAAAATTTGGCACCAATATAGGTGCCAAAGATAATATATAAGATATTATAAGATAATATATAAGACTGGCAAAATACCCCACATTCAGCGGTTGCAGTAAGTGGGTAGAGTTAGGAGGGATTGTTAATGTCTTTATTGAAATATGTGCTTACATATTGTCGCCTATCAAGATCTTTTTACCTTTGTTTTTGTTGGTGTACGGTAGAAAACGTGTCTCAAACCAGTCATCAAATACAGAATTTTCAATCCAGCCCGATTTTGAGATGTTCAACTTCGTACCATTAGGTGCACCAAAAATCCAATCCGACCACTTCAGACTACCTTTTATTATTACATATGGAGGTAGAAAGTCACCATCTGCATTTGCACAACACAAAGTGGTAAAACAATATTTCGTTGAATTTATGATTCTCTCTGGATTTCTGCACCCTCCTCTGAAAAGTTTTCTTTTTGTTGGAACGTCATGGAACAATGTTTCATCGTAATTGTAAATATTTTTGGGTACACTAATATCAAAAAAGTAAATGGTGCAAAGATATAGACCCTGTGGATCAAATTTACCCCGAATGACTGTAATTTAATTCTGTTAACCCAAAGTTATTAAGCCTAATTTAAAATTGCCGTATAAGAAATATATTACTATACTCGTATCATATCTAACACGTCTTTTATGCGTAATTTATCACTTTTGACATGATTCTATGTTCATTAGATTACAACGTATCACAGTCTATTAATAATTCCATAATCTTTACTGTCAGCGTTGGACATGGAAGCTATTTCCCCCTTAATAATTTCCACGATGTCAAGCCATCAAATTCTGGCTAAAATTTTAACTGACCTGCGAGGGAAACATTTTAGTGCGGTTTATAGCCAGGGGAGGGATTTTTTTTAGAGCTATAAAAGGATGTAAATATTTAGGTTATGCCTTTTCTAAATATAGTCTGATTTGGAAGTTGGGGATTAAAATAATTAAAAAAAAAACATAAAAGTTACTAATAACGGTGCATATAGATGAGATTTGTATTATTATGTGCAATTCTGCATCGGAACGACTTAATTTTTTCCCTCGTATATCCGTACATAAATTTAAATAACCGTAAATAAAAGAATATCATACATAAGAGTAAAGCAAACCGAAGTTGTGCATAGTAAATGTCTATGCACCCACAGAAACCAGTGATGACTTGACAAAACAGAAGTTCTATGAAACACTAGAAGAAAACGAAAGAAAAATTCCGAGAGAAGAATTATATTAATCATTTTAGAAGATTTTAACGCTCAAATAGGCAAAGAAAATTGCTTCAGGGACGTTGCAGGGGAAAACTCAACACATGACACAATAATCAATAATGGAGAAAGACTATGTAATTTAGCAGCGGCATTAAACATGGACATAATTAGCACGAGATATAAACACAAATATATACACAAAATAACATGGATGAGACCAGAAAGTCTGGAGGGAAATTAAATAGACCATATACTGATTCAAAAGATACAAAAACAATCGATAAATGACGTTTGATCTCACAGAGGGGCCAACATTGATTCAGACCATATGCTAGGAATAAAAATGTAAAATAAAAACAACGAAGAATGAATTACTATTTAACTAGGAATAAGCCACAATTAAAGGTTAAAATACGTTTATTGACGTTTCAATTTCCACTTAGGAAGTCGTTCTGAAAATACAAACAGTAAAATTAGAATTTTATTTTCAAAAATGAAAATCTATATAACGACCATAAGATTAATAGTAGTAAATGCTGCAGAAACAGTTACATTAACAGCAAGAGAAGAAGAATAAATAAAGTTTTTGAGAGAGAGGTGGGGAGAAGAGAAGAAGATTATCAGAAAAATACTGGGACCAAAGAAGGAAAATGAAGAGGATGCAAGATAATGGATAAATCACGAAATACAAGAATGGATCGGCCAAAAGAACATATTTAGAGGAATAAAAGCACAAAGAATTATATGGTATGGACACATAATGAGAAAAGAGAAGAGCAATCCGTTAAGAATTATAACGGAATAAACACCACCACGTACAATAACCAGAGACAGACCTAAACTAAGATGTAGAGAAGTGGAAGAAGACTTAAGGAGTATAGAAATTAAAAATATAGAAAGGACAATCAAAGGGAGAGTAGAATGGAGAAAAGTAGTGAAAATAGCGAAGTCACACCCGAAAATGTAAAACCAAACCCAATATGGGACGATCCCATACATAAAAAGGATCTTCAAGTGAAAACAGCTTCAGTTTCTTCGGGAGCGTATAGCTTTTGTAAGTGAAAATACCAAAATTGTACTGATATAAAAGTTGATGGATTCGACCGTTACTTGATGGAAATTCATTTTATGTAACAATAAAACACTGAAAACTTCGTTTTCAAACTTCCACAAAATTTATTTTAAATATTATCACTACAGCTGTTTCGGCTGATTGCCTTTCTCAAGTGATCTATTTTGGCTTGGGTTTACTAATTTATAGTCTCTAATGAAATAGGTTGAGGAGTGGAGAACTGTTTGTCTCAAGTTGGTCATTCAGAATTATATCTGTGTTTTTTAATTTGTTGATTTCCATAGATTCTAACAAAGATAGCTTAAGGCCTTTATTTTGAATGTGAAGAATTTTAAATTTGTCATTAAAAGAATGATTATGATCTAGAAGGTGAAGTGCGTATGTCGAATCTGTTTTTCTATTCTTGAAAGCCCTTTTATGTTCTGCTATTCGTTTATCAAAGTTTCTACCAGTTTGACAGATGTAAGTTTTTGGGCAGTCGCCACATTGAAGTTTGTACACACCACTAGTTAAGTGTGTTTTATTTTGGCTCTTGTTATTTTTAATATATTTGCCTAGGTTGTTATTTGTTCGGAAAGCTGGTGTTATTTCTTTCTTTTTTATGTGTTTGGCAACTTTTGTTGTTATTTTGCCTGTATATGTAATCGATCAGAAGGTACTGGGTATTTTCTCAGGTGGTGGAAATACTAATTTCAGGGCTTTCTTGTATAGTTTTTGATTTAACATTTTATTAATTGTTTGGTCGTTGTATCCGTTGTTTATTGCTATCTGCTTAATTATATTTAATTCTGTCTCAAAGTTGTTTTTTGACATCGGAATTTCTGTTAATCTATGTAACATACTATGATAAGCTGCCAGTTTATGTTGTGTTGGATGGGATGACGAATTGTGTATAGTCGTGTCAGCATGGGTAGGTTTATGAAATATGGAGAAGTCATGTTTGTTTTGAAGTCTGCTAATTTTTAAATCTAAAAAATTTATGGATTGATTTTGTTCTGTTTCTATTGTAAATTCAATATGACTATGAAGTGAATTAATATATGATAAAAATTGGTCGAGTTGCCTGCTAGTTCCTGTGAAACATACCAGTACGTCGTTTACGTATCTCCACCAATATAAAAACTTTTTGAATACGGGATGTTTTGAAATCTTTGTCTCTAGATGATCCATAAAAATATCTGATAGCAATGGGCTTAGAGGATTACCCATTATAAGTCCTGCACTGTTATTTGTATAAATTTTATTATTAAATTCAAAGTAGTCCTGGTTTATGCAAACTTCAAGAAGATGTAAAATTTCAGATGTAATTATTGGATTTGTACTATTTTGGTCTAAAAGGTTTTTTACTAGAATAAAAGTTTCTGTAGGAGGGATACTAAAAATCTTTTTCCTAGATTTCCACTTGACCTTCTAGATCATAATCATTCTTTTAATGACAAATTTAAAATTCTTCATATTCAAAATAAAGGCCTTAAGCTATCTTTGTTAGAATCTATGGAAATCAACAAATTAAAAAACACAGATATAATTCTGAATGACCAACTTGAGACAAACAGTTCTCCCCTCCTCAACCTATTTCATTAGAGACTATAAATTTGTAAACCCAAGCCAAAATAGATCACTTGAGAAAGGCAATCAGCCGAAACAGCTGTAGTGATAATATTTAAAATAAATTTTGTGGAAGTTTGAAAACAAAGTTTTCAGTGTTTTATTGTTACATGATATAAAAGTATTTTCATTCATTTATCTTACATTATTTTATTAAAAAGGTAACCTACGCCACCGCCCAACCAATCTAATAACACCAAACCAATTGGCGTCCAGCATAGTATCTACCTCGAGAGCACACCAAAATCACTGACATACAGAGTTAAAAAAGATGTCAAAAATTTAAAATCTACTTGTCCACTCAAAAACAGAGTAGAGCCTTTCACCTTTAAAGAAATCACGGAAGCTCTTAATAAAATGAAAATAGAAGACTGCCCACTGGCTTTAATCATTCATACTCAGTTTCTAGAGCAAAGTGGCAAATTTACTAGGACAAATTTCTTCACCGGCGTTGCCATTTTAAAATCAGGGAAAGCTAACGGTTTACCAAAAAATCACCGTCCAATTAAACTTCTAAGTATGATTTACAAACTTTTTGAAAGAATACTATACAAATAGAATTAGCCAAACAACACTCCAACATATACCTGTGGAACAAGCAGGATTTCAGCCAAACCGCAGCTGTACAGATCAAGCCCTAGCATTGACTAACTACATAGAAACAGGCTTTCAAAAACAACTAAAAATATCTACTGTTTTTATTGATTTATCACTAGCGTACGATATCGATTTGGAGACAAGGGATAATATATAAATAAATGCGAGCGATTTCATTCAGAAATATCACTGATGTCGCTGTTATGCAACAGTAGTTTTCAAGTCATCATCAGCGATAGGATTACTACCCAATTGAAACTGAACAATAGCCTCCCGCAAGGATCGGTGCTGGCCTCTCTAGTCTTTAGCCGTTATATAGTAGACATACTCAAAACCACATCAAAGGAAGTTTGAATATGCTGGGCGCATGCTACGAGCCATAAGAAATTAAGAACTACTGAGTAAATATTAACAAACGACGTAATTACTTTCGGAAGATATTTTCGCCACTGGAGATTACAATCCAACACCGCCAAGACAGAAATACCGTGCTTTCATTTAAACAGTAGACCTCCCAACTACCAAATAAAAATACACTTTGAAGACAAACTCACTAGACATCCAAAATATCTAGTTAAGACACTCCATAGAACGCTTAACTTTAAAGAACATTTTACAAAGACGGCTGCAAAACTTGAAACACGAAATAACATTATGCAAAAGTTATGCAGTACCACATGCTTTTCCTCAGCGTCTACACTTATATTGATGGCACCGGGACTCCCGTTGCGGATCACTGTGCACCGGTCTGGCTCAACAGCCGCCCACACCAAATGTGTTGACGCCCAACTAAACCAAGCTTTACGTATTATATCGAACGCAATAAAGGGCACAGCAACATACTGGCTACTAGTACTGCCACATATCCCCTTACATGCCCCCTGAGAATATGCCCTTGTCAGAGAGTATGGAAAAATTAACCCCGATTCTGTACTCTGCTTCCACGTTGGTATCAGCTGCAGAGATATAAATAGACTTCATTCAAGAAATAACCCTATAGATTCTGCAAGAAGTCTAATTAAAAGGAGCTTCATGATAACTGAGCGTTGGCGAGAAGATTGGGAGAAGAATACACCACCTGCTGCCCGGAATATGCCTATCACAAGCAAGCCAAACTTTTTTTCCGGAGTTTCCAGCTGTTCTCCGTGTGTAGAGGTTTACTCTCCGGCTCTGAAACTCACTTCAATAATGTATGTTACCTGAAGTCATATTTAATTTAATACTGAACATCACAGTTTTTTAACAACAAGATGTATAATCTTTTATAACTATATGTAATTTAAAGGGTTTCTACCCATGTATTTTGGTGGCTTAGTTATTTTAACCTAGCAATTTTAAAATTTAAACCTGATGATGGACTGTTTAGTCCGAAAACGTTTGTTCTTTTGATGTAGCCCTTTTAAGGGTTTTTAAATAAATATACCCACTTACGAAGACAAACCTCTTTTTTGTGATACATGGTATACAGCCAGCTACAGGAATTGTTTTCCTCGTGGATTTCTAGGAGATTTAGTTCAGGAATGCGTGCTGGCCATTGGTATACACTACCTCTTCCAATACACCTTTGAGGATAAATTTCATCTAGAAAATTTCTAACTTCTAGTCTATAATGTGGTGGTGCACATTATGCATGTACCAAAAGTTCTCCTTCTTTTAGTTCCATGACCGTTATCAATCGTTGGATATCATGTTGGCTACCATATTCGCTATCGTGACTTTATTGGCAGCAGCTCTAAATAACGATGTAGTTGATTTTCTATATCATTGCCTTAGATTTTTCAGCCATGATGTTCTTCGTCTACTAGGACTACGATTACCTTGGATCTTTCCCTGAATGATTAGATGTAAAAGATCATATTTTTCAGGGTGTCTCATAATGTGACCGAAGTATTCCAGCTTTACCAAGAGTTACGTCTCAAATTTAGAGGTATGTCTTCTAAAAGAATTGATCTTTTCTCAAAAAATTTAGATACGTTACTCCGTCAAGCCTAGTTGATAATTCGAATTGTTCTACAATACAATCCCCCAATATGCCACACCAGATAGTTATGGAAAACTCACGATGAAAATGATGTTCTTGAAAGGCATGAGGATTTTTTGTCGCATAGGTATGACTATTGCGCCAATTAAACAAACTTCTTCTAGTAAATGTGGCTTCATCAGTAAAATAAAATTTATTATAAAACATTGCATCGTCTAAATGTCGCCCTATCATAAACTGACTAAATTGGAGGCTTGCTGGAAAATCCTGTGGTAAAAGATTCTGTGAGTGAGTATGAGTAAAACGATACGGATACAGATTTTATGTCCATATTATTCTTGACAACGTGGTTATACTGCAGAAACAAGCCTTGTACTGGTTTCTGGATCTTCTTTAACATGCACAACAATTTTATCCTTCATATTCGCATCAATTACTCTCGGTCTTCCAGAATTTCTGGTTTTGGGATGAAATGACTCTGTTTCGCCTAATCTGTCAAACAATGATAAAATAGTTTTATGGTTTAGTTGCCTTCTATTGGGATATAATTCGAAATAGCGTTAAGCGGCTTTGCGAGAACAAAAATTTTCCTGGGCATAAAATAGATCATATCGCGCATTTCTATATTAGAAAATTCACTATGATGTGGCATTTTACCTTTATCATAAGTGGTTTATAAAAAGCTTAATAGCACTTTGACAAATAATGACTCGCATTGCACTTTGACAACTAATTATAAATAAATTCGTAGTTACTTCTTGACGTTGACATTAAGTTCAAAGCATACTTTTTTTGCAAAAAATTTAATAGAGGCATGTATCGTTAACAAAATACGTTTATTTCGAAAACGGTGTACTTTTTTGAAGTGAAAGAAAGAAGACTAGGTACCATTTTATGTAGAATTGAATGCTAGTTTATGTTTTTGGTTATACTTCTTTGGGTGCAATTGGGAAAAATGTTGAGAGTGATTTTTTATAAAAATGACAGTATGAAGTACCTACGCGCTTACCGGCAGTATAAAGTTAGTTGCTAAAGCTTTAAAGTTACGTATGTACAGTGCAAATAAAGTGTGAAAAAAATATATTTTATAATTTTTGTGCCTTTCAATTTGTCTGCGTCGGAAATAGGCTAAAAGATACTAAAATATCATAAAAAGACGATTAAAAGGGTATCTTAATATTATTTGGATATATAATCTGTCAAAATAATTCATTTTAGTATGAATTTTACTGCCATAACACACTGGCTTACACCAGTAGTTGTCGCTTGAAAACAGGAGTCAAGCAGTGTCGACCGGGTTAAGCCTTGGATGGGTGACCGCTTAGGAACATGTCATGTTATTGTCTTATACTATATTAAGCATACTAAATAATAGCAAGATACCAAATTCCACTTAAATCGGTTAAATAGTTTTCAATATATCCCTAAAAGTAATATAAAAAAATATTAATGAATCACCCTGTGGAACGAAAACTAGCAACATTTTGCATAAGCAATTTGAGCTCAAACGCTTTATTTTGATGTCAGCTATCACCCATCAACTAATGTCCAATTAATTATGGAACACCCTGTATAATAGGGTGGAGTGAAACATGAAGAATTTTTTTTAAATTTTTTATTCGAAATGTAATAGCGCGGAAAAGTTGCTTACTGCATAGAGGAGTACCATGTTTTTTTTTAATTTTTTTCTACCATTTCATCTTCAGGGCTCTACAGGGTGAAACAAAAAAAAAAATAAAATTTTGTTTAATGTAATAGCGCGGATAAGTTGCTTACTGCGTAGAGGAGTACCATGTTTTTTTTTTATTTTTTTCTACTATTTCATCTTCAGGGTTGTACAGGGTGAAACAAAAAAATAATAATTTTTTTTTCTAATGTAATAGCGCGGAAGCTAAATATATTAATGACTATTAGGCTTTTTACCAACTTTTATAGTTTCAAAAAGTCTTCGACATTTAAAAAGACAAGAAAATACAAATCCCTTATTTTATAAAAACTTTTAATATAGAAAACAATAAAAATCTCTAATATAGAAAACAAACCGTTTACTAAATAAACAGGTTCTCTTAAAAAAAAAAGTTCAACCAAATATTATTATCTAGACTATTAAATGGAAATTAAACTGCTACTTGTCTTTAAATTCCTAAAAAAATGTATGCACTGTATTGTGCCTTAGTGTTAAATCGAGGTAATATGGCTCTTGAATGAATCCTTGCTCGAACAAGTCCATCTCTGGAGTCATAGTCGAGGACAGAATAGGAAGCTTCTGTTACAACCTTCACACATCTTTCTACTGCTTGAGTATGACAAGAAAATTACAAAAAATTAGTTGGAAAAATTTCTTCACCATTAATACATTTTCTAATATCCTCATCAGTTGTAGTAGATAAAAGGGGAGGAATTGTAACACAGCAATTTTGCCAATCAATAAGCTCATAATATTCACTAGCATTGAAATCTAAATCAGTAATTAAAAATTATCTTACATTCCTGTCCACAGTAGGTATTTTTGTGCGCGTCTTCAACATTCTGCGTAAGGCAAGTTATCTTATGGAAGGACGATCATCAAAAAGCATTGCTAGGAGAAGGTTCTCCGGATGACAAAAATACGAATTTCTTTTGATAACAGAATCAATGACGGCTTTTAACTCGTATCCTCAGGTAGCGTGACAGTTGAATCATTTTAAAGACGTGTCTTGCTCCTTCACTACACGATGGCTTAGTTTTCATATTAAATCACACTGGCGCATAAAATTTTACCACAAATTCAGCCAAAGATTTTAAAACTAAAGACAGATTTTTACTTCCGACGTAAACACGCAATATATGATTTGCCTTTGTAACCCACCGTGCATGTGATAATTTACCCGGATTACGAGTTGCTAAATCTATCGAGCACTTTCCACTAGAAACCGAATGACAAATTTCGTATAAGTACTTTTGATCACTGCTAAGGTCCCTTATAACTGCAGTATCTAATTGTGTTAAGAGTGGTATGAATAGGAACAAAATGGATTACTGGCAAATTTTCGCAAGACTCAAATAGTTTACCCATTTTGCCAGAGTATTTACGAGGTCCCAAAGTTTCTCCATCGAGAGATTGAAAGATATGCCGGAGGAACAATTCATTCATGTGTAACAGACAAATTGACCACTGCAGAGGACGTTTCAGTTCTGTCTCTAAAAACCGTAAAACCCCATTCTTCCTCCCAGTTTTGACTGCTGTACCGTCGCAGCCTACTACTAAAAGATTACCTGTGCCAATACCGGATTCTTCAAAAAAATTAGTATAGATGTGGCAATATGTCTTCCTGTACCTGACGTTGGAGTAATGTGATTTAGATATTTAAAACCTGGTTCTTCAAGTAACGAAATGTGTTCTTCGGTTTTTATCTTGCAATGAAGTTTATCTCCAACCTTTTCTTGGCACAGAGTTTTATCCTTTCTGCCTGAACTTTTTTACTCTTAAATTATAAGTCTCATTACGTTTTTGTTTTGGATATCTGATGAGAGTTTGGTACTTACTTAGGATATCACGAATTAATCGAATAATACGATTGCTTGATACAGTGGGAACTGAGGCTTTTTCCCAGATGGCTTCGATTTCACTGGTAACTAATTGAGAAATAACTAGAACACTAGGATCCTTGCCGGAATCCATACGTTTTAGTTCATTTCTAATAAGTAGATATCGCTTCATAACATCTATAGTTGGCAAAACATTATAAGGTATATTCGCAGGTGCACCAAATATAGGACAATTAGTAGTGCCCATAGTGTCTTTCACTGGCAAACTCATTACGTACCGATTAATTATTACAATAACGATCTTATGTCTACGGCTATCACAGTGGGACTAAAGATTGAGCTAACTTCGTCTTACTTACTTTGTCGAACCGATCTAGCAACAGGTCAAAAAACGTTTTACAGGAAAAAATTATTTCACGGAAAGCCTTTACTAGTGGCGTAGCTTTATTTAATAAAAATTAACTGTAAGACGAATATTGAACATTATTTGATGAGATTTTTGATCTGTTTTATTTCCAAAAATATTGCTCAAAATATTTACTTGGGTGACAGATAGAGCTCTAATAACATTATTTTTAACTAAAATAATAGAAAATAATTAACATCAATAAAAGCAGCTTCTTTTATTTATTAAAAGTAAAAAATAAATAAAATCGATTTTTCTTGATTTTTTTCTTTTTTGATGCTCGGTAGAGCCAAGAAGATATTTTTATTTTCTACTGAAATTTTAACAGCAAGTATACTATAGGTTTCGAAACAACGTTTCGCAGGTATTACATGTCAAAAAAAAGAGATCGATTTTTTCGCTCCACCCTACTGTAGAATAACTAAATATTATTAATAATATAACAACTTATTATACTTAATACTATTTCTGTTCACATTCAGCTATTCCACCCCCATAAAAGGTAGCAGGCAAAATACTCCTACTAATTTCTAACTTATAATCCCTTGCAGCACTAATTATATGAGTTATAGCGGTGTGAATATAAATTTTAATTTAAAGAAAAGTTTATCATAGTACAAAACGTTCGTGACGTACGTGACATACAGTGAGTATCCCTCATGCAGTAAAATCAACCGGACTGCCCCATTCTCGTCCACCCACAGAATTCCCCTCAACCTTAACTTTGTTTTATAATGTTTAATTGCCGCTCTTCTCAAATTACGGCCTCTCCGTCCCTCGCCTCGGGCTTTTAAAAGTCGAAAGTCGTTGCAGGAAATTATTTTTGATTAAATTAATGATCCATCATCAACCGAGCTGTTTACATTCAAAGTGTTCGTGATAGACGTCTAGATCGATAAAAATTCAAGTGTTCTCAACCGACCGAGAAAACAGGCCATTCGATACAGTAGTATACTACAGTTGGACCGAATCCAAGCCTCAAATTGCCGAAAATTGCGCTGGCACAGGAAGAGCCATCAATATGCAGATTCGATAAGGGTATATCGGGACGTACTTGAAATACTACAACTAGGACCGTTTCTGAATATAGTGATGACGTATAAAATGCAGAATAATTTACTTTTTGGTTTTAAAGTTCCTTCTTCTATTATTATTCCCGTTTTGTAATTTCAATAAAACGTTATTTTATAAATGGTATTTTAGTATTATTTACTGTCTTCTGAGAATCAACCACAATTTCAATTTGTATCCTACTAAGGCAGCGATTAATGTGCCTAAACGCTTTAATGTGCTTTTATGTGTCCAATGTGGTAAATGCTTTGATAAATAGAAACACTGCAACACAAATAACGCATATAAATAGAAGACAATAGATGATAAATTATACTTGAAAGAAATATTGGTTTTTGCTTAACTTACTCCTTTATCATCTTTATTTAAAAAATGAAACTTAGTTCGCTAGGAATAATCTGCTTTTGATCTTTTCAAATATCAATATTCTGTCCAATCTGAATAGCATGATAAACTTAATTAAATTTCCTGTTATACCGTGTTTTTTTACCTTTCAAATTACTTAGTAACCTTTATAGATAAATAATATAATAGTAGAAAGTTACCTTAGCTACTTACAAAAATTGTACATGTAACCTCAAAATTACAATTTCTTCTTCTTCTTCTTGTTTTTATATAAACATGATTCTTTCTGTTTTTCAATGTGCCTCCAGTAAGTTGTCGTTCTATCGTTTTCGTGGTCGTCCTATTGGGAAACCGTCTCTTGCCGTCTTTACTACTTTATTTGTTCTCATTCGGTATATATGATCCTTCCATTCTACACTTCTATTTCCTACCTAGTTCTTGATGTTCTCCACCTTGCACCTACGTTGTACATCTGTACTTTTACCTCTGTTCTATAGTGTCTTGCCATCAATTTTTCTAAGTGTTTTCATCTCTGCTGTTTCTAATATCCTTTTTGTCCTCTCTGGGTCAGGTCTGGTCCTCTCTGTGTCTCTATTGTTTCTGTCGAGTATGTTATTATTGGTCTGATGACTGTTTTGTAAATTGTGCCTTTCGTTTCTTTCCCGATATTTTTATTTTTCCATATTGTTCCGTTTAGGCAGCCTGCGGCTTTGTTTGTTCTACTCACTTGATCTGTCACTTCACTTTCGAGCTTTCCGTAGCTATATAATGTGATGATATTTAAACTCAATCACTTGTTCTATTATCTGACCCTCCAGCTCCAATTTACATCTTAATAACTTTGCTGTTGTAACCATGCATTTTGTCTTTTTTGGCGAAATTAACATCTTAAACTTTCTGAAGGTTATACTAAAATGGTGCAGCATACGTTGTAAATCATCTTGCAGTCTTGCAGCAAACTAGCAGATTATTTTAAGTTGTTTTTCTCCCACTTGTTATTTTGCTTTAGTTCTTACTTTTTTTTATTATTTCATCCATAATCAGATTGAACAATAGAGGAGTCAGGGAATCTCCCTGTCTTTTGGCATTGCTAGCTTCGATAGGGTCGGTTAGTTCTTCTTCTACTTTTACTTTTATTGTAAAAAAATTATAATTTAAAATCGTAAATTTATAAAGAGTCGTAGCAATATTTGACTAAGTGAAATTTAGCAGTCCTGGGTTAGTACTGGTAGCCTATTTAGTAGTATCGTAATGAACCAGTTCAAGCTGTACCCTCTATGACATGCCACTGAACAGGAAGCTTGAGATTACCCGAGAGTTGTTTTCACCCAACCATTGACATGGAGTGCAGTGGGATGCCGAAGCTGAGAGAGCTGTACCTTTTTCCGTAAACGAACTCAACGAAGCGCTTTGTGTCCTAAAGGCACGATAGGCTCTTGAACTCGATGAAATACCACCAGGAACAGTGAAACGCATTGGCAGTATGGAGCTGACGTGGCTTTTGGAACACATGAGTGCACTGCTTGAAACTTAGCGATTTCCGGCAAATTCGAAGATTTCTAGGCCCGTGCTACTCCTAAAGGGGAAGAAAAGTATCAACATGTTTGTCTTCTGTTATGCATAGGTAAATTATACGAGAGGCTTCTAAGAAAAAATAACAGCAGCACAGTGGATGTGCTGATGGAAATCTTCCGGAAGTTGAGCGATGTCGGTGTTAACGAGAGGTGTCAAATTCTTCTGTTGTTTGACGTCCGGAATGATTTTAACTTCACAAGAGAGAAGGGGTTCGAGGTACCTAATGAATTTGGTCTCCGACTATCTGTCAGAGGAAAAAAAATTGTGGTAGAAAAAGGAGTGGTGGTTAACGTGACGGCTGAAGTGGCGCTGGGGTCGATGCTAGGACCCACGCTGTGCAACGTAGCATATGACGAAGTTGTGAGCCAACAATATGGAGAGGGTGTATCTCCTTTCGCATTTGCGGACGACCTCGCTATGCTATTAGTGGCGCGGAACAGGGAGAATCTTATCTTTGGTGCAGAGCGTACATGCAACCAAGTCGAGCAATGGATGAAAATGCATGAGCTAGAACTGGCTGCGGGTAAGACCGAGTCTATAGTTATCAAGAGACCAAGGAAATGAGACGAGATAATATGTGAATGTGCAGGAAAAAGAGTGGTTATAAATAAATACGTAAGGTATTTAGGAGTGACACTGAGTCAAAACAGAAATCGGAGAAAACATCTAGAGGCGGTGACTCAAAGAGTTGCGGTGAGATCTGCCACATTGAGCGAAGATCAAGCCCAATGCCTATACTCTGAAATATCGGACACTGTTTCATATATATGTATATATATATATATATATATATATATATATATATATATATATATATATATATATATATATATATAAGCGAGGTTCCTACAGCCTCTGCCGCCTCTCGCATTTCGACCGCCATCGTTTTCTGTCCATCCATTCGTCTTCTTTGATGGCTCTATCTCTCATTATGTGTCGTACATTGTCTTCCCAGGCAACTGAAGGCCTTTCCCTTCTTCTTTTTCTTTGTTGTGGTATGTAATTTAAAGCTTTCTTTGGCCATCTATCTTCATTCATTTGCTTCACGAGACCATACCACACTAGTTGTCTCGTTTCAATTCTGTCTACACTGGAATATACAGTATTTGTCCTCCTTCTAATATCTTCATTTCTGATATGATCTTTTTTGGATACACCACACGCTCTCCTTAAAAAATCCATTTCTACTACTTCTATTCTTTTTCTATCTTTTTTCGTGATCTGCCAAACTTCTGCCCCATAAGTCATAATAGGCTCTACCAGGGTTCGATAGATTGTCAATTTCGTTTCATGTTTAATATCTTTAGACCATAGTAGAGAGTTTAGAATGTTAACCGCTTTTTTCCCTGCTGCGTTCTGTTTTCGATTTCTCTTTTGGCAGTGCCTTCTTTAGATATTATAGATCCAAGATATTTATATTCCTTGCATGTTTTTATGTTTCTAATTTCTAACTCTGGATCTTCTTCATCATCTCCTATTTTAAGATACTCTGTCTTTGACATGTTCATATTGAGGCCCCATTTTTCATATTCTTTCTTTAGTTTTTTAAACATGTAGTCCATGTCTTCCTCCTCATACACTATATTAATATGCGATAGATGGATAGATGAGATGAGTCTGCTTGAGAGAAAGCTAGGAAGTAGGGCGCAATCAGTTACGGAACTGGTAGGGGATATGCTTAGGTCGTCAGACAGGTGGAGAGCAGTTCAGAGATATGTGAGGAGAACGTTGGAGAGAAAGTAACAAGAAGAAAGGCGACCTAAAGGGAGCCGGCGTGCCCAGAAGCAAGCAAGAAGATAAGGCAAAATAAGAAGGGGCAATATTAAACATGAACAGAAAGGAACATAGGGAGAGAAGAGTTCAGTCGTAGTGAGGAAGTGTTCAACGCTGAGTAGGGTGTTTTTGTAACAGGTAGATCTTTGGCAATAACGGCAATGGTGTCAGAACAACCCTGCGCGCGTTCTTGGATAATATCATCGTGGTCACGCTGGAGGAACAAGTGCACGTAGCACATCTTCATAACTATTCAATTTATTTCATATCATTTTCCTCGTTTACTAAGTAAGAACTTTAATCATGCGGAATTTTCTTCTTCACTGTTAATCATGTTACTAATTTTACTACTTGGCAGAATTAATTTTTGATTATTTAAGATTTTTTATTTTAATTTTTGTTCCTACGAGTAGTTTATTTCTAAGAATTGTCACAATTTTTTCTCTACTTCCTATATAAATATCTTCCTTATGTAACTGCATAAACCGTCAATCTTGGTACCATGTTTCCGTAATTACCAAATTCGTAGATTATGCATTTCATTCGATGATAAGTTAACAATAAATTGCTCGTGGTATGTTTTATTTTATTAAATTTTTATTTTATTAAATGCTTTAACTAGTTGTGCACTGAATAACAACAAATAAAAACGATCTTTGTGTTAAGTTAAAAGTTGCAGAGTTTACAATTTTCTTCTGTGAAAATCGTTTCTGGAGATATTATATAGCTCGATATAAAATATACAAGAGAGATTTATATTTTACATCACCCCTTAACATGTTTTTCTGTCTATTTTTATGACAAGGTACACTTTCCTCTTCAGATTGCCACGTGCCTCACGTGGAACTCATTTTTTCCGCCGGTAATAAGAATGATAGGGAAAAGTTTTATCGATTATAGGTCCACACCATCTGCGTCTATATTGCAATTGTATTATCTTGATTGGAAAGAAAAAATGTTGGATAAAAATAAGTTCTTGCATTTCTGACAGAATTTTTTTGTAACCCCAAAAGTACGGGGTATATTGGGATGCGAAGAGTTTAGATATAACCAGCATCATGATAATTACGTAATATTTTATATTTGATATTTAATTTATACAGGCCTAAAGAAACCACTTAACCATTACATGAAAATATAAGGAATAATATTTTTGGCTCATTTGGAAATAGAATTAGAAAATATTATAATATGTAACAATAAAACACTGAAAACTTTGTTTTCAAACTTCCACAAAATTTATTTTAAATATTATCACTACAGCTGTTTCGGCTGATTGCCTTTCTTAAGTGATCTATTTTTTCTTGGGTTTACAAATTTATAGTCTCTAATTAAATAGGTTGAGGAGGGGAGAACTGTTTGTCTCAAGTTGGTCATTCAGAATTATATCTGTGTTTTTTAGTTTGTTGATTTCCATAGACTCTAACAAAGATAGCTTAAGGCCTTTATTTTGAATGTGAAGAATTTTCAATTTGTCATTAAAAGAATGATTATTATCTAGAAGGTAAAGTGCGTATGTCGAATCTGTTTTTCTATTCTTGAAAGCCCTTTTATGTTCTGCTATTCGTTTATCAAAGTTTCTACCAGTTTGACCGATGTAAGTTTTTGGGCAGTCGCCACATTGAAGTTTGTACACACCACTATTTAAGTGTTTTTTATTTTGGCTCTTGTTATTTTTAATATATTTGCCTAGGTTGTTATTTGTTCGGAAAGCTGGTGTTATTCCTTTCTTTTTTATGTGTTTGGCAATTTTTGTTGTTATTTTGCCTGTATATGTAATCGAGCAGAAGGTACTGGGTTTTTTCTCTGGTGGTGGAAATACTAATTTCAGGGCTTTCTTGTGTAGTTTTTGATTTAACATTTTATTAATTGTTTGTTCGTTGTATCCGTTGTTTACTGCTATCTGCTTAATTATATTTATTTCTGTCTCAAAGTTGTATTTTAAATATAATTAAGCAGATAGCAGTAAACAACGGATACAACGAACAAACAATTAATAAAATGTTAAATCAAAAACTACACAAGAAAGCCCTGAAATTAGTATTTCCACCACCAGAGAAAAAACCCAGTACCTTCTGCTCGATTACATATACAGGCAAAATAACAACAAAAATTGCCAAACACATAAAAAAGAAAGGAATAACACCAGCTTTCCGAACAAATAACAACCTAGGCAAATATATTAAAAATAACAAGAGCCAAAATAAAAAACACTTAAATAGTGGTGTGTACAAACTTCAATGTGGCGACTGCCCAAAAACTTACATCGGTCAAACTGGTAGAAACTTTGATAAACGAATAGCAGAACATAAAAGGGCTTTCAAGAATAGAAAAACAGATTCGACATACGCACTTCACCTTCTATATAATAATCATTCTTTTAATGACAAATTAAAAATTCTTCACATTCAAAATAAAGGCCTTAAGCTATCTTTGTTAGAATCTATAGAAATCAACAAATTAAAAAACACAGAAATAATTCTGAATGACCAACTTGAGACAAACAGTTCTCCCCTCCTCAACCTATTTCATTAGAGACTATAAATTTGTAAACCCAAGCCAAAATAGATCACTTGAGAAAGGCAATCAGCCGAAACAGCTGCAGTGATAATATTTAAAATAAATTTTGTGGAAGTTTGAAACAAAGTTTTCAGTGTTTTATTGTTACATAAAATGAATTTCCATCAAGTAACGGTCGAATCCATCAAATATTATATTACTGTTGATTGAAATATTATAGTGGTATATATCCAATATTTCAATCGACGATAATACCAAGAGGTTATACACTAACCAATATAGTGCATTCTATATTTTAGCCCTTAATAACTTCCTTAATAATTTTCGTTTCTTATATATTCATCATTTTCTGTTCTTTTTCAGTGTTCATATTTCTCAGTTGCATGTTTTAATGCAACTGCTTAATTAAAAGTAACTAAAATCGCATCTCATTGATTTATGAAGACACTTCAAAAATCAATAACGATGTAATATTAAAATACTAAACAGAAAATCTCAATAAAAAAAGGGGGAGATGTCACGAATTGTACCAAGATATGGTATCTCTTCATAAACCCTCTTCTCCTAGTCTCATGTACTTTCCTCCATGTTCTATCTTTGCCCACAGAAAATTATCTCTTATCGAAATAAAATATTGACAATTAAATGCTGCTTACAACTCTTTAAATCCGGTGACCTCTTAAAAACTTAAAAATATCTGCTTGGCACTGTTTGACTGCGACTACAAAAACTTAACGAGTTTTTCTACTTTTCACTTTTTATCAAACCAGCAAAAACACCAGAATTTATTTTACTTTAATAATTTTACGAAGAAAATCAAAACAACCTTTCTCTTTCCAATCTTTTATTAAACTCCTTGTGTTTTATTTTTCAAAATCCTTTCTCGTTTTTCTCTCCTACCCATTTCTCAAAATCTACTTATTGACCTATCACAACACTCCAAAAAACTACATATCTTGCACCTTCTCTTTTATTCTATATCCTCAACAATTTATGCAAACAAGATATCTACCTGTTTCTCGAGACACAAAATCTACGCGATCATAGACCATTTTGGAATCACCAATATCGACATCTTTGTTTTGACTACACAGAAAAATAACAGCGACTTTCTGATTTCTAGATAATTTATGTAAATTTATGACTAATAATCCTACTACATACTTATCTTGTGGTACAATCGCTTACAAATAAATTTTAATATTATGAAGAAACCCTTTCAATCTTTATTAATAAAAATGAATCGCCAAAATGTTTGTATGGGCATCACTTTAGAACGACTTTAGCAAATTCAATAATTATTTGTTTGTTTGTTTGTGTAATTGTGTCATTATCAGAAAAAGGATTGTGTAAAAGATAATTTCCAAAAAAATGTACGGAAAGACTTCAAAAATAGTTTTTATATCCCCAAATCGCAATATAACTAATAGATGGCGCCATACTATGACTAACAAATAAACAAAATAAATATCAGTATTGATAGATTGCGCTACAGTCATACAACACTGAATATACCGGTTCTCGTTCGATCTCCGAAGTCAAGCACTATCGATTGTTAACTGCTTGGGAAACACTCAATGTTGTTGCTATGTGAAACCTTCATTCTCCGAAACGGCTGGACCGATTTTTATAAAAATTTTCATGTGTATTCTGTAGATTTAAGAACAAAATTTTTATTTTTATGATGTGGCATTAAAATATACATAAAGCTCTAACTTTTACCCCCTCTATTACTATCCACTTTTTTTAATAGCCCTATTAGTGTCACAAATTTAGTTGAGATATTTCTTCGAAACATTTAGAAACAGGTTGTTATAGGGTCAGCTAGTCTGTTAATAATTGATCGTTTGTGCAATCACTTTTTATTATTAAAAACACACTTTCACTGGGGTACACTAAATGCTTATTTTTAACCTTAATTTTTGTATTTGGTAACTATTTTGAATTTATTTTTATATGTGGTAAACACCACACTTATACCAGACCAGTGATTTAAGCTCTTAAAAATGGCTTTACTTTATAATTAGAATCTGCTTGTAAGATCCCATTTCTATTATCTCCATTTAAACTTCTTATCAAGAATACAGAATTAATTATCTCTACCTCTTAGGTACCTAGAAAAACTTATATAAGAAGTATCACGAAATTGTCAGAATTTAAAATAAATGTTCCATATATATTACAGAAGTTTTATTGAAAGTTTTAAAAATTTCCTACTACACTCTGGATATCTGGGGCCCGTTTCACAAAACTACACATTTGTCAGTTACAATGAAATTCTTACAAGTTTACGAATGCACAAGTATTCACTTGTAACCACTAGTGAATTTTACAATTTTACAAGTAAATTACTTGTAAGCTACCAACAATTTACTTGTTCAACACAAGAATAGTTTACAAGTTTGTAGTTGACAGTTGTAGTGAACTAAATATTTTCTACCTAACTTTGAAGGTAGGTAGTTGATTTGACAAGTGTAATAGAACAAAATATGATCGTAATGTCTAATGATGGTAGTTCATAATTTTCTTAGATGGCGTCATTAGTTTACTGTACAAACGGCGTGACTTGTCATCATAGCCTTTTATATAGATAGACTAAAGATTTATTATGTTATCTTGTCACTTGAGTCTTATTTCACCGATATTAGCACGAAAATAAACAAAATCGTCTTTATCTCAAACCTTACTTAAGGTCGATTCAGACACATCAGTCACGTCACAGTCACGGTACCGAACCGGTCCTGTTTGGTCACAGAACTATCAACTATCTGACAGCTGGCAAACTGTTCGTCAACTGATGAGTGTGAATGCCGGTTCCATATTTGTATTAAAGAATATTTTGTATGACGGATTGTTCGATTCGGCGCAATCACTGTGACGAGATGGTGACGTGACGTGACTGATGTGTCTGAATCGACCTTTATTCTGACTTACTGCAGTCTTGCACTGAGGGTGCGTTATATTAATAACGTTAAGGTAAAGACTTACACTACCAGTATAAAAATTTAAACTTTCAAACGATGATCGCTGAAAAACTCTTTTTCGTTTCAGAATTACGATGTTAGCTGATGTCGAAAACGACTTGGAGGACACTTCATACCTCTGGAGATGAAACTTTTTTCCACTTTTTCTTTCATCCTGATCTTGTACAGCCCTCAGCCTTTCTCGCTAGCACAACGACTGTTGCATTCGAGAGCATATCATTCTGACGATGACGACGATCATGTCGATTACCACTATGACGAAATGGACAACAAACTTCTTAATCACAACGCTTCAGGTGAGTAGAACGTTTTGTTTCTTATACGGTGCATTTGAAATGATATTTTTAAAGAAATATTAATGTTAGCCAATTAAAAGGACTTTATTTATTGTAAAGTTTTAGTACTATAGTAGAAGCCACAGTTAGAATGTAGTGCAGGTATAGTCCGTGCAAGCACTCTTGACCACGGCACAGTAGGCGAAATTTGGTTTAGTTTCCACTTCCATGCGAAACGTACTGTACTATGCAACGTGAAAATATCGACTTGAAAATTTTTAGTTGTGTTTCTGACTTTGAGGTGTTAACTTCAATAAGTTTGTGTGTTTTTTCCCGTTTACCTGTTGCGTATTCAAATTTATTAAAAGCGGTCAAAAGGTAGGTACTTTATCATAAATTAAAATACATAGGGGTGCATTAAGGAAATTTTAATAAAAATTTTTCATTTCTTTTTTGTTTTGACACTGGTGCAAAACAAAAATTACTTGCAGTCTGTTTCAATTAATCGGTTAATATTTGATATTGGAAAATCTTTTTTTTTAATATTTTTATATTTTCATTTTCTTTACAGTGCCATCACAATTAATAACAGCGTGTTATTCACAGTCAGGGCCGACATATTGTTTACAATGTGTATAGTTTTTAAAAAGGAGCAAGAAAAAAACAACACAAAATTTTTGGTTTTAAATATGGTTGTGGAAGCCACTGAAATTTCTAAAAGTAGCGTCCAAAGAATCATTAAAGAAGGAGAGAGAGTTTCTGATTTTTTATCTCCTTCGGGCAACTCGGGAAATGTCTTTAAATCTCCCAGAAAAAAGATTAATCAGCCAAAACCGAAATCCAACGTCGATGGTTATGAGGGAGAAATTATAAGAAATACAGTGCATACTTTTGCAATGATTCATGGCAGCAGGCCTACAATGTCAACTGTTTACAACGCTGTTAAGAATGATATTAATTTCCAAGGTAAACTATCGTCGTTCAGAAAAGTGTTGATGAAATTGGGTTTTAAATGGCAAAAAACAAATGACAACCGAAAAATACTCATGGAAAAAACGAATATTCGAGCCGAATATTCTAAAAAAACGAACACAAACGAACATAAACAAACGAACCGAATATCTAAAAAAATATAGAGCTGAGGGTTTTGATGTTATCTACACTGATGAAACGTATCTCCATAGCAGCAACCTTATAAGGAATTCAGGTATATAACTAAATCCAACTAATTACTAAAAGGAAATCCACGTATAGGTAGGTAGAACCTAATTATTGTTCTATTGTTTCTAATTGTTCTTATCTAACCTCATTGCAATTCCTATTAATCTCTGATTTCTGGTAGATATGACGTATGGAGAATTCCAAACAAATTATAAATCAATCATTAGCATTCAACAAATCAGTAAACAAATTGTCACTAAATTAAATTATTCGCTGTAGCCTTTTTTGAATATCGTTTAAGTTACCGTCCTAAATACGCTTATAAATAAATAAAAAATTAGTTAATTTGTAAATAATTTGTAAGCACAACTGTTTAGAAATTTTAAAAATAAATTATTAAATTAAATGTGTATTAGTTATTCATCTCATAATATTAGTAATATGTCTCAACTTAAAATAAGAAATTGAAAATATAAACCTATAAACAATAATTTTGCAATAAATAATAGGGCTATTTCCACGTTTAATACCGAAAGTTGAGTTTAAAACTACCAAATTAAAGCCAGTTTAAAAAAATTTGAACAAAAATAATTGAAAATATAAAAGAAATGCACATAAAAACCATTTTCGTTATGCACCGTGCAATTTTTTATTTATTACTCAGTCCAACACTGTAATTATTTCGAAAATTTTGGGGTTGCAGTCTAAGGTAGAACCAAAGAATATAGACGCTTATAGAAGAACAGTTCAAATGGGCGATTTGGTTACGGTTTACTTTAAAACACATCTGGCAGTCAGTCGGCTTAAAACTATCATAAAAGATGTAGTTAGGGGAAAGTGGGAAAGGAGTACGAACGGAGCTATTTATTTAATTTTGCATCTACGATTAAAAAAATTCCCATGCTTTTTTTGGTTTTTACACAATAAAATCTTTATTTTTAATACATTAAATTTTTAATTTTAAAATTTAAAAAGGTATGATATTTACAATATTCAAAGCATTTATTTTTTACAGTTTATAACTTTGAATTAAAAATAGGTTTGTTCCAACACAACGAAAAACCGCCACATAAATTTTTATTATACTGTTTTTCTGCCCAAAAATTAACGAAATATTTTTTAAAAATTTCAAGATTTTTCAACCAAAAATTTAATTTTCCACTTTTTAGACAATTTTCCATTATTCTGCAGAAAAACAGTGTTGTGTTTTACATTTTATGTTATTTTATATTAAAAACAAAGAAGAAGAAATTATTAAAATTAGAAAATTTGGAAATATTTAATTCCGGTGATTGATGACTTTATTGATTTAATTAATTTTATTTATAGTTAATAAGAAGAGAGTTTTAAGTATATTATTTGTAGATTTGTACATGTTTAAATTAAAAATTTGAATCATAATATTTTTTCTAATAGGATTCATTTATTAAAAGTTAAAATATTATTTTCTTTAAAAAATGTTATAAGACGCAAAAATTTAATCCTATTCTACGGCCACGCGGCATCTACATAAAAATATCTGTTGCATTTGTTGCCCCACTCTTTCATATTTTAAAAGCAATAATAGCGCCGACATGACCGCTTCCTACTGGTACTAAAACCTCGATCCACCCTCTCATTCTTTTTCATAACGTGCGATCATCTTTTGCCAACTTTCAAACATAACAGTGAAAAATCCTTCTATAAGCGTCTATATTCTTTGGTAGAACGTTTTAGTTTGGTTAGTACCTATAATTCCACTTAGAATCTTCCTACCTTTACGTGAATTTTGACTCCGCCTTCGCGCAGCTACATGGTCAAGAGTGCTTGCAAATACTATAAGATATTCAATGTATTTCTTACGGAAGAACGGCTGATCACGTTGCCGGTTGCCCCGAGAGGCACATCGGGACCAGATTTAAGAATCATAGCACTGGAATATACGCGCACATAACAATTGCCTACGGTTGTGTAAAAGACTATCATTATTATTTCAATAAAAGCATGATTCAATCATCGTTGTATAAATAAGAGTTACATTGTGGAACTAAACAATAACATGAAGAAGAAATACAATAAAAAAAGTAAAATATATCAACAACTCATTGTCTATAGCTTATCTATATTAATCAATTTTCAATAGCGTCCATTGTAAACATGTTCTTTGTGAAATAAAGATCATTATAAAGTCATTAGGAGAAGCGAATCAGTTTTAATCCCATTGTACATGCAAAGCAAGCATGTTTGCATGCAAACAAGAAAAAATTGTTGGCAAAAACTATAAAAGCTCAGTTCTATTTAATTTTCGCAAGCGGATGAAAGTACCTACATTATAGAGCCGTTGCCAGTATCTGTCGTGAATTTCAAACAGAGAAAAGTGCAAGTAAAACGTATGGTGTAAAATAAACTATCATCTTAACTTAAAAAATGATGACAGCTTGACTATTACTGTAAAAAAAGTTTCGAAAATGAGCGATGTGAGTGGTCGCAAAATTTATGACATCCGCGAGGAGGAACAGCACGGCAAACTGAAACCGGTATAAAAGAGGAAGAAAAACAATTTCCAGCCCAGTTCACGTGAGAATACGTCCTATGAGCGAATGAAATCTTTTTCTGAATATTTTTTTTTGGAAAACACCACCAACCGTCGACAACATAATGAGCAGAGTGAAGGATGATGAGGACCTACCAGCTTTTTCAAAAACCACATTTTGTAAGCTAGTCAATGACGTGGGTTTTGAATATGATAAAAGAGGTCGAGATTAGATTATGATGGAAAGAAAAGATATCATATCCTGGAAACACAAGTACCTCAGACAAATTAAAACATTAAGGAAGATGGATAATGTAAACCTTGTGTATACTAATGAGTCTTGGATTAATATCGGCGCTTCAGTCAAAAAAGAAATGGAGGGACACAACGATCAAGAATCCACAAGGTGGCTTCATAAAAGGGTTCTCTACCGGATTGAAAGCTCCAACCCAAATAGGTCCTTGGTTTGTTTTTCTTTATGCTGGAAGCAAAACTTTGTCATTTTAGAGAACGCGTCATACCACTCACGCAAATTTGATTGCTCGAAAAAATCTGGAACAAAAGGTAAATTAAAAATTGGCTAATCGAAAAGAACATTTTCTTCGAGGAAGATTACCTAAAAAGTAAATTACTGGATACTGGCAGCCACATTTAGAGATGAGTACGGCGAAAAAATTGCGAAAAATATGTCGTTTAGATTTTGAGACTGCCGCGTTACCATTGCAAGCTGAACCAGATTGAGATTGTGTAAAGTCAAGTGAAAAGGTATGTAGCTTAAAACAAAGTGACTCTTAATAATCGAAATGCTTCGATCAGAGATTCTATGGACCTAGCAATAATGTCTGTCATCTGCAGATCTGACCACTTGTACAGATTTATTGAAGATGGTGTCATTCGTATTAATATGGCACTCTCTAATTACTTTCTCTAGTGCAAGGTTAAATAAGAGACACGGCAGTCCATCTCCCTGTTTCAGTCCATTTTTACAATGGAAGGGTCTTGAAAAGTCGTTTTGGATTCTGACTACACCATCTAAGCCTTGAAATTCTACCGTAGCCTGTAGAAGTTTTTGTCTGTTGATTGAGTCGTATGCGGCTTTAAAATCCACGAATATGTGGTGGGTGTCCACTCCGAACTCAAGCGCTTTCTCAAGAATCTGCCTGACCTTAGTTAAGTTAAGATTTAATTCGTTGTTGATTTATTGAGTCAGAAACCACACTGGTAGTTTCCAACTATTTGTTTAGCATAGGGTAATCATCTGTAGAGTACGTTGAACAATACTTTATAGAATAGAATAAAATAGAATAGAATAGAATAGAATAGAATAGAATTTATTTAATCAATATACAAAAATAGTTTTGTTTTTGACAAGTCAAAGGAATAGTGAAAATACTTATAAAACATAAAAATTTTTTTTGGATAATTTAAACATTACAAACATGTATGTATTTAATCTTAACGGTTAAAAAAAAACGACAAACACACTTTGTGGAATTATAAAAAAACATGAAATATAATTATAATAGGCAACTGAACTGACCAAACTAGTACTATTGTGTAAAAGCTGTACTTAAGTACTCTGTTTTTGAATAGAAACAATGGTTCAAAAAGTGTGATTTGGTTTTATGCTTAAATGATAACAAGTGAAGACTTTTTACTTCATCTGGCAAAAAGTTATACAAACTAACGTCAGTCGAATTTTTTACGCTCTTTGTCAACCTAAAACGTTGTACTCCAATAGCATCTCTAGATCTTGTATCGTGATCATGGACGTTGGAGTTTACGTTAAACTTACCTTTGTTGGCATGAATTTCAATCAGCGTCTCATATATATAGAGTGACGGTAGTGGCATAATACCTAAATCCAGAAATAAAGGTTTACAGTGTTCCCTATACTCTGCTCTTGCAAGTATCCTCACTACTCTTTTTTGTAATTTAAGAATTCGATCTGCGTAAGAAGAATTACCCCAAACAGTTATTCCGTACTGTAAATGGCTATGAAATAGTGCAAAGTAGCACATTCTAAGGGTATTTTTAGGAATCATATAAACTAAGTTGCGTATTAAAAATATACTTGTAGCAAGTCTAGAACTTAAGTAATCTATATGAGCACTCCAATCCAAGTTATCGTCTATAAAGATTCCTAATAGTTTAACACTATTTCTTAAGATATACTTCCAATCAGAACTAAAAATCAAATTATGATTTTTCTCTTCATTTAGCTTTAGATCATTATGTGAGAACCAGTTTTTTTTTTGCTATCACTATCTATTTTAATTTTTAAATTATTCTGATTAATATCAGTATTTATAAGAGTTGTATCATCTGAGAAGCAAACACATTTTATAGGAAAAGTGTAGTGAAATAAATCGTTCAGATAAATAAGAAAAAAAGTGGGTCCTAATATCGAACCTTGAGGTACACCATATTCGACAGTGTTAAACTCAGAATAGCTGTTATTAAGAGAAACTGCCTGTTTTCTATTTGTTAGGTATGATCTAAATAGATGAAGAGTGTTTCCCCTAATACCGTACTTATGCATTTTTTCAGTAATTCATGCAAAACACAGTCAAAAGCTTTGGATAAGTCACACAATGTCAAAGACACAAAATGACCTTCCTCCAAGCCATCAACTATATCTCTCACAATTTTCTGTATAGCTAGTGTAGTGCTACACTTTTTTCTAAAGCCATATTGATAACAGTGAAGTATTTTGTGTTTTTTTAGATATTCTACCAAACGAACATTTAGAATACTCTCAAAAATTTTGCCGAAAATGGGAATGATTGAGATGGGACGGTAATTTCCAATTTCATCTAAAGCTCCCTTTTTGAACACTGGTAGCACTTTTGTTACTTTTAAAACATCTGGGAAAATCCCCTCAGTAAGACAATTATTATAAAGTATAATAATTTGTCAATAATAATATCGATTGTTTCCACAATTATTTTTTTGTTAAAGAAATAAAAATCCGTGCAGTGTGAATTTTTCAATATATGCAAAACATTCCTGATTTCAGTATCACTAACAGGTAATAAAAATAAAGAGTTGCAAGGAGAGTGTACATCTTTCAAAAAATCTATGGCTACATTTTCATTTGTAGAATTAAAAGAACTTCTAATATGTTTAGCCACTGAAGTAAACTAATTATTGAAATCGTTTGATGTAATCGCGCTTGGACAGACTTTTTTATTTTGAAATTTATTTCTGTGATAATTTATAACTTTCCAACTATCACGAGATATATTTTCAGAATTGGAAAAAAAATTTTCATAAGCCAGTTTTTTCTTTAATGATATTGTTGATTTATAGTGCTTCTTAAATTTTTTTTACTCACTATATTCTTTTGTAACATCAGCAATTATCTTGACTGTGGAAAGATTTTTTCGCATTTCTAACGTAGCATATATTTTCATATATGCTACGTTAGGTAGAGTGATGCTTCTATAATTATCACACACCATTATATCTCCCTTTTTTGTGAAGAGTGTAATGCACCACACCTAATTTCCAGTCTGCGGGCATTTCCTTCCATTGCCAGATTTAGGTTACTAAATTATGCATGTATTTAAAAAGGGTGTCACCACCATTTTTAAAGAGTTCGGCAGGAAGATTGTCTAAACCAGAGGCTTTGTCATTTTTCAGTTTTTAAATGGCTTCTCTAATTTCTTCTTAAGTAGAGGCGGATCTTAAGCGTTTTTATCCAGGCAAATCCAGGGTTTTATTTCAGGCAAAGTAAATTCTATTTGGTCTTCTTCACGACTAAAGCAGTTCTTTAAAATTATTCGCCCACCTGTTTAGTATCTGTTCGTTGTCACTAATTATGGAACCATCTCTGTGTTTACGTGCTGTTATTCTGGGCTTGAATTCTTTTCTGTAGCTGTTTATCTTCTAGTAGAATTTTCGGGAGTCTTTTCTATTGTAATGGTTAACAATCTCGTTTAAAGCGTTTTCGTATGGCTTTCTTTTCCTTTTTAAACGTCCTTTTTTCTTCTCGTCTAAGATTTTCATAGTCCTTCAGGTTTGATCTCGTTCTGTGCTGCTGTAGCTTCTTATATGCTTTATTTTTCTGTTAGTTAATGGATCTAAATTCTTAGTCAAACCAATCTTCGTTTATTTTAGCATGATTAAGTTTTAAAAAGCCTTTAGCGGCTGTATGGATAGCTTTCTAGCATTTGGTCCAGTGTTGTTCTATACTTAAATTTTTGCCGATTCTTGTCAGATCTTCATTTAAAATTTTCCTGTAATTATCCCCAGCGTCTTCAGATTTTAGCACATCAGTATGATATATTTCGTAGATTTTGTGCTCTTTCCTTTCTTAGCGTTTTATATACCAGTCCTAAGTTTTGTTCTTACAAGGTACTGGTCAGAGTCTATATTAGTACCTTTACATGCTCTTAAATCTAGTACGTCTGAGAAATGTCGACTATCAATAATTAGTACATAGTCAATTTGGTTTTTTGTTTGACCGTCTGGTGATTGCCATGTGGTTTTGTGGATATTTTTGTGAGGAAAATATGTACTTACTACCACCATTCCCAATGACGCTGCGAGTTCAATAAGAAGTAAACCATTTTGGTTGCTGACAGCATGAAGACTATGCTCGCCGATCGCGAGTCGGTAAATAATCTCTTGGCCGGCTTTCCAGTTTCTCGTAAAATATGTCCTTCTCCTCGTCTTCTTTATCTTTAGTGGGAGCATGGATATTGATAATGCTGTAATTAAAGAACCTACCTTTAATTCGGATTCTACATATCTTTGGACTTATTGGATCTAAAGGTATGACTTCTGATTTTAATCATTTATTTAATATAAATCCCACACCAAAAATATGATTATTTTTGTCTCCGCTGTAGTGGAGAGTGTAGTCTTTTTTCTAGGCTAGAACTACCTTATGGACTATCACTGGATGTGTTCCGTTGCATGTTTTGGCGATGGAAAGAAAAGAGCTGTATGAGAGAAGAGGCCCAAACCTTACTGTGGCTGAGAGAAGACAGGTAAGGGAAAGGTCAGTTGAAAGATGGCAAGAAGAATGGAACAATACGGAGGATGTGGCAAAGTGGACGAAAATGCTGATCCCTAACATAAGAGTTTGGGTGGACTGTGACCACAGGCGATTGGATTATTTCCTGAGCAGGTGCTCACAGGACACGGGTGTTTTAGGGCCTACCTTTATAGGATCGGTAAGGCTGATACAGATAAATGCCTATATTGTGGATACTCGGACACTGTGACACATACGATGTTAGATTGCAGCAGATGGATAGTGGAAAGGAACAGAATGGAGAGAGAGAGACAGGTGTGAATTTTGTTACAGTGAGAGAAATGATTGAGAGAATGATTGAAAATAAATTAGGTTGGATTAACATACACAGAGAAGAATAGGCAAAGAGAAGGAAATTGAACTTACAATTAAAGAAAGAAAGCTACAGTATCTCGGACATGTGATGCGGGGCGATAAGTATGGCATCCTGCGACTCATAATGCAAGGAAAAATAGATGGCAGAAGAAGCATCGGAAGAAGACGAATTTCATGGCTGAAGAACCTGAGAGAATGGTTTGGATGCAGCTCAAAACAACTATTTAGAGCTACTGCCTCAAAAATTAAGATAGCTATGATGATTGCCAACCTCCGTAGCGGAGATGGCACCTGAAGAAGAAGAACATACACAGTTATATCCGTGCAGTGATCAAAAAAAAAAGAAAGAGGAAGAAAGACAGCTGGACCAACGGCAAAGGTAGAGTGAATGATGCTGAAAGGTGAAGTTAAAACAATGGGTCACACTTTTTGAGTTAGAATGCGTGAGTTTGACTGTGGGGAAGGAGGAAATGCCCTTCTGAGAATGATGCCGAACTAGGAGTGTGGATGTGTATGAATGGAGAATTAATGAATAAAGGTAGTGCTTCGGAAGTGATGCCGGCCTTACAGCGGCCATTCCGCTTCCGGATCGCTGGATGACAGAGGAGGGTCTGGTTTAGCAGGTAGGCGTTCAGCGTAGACTCGGCGACGAGAGGGCATTTTAAAGTACCTCGGGAACTATCGCCGGGAGTACGAAGAACGAATCCTGCACTAAGGTCAGTCAGGCGGCGTCCTGGACTGAGATGTCTTTTGAAGATTCCAGACCCCCCCCTCTATAAAAACGAAAAAAAAAGGCTACAACTACCTGTCCACTTGAAGTTCTATATTGTTGCTGAATATTCATTGAGTGCAGACAGACTTCTTAGTTCACTATACAGCTTACGCACATTCCAAGTAAATAGCCCAGTATCATTAACCTTATTTAGTTGTCAAGTCGTCGACAAAAAATCCATCCGGCTGATTGTTTTGAAGTTTCTGTAACAGAAGAATTTTCACAGGACGGGGGTGTTAACCCACTGCCCAACCCCCAACCTGTGGGACCAGTTCACCCGCTCTTGTCAGTTGCCAACCCAACCTTCCACCCGGGTTGGATATCGAATATCTTTGTAAATGGGTATATTTATTTAAAAAAAAACCCTTAAAAGGGCTACATCAATAAAACAAACGTTTTCGGACCACACAGTCCATTATCAGGTTTTAAAATCGAAAATGCCTAAAATAAAATGGACATTCTGTTTTCATCATCCTTCATAAGTATCTTGTCAATCAGTTCCCAGCTGTTCTCCGTGTGTAGAGGTTCTCTCTCACCGGCTCTGGTAACTCGATTCAGCCATGTGTTACCTCTAGTCAAATTTAATTTAATACTGAACATTACAATTATTTTATAACACAATGTACAATCTTTTGTAACTAAATGTAATTTAAAGGCAGGCATTGTGACCTATTTTAGGCATTTTCGATTTTAAAACCTGATGATGGACTGTGTGGTCCGAAAACGTTTGTTTTATTGATGTAGCCCTTTTAAGGGTTTTTTGAATAAATATACCCATTTACAAAGCCTAACCTCTTTTTGTGATACGTGGTATACAGCCAGCTACAGGAATTTTTTTCCTTGTGGATTTTATCGAATATCTAGTTGGGTTGCCCGGTTTAATAGGAGACACTAAGGTGAAGGTGAGAGTCGGATTTAAGTAGAAGATGGTAAGTGGAGTATAATGAAATCAACTCCATATTTTCGCATCCTACTCCATTGTCCCCCAGTGATTTTATGTATGCAGGCATATTTTATAGAATTAATTTGTTTTTTATTGTTTATTCTGTTATTTGACTCAGTTAAATTCATAAAATTAAAGATTTTTAAAACGAAGCGCGTACGGTCCTGATTTCTCAGTCTATCGCCAAACTACCACACACCTACCACTGTGCCGACATGAGCGGCATCGCTGCCCTCCGTAAGACACTGGGTTTTAACTGCGCCTGCGGTTTGTACTATAATTCTAAAATACTTATATCCTTTTCTAGCTTAAGTGTTCGTTGATAAATTTATTAATATTTGGGTTTGTTACAGCAGAAAAAGGGCAGTATGTGGGTGCCTTATGCGAATTTACCTGCAGTCCGAAATTGCTTCACGTTTACTGTAATCCCGTTACGGGTACTTGCGACTGTGAGAAGAAGTACCCTGTTAAACTTAATAATCGCTATGCAGGCTGTAGCAAGCGTAAGTTAAACGATCATTTTGTATTTCAGCTTTATATTTTAGCTTCTACTTCTGATAACATACTTTAGCTCATTTGAATTTCTTATACTATATTAATTGTTATTCATTTTTCTTGTATCATGGTGGCTCTGGCGTTATTAGAAATTTAATAGATTAATCTCTTTTAGCAAAACAACTGGGTGACCAATGTTATTATAAAGAAACCTGTCAGTTTACTGACCAACACGCTTCCTGTATCCAAGTCCACCACAACGCCGTTTGTCAGTGTGAAAATGGGTACCATACCGTTTCTTTACAGAAACCTTCGAAAAGAGTCTTCTGTGCAGAAGGTAATTTTCCAAATCTCTATATAATAAATAACTTGTACAAAAAACTTTTTGTGTATTACAACAGTTTCCCTTATTTCTATGCAGATGTCGTTGTTATAACATCAGATTTCTCCACTTTTGCCGGCGTAATGTCGGGAATCGCTATTTTATCCGGTCTTATATGTTTTGTACTGCACCTCTTCAACCAGAATTTGTATGGAACACGCCATAACAGGCACAGGTTCGGAAACGCCAATCTACCACCTCCCATCTTGTTCTCCAGCGATCCAGGTAAGTTTTATGGAACACTCGTGGAGGTATGTGTGTTGGTTGTTGTTGGACAGTTAGCTGTGACATACTACCACATTTCCTCTTTGAAAAATATACTCAATTGACAAAAAATATAGTGTTAAAGAGACACAATTCTGAGGATAAGGTCTAAATAATGTAGTGGACTACCTTCTAGGTTTACTAGATCTAGATTTGGAGAAAATGTTCGGCGTAAAGGTTTTTTTTTGTCACCTTTATTTGCTCGGACAATATTTAACCAGTTTTGAAATGTTTAAATATTAGTTAACAATTTATTCAAAATAATAAAAAAAAAGTAAAAAAATAGAACAACGTATATACTGAAAATATTATTAACATTTACGTTTTTTGTCATAATATTTTGTCATAATAGACAAGGGAAAAAACGATTTTTCCAAGACACTTTAATATAACAATATGCAATAAATAAATAAACTAAAAAACGTCATTTATATAAATAATGTAAGATCGCTATTTGATTTTAAATACTAAAGGTGTAGACCAGTAAATTATAGCGAAATATAAAGAATAAAGAAAAGTGACAATATTTTAATATAAGCATAGAAAATGTTTAAAAATGACCATTTGTTAAATTGGAATGGACCAATACCGAATGAGAACAAATGGAGAGATCAAACAAAAGTATAGTGCTAGCGACGTAGTCCAAGAGATTAAATCCCAACGTCTAAAATGGGCTGGCCATGTTCATAGGCTCCCTAATAACCGCCTTACCAAGTTAATCTGGGAAGAAGTCCCGACAGGGAGAAGGCCCTTAGGACGTCCACGAATGCGATGGAGAGATAATATATGGTCAGATTTGAGAACAATGGGGCTACCCACTGACTTAAACATCATGGACGACCGTTCGAGATGGAAGCAGGTTGTGCAGTCAGCCAAGACCCACCCCGGGTTGTAGTGCTACCAGAAGAAGAAGAAGATTTGTAAAATTATTTTTGTTAATTTGTTGCGCAATTTGTTGCAAAAATAGCTCCAAAAAGTCGGTTTTTTGAAAATTATTTATATTTTTTTTTAAATGCATAAAAACTTTAATTTTACATGAGGATGGGGACAATATCACACAAAATAAAAAATACAATATCCTACGACCTTTAGAACCCGAATTTACCTTTTAAAATTATAAAAGTCGCAATATCCCCCGTTCTAATCAACGAAAATTGATGTTTTTTTATGTAAATAAATGCTTATTTTGCTAAATCTTAGTTTTCTCTCACTACTATTAGTGTAAAAGGTTATAAAATGATAGGTTACTTAAATAATTATGTATTATAGATATAAATAATATCTTTTAACAATAAATTTTACAAAAAAATAATTTTTTATTTAAAAATCAAACCGATACGTGTTCCTTGTATCAATAATCACTGTATGCACCAGTCGCAAGCCTTGTGCCTAATTTTTTATTTAACAAAACCTAAAAAAATTTAAAAATTTTTGCATTTCGCGCCCATATTTTTGCCTATGACTCGAGAAATATAAAAAAAAATCAATCAAAATAAAAATTTCGTTCGAATAAGGTAAAAGTTTCGTTTTTAAATTCTATACAATGTAATGACTAGCTATAAATTGAACATTTAAATGGTTATTGTTAAAAAAATCGAGTTTCTACTTTAAATATTTTACCCCTAAATTATAACATACAGCCTGTATATTCCGCCTAGAAAAACTTCATAATATGAATGACACGTGTGCTAAATTTCGTTACAATCGGTTTAATAGTTTTTAGATAATAATTTTGCAATCAAGAAAAACATTCTTTACAATAAAATACTACATTCCTTATGAACTTACCAAAATGTTGACACTGTTACTTACTTATTATACATTATATTATGTATGGTAAAAGAGAAGGTTTCTTTCTAAAAACACATCAAATTACGTCGGTAGTTTTTTACATTACGGTAGCTTTGTTTTTACGTAAAACCGCCATTTTTATTTCAGTACATCATAATATCTGTTGGTAATTTTTAAAACGTTCCAACCGCTGGCTAACATATAATAATAGTCTAGAAAGAAGCCTTATCAAATTGCTCGACCCTAGGAGGACGGATGTACAACTCTACAACCGACTCTTAGAAGATGCTCTGCGGAATGAAAAGGGTTCAATTCCAAGAAATAATACAGAATGGGAAAGATATACGGTATCTATTCAAAACAAAACAAGCTATACTTATAAAAAATCCTGTCCAGTAAGTATGGTCCAGGAAAGTCGCAAAACCAACTCTAGGTGGTGCACTGAACTTTAACACCTTAGGAAGTTAGCAACAACAGCTTTTAATAGAGCAAAACGCACCAAACTCAAAGATGATTGAAATCCTTATCAATCAAATCTCAGAGAGTTTAAAAAAGTCTGCAGAAAAATACAAAGAGCTGCTTGGAGAACCTTCTGTGAAAAATAGAAGATTTCCTGTAGGCTTCTAGGCTACAAAAAGCACTCTCATCATCTCACATCTCATCTCAAGATCCACATCAGCATATTAACGAAAGAAGATGGAAACAAAATTTCCAACCTTAGCGAAAGTGCTGAGATCCTGATGAAAACACACTTAGCCGGTTCTAGCGCCTGAACAACATCAAACTGGACGGAAGAAGCACTCATACCCTTAATAAATGACTGGCATCTCGCCAGAATGAAAAATGATTAGTGCGCAAAAGATAAAATGGGCCATATTGTGCTTCACCCCTTTTAGATCACAAAGTTTGTCTTTGACAAACCCTATAAAATCGAAACAAAACAGTATAGGGAGACAAACATGGAAAATGTCTATTGCATATACACCGATGGCTCCAAAATGGAAAAAACCCTAGGATACGGGAGATACTCCAGATCACTGAACCTAAGAATAAAGTGGGGTATCGGCAAAAATGCCAGCGTAGTTCAGACAAAACTGGCTGGTATCTCCTTAGCCGCAAAAGAGATAACCCAGGAAGGTTAAGCCGAGAAAATTATAATATTCTGCACAGATAGCAGACAAGCGCTACTAACCTTGAATAGACTTCGTATCACATCAGGGTTAGTAATGGAGTGTCACAAGTCCCTAACTCAAGCTTCGAATAGTAATACCATCATCCTAAGGTGGATTAATAAACACGATAAGAATAAAGCAACCGCATTGCTCACCAATTGGCTAGGAAGACGGCAGGCCTAGGACTCTTAGGACCTGGCGATCTTTTCGGTTGGTCAACTACAAAAACCGCGAAAATTGTCAAATATCACTCCCATGCGCAAACCGTAAATAGATGGGAAGAAGGGCAAGGATCTAGACTTTCCAGGGTAACAATAAGTAACCTTAAAAAGTCAGCATCAAAGAAGTACTTGGGAATGACCAGGAAAAACCTACGCTTGACAGTTGCTTTTTTAACTAGTCATTGTTAACTAAGCAAACACCTTCACACACTAGGGCTAGCAGACACACATCTATGTAGGAAGTGTGAACGAGAAGACGAAACTGTAGAGCATGTCCTATATGAATGCCTGGAGTTACCGTTAATACGAGAGTACGCGTTCGGCGAGTCCTAGCCCACACCTGCTAACATAAGGGAAATGCTTCCTGTTGACTTGTCCACTTTCCTAGAAATGGCAAGATGGAAAATGACCTAAGGACGACTGGTCCCTGGGATGATGCAGTATGGGTCAATTGTGACCTAAATGCTGTGGAACTTAACTCGCCCTCGCTACTCTACAGATACAGACACAGATGATTTAATTTGATAATATAAGCCTTCCTCTTCAAAACTAGTAAGTGAAAATTATTTTGTAAATTTTTAGAAAACTTATTAATAATTTTAAAAAAAGTCAACTTTTAAAGATTGTTTTGCAATAATTTAACTAAAAATATACAAAAATTACTTTACAAACTCTTATTTTAAAGGATTTTCTATGCTTTTCAGTAAATTGCCTCTCTTTTCCATACATTTAATGGCCTTCACCTTTAGTATTTAAAATCGAAAAGATATATTATATTTTGTATAAGTAGCAAATGATGTCTAGTGTCTTGAATATTTTATTTATTAAATATTGTTATAGCAAATTTATCAAAAGCAATTGTTAGATACAAGTGTCATGCAAAAGGCTTCGTTTAGCTAATTTCTCTGATCTATGACATTTTATCGAACACTTGTTACCATTTGGACCGAATCCAAAGGATTGCTCATGATTTTAAAGTCACGGTTAAAAACCACCGACAGATACAAAGGAATCAAGTCAACAGTAAAGACAAACATCGTGTTATTTTGGCATGACTTTTTACTACAGTTATCTTTATATAGAAATAACTTTTTAGTGAATGAAGATAAATAGTACAAACTTACTCTAATATAACCATTAGTGCTCAGTTTTTTATTTAAATATTTGTAATAACTTAAAAAATTAGTATAGAATAGAGTATATCTATATAGTTTTGTAATGAACCAGTAATTTAGTATCTATCTCTGAGGGAGTTTATGTTTATCATAAAAATTCTTTGATTTTTCAGTCACAGGACTTTTAAAAAAACTTTTTATCGTTTACCTCGCCCAGCCTGAGCTAGCAACAAATTCATAATGAACCCATATAACTAAAATCTTTGTTGTCATGGTTTGTCAAATTTTTAATATCTTCTTTCTTATGGCTAATCAGATCCACTTTCTCCGGTTGGATTTATTTTAAAATTTTTTATTGATTGTTTTTTTTTAAACTATTGTTGAATCTTTTAACCGATCTTTCCACAGCACTTCATCATATTAAATCTGTGATATGATGTGTAGATCGTTTCATTAATAAAAATCCATATTATTTAGAGGACACAAACCTTCAAATTTGAGTTTAATTTAATTAAGACGTAACGATACATATGATGCTGAAAGCTCTGATTGCCCAAATTAGACACTTTGATCGGTTTTCGAAAATATCAAAATGTATACAAAATAGTATTGATTTTGAAATAGCTTTGAAGATATTATATATTAGATATTGCAAGACAATTATTTTGCTTTATATATACGAGATAAAATGATATACCTAGTGTTCACCTTCATTCCAACAAGTACCTTTGAATTACATTCTTTGAGAATGAATTAAATCGATTCTTTCTCAGCGAGTGAATAGCCACAGTATCGAGTGGGCATACAAAAAAAGAAGACAACAACGGCCATCTGGTCGAGGAATGGACAGAGACCAACAATCTTAATATTATATACAAACACAAAGTGTCATATTCCTTCTACAGCATCAACTGGAAGCGATAATATAATCGTTACTTCGTCTGCAGCAGCCTCGAAAATGTCTGTATCAAAAGGGTGTACGGTCAAATTCCTACTAAAACTAAACCAGTAAGAATAGACACGAATGAAGTGATAGAAATATCTGATATTGCCCTTAAAATGAGATGTAACTTAAAGAAGGAAAAGTATTCAGATTTTTTTGCGCAATTGGACCAAGCTATTACTAATCTTTGACAAGACGCAACAAACTACGAACGCATTTTCACCACACTGAGATACATCTCAAAACAAACGATTCCAAGAGGTTCAAGATATCATAGTATCTGACAGATTCCAAAGTATTTGAACAAAAGTGGCGAACTCTACGAGAAAGAACATTTTAGTGAAGAAACTAACTGTGGTTCAATATTGCTTGAACTACTCAGTTATTTTATAAAATCTGGTGAAACTCAACATGACACACAGTAGCAAGATCGCTTGGAACTATTGTGAAAGACTTATTGGCGACCCCCTTGAAAAAAGGCATTCCAAATGTAAGCGTCAATCAAGTAGCATAAAAGTAATTTAAAATCGAAAAAACCAAAAAAAAGGCAAAGGTCCAACCATCCAACCGTTGCCAAAGTTAACCCTATAAACGAAACGAACCTCCTCGATACACCGCTAACCTTAAACAATAGTATAAATCATCAAAAAATGGAAAGGCTGCTGGTATAGATAATATATGTGCAGCGAACAGACCAAGCAGATATGAATACTGCAGCTATTCAATATCGGTTTGCGAAATAAAAAGATATCAAAGCCCTGATGGATATCAGAACTGATCGCCTCTCTGAAACCTGGAAAGATGTAGAAGAAACAAGTAGTTATACACCGATCTCGCTACAAAGCCACTTGTGTAAGTTATTTCAAAGAATGGATGCAACGCGTCGAAAAGGCTATCGAACAGGTCGAATACAGTCAAGGAAATCAAGTATTGTACAAGCACTTGCACACACTGAGCAAGCACATAGAGACCAGCTACGAGCAAAAACGAAGTAGGGAAGTGAAATTATCAAGGACCTTCAAAACCACTAAAGACCTAACCTAAAGACCTTCGAAGCGTAACAAATCTTGCAAAAAGAAGAATATGTTGGATCGATCTCAAAGACGAACTTTTTTATAGAAGGTTTATTTAAGTAGCGGAGAAGAGTTAAAATGAGGATACAAAAAGACTACTTAATAAATAGGGCCTATTATTGAGTAAAGTTATATATTCATTATTCTATGTATCTTTTCATATCGCAGAAACATAAATTCTCTTTTTAATGGAAGTTTCAATTTCATCTATTCTAAAGTTGAGTGGCCTTGAGGAATTACGGAAATACAATTTTTCTCATAAATAAGGTATTATAAAAATATTATTTTTTACCCTTTTTATCTTCATATTTCCTAAGACTAAAAATCAAAGTAAATTTTTTTCGATAAAAAGTGTTATGACAATGAACCCAGAGATCAAAAGTTGACAAGTAAAAATGGATTTCAGGATCGTTGCCTTTACCAATTCTGGATCGAAGTTCAACTTCCCGAGCATCTAGCCAGCGAACGTATGCTAGTATGCCGTCGCGACGGTCCAGTAGTGCGCCAGGGTTCCGTTCGGGGGCCACCTATTCTAGAGCAGGTGCGGCCCGTGCCGCGGCCATCTTGCTGCTCTCCTACTGTCAAGTAGCGCCCCCTATCGAGGAGTGCCGCTTTACCGATACCAAATTTACCGGTATACATTTCTTTGATGATTCATGTCACTTTTTATTGATGAATTGGTATAGTTTATATGACAAAATACTGCAAAATGTTAAAAAGACTAGATTCACGCAAATCAGAATAATACACTAATACTTCCATTTACTTATTTTACCATTTACTTTACTAAATTTGTTCTACAAAAAAGATATGATGTATATGTAATATATACAATATGTAATATATATGTAATCAAAATGATCAAAATTAATAACTTCTAATATACGTCTGGAGAAGTATAAATAACTTAACCATAGATAAATAGATTTCGATAAAAGAAGCATGGATAAACAACCATCAAATGTATATTGCCACTATATAAGCAGTATCTACTACATGCGGATAACAAATAAAATTCCTTACGTGTGTGATCTTTTAAAAATATTGTAGGATACACTGGTCTACAAAAAAAAAGTATCCCTGATTTTTGTTCTCCTTTCTTTGTGTAATAACGTTATTTTTTCACTATGGTAATAAATACTGCCCACTTATTAATAAATAATTATAAATTATTTAATTAATTTATTAAATAAATAATTTTCATTTCCCATTAACAAATAATTTTCATATAATCTTCATTAAATAAAAAAACGATATTATTAGAGTAAAAACTATAAAAAAAAGTTTTAAAGTACTATGTTTAAGGTTTACAGTAAAAATACTATTTTTTCAGGAACATGTCATGAAAGTTTTAATAAATCTGTCTCATTATGATGATCAAATCTAAGTTATTTTATAGTTTTCTTTCTATTCATTGCTTCAAATAAAGTTTCTCGGTAAATCTACCAACAGCATTGCTGTTGGCTATTTCTTATTAGCCACTTTCAAAGTCCAATTATCCTGGTGAAATCTTTCGCCATGCTTATTTGCCATACAGCACCCAGATTTGCAGGAAAAAATTAGGGACGAATCTAAAAAATAGATCTTGTGATATATATATATATATATATATATATATATAATATATATATATATATATATATTATATTATATATTATATATATATATATATATATATATATATATATATATATATATATATATATATATATATATATATAAGGTCCTTGGACTCCTAAGTGGAGCATAGAGCTTCTGTGAAAACGTGCCATCGGGTTCTATTTTGCGCTAAGGCCTTCACCTCATTCCAAAACTTTCATTGGCCTCTTATATTGTATATGATGGATCTTCTCCAAGTTTGTACTGGGCAACCTCTTTTTCTTCTTTTTTTGGAGATTTCACTTTAGGGCAATCTTTGCAATACTGTAATTATTTTTTCTGAGTGTGTGACCAATCCAACCCCACTTTCTGGACTTTATTTGATGTTCTCCCCTTTTTTGTTCGGTCATGTGTCGTAGATCTTTGTTTCTGATAATGTTGGACCAGAAAATACGAACAATTCGTCGTAGACATTTATTAATAAAAACCTGCAGTTTATCTGTAAGGGTTTTGTCACTTTCCAGGTTTTACATCCTCTTTTTTAGCCAGTTTATCTTCAGCTATTTTTGTCAAAACATATGCCAATTCTTTTTAGCTATTTACTTCTCGTTTTCTTGTTTCGAGTTGGAGTTCCTCCTAAAACATGTATCGTCCTGAAGCCGTTTGTAATTTGTCTAAATTATATGTTGGTCTGTTGGTGTTTTGTGTGATTTTGTGTTGTGCTGTTTTGTGTGATATGTGTGACATAAATACAAAACAGTTCTTAAATGATTTTTCGGTGGTTGTCAGCTTTCGTATTGCCAAATTTTTGTATTGTCAAATTATGACACTTCTATTAGAGCTGTACAAGTCTTTTTTAAGCTCTGTTTAACATACAACTCAAAGCTCTCGTATTTGCAAACCAACAAAAATTCCTTTTTTCAACTTCTCGTCACTGATTCTCAGACATTTAGTTTAGAGGTACTGAAATCCTCTATCATTTTTATTTACAGCTTTTACGAATTAGCGTTATGTGAAGTGGGGCTGAAAAACTTCTAGTCTAGTAGCACTAAAGGCTTTTAAGATGCATTTTTAACTACAGGTGTTAAACTTTTTCTTTCTGGCAAATTTTTCCCTACGTAATGTTTATATGTTGCACGACTATCCTATTCTCACAAAAAAGAGTAAAACTTAGTAAGTCCTCGTTTTAGTGTAGTGTTTTGTACAATTTTATGTCATTATTAATGTTTCCACATTCTACTCTTGCCGGATAGTTTACCTTTTGACGAAATGCCCCTGAAGATGCTATTTTAAGCGAAAGTACTTGGGCTAGATTTAATTAACTTGTGCTCGATAATAGCCTTATTTTCAAAGTTCATTTATTCGAGCATTCAACCTCATTTTAATTAAAACAATAGTGGTCAGCAAAGAACCAACCAGATGTAAAATAAACATTGATGGCATCAGTATTGAACAAGTAATGGAAATAAAATACCTGGAAATTCCACTGTCTATCTATGGAGACCTGTACAAATAATTGGAGATCAAGTAAAAAAACGAATAGACTGGCAGAATGCCTTAATAACACTATACGGAGAAACAGACACATTAACACTGAGATGAAGTCAAGAATGTATGAAGCCAGTCGAAGACTAATACTGGCATATGCCTCAGAAACAAGATCCGGCACAGCCACAATGCAAAGTATACTGGAAACGATAGAGATGAGAGTATTGAGAAGAATTACAGGAAATACTTTGAGGAATCGAAAAAGTAGTGAATATATTCACTACTAGACGAGAAGATAATGTAACGTACAGTGTATAAATGAATGGACACAAAATATGGAAAAAAGAATGAAATTACCACACAATCAGTATGGAGGAGACCTGTGTCGTCAAAATAACCAGAGCTTAACATCGGCAGAAGTATCGGACGACTGCGCATAAAATGGAGTGACAACCGTTCATAGAAGTATTTTTCAGTAATCTTATGGCTGACATTGGCAGACGCGTCCGTGGACGACATCTACGTATGCATCTGGAGATGTGTAGATGGGGTAATTTGATCATCTGTTGTTTATATATCACGTCCGCGGATACGTCTGATAAATATCCGATTGTTGTCGGTTTTTTTTAGCATAGATCAAAGGGTTTCGGTGAGGACATCCGACGTCTGTCCACATCTGGTCCACACATCTGACCTCTGACTTCTTCTTTTCCATTTTTTAATGATTCTATTCCGATGTACACTCAAGTAGTAGTTGAAAGTTTTAAATATATAAGGCACATAGTTGCGGCAGCTATGGGCTCAACATTAAATCTCACACAGATTGAACGATTTACAGATGTGTCCAGATGTGTGGTCAGGTTGGGATGATACATCTGCAGGTGCGTTCGTAGACGAGTCTGCCGATGTGTAGTGGAGGCATTAGAGTTAGAGGAAGGCACATAATAATTGTTAGAACTCTACATATTGTCCGCCTATTTCATATCCTCAATGAGTCTTCCAGTACAGTTGCTGGTGCATAACGGACATCGTAACCTCTAGTATAGTTTTCTTTAAGTGTTAAGTATTCATACTTTTTTGTAATTAAATAATAACTTTAGTAGAACATCCTCTATATATCTACCCTTTTGTGTTATTATTAAGTAAACAATTAATAATACCTAAAAAGTACACTAACACAGGAAAAGTTTTCACCAGGCACCACTATCGCTTATTTTCACTATAATATATCTTTTGCAGTATTTTGTCAACAGTTGGCTGCATACAGCATCGACTTGTGGTATTCAATGTTAGTTTTTTTGCATCAAACATAACAATACTCAAACATCCCTTAGGTTATTAAATAAAAAAGAATGTCAACAATTTTGTTGTATCTAAAGCCAATTGGGAAGTAGGTATTTATGAAAACTAAAAAAAATGTAAGGGGATACTCTGTATAATAAAAATCAATGCAGAATGGAGGATGCAAGATGGCAGAGGTGAAAACGGCATTTTCTAATTACTTTTTCAAGTGCATTTTGTTAGATGAGAAACAGAACATAGTCCGGTGCAGTCGTCATAAAATTGCTCTTTTAATACGTCAAATTAAAAAGTTAGTATTGTTTTCGTAAAACATTTAGAGATGTGTGTAACTATTGTATAAATTGAGTTCACAAACATATACAGTTGGAATCCTCGATCTTTTATCGTGATTAAAAATCTTATGTCATGATTAAAAACAAAAAAATATTGTCTAGCAATCGCTAGATAGAAAGAACCAAATCTGAACTTCTTTCATATTTTAGACTGTCACTAAGAAGCTATTGATAGGTATCTAATATAATTTCAATAAAACGGCCTACACACACACGTTCCTTCAAGACCAACCAACTGTCGTGAACGATAATATTGTTGGCAACACGGCATTCAGACATCCAATTTCTCCATACCCAACCTGTGGAGTCGGGACATGGCAACTACATATTGGATGGTCTTATCGGGACGTGTGTAGTGTGTTCAATTTTTAACAAATTATTGCACGGTGATCGGTGTGAATACTATTTGGGTTGGACCAGTAAGAAAATTAGAATCTATCTAGCTGGTAATTCCTAGCTACAAAACACTATAACGTGATTTAGATTATTTTACGGTATATTAGACATATTGGCCTGAGACTGGAGTCCAAAACTGACAACACCAGTACCAGTTTGTCTTTAAATATCTCCATTAATTTATTATAGGACTAAAAACAATATGTTTATAGAACCAGTACATGAATTACGATGGTTTACATAATGACGACCCACGGCAAGAAAAGGATAACAAAAAGAAAGAAGGGGCATATATAATAAACACAAACATAGAACATCAAATTACTGAGTACTAGAAAATCAAAAACTTTTTTAAATGTCGAAAGAAACATGGATATAGAAGACAGCAAATTTCTTTTAGAAAAACAGGGCTATTATTTTAAAAATTCTAACAACAGCCCAAATAGATGATAAAGACCGACGTATAATACAAAATTTATACTGAAACCAATCAGCCACAATAAGAACAAATCTTGTAGATATACCGACGGAAGCAATGCAAATTCTGAGAGGCGTTAGACAAGGATGTATACTTTCACCTATATTATTCAACCTATATTCAAAGGTAATATTTAGTAAAGCCTTGAAGAATTGAGAACATGGAATCCTTTTAAATGGAGAATGCATAAACAATATCCCCTGCGCAGATGACACCATTATTTTTGCAGGCAATTTTAATAATTTACAGCAACTAATAAACAAAGTAAATGAAGTAAATGAAAGATTTGAACTACAAGAAAACATATCAAAAACTAAATTTATGGTCATCAGCAAAAATAAAATTGGAGACGTCTAATTGCTTATCAAGAATACATCAGTGGACCGAGTAAAGCAGTTTACCTATCTTGAAACAATGGTAAACAAACAATGGGATCACTCACAAGAAGTAAAATGTTGAATAAAAAAAGCTATTAGTGCATTCAACAACATGGGCAAACTCTTTAAAAGTCTCTTAATTTGAAGATAAAAGTAATGCTTCTACGATGTTATATCTTCTCGATATTCTACTATGGAGGTGAATCCTAGACACTCACTGAAGCGATTAAGAAAAAAACTTGAAGCCTTCGAAATCTGGTCATACAGAAGAATCCTAAGGATATCATGGACGGACAAGATAACCAACGAGACTGTACTACAAAGAATGGGGAAAGAAAGAGAAGTGATGTATACCCATCAAAGTCCATCATAAACAGCTTATGGGAGGCTTGAAATCGAAACGAATAGACTACAATGACCTGCAGAGCATAAAAAATTTATATTATAAACAAAGAGCAACAGTACGCATTAATAAAAACGCATCAGAGGAAATAATCCACTTTGTGCACTTACAGGGATTTTTGTGGACAAAATTCCAGGGAATGAGAAGTTTAGGAAGGACAAGAATCTCATGACTGTGAAACTTGAAGGAATAATGAATATGCTCATCTATCGAACGTTTTATGGTAGCCTCGTCTATGATCAGGATAGCCATGATGGTGGTAAACCCCCTCCGTGGAGATAGCACGTAAAGAAGAACAGGTTAAAGATCCGTATTTTACTGATACAGCTGATCTTTTAAGTGAGCAGTAAACAGAATTATACTCAGATCTATCAGATGTATATGCATTGTTCACAATTACAACTTTGTATAAAAAAATATCAAATAGATTCTTAGAAAAATCTAAATTTTTTAGAAAATCTTTTTTTATTGGTTTTCCTGATAGTGTATAAAATTCTACATCCAATATAACGATTATATCTAAATTCTCTGGACAGTTTTTGAAAACATGTCAACTGGATAATTTGACACCAAAATAATGTACTTTTGCACCGGACTAAAAACACAGTAGTATGTAATATCAGTGACTTTTTTTACTAAAATCATTAAAAACCGCTTTAACTCAATTACACATTCCGCATGCATGGTTATATGTAATAACAATCTGAACTGTTGTGTTTTATTTTTTAATGGTTGTGCTTGCATGATGTTTTTGTTTTGTTTCTAATTATATTTTCGTGTTAATGTATTTATTTGACAAGAATTGGTGTCGTAAACAAGAAAGGAATTTATTATGAGCTAGGAATGCCAAGATTTATGATTTACAATAAAATGGCCGAAATAAATGGAATCAAACAATATACCAGGATTAGTCGATGACTTATTTATAGTACATTTCACGAATTTGTGACTATTTTGGATTAAGGATGAAAGCTTTGACTTAATAGGCGAGCGGTTTACCCCTATAAGCACAGCATAAACCGACAATTTTTTTCTTACGTTTCTATCGCAGCAAACCTTTTTTATTGAATTGTTAAACGATCCAAATTATAAAATAATATGTGTTGAAATGAATGAGAAAACCCGTAAAAAGAAACACAACCTTGTAATACAAGGAAAATGTAAGCAAAACTTGAAGAAAAAAGTCATGAAAATACTTTAGACCGTATTTTTTCATTAAAAGAAAAGATAAAAAGTAAATGTAATAAAACATGGAAAACTTAAGATCAGAAAATAGGTAAAAAAATAATAAAACAAAATTACTCACAATCAGTTTAATTTAACTATCTAGACGACCGGTTTCGCTTTGTACAATATGCAAAGCATCTTTAGGTCTGTCAATACAAAGTTAATCAAATGCTGAAATAATAAAAAGCCCATATTAGGGTGTTGTCTTATAAAGATAAACAAAAAATAAATAATATAAATTACAGTAATTATGCCAATATTACATGTCTGCGGTTTTATTAAAATGAATAAACTGTTTAAGCAGACAAAGTACGACCCACAAATTGGTATAAAAATAGTCTATTGAATTGTAATAAATTAGTAAATAAACGAAACCTTACTTACATGACGTGACACTATCAATTAATGGTTGGGAGAACATAGTTCAAACTATCCTGTAATTGCTGAATGGGGATCCTTAGTTTTTACTATTGTAATTGTTTGACAATCAACGGGGAAGTTTCTTGAGGAGGAGGAATTTGCACACTCACACAATTGTACATATAATTTCATTCATTGTCATACAGCTGTCACCTTAATAGAATTTCAATAAATAACATACTTAACACAATAAACACACATATATTTCGAAAATATATCTCTTGAATAAATATAAATAACTTTTAAAGAATTAAATAATAAAGAACATCACTTTCATTTAACAAACAATCACATTACACCTATTTTCTACTTCATTGCATAAAATATATCTCCTCAAGAAACTTCTCCGTTTATTGTCAAACAATTACAATAGTAAAAACTTAAGTTCTCTATTCAGCAATACAGGATAGTTTAAACTATGTTTTCCCAACCATTAATTAATAGTGTACAGGCATGTTAGTAATGTTTTGTTTATTTACTTATTTATTACAATTTAATAGACTATTTTTATACCAATTTGTGGGTCTTACTTTATCTGCTTAAACAGTTTATTCATTTTAATAAAACCACAGAAATGTAATATTGGCATAATTACTGTAATTTATATTATTTATCTTTTGTTTATCCTTATAAGACAACACTCTAATATGGGTTCTATGATTTCATCATTTAATTAACTTTTTATCGACAGACCTGAAGATGCTTTGCAAATTGTAGAAAGCGAAACCGGTCGTCTAGATTGTTAAATTATACTGATTGTGAGTAAGTCTTATTTATTATTTCTTTAACCTATTTGAAATGAACTAACACAAGCAACACATTCATGATTAAGATAAGACGTTATTGGAGTTGTTCTAACAATTAGTGTTTTAGCTAGAAAAAAAGATTTCCTTGACCTGTAAGTACACAAATCTTTATCACGCCAATTGACCTTGCTTGTTATAGGAACAAATTTTAAAATTTTGAGCATTATTGTAATTCCTGATATTAAATTATGTTACACATCTGTCAGATAATTATCATTTTTATTTGGTTGGTTATTAATTCAGTAAATGTAGGGGAAATATAGCGTAATTGTATAATTTTCTGAGTGTGCACCGATTTACAGCAAAATTCGGCTATCATGTGCTAATTACTATCTATCTTAAAATTGATCCTCTGCTGTAGGGTACTTTTATCCTATAGTGGATACCACTCTTTCTCGTATGTAAATTTGTTTTATTTAAAATAATACTTAAACAGTGAATACTTTGCGTCTTATTCGCAAATGAAAGTGTTTTTTGCGAAATACTCAAAAAGTACCTATGTATTTTATAAAAAAATTATTCTTATGAAAAATGTAGCTTATAAAAAAATGGTATCTGTAGCCTCAATATAAGCGTAGAAATAGTTTATTGAAAGTTGGTTTTTCTTCTTTTTTTTCCCTAGGTTAATGGTCAAACGCGAAAATCGAAAGTTTTAACCGGACATATAAAGAAATTAATACATTTTTCGTGGAAATCTTATTTTTTGTAGTGTTTGAAAAAATCGTTACTTCTATTTTTTATAAGTTTTTAGCACCAACTCTAAGGGAGTTAGGATAAAAATAAGCTTAGTTTGTATTTTTTTCAGCGACAAAAAATTCGAAAAAGACCCCCTAATTACCACCCTAATTCAAAATAATCGTAATCAACCACTTTACAATTGACTTTATTATTGTACTGGATAATAATTATTCTGAATTGCTTATATTTGAAAAAAAAAATAAGATTTTTGTATTTCTAAAAAAAATTCCCTTTTTTAAATAAATCGAAAAGTACATAATACATAACTACGCATAGAAAACCAAAAATTATAAATTTGTACTCTAAAGAACTTTGCGAATCTCTAATACTTTTCAATTCAATTTAGTTTTAGGTCACTGAAAAAAATACGAACTATAATAAAATCTTATTTATGTCATAACTCCCTTAGAATTACTATTAGAGACTTAAAAAAAACTAGTGATTTGCCCGTCGCATGCGACGTGAGAACCAATCAATTATCATAGTCACTCAGTAATTCAATTTTTAAAATAGTAAGATTCTTGTATGCTTACTTACTTACTCCGTGGCGTTACAACCCTTCGTGGGTTTTAGCCGACTCCACAACATGCCTTCACTGTTTTCTGTCTTGAGCAACCTCCATCCAATTCTCCACGCCAATAGTGCTTAAATCTCCTGCTATATTATCTCGCCAGCGGAGACGAGGGCGTCCGCGTGGTCTCCTTCCAGTTGGGACTTCCTCCCACACCAGTCTTACTGTTCGTTCGTCAGAATGTCTTCTGAGGTGTCCTGCCCATTGGAGTCTTCTGGACTTTATTTCTTTCATGATGTTGGCGTCTGGGTAAAGTTCTTCAAGCTCTTTATTAGTTCTTATCCTATATTGTCCTGATGTTTCATCAAGCACCGGACCAAAGATCTTCTTGTATGCGACATCATGTTTTTTTACTATATCCTATATATTTTTATCCATAGTGCCCAATGATATCTTGTATGTCGCTATAGGCTCAGTAATATTAAAGCTACTGTGTAGTGCTCTTTTGGTAGACGCCTTGTTTGTTTTTTCGTCTTAATATATTCAATATCTGGTCCCCTTTCATATGCTATGTCGCATGTTAAGATTCGAAAAGTTATTTATTTTGTGCTCAGCCAAACTTTGGCTGTTCAGCCATGGAAAATAAAGATACTTTGTAGTAATAGGCTCCATCGTTCCGGTGACAGACAGGTAATAGGTTCCGGTAACCTATTACTTTTGTCACTTATATTATGTTTCAACCATGAGTGATAAACATTCTTTATACGTTTGTTGGTTGTTAAAAATAGACATTAAACATATTTATGCTACTATACTATAAATTATAAATCATATAAACATAGTCTCTGTCTTAATAATCGTACGTGCTTACGGTGGTATTCCCAACTATGTAAGTGGCAAAACATAAAGCTCATCATAAATTCGGTGACAATGACCATCCATTCGGTTACCGATTGAACGAGAGAGATTCCCATCGTTCGATGTTGTCACGTCAACATATCGAATGCCGATTCGAATAACAACGTTATAGTTACACCAAAGTATAAAGAGGTTCCAGTTACACTGTGACAAAAATAATAGACAGTTTGCTGTAACCTATTATTGAGAAAACGAATACTTATTGGTAATAGTGTTATTTATCCGAATACGTTTATAACGCCCATCTTTAAGCCAAAGGCCCTTCTTTAAGTAAATAAATCAAAATTTGTCTTATAGTAAATCTTTTTTTATTTATAGTGCCCTATGATATATCATATGCCGCTGTAGGGTCATTAATAGTAAAGATTCTGTGTAGTGCCATTTTGGTAGTCGTCTTGTTTGTTTTTCTTCTTTAATATATTCATTATATCGTACCCTTTCTTTTGATATGTTGCATGTTTGGTTTCGTTCAGTTGTTTATTTTGAACTCAACCAGAGGCCATATTTAAGTCAATAAATCAAAATTTGTCTTTACGTTAATTAATTTTTATTCATAGTGCCTATCCATATCTCATATGTAACTTCATAATCATCATTTAACCCGGACCTATCCACTGCTGGATATAGGTCTCCCTCAGTATTTTCCATGTATTTCTGTTTTGTGCTATTTGCATCCAATTTTTGTCGATCCGTTTTATGTCATCAGACCATCTTGTTGGTGGACGACCTCTACTTCGATGTGCTTCTTGTCTCGGTCTTCAGTGTATTATTTTTTTTGTATTAACGTGTGTAACTATACGTTCATAAATAATGAGGATACTGTATAGTGTCCTTTTGGTAGTCGCCCTGTTTGCTTTTTTATCTTAATATATTTCTTATAGTACTTCTTTATTTTGCTCGTGTTACGATTAGATAAGTTGGGTATTTTGTACTTAACTAGAGGCTTTCTTTAAGTCAATAAGTATAAATTTGTCTTTAAGTTAATTTGTAACTATACACTCATTAATAATGAAGATACTGTGTAGTGTCCTTATGGTAGTAGCCTTATTTGTTTTTCTACCCTAGTATATTCGTTATATGCTTCTCGTTCATTTAACACATCACACGCTCTAATCGGACCAATAACAACGGATATATGATACAATGCCCGTTTGGCAATGTGTGTTTTTCTGATCCGACGAACTATTCTACCCCCACTACAAAACACTGAAAAACAAGCAGAATGAACCTTAGCATTTCTTATGGGATATTAAATGGGAAATGAGGCAGAAACGGTATAACCCCTTCACTCCTAACATAAAGCTATAAATTATTTGGTTTAATATATCTTACGTTACAATAACAGTAACCTATATGTTAAGCAATTTTGCGAAAGAATAAAATTAATTAGTGACGAAAAATTACTGAGATAAATGTCCAAGTAAGGATAAATTATCAAGTAGAATTGAAATATCAGTTAGTAGTTCAAATTTCTTTCCTAGGTCCCGGACAAACTGTATGGCGTGTCATCCTAGCCTTTAATATTGATAGAAAAATGAAGATTTTTCAAGCACTACACATAAGGTCTATTAGTTTTCCTTGAAAACTGTATTGGTTGTTTTCGTATTTTAATTTGAATTTTTTAATTTTGCCGTGTGGTGAAGAAGAATTAACTTTCAACAAGACATTTTGGGCTTTATATTTGGATTACAGACACCATAAGCTTACCATTCTTTATGTTTTTTATAACCTACATGTTTTATAAAAATAATTTTTTACTAAAATACACACTTTTTGAGTAGGTTGCAAAAAACAGAAAAATTGTTTTGCTTATTTGGAATTTCAAATTAGTAGAATATTGACTTTCACAAAAAAAAATGTATAAAACAAAAATTGCTTAAAATTGCTTAATATATTTATTCCCCGTGTTATTATTAATAAAAAAATGGGATGTCATCCACAAGAAGGGGTAGCATCCCCAAGGTAAAAACTTTAAAGTTGAGGAAAAGTAGAACCTATAGCCAAATTTTGGTGCAAATCGGTGCAGGCTCAGAAAATTATGTGGGAAAATGGTCAGTGACTGGACTATATATTTATTTTCATCGGTAAAAATTACTTTCTTTTGTTGTAATACTTCTTTTTGTTTAAAAGACTTATTTCGAAAATATATCAGAATAGAAAGACATTAGATAGTTTAGAAGTTTAACAGACGAAAAAATAATACAATGCTTTTTGAAGTAAATAAATGGCACAAATACATAAATCTTTGAATAATGTGTAATGTGTAACATGAATTAGTATTAACTCTTCTGCTAACCTTAATCGCTTCCAACTTAGCTATAATGCCAGATAAAATCTCACATGGTGTTTCCTCAGGCTCTCGTCGGCCGAGTATTGCATCGGTCCATAGCGCCACTTCTATCCGCAGCTATAGTACTAGAAGATACGAGAGGGAGCGAAAAGAAAAAGAAGAGAGGGAGCTAGAGCGTCGGTTTTCGAAACTATCTAGCACGAACTCTACCATTAGAATTGCCCCCACACCCAGCCCCCATTCTACAGACGATCTGCTTCCCACTTTGGAGGAAGATAGACCAGTAAGTTTGGATTTCTTTGGTAACATTAAATTATATAAAAGTAAAATATTTAACAACATATCAACTAAAAATGTTTCCAACAAGCTCCCTACGTCAATCTATCTATCCCCACCTTTGCAGCATTTTGCTGTTCAATTTTGTTCAATCAAATCTTCGTAAGTCTCTGATAATTTTCATATTCCTTTTTTAAGCTAGATATTACTTGTCTTCTTGGCATTTTTCTTTCCTTGTATTTCTCATTATTCTAGGTTTGACTCCCTACTAACTGATTTTGTTCATTCAAGTCAATTCCATTTAGTAATAAATAGAAATAATATGTTATTTCGTTTAGTTTATTTACTTTCCACAACTTTTTATATATTATCCCCTAAATATATTTAAAAAACCAATTACAATGTTGTATTTTTGACATCTCCTCTAATTGTTTTACAGATGGTTAAAATTTATTCATAGGTACATTGTCACATGCTTTCTCAAGGTCCACACATAAAATTGTTTAAATATGTAAGTAAAATGAGTTTTACGAAGCTTTTTAATGGCACAGAAGCAAATTGCTATAAGCACCGTTTTTAACAATCATACACACATTCGCAAGCTTGGTTTCTGCACGACGCTATTTTGAGTGGCCTACATCTTGTTGACGCATCACCATCGGCAAATATATTGCTTAGTTTTTACAGTTTTTACAGCTTTTAAAAATATAATATTATTAGTTTAAGGTATAAAACACAAAAAAATGCATTTCATAATTTCAAACTGTTCAAATGAATAGACTATATTTTTACGACGAGATATGTTCGCAGTAAGTATTTCATAAAATTATTACGAAAATTATAATTCACAGAGTATTGTCTAGAATAGTTCCAACATATTAAAAATGAAAAACAAATCAGAAAATACATTGAAAAAAAATGAGAAGAAATTGAAGGAAAACAAAAGGCATAGAAAATAGAAGTAAGAACGATGAAGTTTTTGAAGAAAATAAGCAAAGAAAAACGAAAATGAAATAGTTAACGTAAATAGTAGAAACTGGATGTCTAATAGCATACATAAAAATTTGTATTACCAAACAAGATTAAAATTTACATTTTTCTTCTTTGCGTAATTCCATATTCCTTTACTAGCACTTACACATTTTGGACAGCTTTGGATAAAGTCGGAGGAAGTAGCATTAAGATATAAAACAAAAATTAGTTTAACTATTTACTAATCTTGACTAACCTACACTTTAATTTTATACTTATCTTGACTTACAAAGTTTCCTGTTGGTAAACAGGAACGAGCGCGGTGAAACTTTACTTAGTTTCCTGTTGAAAAAAAAAAAGTATTCCAAATGGACAGATTCTTCTACAAAAAAACATTGGAGATGAACGCGACAGAGCCCGAATGAAAAAACTAGTTTTTTACAGTTCCCAGTAAAGCACTTCAGAGCTTGGCAACCCTGTCCTTACGTCAGCTACAGGTTCTCTCCTAAACTCCTATTAGAAAAAAAAGATCACAATACCGCACTTCATCTTATCTCCATATATCCTTCTCTTTCCACAGCTCGACCGGAAGATCGTTAAATATTCCTGACGCAGGGCAGCAGCGACTCGCAGTACCAAGATAAGGCATAAAGGAAATGATCCTGGAACGGCTAATTATTGGGGTTTCACAAGCGGAGTTGTATCAGCAGAATGGTTGTGATACTGACTAGAGGAATCCATTACAATATCATCTTCAAGAAAGTTATGCGTGATGTCTAAGAGAATGCCTCAGATGTTGTCACGCAGTCCGGTTGACGACCGGCGCTACTTTGAGTCCGGGTCAAGGAGTGCTAAATTGGCCATCGTCCACGTGAATGCTAATAATCACGTTATAAGGCATTATGTGGAAATTCAACTATTGGTCCACATAAATTAAGAAGCTCATAAAATTAATTAACATCTGTACATGGAACGTACAAGGGCTAAAGACAATAACAGATAAGGTATTAATTATTGCAAGAGAGCTGGCAAGGTATACCATTGAAATCTCTTGACTAGATGAAACTCATTTGTTAGAAGAGGGCAATTTTAGAAGACATAATGGCAATTTTGTTTACTTATCCGGCGATAAAAGGCAAAACTCTCAATAATTATTTAATAAATATACAAAGTATATTATGACAAAAGCGCTTAAAAGATGGGAAAAGAGCATCTCAATAAATGACAGAAAAATAAACAATCTACGCTTTGCAGACAACACAGCTCTCATTGCAAATAGTAAAGAAGAGTTAATTCATATGAAAGGCAAATATTTGATCTGCAGTTAAACATATCAAACACAAAGATCATGATGGTTGATATACTACATAACAGTCATCCACACGTAACTAGGATTGATCGGTTTAAGGTTGTGGGCTCATATTTATATCTAAGATCATTGATCACAAACATAGGGTTAGTACTACAAAAAGAAATAAAACGTAGATGTAATTTAGTAAAAAACGCCGTATGAAAGATAAAAACTGTCAAATATCAACTCCAAAACTTTAAACTCCAAAAATGAGGTTTACACATCTAAATCTTGGTCCATAGGAGAAATGGAAAGAAGAAAGATAGAAGCAACTAAAATACTCTGTTGTAGAAGAATGTTACGAATTTCTTGAACCAACCGCAGGACAAATAATCCAATTTTAAATGAGCTAAAGGTAAGCAAACGGCTTTCCAGCAAAGTCCATCTTTAACAATTAAAATACTCAGGATATTTGAGATCAGATACAGGAAAGATAGAAGGCTAAAGATCACGATGAAGATCCCTAACAAGATAGATCGACCAAATTACAGAAATATGCAAAAGACCTACGCATTAGTTAAAAAAAATAACTACAGGCAGAAATCTTTGGAGCCGACATCACGATGACTACTACACTCCCTCTGAAGAACCAGAGCTGAAGAGAGAGAAATGTTCAAGTTTGGACGAAGAAGGCTGCATGATTATGACTGCTGATCTTTTACTTGTTTAATTTTAAGTAACTTTTAAGAAAGTTTTGACATACATATTTCATAGTTAATTGTGTATTTACACCAGATAGATGAAGGGCAAAATACGTAACAAAACAAGAAAGTGCGGCAAAATAACGACAAAAGAAGGGAAAGTAGCAATAGTAAACTCAAAAGTTTAGGGATATGGGGACAAAAAGGAATATCGTTTAATATAGTGCATTTCTTTTATTTGCTTAATTACATGTGTATTTCTCAATAAGATCTTTCTCAAATTTGTGCAAATTTGGAGAATGTCTAAACTAGTTTATTCTCTGATAATAAAGAACAATTTAGAGAAAATAAGTAAGTTAATTGGATAAATAAGAAGAACGGGCAAAGATAGAAAAAATAAAATAGAAGACAGAATAATCGGAGTAGTCTAAACGAGAGAATTGTAGATAATTCGTTAAATTGTTTTTGCTTAATTTAATAGAGATTTATTCAGTTTTTGCAGCTTTATAAAAGTTTGGACGCCCTTTTACGTCCAGTAAATAACTTTATTATTCTAGTCAATGATGATTTATCTTCGTTTTCAGATTCCACCTTTAGCTACAAAAGAAGACTCCACTACTAGCTTCCCCGAGGAATTCCCATCGACATCAAAACAATATCCATAACGAACTGACGACAAAACACAAAAACAAAGAAGAACCTAGAAAAGAACTGATTCTAATGTTTTTTATTACTGTTTTGGCCTATTTTTATGGAGCAATGTTGAATGTTGATAATTTGTAATTGCCTAGAAAAAATTCATATGTTAACCGGGTCCTTGATAATATGTAGGGATCTATGAATAATCGTTTTGTAAAAAGCTATTATGTTTTTGTGTCAAATAAAATAATTTAAGTAAAGAGTTTTGGCTTTTTATATCAAATTTAAGTTCAATATTTGGTGTTTATGTCACTATGAAGACATTGCAATTAGACATTTCTACCTTCTGCTGTTAATTATTAGTAATCATCATCATCATCATCATTATCATAAGCCGGTTTGAGTCCATTGCTGAATATAGATCTGTAGCACCATGAATCCAGTTGTGCTTGATGTCGTCTGATCATCTTGTTGGAGGACGTCCTCGATTACGATAAGCATCGCCTCCATTCTACAATTATCTTGGTCCATCTTTCATCTTTGAATATGGCAACATGGCCTGTCTAGTTCCATTTTTGAGTTGTAATTATTTTAACTGCGTCGTAACAGTTTTAACAGTGCTAACACATCGTAGAATCATTTAACTTCTTCGTCTGTATAGGCTAAGATAATCATTGGTAATACTCTATTTAAACTGATATTCGAGGCGTTTCTTACTCGTAAGCACTTATAGTAAGTATTTTAAATATAATTCATTGTGGAAGAGATTATGAGGTAATGTCTGCTTTTTTATATTGGTTCGAGTTGATTAAATATTGGACCACATGCGTTGGTTTTCAGTATACTTGGTGCCCCAGCTTTCTAATTGATTTTCACTTAACTGCGATATCTTAAATATGCAATTTTTTTCTATTTTTGTGGTGAATTGTATCTTAGTAAGGCGAGAAATTTGTATTCCTATCCAATCTTCTGCTGCTGATACAATAAGTTCTTTAGTCTATCCTAGTATGTGTCTTTTTCTTTCTAGTCATTTTTGTTTATATTTTGATCCGTTAGTCCATAGCTAACGTTTTCCGAGTGGATAATATTATTTAATTCAAGTAGTAGTTATCTAAGGGAGAGCGCCCACCAAAGTGGCGTGGCAGTGGCAAGTAGCAAGTAGCACGCGTCTAGCATAATGTAACCAATGAAAACGAATGATTCAGCGCTCACCAAAATGATAGTGCAAGAATAATAGTATACAGGGATACAGTCGGACTCAATACAGCGTTTGATTTTGATATCATTGGATTCTCTCTCCTCAGCATTTCGAAAACCAAACTGTAAGATTAATTTGTTCTTCGCATAGTCTATATCCTTTGATGTATGCTTTTTAGAAATACCTTTAAAATGTGGCTCATTAAGCTGATGGTCCGAAAATCATTGCAGGATACGGATTTTGTTTTCTTTGGTATAGCAATAAACGTTGGCTTCAGCCATGATTTTGGTATTACTGCATTTGAATAATGTCATTGAATATTATTTTTGATAGTCGCTAAGTACCGTCGGTGTTAAATAGCTTTATGAGTTTAGCGTTTGTATTGTTAGGTCCAGGTCCAGGTCCTTTGCTATCTTTTAGTTGTGTTACTGCTTTTTTCTACTTCATCTGATGAGATTGGAATGTTGTCATTACATATGTAGGACGGAGGTTGTTTAGACCTATTATCATCAAAGAGTTGTTGTATTTGTTTGGTCCATATGCATATTTCTTGATTTTTATCTGTGATGCTGTTCCCTTGTTTATCTTGCATTTTGCTGGCTGTGTTGGATTTTTGAAGATCAGCTGTTTTCTTTACCTATGTATATTAAATGAATCGTGTTTTTCTTCCAACAATTATATCTCTTCACACTGTGTTTTTAACCAATTTTCTTTGGCTTTTCATATTTTGGCTCTTTGTCTCTGAATATTTTTGTACATTTTTTTTTGTAACCTTTTTAAATCCAAACCTATATTTACTAATAACAAGAATATTATCTGACGATACGTCAGCACCGTGTTAAGTTTTAATTGATAGGCATTCATTACGGAATGAATGAATCTTTTGTTCACCATTGTGTAATCAATTTAATTCCTTACACAGATATTTCATTTTCATTTCCATATTTTGAATATCATAATGGGAATCAAATATATCTTTGATATTCTTCTTCTTAAGGTGCAACCAGAAGCATTTTCTTCTTCCTTTTCTTGATATAGGTGCTAACAATTACCATGTTTAGTGCTGCTGCTATGGTTAACAGGCGTACTCCCTTACCGTTGCTGTTATTGCGTAGATTATTTCTTCCTATAGTGGGGTCTAAAGCCAAGTCTTGTCTTATTCGCAAAGTTCATATTATATAGCACTATTTTAATGTCATTTCTGACATCGTTGACGTCTAGGTCATTCCATACAGTGTTGATATTTTTGTTAACAATATGGAGCTAATATTTCTAATTTTATTTTAAAGTTCATCGTTCAGAAATATAGATTTATCAATACTTTGACTTTTTTTATTCGATTTTTTTTTTGAGATTAATTTGGATGTGAGCTAAAAGATTATTGTGATCAAAATAATAGTTTTTTATCGCCAATTGCTCTCCAGGTATATAGTCATCTCTTACTATTCCAGTTACCTATGTTAATCTTTGATTTCCTATTTTGAGACAAGAATTCTTGGTACCCGGTACCCATCTAGAAGCTCTCTGACGCTAGGTGCCAATTTTTATTCGTTTGTCTCTGCAAAGCCCGTGTACAACGAGCGGGAGGTTTGTATCCCCTAATGTAAAATCTGGAACTAGAGGGTGAGAAAATCTTCACCACTGTACAACGCTGTCACCACTGGAACATCCTCGATATGAACCTTAAGGATACTTATCCCTGCGAGCGGCTGCAAGGCTTACTGGTCCCAATAGTCTGAACTGGCTGGTTCGCCTTCGTGGCTTTACGAGAAGGTAGGGACTTTCTGGGATAGGGGTTAAGGCCTTCTAGGTCTCAGGTCCTGTAAAGAGTTGAGTCTATCGGCTTACTTTAGAAGCCGGAGATATGCATAAGCAGAATATGCATACTATAATTTACTCGGGTTAGTATATAGAATTTTGTTACCTTTCGCGTATTTAGGCTCTAGCTAACGATACAAACTTCAGTTGATCTGGAATTCAAGTTCAGTTGTGGAGAATATCGCGTTCTGACTGGAACTTTTCACTCGCCCGGTATTCGACACTTTATACGAACTATCTCCCGGCAATCAAAACAATCGCGAGTTTCACCGTACTGGAGTCGCCTATCGTCGTGCCAGCTCCCCCCGTCGTAGTACTCGTGATTTAAACCAGGTCGGCGCCGGTGATATTTTCCAGAGTACGTGTATGTTTATTAAAACGTGACTATTTTCTTTTTTGAACAATTTGAACAAGCCACTGATATTGTCTAATGTTATGCAACTAACTGGGTCAAATTGTTTTTCTTTGTATAATTTAAAATGTATACGTTACTGTATCGAATTTATTCTTTATTTAATTAGGAATATATAATAAATGATTATTATTCTCTCTTATGCTACTAGCCCGTATTTTTTCTATTCTTTATTTTCTTGCTATGTTTACATTACACCCGCTTCTAACCAGAAACCTATGCTAAGCTAATGTGACCCAGTAGTGGTATAGCTGCTGCCCTACGGAGGGTTATCAAGCGTGCTAGTCAAGCCCTGCTTTTTTCTTGTAGATGTGTTACTTCTCCACCTTCCCTTTTATTCTGGACGTAGAATTGGTTGCATCGGATGCCAAGCTACTCAGTGACCCCATAAATAATGCAGGCAGTTTCGACTAGAATAGTAGAGAACTTCTGGAGAACAGAGGGAGGAAACAATACAAGAAGAATGGAATAAGATTAATAGGGAAACATGGGAAATGGCTAAAAGAGTGTTTGTGTGGAATTAAAAAAATCAAAGAAAAGAGTTTTTGTTTGATGAAGAATGTAAACAAACAATAGATAAAATAAATTAATTATACATCAGTATATTCAAAGAGGAATACGAGAAATGTGCTAAAAATATAAAGAAAAACGAAGAAAGGCAGACGAAATAAGCAGAAGAAAAAGAAAGTTATAAAAACGACCAAATACTAAAAATGGAGACAAGTTCCTGATACAAGTCAAAGAGGGATATAAACCACGCACGAATCTTTTTAGAAATAGTGAAAGACAAATTGTGTGACGATGTAGCAATAAAAGCAGACTGGAAAAACTATTTCGAAAGTCTGCTAACAGAGCAAATACAAACAAATACAACCTATGCAGTATTTGATGTAGGAGGACACACACTGATAAATAAATTTATGATAATCACCATACAAGTTTAAAATTAATTGACAGGCCTCTTCCAGATAACTAAGGGGCTAAAACAGGAAGATGTGCTGGCTCCGACTCTGATTCACATATTTGTGTGGAATATGTTATAAAAAAAATTCTGTAAACCCAAAAAATTAATTGTTTAAGTTGATTGTTTAATAAGTCTAAGCAGATTAGCAGAAGAGACATCACAGAACTTTACGTGGAAATTAGAGAAAATGCGAAAGAAATAGGGCTAGTCGTAAAAGTAGATTAACGTATTTAGCTCTAATACATGCAAGGAAACAACAAAACTTGCAAAAGTTGACAATATACGATGCCACTATTAAAACAGCTTACATACTTGGGCGTATAGATAACTGAAGACGGCAAAGTAGAGGAAGAAATACGGAAAAGGATAATGCTTGCTAACAAAGCATACTTCTCCTTGACGCAAGTGTTTGGATCCAAAGAAATTCATAGAGAATATGGCGTAGATATATGGATCATAGCAGAAAAGGCAATAAAAAGGTATGTGAAGCAAATCACATTATAAGAATGAATAATACTTAGTAGAACGCTAGTGAAACTATGGTGAGATGTCAGCTAGTAGGAGGAACAAGGAAAGATGAAGTAAGAACCGATGCTAAAAAGATATTGAGGGTGGATAACTGACTGTCTTTTTCCTTTTTAGTTGCACAATATTGAATGCCATACATAACAGTTGATCTAATATGTCAGGGTAAATTTTATTTAAAAATTGCCGAAACTTAGAAGCTGAAACGTCATAATAAAGTATTTAGCACCCGATAAACAAAGCCAATTTCTTGATAATTATACCTAGGTAAGGTATCGATTCTTCAACAGTGTGAACTCTAGTTTTAACCCGTTATATAAAATCGTTTTATTTTTGGTTTTAGCGCTTAAAAAATAAAAAACCACTACATTTAATTCGTTTATCTTGTGCTAGATTACAAGTCAAATACTTTTGTTTGAGATTACAAACCGTGATTTAAAAAATATTTTAATTCTACTATTCGATTTACAAATAGGCAGTTTTAAAAAATGTTGTAATGGAGTAGCACAGTTTGATCATCTGAAACAACGAGAAGAAATATTAATATATTAATATAATAAATATTATTTATAATATACGTGGACTTAACGTATCTGTTTACTATTAGAAACAGCAGCTTTTGTTGCATGGCCTCCAAATAATACATGTATTCCATGTGTTCCTTTCGTTCTTTCTTTTGTCCTTTCTTCGTTTCTCTCTTATTTTTTTTTCGTTCTTTAGTGACTTAATGTTTTAAAAAATCTCAAACTTAATGGACTTTTTAAACCAATACACTTAGTCTCAACAGTTTTGCATCATTTAGCTTAAAAGACTAAACATGTGTCAATTATAAAGGAGTTTATATACATATATATATATATATATATATATATATATATATATATATATATATATATACAAATTTTATATTTATACAAAGAGCAATGTCAGAAAGCTAAATAATGGCCTCCCACAGGGTTCAGTGCTTGCTCCACTATTATTTAACATTTACACAGCCGATCTTCCAGAGACAAAATCAAAAAAATTTGCTTACGCAGATGACCTGGCTATCGCATTTCAAAACCAAGCCAAAGATGTTGGAGAAAGGACGCTTACCAAAGACTTAAGGGTTCTCTGCGACTACTTTAAACAATGGCGACTTCGCCCTAATACAAACAAAACTGAGACAAGCCTCTTCCATCTCACAATTCAGCTTTCGGATGACACCCTTAGCATCACCTTCAATGGCGAGACTTGGAAACATAATAACAACCCTAAATACCTGGGTTTAACGCTCGACAGATCACTGACGTTCAAAACCCATCTTACGAATGGAGCTGCCAAAGTGAGAACCCGTAACAACATAATAACAAAGCTTGCTGGAACGACATGGGGCGCCACTGCGGATACACTTCGAACCTCCTCACTGGCCCTGGTGTATTCTGTCGCTGAATACTGTGCACCGGTATGGCTAAATAGCGCTCATGTCAACAAGATTGATGTTCAACTAAATTACACTACGAGAGTAATATCTGGTACTATTAAATCAACTCCACTAAGATGGCTTCCAATTCTGAGCAATATAGCACCTCCAGATATTCGACGAACGGCAGCACTTGTCAGAGAATATCAGAAAATCATGGCAAATAATCGTCTGCCAATTCACCAGTATATTCCGCACGCCGCACGAGACTAACAAAGACTGAAGTCCAGACGACCCCCTGTCCAATCCGTTCAGGGAATGGGTGATAGCTACAATAAGCAAGAGCAGTGGACGAAAAGATGGATGCCAACAACAAAGCCAGACGTCATCAAAATAACAAGTACGTCGATCGGCTTCACTGGATCAGACCTGCCACGCCCTATATGGACAAAATTAAATCGCATACACACGGGTCATGGCAAATGTGCCGATTCTCTATACCGATGGGGTCATGCAGAAAGTCCACAATGTGATTGTGGATCCCCGAGACAGACCATCCAACACATCATGGCGGATTGCCCAATCCGCAGATACAGCGGAGACCTTCAAGATTTTGCAGAGTGTTCTACTGGTGCAATTGAATGGCTGTGCAATTTGGACATTAATATTTAATATTTAACTTAGATTACAATTACAATTTGAACATAATTATTGTCTAAATACTACTTTTATCGTATTGTAATTATCCATACGCTAAATAAATAAAAAAAGGAGTTTTTAATTTACTGATGATTTGTAAATGGACAAAAAATTTAATAAAAAGGGTCTGTTAGCAAGCGTCCAAAACAAGTTTAAAAACCTCGTCGCATGTAGCCTATCAGGTTGGTTATCAGCTCGTCTATAAACCAATTTTTAGTTGTTCTTCTCTATTAGCAATGATTAGAGGAAGATCTGGAAGGGTTCTTAAGTCTGACAAATATTAAATAATGAAGTTATAAATAAAAAATCACGCGCCGTAAGTTGTCAAATGTATCCAACACCACGTGCTCTTCATGAATTCTTCTTCTTCTTCAGGTTATATTATATTCTTATTATATGACCCAGATATTGAATCTTTCTAATTTTAACAGTTATTATGACTTCACATTCTTTCTTCATTCTTTGTAATACCTCTATATTAGTTACTTTTTCAGTCTACGATATTCTGTGGATTCTCCTGTAGCAGCACATCTCAAAGGAGTTTAATTTTTTGATTTCAGACTGTTTTATTGTCCACGCTTCCATGCCGTATAGTAAACTAGAAATAACGTAACGACGTAGCATTCTAGTGCGGATCTCTAGATTTAGGTTACGGTTGTAAAGTAAGTTCTTCAATTTGTCTGAACGTGTTTCTTGCCATTTCGATTCTAGATCTGATTTCTTTTGTTTGATCTTCATCTTCGATTTGCCACGTTCCTAAATATTTATGTGTTGTTACTCTTTCGATGGTTGTATTATTGTGATCAGGTTATCTACATTTTGTGGCTTTTTTGAGAATATCATTGATTTCGTTTAATGAATTATAGGAAATTTTAAATAGGATCATTGGCGGCGCGTAAGGAAATGTGTTTCCTTGTGCTCACTTAACATTATAACAGCAGAATATTATATTTCTGCTTATAATAATAAATTATTACGTTAGATCTAGTTTATAAAATAAGTTCTCATTCATATTAATAATGTTTTGACTAAGCGGATAAGCGAAAGTCGACTATATACCTAAATATGTGAGAGACTTAAATTAGTATATTCTTTATATGTCGGAAGAATATTCAATTATTTATTCTATCAATAGAAAAAGTACTAGCAACCGCAGATCCTTGTTTTGATATGTATCTATATAATACCTAAGATGGAAAATACAAGATGTCAGAAAAAGATAATGCAATAGGTTTCGGCAAACTACAGAGGACCTTAAAATCCTGGAGATATCTCTGAATGAAGCTTTCCTGTCATAAAGGGCGTTTGCACTAAGAATACAATACATGTATTGTACTAGGCCAAACAAGCAGAAACCTAGAAGAATATTAATTGACGATTTAGAACTGGAAGGTGTAGAAGTGGTACCATCGCTTGAGAAGACAGATGGCCCAAAACTGCACAGAAAAATTAAAACGACTTTCTATAATATAAAATAATAAAACCAGTCCTAACACATGGAGTAGAAATGTAGTCACTTACACAGAAGGATCAAGAACACTTTAAACATTTGGAACAAAAAATTATAAAAAGAATTTATGGAGGAATAAAAGAGGAAGGCTTGTGGCGCAGGCAATGAAACTTTGTACTAACGTTGTAAAATACGCTAAGGTAAAACGCCTTAGGTGGATAAGGCATGTAATCAGGCAAGAGGAAGGTGCAATAGTCAAAGCTTTGACCGAAAGGAGCAGATTGGACAACGAGCCAGAGGAAGACCTAGACTTACATATCAAGACAACCTGCAGGGTGATTTAAAAGCTATTGGTGTTAATGCACGAAGAAAAATTGTCAAAGACAGGAGCGAATGGAGTATTATTCTAAGAATGCTTTGGCTCACAACAGGCTATGATGCCACTAATGATAATGATGAAACAAATAAAAAAGTCTTACTTACGTTCTTGAATGTGTCGATGGTCATATCACCAATAAAGGCCGAATTACATGTCAACGGTCTTTGAGACCTCATCATTACTATCAACAAGATTTTCCTTGCTTTCGAGTTGTAGTTTGTCCATCCAGTTTCATTGTAGATAATGTTAGCAACTTCTCCACTCTGAAAAATTATAAAATTTAATGATTAGAGCATTGTAGAAGCTAAAAAGTGAAAAATTGAAGGAAATAGTTGAGAATTGACTATTTGAGAATTAATTAAGTTTAAGATTGTTACAGTTTTAATCCAATCGACGACAGCCTTTCATGATAATTTTGGCAAACAATACTGACTTCTATAAACAAAGTGGATTTACGTTCTACTTACTTTACATTTGACCCTATACCGGGGGATGCTTTGGGCCTAAAAGTGGATGCCACTCCTTCTCGGAATTAAAAATGTTTTATTGTAAATAAATCAGACGATAGATAAACTAATTCAAAGCATGCTTTATTTGATAAAGTTTTTTTTGAAAATCACTACTTTTCGTAAAAGTGCTAATTTTTTAATAAAAAACCGAGGTTTTCAACTTTTGAAGTCAAAAAATTTAACAGGTTGAGTGCCACAGTAGACACCGGTGTCTGCTCATAGGTATCTGCCCAATATTGCCAGAGCAGACACCTGTGTCTGCTATGATTTCATACACATTTTTGACTATACCTTCACAGTGTCTGCAAATCCTGTATATTTAACATACATCGGTGTCTGCTAAGGTGATGGTTTATATGCGACAACTATAAACTCTTTAAATTTTCTTACGGGACTGCTTTTTTTGAAGGTTATAAAAATTCTAGTTTTGAAGACAAATATTTACTTTCATAAAAAGATAAAATATATAGCAACTAATTATAATGTGTTTTATTAAAACAAGAAAGACACATTGGAGGTTTTCCAATACAATCATTACAAAATGTGGTAATTTTTGATATTTTACTTCGTGGAATCTCACCCAACTTCTTTTTTTCATAGCAACCTCGACAGTATTTACGGCCCACTCTTGAACTTCCTTGTTTTTTTTATAAATTTATGATTGGATATCGACTTTCGTTTTGGTAGTTCAGGATTTTACAATATGTTCTCTGAATTCATGAACAGTTATATTTTTCATTGTGATTTCTTTGTACAAAAAGCGAGCATTGACAATACATGTTCCTAACAACAACTCTATGGCTAGTTTTCTATACCACTTCAGGCTGCGTCGTAATGCCAAACCATAACTAGCCAGTTGATCAGATAAATCTATGGAAGATTTTCCAGTATTGTAATCTGTAATTGACTTAGGTTTCAGTTCTCTTGACTATTTTTTCTGTCTCATTTGCGTGTCTCGTTGAGAGAATGAGCACATCTCTCTTATCTTTCCATTTGGTAATTGTGATACCATCATCGTTTTCCCTCGAAATTATTTCACCTCGTTTCAACTTTTTATTTATGACAGCCTTTGGATTTCCACGTCTATGTTTACGAAGTGTTCCGATCAAATGAGTATTTTTACTAAGCAGATTATTTGCGAGTTCAAGACTTGTGTAAAATTTGTCTGTGACAATAGTTCTACCTTTACCCAAGAGCTTCTCAGACAATCTTAGAACAACATCTGTGGGCAAAGACGTAGTTCTATTGATATTACTTTTACCACCATATACTTCCAAGTTCCAGGTATAACCAGAATTACAGCATAGTTTAAAAAATTTTATCCCATATTTGTGGGTTTTTTTGCGGTATATATTGTTTTAAAAGCAAGCGTCCTTGAAATGGAACCATACTCTCTTCAATACAAAAAACTTCACCTGGAGTATACAACGCTTAAAAATTTGTATTGCACATATTTACCAATCCCTGTATTTTATAAAGGCGATCACCTTGGGGGCAAAGTTCATTGTCTGCAAAATGCATCATCTGCAGAAGAAGCTGGAATCTGTTCCGGTTCATTGTATTCCTCACAACATTATTATTATACAATATAGATTTGGACCAATAACTCTTTATTGCTGGCATTTTCACCAGACCCATATAGCCTATAAGTCCTAGAAATCTTTTCATTTCAGAAATAGTCGTGGGTTCCCATTTATGTAGTCGCGAGGATTGTGGGATATCATTTATTGTTGTTAGGAATTGTGTAGCATATAAATTTGTTTGCTGGACAATATGCTCAATTATGTTATTATCCACACAAGCAGAATAAAAGTCAAACGGAGTACCACTTGAAAGTTGAGCCACAACCGCGTTATTAGGACAACATTCATCTATAAAACAAAGATTTTTCTGCCGTCCAGTACGTTCAGACCAAACCAACCATCACTGATTTCTGTAACGGGTCGGCTGACTTGGGCGACTGTTGTGTTGTAATTTTTCAATGGTGTATCACTCGAATCGGAATCGGATGATTCACTTTCTGTCTGCGTTTTTTCCATCTTAGACTTTGGCGGCACCTGAGCAGCAGGTTCAGAATCATCAGAATTTAACGATCTTGGAACATAAGCAAGATCGTTTATGGAATCTGTGGAACTGAATTTCTCATCTGATGAATCGCAGCTGTCTTCTGAAAACATTTATTTACTTACAGTCTGATCTAACTTACACTTATTGTTAAAAAACTTACCGTAACTTGCTGCAGACTGTTTTGCATACATTGCAGAAATAATTCTCTTTGTGCGACCACTAATATTATGCATGATATATAATTTTTAAGAAAAATCACCAATATAGGTATTTAATACAGCTATAAAACAAAAGCATAACTCAACAAACTACTAACTCACGTGTATGTCTTTGAGGTTAGGTTTAAACGACAGTGTCTGCTATTTGTGTCTGCAGAATTAACAAAAGGCAAATGTTGCCACCAGTGCCACAGCAGACACCGGTGTCTGCTTATGAAAAATGGCGATAGAATTGAAAAAAATGGTCGGATTGAAAAAATTACGACTTCATTTCTCCTAAAAATTTATAAGCATTCTAGATATTATAAAAACAAAAAAAATTGAAAATCCACTCATCTACTCAGTTTCTGGTTGGCACTCAACCTGTTAATAACACGATTCTCAAACGAATAATACTGTGTAGGAAATAGCATTCCCTGGATTATCTTTTTAGATTTGTATATTTGTTATGTTATTGGTACATAAATATTATAATTTATACGGTAATAAACTCTTTTTAGATGAATTCAAATTACCTCCACTTTGATTCCATTCGCGTACCATAAAAACAAGAAGAGCTGAGTAAGTGTCATAAATAATATGACCGTTTGTTGAAAAGCTTCAACGATATTTTGTGCCTAAAAATCAGAATATAACTATATCAGTTATGCAAATAACTGTTTATCTAGTACAAAGTATTTCAGCATGACAGTTAAAACACTGATTAAGTGATAAAATAGAAGAAATAGTCATACTATTTGTATAGAATATTTTAGCTTTAATGAACTTTTGCTGATGAGTTGACTTATTTTTTCATTTTTCAATAAAGCTGAAATATGCCTTTTTTTAAATTTTTTAAGTGATTTTGAAAATATTCTGTATGTCATCTTACCATCAATAACTGCATCAAAAATAGCGCCAATTCCATGGAATTGCTAAAGAATGCGATGAGAACAAATTCCTTGCAAGCTTTGTTTACCAATCTCATTAACCTAAAATAATAAATATGGAGAATTTTAACCCTGAATCATATTTTTAATATTATCAATAAACTTGCAAGTGTTTTTGGTTTTTTATTACTTCGAGATAAGGTTGCGAACTAGGACTTCGCCCACTTACGTTTTATTGATTTAGATCCTGCACGTACGACTTGCCTAAGACTCGTTCTACAAATAAGACGTGTGTGATGTGAAATGTACCAGACAAGGGCAAGAAACCAAATCGATCAAAATTAAAAAATAGACTAAATCGAGAGGTCAAAAAAGCGCTACAAAAACACCGTAGCCAATACTGGGAAAATCATGTCCAAGAAAAGGAGAAACAAGGAGGAAACATGCAAAACATCTAGAAATTACAAAGACTATTAAAAAGTGACAGAAAACCACTTTTACTACTACATGGGAAAAAGGGAATAGTCTACTCCACAGAGGAAAAAGCAGAAGTTATGAGGAATACTCTCAAGAGACGGTGCACACTAAACTTCCATCCAGACGAAGACTTTGACTTCACTAAAGAAGTCCAGGAACAGAGAGAAAGGCCTGACCCAAACGACATCTCTCCAATATCACCGGAGGAGATAAATGAATAAATCAATAATAGATCACCAAAGAAAGTCCCAGGCCCGGATCAAATAACTGAAAAAGTCCTAAAATACCTACTGGTAAGAGCCATAGTATTCTTAACTAACATAGTTAATGCAATGCTGAGATACAGGAAATTCCTAAAATAGATAGAAAGATGCACACTTCATCATGATTCCAAAACTAGGCAAAAAATAAGTTCCCGCAAAACTATAGGCCTATACGCTTATTTTCAGTAATTAGCAAAATTGTGGAAAGAATTATTCTCAGCAGACTCCAAGCCACAACGGACAGGATTGAAATAATCTTAGAAGCACAGGTTTACTTCAGAGCTGACCACTCTAGCGACCTACAAGTACTCAGATTAACAGAGTACATAGCAGCTGGATTTAACGACAAGCAGGACACAGGAGCAGCCTTCCTGGATGCCTAAGCCTTCGACAGAGCCTGGCATAAAAGGCTGAGATACAAAATAAGTAGATATAACTCCAGCGGGGCAATGATAAGACTAATCTCTTCCTACGTGAGCAACCAGAGTTTAAAATTTCGAATAGGACCTAAACAGGACTTTCGAAGTCCTGTCCAAACTCGGAATCCCGGAGGCTGGAGTACCACAGATAGCGGTCCTGTTATCCCTGCTGTACTTAATATTTACCGCAGACGTTCACAGAGCATCAGGAACAGCGTTGGACAAAATCGAAGAATTGAGTATCAGATGGGAAATCGCCATAAACTCCGACAAAACGCAAGCGACGCTATTCAAAAAAAAAACTTAGCAGCTAGAGTAAGAACTTCGTGTGCAGAAAAATGTCATCGAATGGAAAAGCGAGGCAAAATACCTGAGAGTCGTTAGGGATAACGGACTTACATTTAAAAACCAAGACGATGCCACAGTGCAAAAAGATGAAATGGCTAAAACATCTATCAGAGGACTCACAGGTAGAAAAAGCAAACTAAGGACTAGAACCAAAATTAGCTAAATAAACAATATCATTCTACCGATACTTGCATATGCATCTCTCGCATGGAGACATACCTGTAATACTACAAAGAAGAAAAATCAAGCAGTTCACAACAGCTGAATAAGGGAAGCTGTCAACATCCTAAGATATGCAGCCAAACGACGACGAAAGAAATACGACGCTTTTCACCGATGGAAACATAAAATGCCTAAACAACAAATATCGAAATAAATTAAGAAACCAAATAAAAGTGAAGTCAAATCAAATAAAAAGTAGTAAAAGAAAACAACATAAATACGGGAGAGAAAACAAAACAAGGAAATAAACAAAATAATCAGAAAGAAAACAAAAACTCTAGAGAGAAAAATAAACAAACCAACAGAGCTCTACTTATTCGACAAACACTACAAATTGCCGCACTGTGTTGGCTTCAAGAAGAACAAGGACCAAGGAACAACACAGGACCTTTTATACAGGGTGAGTCATGAGGAACTTTACATACTTCTACCATATGTAGAGTCCCTCAGGGAGTATATCATGTGGCCACTAAAAAATGTCAACTCCTCTTCTTTATTAATTAACAGGGTGATTTGTGTAATTGACCATTTATTTCATTTTACTGTAGTGTTTATACGGCTCATTTGAGTTTTTTAATTTTTGCATGATACAGTACACTACTATCAAGCATTCGACTGGTATTAGCTAAACTAAAAAAATCCAGGACTGGCTTTGGAAAAATTAATTTAGGGATTCGTATTAAATATTACATCCTGTATATATATTTTTTTAAAATGCAATAAGTGATTTTCAAACTACAAAAATAGCCAATGAAAACGACATATGCGACAATGTTGTGGCACTTTTATTAAATTTTTAGTGAACGATAAAATCTTACCAAAAATAAAACAACCATAATGAAGTATTAAATTATAAGGTATTAATTTGAACAAATGTTATAAATTTCAAACATTTTAATTAAAATGAGTTCCTACAACATAATCTAATACGTAGAAAATTAACATCTTTACTGTCACTTTGTATTATCTCTACGAAAGAATCAATTGTTTTTCAATTTTAAATTTTTACTCATAGATCGTATTGGGCCATTATTTTCGATAAATAATAAATTAAATTGATTAAAAAGTCAAACCTCTTGTATGTGTTAGTTTTTGTTGATTGTAAATGATTAAAATTTTATGTCAAATAATAATACATTGCATCAACAGTACTAAATAAAAATAAATCTAAAAAAGTTTAAAATGAAGGTTGGCGTTGACCGTTTAACGTTTCTTGATATTTTATACCCATTGTCATTATTGTCATTATCAATTGTTATTTATGTGTACAAGAATACATATTTCTTCTGTCATATCTACGTTAAGTACATTCTGTTAGTTTTGGTAGAGCTTTTGTTACTTTCGTTCAAAATGCCACATCAGTTTTCGACCACAGAATATGCAGACATAATATTTGTTTATGGATTCTGTAATGGAAATGGTAGGGCTGCTAGTAGAGAATATCGCAGGAGATTTCCCAATCGTCGAACTCCCAGTCATCCAACATTTGGGTCAGTTTTTAATTATTTGCGAGAAAATGGCACTTTTCCTAGTGGAACAACAGAGCGACATGTAGATGAAGCGCAGGAAGATCACATTATGGACGCCGTTACTATGAACCCTACAATAAGCACTAGACAAGTAAGTCGAGAATTCAATGTTACTCAATCAAAAGTAACTAAAATCATAAAGTAGTAAGTAAAATCATAAATAACCAATTAGTAGGTCCTCACTTTTTTGATAGTCCTTTAACAGGGCAGGTCTATTTGAACTTTCTACAAAATATTTTGCCGAATTTGCTTGCCAACGCGAACGTTGCTATCCGAGGGATGTATTTTCAGCATGATGGGGCACCCCCACACTTTTTACTGGCAGTGAGACAACATCTCAATAATGTTTATGGCAACAAGTGGATAGGACGTGCAGGTCCTATTTCGTGGCCTTCAAGATCCTCTGATTTCAATCCCGTTGATTACTATATTTGGGGACTATTGAAGTAACTAGTTTACGCAGTGAATATTAATAACCGACAACAATTAATTGATAGAATTATACATTGTTGTTATACTATTAGAAACGATATACAGAGTATCCGTAATTCAATACGTCAATTAACAATTCGGCAACAAAAATGTGTACAGGCTGCAGGGTTCATTTCGAAAGTCTATTTTGAATTATTTTTATTTTGTTACCATTATTGTATCTTTTCCAGTTCTAATTTATGGGTTTATCATAACTATGTATATATTTTTAGTTTTTTTTTTTAAATTGTTCTTCGTTATTGTTAGTAGTTCCTGTTTTTTGTTTTGCAGTGACTCAGTTAATTATTTCAATTAAAATGTTTAAAATTTATAACATGTGTTTAAATTAATTACCTTATAATTTGATACTACATTATGGTTGTCCTATTTTTGTTAAGATTTGATCGTTCACTAAAAATTTAATAAAAGTGCGACAACATTGTCGCATATGTCGTTTTCATTGGCTATTTATGTAGTTTGAAAATCACTTATTGCATTTAAAAAAATATATATATATACAGGGTGTAATATTTAATACGAATCCCTAAATTAATTTTTCCAAAGCCAGTCCTGGAATTTTTTTAGTTTAGCTAATACCAGTCGAATACCTGATAGTAGTGTACTGTATCATGCAAAAATTAAAATAATCAAATGAGCCGTATAAACACTACAGTAAAATGAAATAAATGGTCAATTACACAAATCACCCTGTTAATTAATAAAGAAGAGGAGTTGACATTTTTTAGTGGCCACATGATATGCTCACTGACTGACTCTACATATGGTAGAAGTATGTAAAGTTCCTCATGACTCACCCTGTATAGATATCCTACAAAAAATTTACCAAAAATTAAAAAAACGGCCTGCAAAAACAAAATAAAAAACACTAATAAAAACCCGGCGAAAGCCAACCAAAAAAATAAACCAGAAACAAAAGATCCGGCCATGTACAACCCAAACACTTGAGCACCAAGTCTCCGAATCAGATGTACTCCGAAACAGAGGCTCGAGGCCCAAGCAAGCAATTTTAGATTCGCTGTTAAGTCACTAGAGATTATTTGAATTTGAATCGGTTAGGAAACCATGTTGCAGTTCTATTACCCAGGACTCACTCATGAAGAGCATTTGGCTGATAGTTGTGCCCTTATTGCACATCAGAGTGCTATAGGGGAAAAAAGGGATGGTCTGGAGCATTGCAGCGGAGTGGAGTCCTGTTTTACTTGAGTTAATACAACTCGCTCCAATGAATTGTTACACCCGATGGTAATTCCTAAAGGTGAACATGTCTCACAGGCTGGGTTTAATGAAATTGCTTGCTTGCTTGCTTAAAATGGACCAGAAGTTTATTAGTCTTTGCGAAGTGTAAACGATGTAATAATCTCTGGCGACTCCGGTGTCACCACTGTAAAATAATAAAAATGGGAGCGTTATATGAAGGTAAGGAAAAAGCTGTCCCCAAATGTAATACACAATAGATCCTCAAGGGATGCTAACCCTGCGAGCGGCTGCAAGGAATACTGGTCACACTGGTCTGGAGGGCTGGCTCGTCTTCGTGGATTTACGAGAAGATAAGGAATTTTCGGGATAGGGGTACGGACTCCTAGGTCTCAGGTCCTGTAAAGAGCAGAGGTTATGGGCTTACTTTTGAAGCCGGAGATATGCATACGCAGAATCTCGTGTTATCCTAGTCTCTAGTGAGTCGGACGAAAGGAACATTAAAAAAACCAATTTAGAGTCTACAATATATTGAATTTACCCTGAAGTTACAATTACAATCGTTAACACGTTATTCTGCGCGTCGGAAGTCTAGGAGCAAGATAGTGAAAAGTTGACAGTGGTACTAATATAATTACTCAGGTTAGTATATAGAAATCTGTTACCTTATTTGGGCTTTCAACCACGACACGTTCGGTCCTCTGAAACTCAGTCAGTTGAGGGTCTCCTTCTGTGTTGCGAACTTACGGGCTGCCACAATAACCGGACTACACGCGATACTAGGCCGGATGATAAGCGCCCCCCGGAGAATTACCGACTGCCTCGCGTACTGGACGCTATCGCGTCCGGCGATCACTGCCCTGAGCGGGCAGTTACGGTGCCCCGCTATCACTGACTGCCCATTACCAACTACTCATTACTAACTGCCTGGCTACCGTCGTTTCTTCTTGTTTTATTGTGCTCGTACTTTCAACGCCGGTTCTAGTACCAAGGTCGTGGCTTCGCTGAGTTGTAGTTTTGGCGTTATTGCTCCTATTTGGATCACGGTGTTGTTATTTTTTTACAACAATAGTTTCTGTTTAACGTGCTTTTTATACGTTTAAACAATTATCAAACAATGCAATAACTAGGCCAATTTCTTTGTGTGATTTAAAATGCAAACTTTACTGTAATAATTATGCCTTATTTGATTTGGAATATATAATAATTATCTCGAATAATTATTATCTTTTCTATGCTACTTAGCCCTTTAATCTAACTTCTCACTCACTTGCTACGCTCACATTACAACGACACATTTTCTTTCTGCTGTACCACGGGTACAGCAAAGACGCCTTCCATCAGTTCTTACCATGTCAGGTCTTATTGCAACAATAAAGAGTAAGTGATTATATAAGGTAAAAATTATTTGTGCTGATAAATAAATAAATAAATAAAAGAACATAAATTAAAATATATTAAACATTATGTAACATGCAAGTTATTGAAAACAGCGGACAATCAAAATTAAAGGAATTTAAAAATCGACCAGGGACAGCAAAAATTAGTTACGTTAGTACGTACAACAATATGACAGCAAGTATCTTTTTAGATTTTTTTTTGAACCTATTCTCTATCCTTCCATTGTTGGATATAGGTCTCCCCCAGTTCTCTCCATCTTTCCCTATCTTGAGCTGTTCTCTGCCATGTGGGACCTCCTTGTTTCCTGATGTCATCTTTCCACCTCATCTGTGGTCTGCCACTTGATCTCTTTGCATTGTATGGACGCCACTTTCCGATGGCATTGTTCCATCGTCCGTCTTGGAGACGTTTATTATGTCCAGTCCATTTCCATTTCAGTTTTGCTGCTTGTTCTATCGCGTCTACTGTCTTTGTTCTGGTTCTGATCCACTGGTTACGTTTTCTATCTCTAAGTGATACACCCAACATTTGTCTCTCTTGCCTTCCTTATTCTATCCAAATTGGCCTGTGTAAATGTCCATGTCTGTGCTCCGTAGATGGGCACCGGTATTATGCAGGAGGTATATACCTTGCTTCGTAAGTATAGAGGGATTGTTTGATTTTTTAAAACGTAAGAAAGTTTGCCAAACGCTGCCTATCCCATTCTTACTCGTCTCGATATTTCGGCTGTTTGATTTTCTCGGTTAGCTCTGATTGCTTGTCCTAGATAGATATACTCATTTACCTGTTCTATTTTTTTTGTTTATATTTTTATTGCCTCTTGGTCTTCCGTGTTTGTCATTACTTTTGTTTTGTTGAAGTTAATTTTTAGGCCTTTTTGCAGTAACTTTTCATGAAGTTCATTCAGCATTAATTCCAGTTCTTGTCATTCCGAGGAGATCAAGAGTATATCATCCGCATATCTAAGTCTTTTTAGAAATAGCGGAAGACAAATTATCCACTAAAAGAATATTAACTGGAGATTAAGAAAACGATTTTTAGCAATCTACGAGTCCCAGAAATAATCCCAAATATAAACAAGGACAAGGAATACAATATTGCATAAAGTTTGCCTTCTACTACTTTGACCTCTTACCTTTGAACCTCTGCATACTGCCTTGCACATTCAGTAACTGTTTCGAATATAGCACTGTCGTAGTCTATTCTCTTTTCTTTCATCAATTCCTCACTTGTAGAATCAACGCTCTTAATCCTATTCTGTACGATTTTTATCTGTCCCAGAACATACACCATAAAGAGCACTGTGATAACTCTGGTGTAGGTCAATGCGAAGAACATTATATAAAATAGTAAAGTATCAGCTGTTTTGGTGAGCCAGTACTGGCTCTGGTAAAGGTTGAATGGATACCATAGTTGGAAACATAGACCTCGGCCTAAAAATTGTAAAAATCGTATAATTTTTAATATAGTTCTATCAAGTTCGATAGTTTTACGGACAAATTATTCCATAAGAATAAATAGTTATTTACCAATTGGACAATTTGGATTAACTTGTTCAGCAAAAGAAGCTTTAAAAGCTACTATGTACCAGGGAAGTGCTGCTGACATAGTTAAACAGAATATTATAGAGATGACATTTCTATTAATTTTTGCATACTTCTTATAAATTTCTACGTCATCTTTGGTGAATTCTTCCTTTTCTTTGTCAGATATGTAATGTAAAACCTAAAAATTAGATTAATATAAAAAACTGAATATATACTTTATTCTGCATGCTGGTAATTTGCAGAAAATTAAATTAAAAATAAAAAAAAAGAAAATTAAAAAAACTGCAGAAAAGAAATATGACAATGATGTCGAATCATTCTATAGCCAATTAAAACAGACACTTAAAAATTTTAAAAAGTAACGACGTCACATATATTATTGGAGATTTTAACGCAAAAATTGGCCAAGGCCGAAGATCTGACCTGGTGGGTGAATATGGACTAGGGGAGAGCAATGAAAGAGGCGGTAGATTATATCAGTTTTGTCAAGAACATAACATGATAATCGCAAATACATGGTTCAAATTACACAAAAGAAGGTTATGCACATGGAGGGGACCAGGAGATAATTCACTACATATGATTAGAAATCAGATAGTCTGGTAAACAAGAGATTTAAGAATGGCGTCACCAGAGTAACGACATATCCTGGTGCAGCTATCGGTTCAGACCCTAACCCTGAAATAACTGACATCAAAGTGAAGCTCAAAAAAGTCTAAGAAAGCCCCAAAACACCAAAATTAAATATCTCAATATCCAACAAAACGTTAATAGAAAATGACTTAAACAATAAGCTAAAGAAATCAATAAATAAAAACAACACAGAAATATGGAACACATTTAAAGATCTTACCTTGAAAGTAATAGAAAAATATTCAACAACGTTACGCAGGTACAAAAAACAACAATGGATGACTGATGAAATCCTGGAATTAATGGAGCAGAGAAGGAAACTGAAAGGTAACAAGACAGAATATAAGGAAAAACAGAAACTAATTAAACAAAAAATAAAGGTGGCTAAAGAAAAATGGATGGAGGATAAATGCAAGGAATTAGAAAAGTTGAATGAAAAACATGATACGTTTAATATGTTTAAAAAAGTTAGAGAAATAGCTGGTCTTTATCATAAGAAAACTCCACATACTATAACCGATTCGTCGGGAAAATTGATAATAGACGAACATGAAATTCGAACAACCTGGTGTAATTATATAAGTGAACTATATAATGATGATAGACCCGAAGAACCGGAGACTTTAGTTGAAGGTGAAGGACCAGAAATACTAAAATCAGAAATACTGCATGCTATAAAGTTAGCAAAGAACAAAAAAGCCGTTGGCCCTGATAACATACCGACAGAGATGTTAAAGCTTATAAATGAGGAGAACATTGGAATACTGGTCAAACTTTTCAATGATGTTTATTCGACTGGTGATATCCCTGAAGATTGGTTAAAGTCCGAATTCATAACAATACCAAAAAAACAACGTCCGAAAAACTGTAGTGATTATAGAATGATAAGCCTTATGAGCCACACTGAAAATATTTCTAGGCATCATCCACAGTAGAATCAGAGATAAATGTGAAGAAGATCAGGATGAAACACAATTTGGCTTCAGAAATGGACTGGGAACTCGGGACGCCCTCTTTGCACTAAATGTATTACTGCAGAAATGTCGAGATCAAAGGAAAGACGTCTTTGCTGTATTTATTGACTGAATAAAAAGGCCTTTGATCGAGTACAGCATCACAAATTAATTACAATATTAAAAGATAAAGGAGTTGATAGTCAAGACATACGATTCATAGAAAAGTTATACTGGCGTCAAACAGCGACAGCTTGCATAAACGGAAAAACAACAGAAATATGTAAAATACAAAGAGGTGTAAGACAGGGTTGTTTACTATCCCCACTGTTATTTAATTTATATTCAGATAGAATATTTAAAGAAGCGCTGCATAATTTGGAATGGGGCGTGAAAGTTAATGGAATTCTGATAAATACAATCAGATATGCAGACGAAACAGTTATTTTAAGTGATGACATGAATGGATTACAATGCCTTTTATATGCCATTGATAAAGTGGGAAGAGAGTTTGGCCTAAACATAAACTGTTCAAAAACAAAACACATGGTGTTTAGCCGTTTAGCACAGCAAGATGCATGATTATATGTTGATGGTCATATAATTCAAAGAGTGTCCAGTTTTAAATATCTTGGTTGCCATATTACTGAACAACTAGATCCAGATCAAGAGATAAAATGTAGAATCGAGATAACCCGCACGACATTTTTAAAAATGAGGTCATTCTTCTGTAATGATAACTTGCAACTTCAACTTCGAAAGCGCATGGTTAAATGCTACATTTGGTCAGTCCTCTTATACGGTGTCGAAGCATGGACATTAAAAATATCCACGATTAATCGTCTGGAGGTCTTTGAGATGTGGCTGCACATACGTATACTAAAAATTCCATGGACGGCTATGCTGACAAATGTGGCAGTCCTTGAAAGAGCAAATGCTGCTCGCGAGCTGCTTGATAACATCAAATGTAGAAAGCTGGCCTATTTTGGACACGTAGTAAGGGGAGACCGATATAATATTCTTCAACTTAATATGATGGACGATCGAAGGACGCAGAGGAATTGGTAGAAAGCAGGCCTCTTGGTTGAAGAATATCAGGGAATGGACAGGAATAAAGAAAGCTGAGCAACTATTTAGAATAGCTCGAGACAGAGACAGTTTTGCCATGTTAATCGCTAACGTCAAGGTGACTTATAGGGCACGTTAAGAAGAAGAAGAAGCTGGTAATAAAAATGGCTTCACTGAAAGTGCAGCGACGACTTGAGTGGTGAGTACTGTACAAGCAAATAATACATTTTTAAGAAAGTTCTTTACACTGACGAAGCTGTTTTTACAAGAAATGGAGTTATTATCAAGATCCAAGAATTTCTGCCAATTTATCTTGAGCATATATTTGGAATATTTATTGTGCATTTTTTAATTACCTGTTTCATCTTAGGCCTCTTGCTGAGATAACCCATAATCAATACGTTTGTATACTGGACATAGTAGCAACACAATTCCATAATTCTCTCAGGACAACTCCTATACATATATATGGATACCAATATCAACTGAACCATAAAGAATGAGAAGTAGTATATGCTTATAGCGTAAACGGAATACAGGAAGTTAAGACATGGATTTTCAAGTCGCAAATGCCATTTTCCTGCTGCGATCAGAAGGAATTTGTGAAACTTATAGAAGGAAAATGTTATTTTCATATTTCTACGAAAAAATATATGTTTATATTATCAACATATAATTATAAAACACAAAAGATCTTGATGATTTTTACATTGAATTATTTTATACCAGATGGTAGATTTACTGTAGCAATATGCATGGGTTATAAAGCTTTAGTATTTAAATTACTGCAGTTAGGCTAAATTTATATGGAATGTAAAGTTTAATTTTAAGAGTTCTAAAATTAATTGTCCAATAAAAGCTAATAATCAAGAGATATAAACTTTATGTTACTCTAAAAATCAATACATCAGTAGTATAATATAGGAAGGGAATTATGCTGTAGATAAAACAATAAAACATAATTTACAGACGAGGCTTAAAAAAATAATAATCTACACTCATCGGCACGAAAAATGGAGCACTTGCATTTTTAAAATAAAAACTTAAAATTTTAATTCTCTTTAAACTTTTATTATTATAATAACTTAAACACAACTGAAACACACTATTTCAAGTAATTTCTAATAAAAATTTAACTTTTTTAGCAAGAACTGTTGTAGCATTTCCATTTCCCTATATATTGGAATCCCCTCGTATATGTAATATATTGAAATCCCCTCATATACGTTTGAAAAATCGAAGAGTATTTTTAATGTATTCCAGTTTCCTATCGTACAAGTTAAAATACGCAAAAAGTATTTTCAATTGCTCTTAGCGTCGCCAAGTAATATAAACCATCTTAGAGTTGTTTATTAATTTCGCAGCTGCGTACTTTTCATCAATATTTCTTTGTTTAAACCGCCCGATGCTGGGTTTTCAAATTAACAATCGCGTTTCAATTCTTGTTTAGTGTCTTGTTTATGCTTCGGTTTTTGTCGGCAGTATACTTGCTTATTCTTGTTTGAATGGTTGTCAGAGGCAGACATTTTAGCTTGAGTCCAAATTTTTCATCAAATTTGTAATGTCCTTTTGTTCTTAGTCCTACGTTATTGAAAATAATTATACTAGCGGTTAATAGTAGCAATTTAATGGTAATTGCAGTCCAATTCAATCTGTCCCAGTTTGTTTTAAGGGGAAAAGTTCCGAGTTTTGTGTTCAATGCCGACTTAATAGTCAGTCAAATTCGCAGTGTGAGCTGCAGGCGTTCTGTTCGTGTCCAGAGAGTTTAACCCCAGGTATAGTTGCAGTTATGACTCCAGAAAATTTAATGTGGGATCAAGTGAAATTCAGGTAACTTTTTGTGTATTAATTTTAAAGTAAAGACAGACATTTTTTTACTAATTATAATAATTGCTTTCATTAAAATTTAAAGGATTTGTAATAATTAATAAATGGTAAAATTTTAAGGTTTGACTTTAGCTGTCAATTTATTTGTTCAGTTTTTCTAAATTTAATTTTAATATATGACACCCAGTTTTAATATTGTTTTTATTCGTTTGTTTCGGTTAAAAAAAAAAGGTTAACCTCTAGGGATAGTTATTTTAAAAAGATATTTCTTTGTTTGCAATAATTTATTCTGTAGTATATTTGTAATTATTAACATAGTGTTTTTATATTGTCTATTTTGTAACTGTTTGTGGTAAGACACAATAAAGGTTAAATTCTTTTTTCTAACATTTTGTTGTAATGGTACAACTAGCTGTTGTAATGGTTCAAATTAGGCATCTCGAAGTGGCGTTCTTTTTGAATTACTAGAGGTGTTTCCTGTTTCTTTTTGTTTTGTTTGGCCCAAGCGATTCATGACCTTTTGTTTCATATTTTTGTAGTTGCCCCAATCCAACCCCTTTGTCATTTACTTATCCACGACCCCAGTTCTCGAAACCTATGCGAAGTGCCGTTCGCATAGGTTTCGATTATTTTAATTGCCCTATCTCCACCCCCAGTAGTTTTTGTCCCCAATTTTGTACCCCTTATATATTAATACCCCATGTAGTAGGCAAAATATTATCGTTACACTGTACAGTAGATAACAATTTAAAAATTAAGAAACAAAACGTATGTAAATGTTGTGACAAAATGACGCTTAATTACTGAAAACTTAAACTAAGGTAAAGTCACCTATTACCGCATCAGTTAAGGAAAATTAAATATTTCGTTGGATTATTTTTATGGTTACAAAAATCTCGTAGAATTTATGTGAACATAACTATATTATGTTTCCAAATAATTAAATTATTTTTCCAAATTTTAATTTTAATTGATAAGAAAAAATACTAAATCAAAATCGAGCAAGTTTTCCTAATACCGACCTAATAGCAATATTTTTACCTATTACCGATTTTTTATAACCTATTACCGATTGTGAGATAACAAAAAATGTTATCAACTCTATATTCAGTAAAACAACCCTGACTATAAAAAAGTGTTTATTATATTAAGCTAAGCAAATAAAATATATGAAATTAAACTAAAAAAAATTTCTATTACCCATTCTCAAATTTTGATACAATTATACAAAATACTATTATAAAGTTTAAGACAGTTAAAGATTTGCTAAAATTTTTGGTCAATTCCTTCATTTTCGGTAAGGAACAAATACCTCTCTTATTTATTAATTTAGGGCGTTCAACTTTGGAAATTATCTCCTTCACTTCATAAGTTAATATATCATTTTTCTCTGGCCATTTCCAGTTTGGTCCAGTTGCCTCCATATATTTCACTATAACTTCATTTTGTGGTCCATTACTATTTATATCACAAACAATTGATGGGAAAAGTCGTCCTTTATATATCGATGGTTTAAAGCACAAACATAGTATGTCCACTTTTTGCTGATTTTAAGATATCACCATAGACATATTCAGTAGGGTCATATGAATGTTCTGCACAATTATTGTAAGTCAAAAATGATTGTAAATACCTTAAACCGCCTTGCCTAAATATAGTATTTCCCATTTGTACTAAAAATCGACTTCACAGACATATTATGTCCGTTGGAAGTGCACAAACATAGTATGTTTTGGACATACAATATTAGTGCTCATATGATCAAACTTATTATGGCTGTAAATATTGTTTGTCCGGACATGCAATATTTGTGCTCTTTATGATTTGAAATCAAGCTGATAACGTTGTAACATAAATATATCATGTTTGTGCATAGTTTGCAAATAGTTTTCGTATGTCTGTCTCTTAATCAGTTATAACGACTTTCGGTAATCTAATAGCAGTTCTGTTTTTACGTTCGAATAATAAGGTAATACTGTTTTGTGTGATTAGTGAACTTAAAATAAGTAGTGATTTTATCAAAATGTCTAAACGTGCTAAACTTTTAGTGGAATTAGCAAAAAAAGGATGCGAAACAACAAGAACATCAGGTATCTATTGATTGCTTCTTTGTATACATAGGTACTGTATTTTTAAGAAAATGGGCCGTACTTACCTAATAACGACTACAATGCTACGTGATTTATTTTAGAAATTATTTAGGAAGAATGTACTAGAAGTATACTAAAGACATAAATAATTATTTTACCGGTTTAACCTTACTTCTTTGATAAATATTTTTATACTATTAGCTAAACATCTTGTTAGATCAATAATTTGTATAACAAAATAAATTTAGTTTTCGCGGTATCCCGTAATTACGTTAATTTTATATTTTGTTAGAGGTAACGTGTGACACTAGAGATAATCCGGCAATGGAAAGCTGCAAAGAAAATGAGGAAAGTTGTTTCCAAGTCTGTGATGACATCATGATTATTCCCTTTGGTAAGACCTGTGTTGGGTGTTTATATTAGTTAAATAATATTAGTATTTCTTTTTCTGTTTAGAGGAACTTGAACGAAATGAAGATAATTCCATTTATCATTCAACAACTAATTGTCTCATTGATAACATTTTTTCGGTGGAAGAAAACTGTATGAATACAATTGCACAGATTCAAAATGTTGTCCAGTTATCCAAACCCATAGAATATAATTCATACGGAGAAGATGCTGATGGTAACTTTTGTCAGTTTAAAAAATATATGCTTTATTTTGATATGTACTATTTTTTAGGAAAGTTTAGTCTACCTGAAAACTCACTAGCTGTTTCTGCACAGGAAACTTCTTGGTTACATTTGCAACAAGTCCAATCTGTTCCATATCTTCAATCAAATGAAGATATTTCTGTTATTACAAATACTGCTTTACAAGAAAACAATGAAGACCATAGTATTCCTCAAAATGAAGTGAAAGCCACTGAATATTTATCAGACCCTGATTTTATCCCAGCAGACTTAGACGTTTCAACTGACAATGACTTCGATAACCAAGCGAATGCTTCTCCATTGCCTTCAGAAACAAATTCTACTTTAATGAATATAGAGACAAAAACAAAAAAAAGCCGCAAACGTCATGCACAACCTGAAACATGGGAAAGGAATATTCGTAAACAAAAAAGAATGTGTGGTAAAAGTTATACAAATAGCAAAAAAGAAATTATTCCTGAAAAGCGTATTCAACATATTATTGACTGCTCAAGATGTAGATTTAAATGCTCAACAAAAATTCCTCCTGAACGTCAGAGTATTTTGCATCAAGAATATTGGGCACTGGCTGATTCTGATCGACAAAAGGGGCACTTGTGTTCTTTAGTTACAGAGAGAAATGTAGCTAGACACAGAAAACGTAACCCTGAAAGCAATATTTCAAAATCAACATCGCGTGTTTACACATTATGTGACACCAGTGGGGAAACACAGAGAGTGTGTCTCAAATTTTTTTGTGCAACGTTTAGTATTAGCTTTCAGGTAGTTGATTTGGCATTAAAAAAACGTGGTCCAGGAGGGGCTTACGTAGGTTGCGATGGGCGAAAAGGGAAAGTTCCAGCTAACATTACACCCGACGCAGCTAAAAATCACGTGACAATTCATATAGACAGTTTTCCTAAAATGGAATCGCATTATAGTCGTCGCGATACAAAGAAACTTTATTTATCTTCTGACTTAAACCTTTCTATTATGTACAGATTGTACAAAGATGAATATTGCTCTAAGGAAAAAATTATACCCGTTTCCATAAACGTTTATAGATCCATTTTTAAGAAGTATGATCCTCAGCTATCGTTTCATATTCCCAAAAAAGATCAATGTTCTACTTGCAACGTTTATTATAATGCCTCAGACAAATCTTCTTTGGAAAATAATTGGAATCTCCATAAGCAAAGGGAAGAAGAAGCCATGACAATGAAAAAAGCAGACAAGCAGAAAGCTATTGAAGTAAAAGGAGTCAATTATAGAGCGATCACGTTTGACTTAGAAGCAATTTTGACAGTGCCGTTTTCTGCAGATTCTCAGATTTACTACAAACGGAAACTTTCAGTTTTTAATTTTACCATTTATGATTCATTTGATCAAAGTGGTCACTGCTATGTCTGGGATGAAACCGAGGGTTCCAAAGGTGCCTCAGAGATAGGCACATGCCTTTTAAAATATCTGTATAGTTTGCCAGAAACCGTTGAACATGTAGCCACTTTCTCAGACACATGTGGTGGGCAAAACCGCAACCAGTTTGTTTGTGCTGCAATGCTATACGCTGTTGCAAAAATTGATAATCTTAAAACGATCGACCTTAAGTTTATGGAATCTGGCCATTCTTATTTAGAAGCTGACTCAATTCATGCAACAATTGAGCATGCTCGTAAGCACAAAAAGATATTCACCACCGAAGAATGGGCACTTTTGATTAGCATGGCAAGACACAAACCAAAACCCTATGACGTACATAAACTCAACCATTCAGATTTTTATGACCTGCAGAATCTTGCATCACTTATAATGCAAAATAGGAAAACTAATGCGTTAGGTGATCCAATAAAATGGCTTCAGGTTAAGTGGTTCCGGTTTCAAAAAACAAGGCCATTTGTTATTCAATATAAATATTCATTGACTGATGAACATTTTTTAGAGTTTGATGTCATACAAAACAAAAGACATACTAAACAAGTTACACAAGTTACATGGACAGATGTCAAGCTAAAATCCAAATATCAAAAAAGACTTTTCATATCTGAGCAAAAAAAGAAAGACTTGTTGTATTTACTAAATAAGGAGATTATACCAGCAGTTTATAAAACGTATGTGGAAAGTCTTCCTACATCAAAAAAAACAAAAGATCTTGTACCTTGGCGGACCCCTGAAGATGAAGAAGATGATTACGAATAAAATATATTACTTTTGTGTTCTACCTACTATTTTTTAACAAATAAAGCATAAAATAAAAGAGAACTTTAACAAATTCATTATTTTAAATCTAGGTTACATGTTGTATGTCCAAACAGTAAGAACCATTATGTTGTATGTCCATACAAATTTTCAAAAAATAGATTTTTTAACCTAATAACATATAATATTTTGAAAATTATCTACATTAAGCTAATAATGATAACCGAAATTATTACACAAAAATTATAATATATCAATATATTACCAGTACCAATCAAAAAATAAAGCGAAAACTTCAAAACGTTTTTCTCAACAATTAAGATATTTGGACATACTATATCTGTGTTTTAAACCATCGATATTGTAACAACAAAATCGTCTTTTATGTATATATTTTTTATTTTTTTTATTAGTTTGGGGGTTTGTAAACTACTTAGTTTCGGTTTCTTTTTCTCGGGCTCAGTATTAATTGGGATTTTGTGACAGGGAACCCTTGTTTCGCCAAATAACGAGTCCAATCCACAACACACTTTTCTTCATTGGCAGCAAGCACAGGTTGCACTCCATACTTGGGATTTTTAAATCTTTCTGAACGTTTATCCCGTCTTTGGCAGCCCGAACCTTTTAGATGCCTCGTAAACTGACATCCCATTTTTTTATAGCTTCCAAGGCGCTAGACAATTTTTCTTTTCAATATTGTACACGTATTTTTGGTGCCATAATGCCTGAAAAGAAATATTTAATTAATTAAAAATATTAGACGGTTTTAATGAGTGCAATGTCTGACTTAACAACGAACACCTGTTTTAATGCATCGGTATTTAGCTATGACATTTGCTATTATCGACCCAATAGGTCGGTAAATTGATTTCAAGATGGTCGCACTTATCCTAATACCGACTGTAAAACTTGAGACAAATGACTGAAACGCCTTCTTCTTGTTAATTAAATATTTGAACAATTACCGTAATTAAATATATCAAAAGTAATATCTATATTAACTACATTATCCAGGGGTATTGGACTTAACTTGGATTCAGATGGCGCAAAATCGGACTAAGTGGAAAAGCATGCGAGAGGCCTATGTTCAGCAGTGGACGTTAGAGGCTAGTTGATGATGATGATGATTGGACTTAACAAAATATTAACATGTTTGTCTCTCCAGACAAAGAAATTTTTAGAATATTAGGTTACTCAGAACATAAAACATGGATCGGAAATTGAAAAAAGTCGACTTAATAGTATCTGTACTTAAGAAATGAACAATCACGGTGCAACTACACGGCAAAGCAAAATAATAAATTATTAAAATAAAGGTTTTCAAACCTAATAACGACTTTGGGTCGGTATTAGAAATATTTATACCTATTACCGACTCAATATATTTTTACGATTTTTTCATTAAATACTGCCAATCTTCGAAAAATTACTACATTATATTATAGACAACATGTCTGGAAATGTCTTCAAACTTTATAATAAATATATAGAAATATCCACTTGGATTTTATGCTTAATTTCTTTATTTGTGTACTTACCCCTTTAATGAATCACAAGCGCACGTAACCTACACTCTACGAAATCTGACCATAAACTAATTCAAATGACATCAATTCGGATACTTTCGCGCTAGACACTAATAAATTCTTCACTTGATTTTGGTGAGTAGACTGAAATTGTGACAATACAACGTTCCTTTCATCCACAAAGCTTAATATTTCGTATTAATCATTTGGACCGGTAATAGGTGCTATTTTTGTATGGGTCGGTAATGGGTGACTTTACCTTATGTGTTCAAAGAAACTGATTTTATAATAAACATAACACAACAAAATCTTGTGCAGCTTGTGTAGATTAATGTAAATTTCATCAATGTACCTGGAAACTGTTATGGAGACTCTCGAAACGATATACACTTTTGTACGTGCCTCTACAGAAATTCCAGCTCACATCATAATAATTGAGCCCCTTGATAGCCTACCCTGGGACTGAAGGCACATTCTGCAAAACACTCACGTGTATTTCGCCATACTCTCTCACGACCAACTGGAGACCGCAAGATAAACCTGGACTAATGGGTAAATAAAACGTACTTCAAATTATTTACAGTAAACTCAGCATGGTTTCTGGTAAACTGAAGCGGCGCAACTCGATGGCGCCTGAGAAGTAGCAGCAATTACAATGCTTTTCGTATGAAAGTCCTGGGTACAAGAAGTCCAACACGATATCCTATCCCGATTAATGCATGTCATCGTGACATACTATTTTCCTGCTTTCTCTAGTGACGTATCATCGAACTGAAATTACTTGCTTGGGCCTCGAGCTTCCGCTCTGTACTGCGCCCAGTTCGGCCACTCGCTGTGACTGAACGTTTTCATAAGGAATATATTAATCTAATCTCAGTAAGTCCAATTTATGTTAAGAAATGTTTCCATACATTAAGGTTGTATGGAATGTAAGACTACAACCCTAGGTTGTAGTCTTACAGTAGGTGACATCTAGTGTAAGACTACACTTGTAAATATTATTAATTATTATATTATTAATATAAATATTATTTAGAAGATAAACAAATGATGGAATTACAACCCTGTGCAATCAATGTACTACAAAATTCTCAAAAAATGCTAATTAATGTGATTAAAAATAATATCAATTGTCAAATAACTTACCCTCTTTAGCAGCACATAAATACTATCGACAATCTCAGATCATTACTATGAACAAAATGCCAATTCCGTTAAGGAGATTTTCCTTTTGCCGTCTTTCATTTATTAAGTACACCCAATTAAAAACCGCAGGATGGTTATTACCATCCCATCTACCTTGACTGCATATTTCAAACCAGTAATTACCACCCATTTTCCGTTCACCGAATTAATTTGAATCTGATAAATGAAAAATGTGCTGAAATTTTAATTACCGCCATAAAAAGTTTATTTCTGCTTGAAAAAGTTTTACCTTTTATCGATGGGAAAAATAGAGGGTACAATATGAAAAGATCAGACGGGGATTTACAACGAGTTTTGAAGGATTTGTGTATTGTGGGAATAGTGATTAATAAAGGTTTTAATTTGCTGATCATCATTCAAGTTCCCTTAATTTTAACATTAACGCTTCACCTAAATTTTACCTAATAAATTCATTCGTAATCTGTTTAGTTACTCTACTCATCTATTAAACCATTCTCATTTCTACAACATGCATTCGTTGTTATATTTTTTTGTAGCTACCAAATATTCAGTACTGCACTACAGAGTTAGACCTGATGATTTTGTTGAATCTATCCTTCAGTTTAGTTGGAATCTTTCGGTTACATAATACAGCTCGTATCTCGTTTCATTTTATCCAACCTGCTTTAGCCCTACTGCATACAGATTTATGCAGTATTTATATTCATTTTAATCTGTAACATCGAAACTTGATATTTAAAACTATTTTACAATAATTTTATTAATCTTAACACCTTGACTGCGTCACGTATCCCCAGGAGCATGTGCGTAATTTTTCAACTGTGCTGTAGTAAAATTGGTCAAACCGTAGCATCTTACGGTAGCGATAAAAATGGCATTTGTACAGAGTTTTAAGTGTAACAAATAGCTATCGGTAGCAAATTTTTAATTTTCGCTATTGATGTCGGTAATATGAGTCATGCCCCCGGAGACACGTGCCGCACATAAACAAAAATTTATTGTTAATATGCATCACCGACCCTGGGAGGTATGTGTCATTGCCATTCGTTTCAGCTTGTTCGTGCTTGTCGCTGTATATATTCAGTTTCAGTTTATTGTAGCTCATTGAAGTGTGAGCAGAAGAGTAAAGTGCCATAATATCGGATAGTTGCCTATTATCGGAGTTCTGTTTTAAAGAAACCTGTAATCTGATTAACAAGAAATCTATGTCCAGTCCCAACCCCCCAGTAGGTGGTTTATAATCAATGGTCCAGTTTAGCATGTAACTAAACCCAGTTCCAATTGTAGGTAAAGAAATAATAAATAAGACTTACTCACAATCAATTTAATTTAACTATTCAGACGACCGGTTTTGCTTTCCACAATATGCAAAGCATCTTCAGGTCTCGATACAAAGTTAAATAAATGCTGAAATAATAAAAACCCATATTAGGGTGTTGTCTAACAAAGATAAACAAATTAGATGTTATAAATTACCATAATTATGCCAATATTACATGTCTGTGGTTTTTTCAAAATGAATAAAAATGAATAAAAAGGTATAAAAAGTTTTAAAAAGTTTAAACAGACAAGGTAAGACCCACAAATTGTTATAAAATAGTCTATTAGATTGTAATAAATTAATAAATGAGCAAATAAACAAACATTACTTACATGCCGGTACTCTATTAATTGATGAATGGTAGAACATGGTTGAAACTATCATGTATTGTTGAATGGAGAACTTAAGTCTGCTATTGTAGTTGTTTGACAGTAAACGGGAAGTTCTTGAGGACATAGATTTGATCCAATGAAGTAGAGATAGGTGTGTGATTGTTTGTTAAATGAAAGTGATGTTATATACCATTGTATTATTTAAAAGTTATTTATACTTATTCGAGAGATGTATTTATGAAATGTATGTTATTTATTGAGTATTTGTTTTATGAAGGTGCAGTTTTATGACAATGAATAAGCTTAGATGTACAAATTGTGTGGGTGTGCAATTCTTTCAAATTGTAATTATCCAATTTCTTTGATAAAGTTCTATTGGCCAAATGGTAGATTATTGCAAAGTCGAGTATATAAAATATTAAAGTTAAAATAATTAGGGACAATTTAAACACACTAAAACAGAAAACACTTAGAAGGGACGAAACCAACATTAAATTTAAAAAGGGGGAAGGACTTTTATGCATTACATCTCAGTCTTGGGCCCAATAAGTTTTTATGTTATCTATTAAATTTTAGTGGTAAATTTGACAGATGTAGGTTAGCATGTGACAGTTCTTTCTCTGTTTCTCAATATTGCAAGTTAAGTTATCTAGTTTTATGAAATATGCTGATATTAATGAATGTCTCTAAATTGTTTTAATTGATATCTTAATACAAAGTCACACAAGCAACACATTCATGATTTCTAATTGTCTTTATAGAGAATATCTACTATCATTTCTAAGTAGTTAAGGTCGTGTTAACAACATTTTATTGTTTTCGTCAACAAAAATTTTTGCACTATGTCGGCTTATTTTATCTCATTTCTTACGTTATTTTTTTAATTTCAGAAATAAAATGTCATCGAAATCCAAGCAAAAACGAAAGAAATGGGATAGTAAATCTATGCATGCACCTGTCACTGCAATTAAAAACAAACTAATGGGGTTCTAGCGAGCATCAAAAACTTTTAAAGTACCCAAGAGCACGTTGGAAGATTACGAAAAAATAAAGTCACCTGAAAAACTTATTCAAACCAATAAGCGACGTCCTCCAGTGTTTTCCAAAGAAATTGAAGCAGATTTATTAGATTATTGCCTAGAAATGGATAGAAGATTATACTGCGATCTACTGATATTCGAAGATTAGCCTTTCAATTAGCTGTTCGGAACAATTTAAAACATCCGTTTTCAAGTAATCAGGAAAAAGAAGGCTACAAATGCTTGCGTTCATTTTTAAAGAGGCATCCTGAGGTAACGGTTAGGAGATCACAGGGTTTATCAACTGCCAGCATTAAAGGATTCACAGGAAAAAAAGGTAAATAATTTTGATCCAATAATAATTGGATGGTCCCTTCTCCCACACGCGGAACATTAACTCGATAAATTTGATGCGCCAAAACCATGTGGTTATTCTTAGTCTGCCGCCGCATTCTACTCACAAAATGCAGTCTTGCTTTCATGGGTCCACTTAAATCATGGTCGTCTGGTATATCCTGCTAGATAACTTACAAGACTCAGACGTCTGAGTGTTTGCCGAGATAAGCATTCCACTAGTTACTGGCCAACGGCTTCCGGACGAGCTAATAAGTGGAAGAGCACTATATTTTCAGGAGACTGAGAAATTTGTCTCGAAGGCGGAAGAACAAAGATAGGGGTTGATAACATCAGAATGCAACGAGAAACCATTGCATTAAAGGTCCCTGATAACATTTCTAATACAAATTATATTGACTAGCACTATTTCCGCAAGATTTTGGCAATCGGAGACCAAAATTCAGCAGTGGAGAACAATTATCAGAATACAAGGCCTCCTCGGTCATTAACATCCGAAACCCTGGCACACAAAAGCATAGAATAATAATTCTAAAAATTTAAGCACGGAAAACTGCAATATTAATATGATCCATACATATGCTCCCACAGCTGATATGACCGAAGATGAGATTGAAAATTTTTATTCGAAATTGCTCAATACACTGAAGTTAAAAAATGTAGAGACATAACGTACATTTTAGGAGACTTTAATGCAAAAATTAGAGCATGTATAATGGAAAATATGGTAAAACAATTTTGATTAGGAAAAGAAGCAAGAGATGAGAAATGCTCATAGAATTCTGCCAAGAAAAGAATATGGCAATTGCCAATACCTAATTTTATCTTCCTAAGAGAAGAAGTGACCGAAATGGGCCAAAAAAGTTAACAAGACACACGAAAGACAGGAAAGACGTACTGCTAAAGTACTCTAAGTAAAGTGTAAAGGTTTATTATTTTAGATTTAATTGAAAAATAAATTTTTCTTGTTTCCCCTTATTGGGTTAACCTTTCCTTGTCTCCGTGGTGCACCACACACGTGGGATGACAGCTGCAGTGGCACAGCAGATATCATGAAAAACTCAGTAGCTGCTTAAAACTACAACGGGCCCCATCTCGCCGTTTTTATTAACTTACAACTCACTCATTTAGTTTTTCTTCTTGTAGTGCCTATCCCTTTCGGATGTTAGCGACCATCATGGCAATCTGCACTTTGCACATTGCGGCGTTGAAAAGATTTGTGGTTGTTGTGTTCAACCACGTACGTAGATTTTTCATCCACGAAATTCTTCGCCTTCTTGGTCCTCAATGTCTTTCTACTTTTCCTTGAGCAATTAATTGGATAAGTTGTAACTCATTTAGTTACAATCCATCTAACCAACATCAGTAGCCATCAACAAGTTATTCTATCAACCACATGAAGCCATAAGTATCATTTTAAAATTTCTGTAAAGCTTTATTCACTGTTTGCTTTGTTTTTGTAATAACGTTACAATTAAATTTTTTTTTGTACAATAAATATGATTAGTAAATATCTTGCTTTATTTGTCCTAGCCATTTACATTTCATATAAGACGTTCTCAAGTTTCAAGTCGAAGATGACTTGAGGAATCTAGGGGTCAGAAATTGGAAAGCCAGGGCAAAAGATAGGGAGAAAGAGACTAATTCTTGAACAGGCTAAGACTCACCCATGGTTGTAGAGCCAAAGATGATCATGATAAGACGTTCTTACACCTAAAAGACTGAGCTAGACGAAGCCCAACAATTGGCTCCCAAAGGAAGTTTTTCAGAGGGTGGATATATTGTTACACATTGGCGCCTACCGTTTCTGATGGGTCTTTCAAAGGTTACAAAGTACAAGAAGAAAAGAGGAGGCTTACATTCCTCACATTAACACATATTTACGTTTTGTAAATGTTAACAATTTTTAAACATTTAATCACTCTATCCTTCTAAAAAATTCTATACCATATTTGGTACACTCAGGATAGTTACTTATAATAAAATGCTTTCGTTTTTTATTTCTGGTTATTTTTTTTAATTTTCCAGTATTATATTAATATTTATGGCAATATACAATACTTTGAAACAATTGTAGTAAAGATATCTAAGTATATTACCATATTACTCTGCCATTATATTTAATGGGAAAAATTCATTCACTTCGCTTTATTATCCTCATAAATTTTGCTACTTAAGAAACCCTATCATAGTTATTTACTACAAACAAACTAGGTAATAAGCAAATCACAGAAGTTCGTAATGAACGTAAAGGCTATTTTGGTTTTTTACAATATATTAGGAATAGCCCCACCTTATAACCCAAGCACAACATACCAAGTCTATGCGGTTTTTGTTAGGGTACTACATGTAATTGGAGCATTTTCCTCGATAATGGGAAGACAAACAAACTTGGGAATTAATCAGTATTGGCTATTAAGTATGCTTGACACTGCAACTTCGTTACTTTTATATTCCATTATCATGGTCACCACTTTCTCAACTGTAATCGTAAATACAAAAAAGCTACACAATATTATTAAGAGAATAGAGTACGTAGATGAGAAATTTCGGCAATACCACAACTTTAGACAGAGCAGTAGAGGCCTTATATATTTCATAGCTACTAATGTAGTTACCCTGTCAATTATACTGTACTGTGGCTGGATGTCCTATAATGCAAATTTACTTCAATACGATTATATACGATTACTAGTCCAATACGAGGTAACTCTAGCCTTGTTTTTGTACATCTGGATCAATATTAATATACGCGATCGATTTAAAATGTTGAATTCAGTTTTGATAAGATTTGCTAAAGATACAAGAACCGAAATAATAGTTCAGCCAAACAAAAAGATTGTCTTCACAGAAGATAAGAGTTCCATCCAAGACATTACCAAATTCCATTTCTACCTCAATGGGGTTGTAAGAGATGTGGGTGATATATTTGGGGTCGTTATTTTGCTTTATATGATTTTTGTTGTTTTAATTGTAGTATACTATGCCACTATTTATATTTTTTTCAAGATTATATTAGATATTACTGGACATGGAATTGGCTTCCACCTGGCAGCGTCTGTAATGAATATATCACTTGCATTGGTAAGTTATATTTAAATAGGACTGTTATTTTTATTAGCATAAATGTATAAAAATGCAAAATATAGTATAAAAACTTAGATATAGGAAAGGATATATCTTGGATAAGTTCTCTCCATCCCCCAGAGAACTGGGGGAGACCTATATCTAACAATGGAAGGATAGAGAATAGGTTCGAAAAAAAAAAATATCTTGGATAAAGTACCATTAATCTTTTTATCACTTACAATCTGCAGTCATTCATCTAGTCCATGGGATTTTAAGACATATATACAAGCGAGTCATCATCATCATCCAGCCTCAAGAGTCCACTGCTCTTCCTCATGTTTTCAACCCCGTCTATCTTGCGCCGCTCTTATCCAGTTTTTATTGAGTCTTCTTAAGTCGTCAGTCCATCTTGTAGGTGGTCGACCGACGCTTCTCTTGTCTTGGCTTGGCCTCCATTTCAATAACCTCTTTGTCCATCGCCCATCTGTCATTCTGGCTGCCTGCCCATCTCCATTTTAGTCTGGCTATCTTCTCGATGATGTCAGTCACTCTGGTTCTTCTCCTGATGTCTTCGTTTGTTATTCTGTCTCGGAGAGTTAATCCTAACATGGACCGCTCCATTCTTCTCTGCGTGACTCTCAGTTTGGTAGCTGCTGCTTTTGATAAGGTAAGTGTTTCTGCTCCGTACGTCAAGACTGGGAGGACGCACTGATCAAATACCTTTCTCTTTAGGCATGTGGGCAGCTCACTTTTAAAAGTTTCTCTCAGTTTTCCAAATGCTGCCCACCCAAGGCCGACTCTTCTGTTCACTTCATAAGTCTGGTTATCTCTGCCAATCATAATTTCATGTCCCAGGTATTTATATCTATCTACAAGTTCTATTTCTTTCCCACCAATACTGATGTTCTGGTTGGGCACCAAATTGGTCATGATTTTTGTTTTCGAGATATTTATATTCAAACCTACATTTTCTGTAGCCACAACGAGTTCCTGTACCATCTCTCTTGCCATACCTAGATCTTCAGCTATTATAAGTATATCATCGGCGAAACGTAAGTTGTTTAGATATTCTCCATCTATTTTTATTCCCTTTGTCATCCAATCCAAATTCTTAAAAGCATGTTCTAGCACCGTATTAAAAAGTTTAGGTGACATTAGGTCTCCTTGTCTAACCCCCCGTTCTATTTTTATGCGATTACTGTTAGTATGTAATTTGACAGTGGTTGTTGCCTGCAGGTATATTTTGCATAATAATTTAGTATATCTATAATCTATCCTGCATTCTTTGAGCGCCTGTAATATTTTGTAGCTCAACTGTGTCAAAGGCTTTGTGAAAATCGATAAATATTAGAACTATAGGTTTATTGTATTCCACTGCTTTCTCTATTAGGGTTTTTATATTTTGTAGATGGTCATTTGTTCCGTAACTTTTTCGGAATCCTGCCTGTTCCCTTGGTTGATAAGTCTGTAATTTTCTTTCCATTCTCTTAACTAGTCTTCGCGTAAACAACTTATATATATGGCTGAGAAGGCTAATCGGTCTGTAATTCTCTAAATTTGTTTTGTCTCCTGCTTTGTGTAATAGAATCATAGTAGCGTTGTTCCAGTCTGTTGGAATATTGGCGCTGTGAAGGCAGATATTGAAAAGTTGTTTAATTTTTTCAAGTAATACATCCTCTCCAATTTTTAGTGCTTCTGATACTATTCTATCTTCACCCGAGGTTCGATTATTTTTTATTTTCTTCAGGGCTTCTTTGATTTCCTATTTTGTTATATTGGGCATTAAATCTGATCCTTGGTTTAATACCCAGTTTTTAGTGTAATTGGAGGTTCCGTAAAAAAGATAACAATACGAAACCTCCAATACAAGCGAGTATTTGTAAAGTATGATTAAAGTTTGATTGAAGTTATCTACAGAGTGCAAATACAAGGCGATCTGTTACAAGCCTTTGAAACATATGCAGAGTGACGACAGAGAGATGCACTGGCGTGCTTTCTCTTTAATGTAGCATAAGAAAATAATATAAGAGATGACGAGTTACACAACAGGGGAGCAATCTTTAATAAGTCAATAAAACAACAAAATGTTGGCGTGGATGCCAAATAAGAGATGCTAAAATTTTAAAGTATGTATGCTGTATGAGAAATATAAAGAAATAGTTATTGCTAGAGATGTAATATCTTTCATAAAAATACGTAAGCTTAGATGGTCTGGACACGTTTCGAGGTCAAATGAAAATTACTCACCCAGACGAATCCTGTTAACGACACCAGTAGGAAATAGGTGTAGAGGTAGACCAAGACTGAGATAAAGGGATGTTCTTGACGAGGACACGAAGAATATTAGCGTAGCTAACTGGGGAAGGTCGAGGCTCAACTAGGACTAAAGCACAACTGATGATAATACAAGCGAGTGCAAAAAAAACAACGTATGGCGAAAACGATACAACTTTGAATTGCATAGTACATATAAAGAAGCAGATATTACTACGTTTTTAAAAATAAAAGACTTCACGGTAACAACAGAATTGGGCAACTGATGACTAGTGAGTTGGATATCTAGGTAGAATGTACAATACACTTGGTCAAACCAGGGTAGCCTTCAAAGGGCTGCACACATAGCTCGATTCTAATAACAAATCCTACGCTCAAACTCTCACAAAAAATTGCTTGTCCAGAAGTCGCACGTACTGCCGAGATATATTGATGAGTTTCGGAGTGCCAAAATCAACGTAAAAGTGTTCAAGTAAGTTCACAGGATCGTGCGCATGGACGTGCAAAAAATTCTGTCCCTCAATCGTTTATGCTACGATGCTTATACACATACTTCCACAAGAGGGAGTAGACTAAGCGTGATGGCCATGGCTTTACACGTTGCAGCCTTTATGAGAAAAAGACCAACAACACTTATTAGCTTAGCTACCGAAACAACTACAGCTACCCTTTTGCTACCTTGTATGTTACGTCCCTGAGAGAAAATAATGAAGCAAACTTAAACTACAGCTGGCACTTCAGCGTCGATAGCACGGCAGTATAGCCAGATGTTAAAAGTCAGCTAAAGCGGTAAAGTAAAGAGGTAAAGGTCTTTCTCAGGACGCTTCAGACTGCGAGAGATTTGCCTGGATCAACAATCCACTGCCCAATTGGTCAGGGAGAGATTAAATAAGAGCAGATCAGCTGAGAGAGAAAGAGAGAGAGAGAGAGATCAGCAGAAATGTACCATTGTACATTTCTGTAGTACCACGTACTACAGAAATGCACAACGGTACACTGGCATAAAATCAAACGACACGGCCAGCTCCTTACGTATCTCAGGAAAACAGATAAGCCCAGAGGGTATATCGTTGAGGTAAAGTGGAAAATCCACAGACGGGACTCTAAAAATAACTGATCTTATCATGCAACAGAGTGATCTGGTACTTGTGACATACGTTGCTGTCAGCTGGATGGGTATTAAACTCATATGTGAGTGTTGCCGCCAGTAATAAGATGGCTATATATACTGAAGCACGATTTCTTCAGATCATGCAAATCTGATATCCTGAGAAAACAATTGCATTGCATCTCGAATACTCGGATCTCTTGGAATTTGGTGTCAAGCGAATTCTGAAATCAAAACAGTTAGAAACCTATCACGGTTAGACATACCCAACTTTATCACTAACTTAATCCAAATCCATAGTCATTTTATAAGGTTAGCATAAGTGGCTTATGAGAAATAAATTTGAGTGTAAAATATCTATCGACTTCTTCCTTCGTATGAAATCTACATTCTTCAGGGCTTTATTTCTACAATTTTATATTTACATATGACCGTGAATGTCTAACACATGTTATCTGAATATCCATTTTAACTTTATAGTCGGTTTATATATTTTTTCATGCTTATACTGTGGTGAAATTAGTAACAGCTGGAAGGGATGGTGGATTTTGGTGATATAATTTTCTAGCAAAAAACTGGGCGATAAAGAGCTTTACACTTGTGGTTGATTGGGCACTTGAGCACTAGAACAGAGAGAAAACGACCATATGTTTAGGCACAAATTAATGACGGTGTTGGTTACGTGTTCAATGTTCAATGCTTGTTTGACAAGAGGCATAGCCCCCTCCCAGTGGCATAATGCAATAATAACCATAATGCACAAAAAAGGTGACATTTAAGACCAAAAGAACTACAGACCTATTAGTTTGCTCTCCGATACATACAAACTATTCATGAAGATAATAACAAAACGGCTTGTGAACAAACTGGATAGTTACCAACCTTGTGAACAGGCTGGGTTCCGCTCCAGATACGGGACAAATGATCATCTGCAAGTTGTAAAAACGCTAATAGAAAAGTGTACAGAGTATAACAAGCCTATCTTTCTTATATTCGTAGATTATGAAAAGGCGTTTGATACTATAGATCATCATAAAATGCTTTGAGCATTGGCTGACTGCCGCATTGACTACCGATATATTGCCTTGATTAAAAGTATTTACGAAACTGGTACAGCTTGTGTCCGCCTTCATGAAGATGCCAAGAAGTTTCGAATAGAACGTGGAATTAGACAGGGTAATACTATCCCCCTAAATTGTTTACAGCTGTTCTTGAATATATGTTCAAGCAAATGGAACGAGAGGATAATATGGGAATTAATATAAATGGTGAAGATCTGAACCACCTAAAACTTGCCGATGACATCGTTTTAATATCTGACAGAGTTGGTAAAGCTACAAAAATGCTGCACACGCTCTCTAAAGTGTCAAAAACAATAGGTCTTAAAATTAACACCTCAAAAACAAAATTTATGACCAACCTTGTAGTCAGCGGTAAAATTCTGATTGAAAGCCATAGCATCGACCAAGTAATAACTTACAAATATCTAGGGAATGAGATTCGCCTAGGCCGAGATAATTAGACAACTGAAATACAAAAAAGGATAGGTGTCACATGGGCTGCTTTTGGTAGATTGAATAACATTTTCAAGTCTAGTATCCCAGTTTGTTTACAAAGAAAGGTTTTTAACCAGTGCGTTTTACCGGTTCTTACATATGGTGCAGAAACACTGACTCTGACAAAAAAAAAACAATAGATAAAATAAGAGACATAACGCGCTATGGAAAGATCAATAGTAGGTATTACCATCAGAGATAAAGTACCCAACCTAGAAATAAGAAGAACAACAGGAGTCACAGATGCAGTTGAAAAAATAGCCAGGGCTAAATGGGCTTGGGCCGAACATGACCTTGGGTTGCCAGATTAACGGATGTAGATGGACCAAAAAGATTCTGGAATGGCGACCACGGCAAGATGCATATCGAAGCAGAGGACGGCCACCGACTAGATGTATGGATGATATCAAGCGCATCACCACAAACTGGATGCAAGAAGCTCAAGACAGTGATCCTGAGCCTCGTTCTATTTTGGAGCGATTGGTGTATATACTATACGCAATTGCCACGTTTGACTCTATATGCTGTCTTGTTTCGATTTTGCAGGGTTTGTCAAAAACAATCCTTGATTTAATTGAATTAGCAGCCTACCTGTAACAGAGGTAGCGCACCCAGCTCTCCTCACCAGAAACGACATCTCAACGACACCACAAGGATAGAGATCAAAGATACTAATGCCTCTCTTCAAAGAGGTAAATAAATCAGACACAGAGAAGTACAGAGAAATTAATTTATTAAACACAACACTAAAATTCACAACCAAGGAGAAAACAAATAAATTGAATGAAATTATAACACTAGCAAAATAACAACAAGGTTCTAGGTCAAGAAGATCGCATTCGGTCGGAAGATACATTAATGGTAAGACACTGTAGGACAGAGCTAGAAATACAGATATACAACGTAGGTGCAAGGTGGAGAACATCAATGACTGGGTAAGAAATAAGAAGAGTAGAATGACACAAAAACGATGGAACGACAACTTGCTGGAGGCACATTTAAAAACAGACAGAGTCTACATAAACGGAAGAAAAAATAGTAGTAAGAACAGAAGTTGAAGATACTAAAGTAGACGGGACAGTAAAATTGTGATGGGCAATCTGAATACTAACAAAACAAGTAGTAAACAAATTAAAAGTTACCCAAAGGTAAAGGTAAAGAAAATGGTAAGAGTTACTCTGACCCCCTGTGTCATGATGTCGGTTGATCTGCAAATGCTTATATTTCGTTATACCTTGTTTATCTTTTTCTTCTTCGCGTCTCATATCAGAACTATCTGACGTTGGTGATCACCATTGCTAAGGTTTCTTGATCTTTTGCAATATGGAATAATTGTCCTGCATTTGGTATCTGAGTCCATTCACGAATGTTTTTTAACCAAGAAACTTGTTTTCTTCCTACTCCTCTACGGCCCTCTATTTTGCCTTTAAGGATCAGTTGTAAAATTTTATATCGACTTCCCCTTACTATATGTCCCAGATAAGACATTTTTCGATGTTTAACAGTCTTTAGCAGTTCTCTGTCTTTGTTGACGCTCCTTAGTACTTCTTCATTAGTTTTTCTTGCTGTCCAAAGAATCTTCAGCATTCGTCTATAAACCCACATTTCCAATGCTTCAATTTTGTTCATGATCGATAGTTTTAGCGTCCACACTTCTGCACTATACAAAAGTACAGATCAAACATAACCCTTAACCATTCTTTGCCTTAGTTCTAAACTGAGATGGTTATTGCAAAGAAATGACTTCATTTTCATAAAAGTAGTTTTAGTCATTGCTATTCTACGTTTTATTTCTATGTCTGGATCTAGTTGGTCCTTTATCACAGTTCCCAAATATGTCATTTTGTGAACTTTCTCAACTTGGACTCCGTTCAATTGAAGCTTTGCATCGAGATGTGGGTCACGACTAAACACTAAAAATTTGATTTTGTTTGAGTTTATTTTAATGCTCATTTCCTCTCCTACCTCGTGAATACGATCAAGCAGAATTTGAAGACCTTCAATATTATCTGATAGAATTACTGTATCGTCTGCATATCTAATCACATTAACTAGTTCCCCGTTGATTTTTATTCCATATGGTTGTCACTCAAGTGCCTTTTTAAATAACTGGTCCGAGTAAACATTAAACAATGTTGGCAACAAAATGCAACCTTGTCTGACTCCTCGTTGTATAAGGATTTCATCGGTGTAGTTATCTGCAATTTTTACGATAGCAGTTTGATTCCAGTAGAGATTTTTAATGACACGAATATCCTTGTCATCTATTCCTATATGTTTCAGTATTTGCATTAATTTTACATGCTGTACTTTATCGAATGCCTATTCGAAGTCCACGAAACATGCAAATACATCTTTTCTTTGGTCACGGCATTTTTGTAATAAGATGTTTAGCGCAAAAAAGTGCCTTCTTGGTTCCCATAGCATTTCTAAAACCAAATTGGGTATCTTCAAGACCTTCTTCGCATTTGCGTCTAATTCTGTTGTGAAGTATTCTGAGGAAAATTTTAAGAGTGTGGCTTATTAGGCTAATTAATCGATATCCTGAGCATTTTCTCGCATTGTGTTTTTTAGATATTGCGATAAAGATAGATTTGAGCCAATCTGTGAGAATCACTCCGGTGATATATATTGAATTAAAAAGTCTTACTACTACTTTTGTGTTATCATTCTCTATTAGTTTCAGCAATTCAGTTGGTGTATCACCTGGACCACAAGCTTTTCTAATTTAAGCATTATTCATAGCATGTTCTACTTCGCATTTAATAATTCCTGGGCCGTCAGTACAGTTTTGGTAGAATTCGACAATATTACTCCTGTCATCATCAAACAACTCTGATATATACAGCTGCCATTCTTTTCTTATTTCTTGCTCATTTGCACCTTGTTCATACCGGTCATACCGGTATACATCTTTCTTGCACATTGTTCATAGCAGTCCGTATATGTACTATACTCGTAACACATTTCCTATTAAACATTGAGATGGACTGTGTCGGGGGAGAAATTCCTGTAAAGAGTCTCATAGTTAAGACATGGGCAATAATGACTAGTATTGTTCTTATAAACTTGTGATCTTCTAATCGTAGTTTATTTTTACTTACTTAAGTAGGGCTTGTCTTGTTAGTTGTTTGTGTATTTTTAATTCATACATTTTAATATATCATTTTCAACTCCCATTCTAAAAGCAAATATTATTTCTTTTAAAAATTTTCTATTAAGTTTGACAAAAACACGTTTCCGGTCTGTTTCCATTAAATCATTAGCCCCATTAAGCAGCTACATTAAAAATATATACATTTGTCCACTACAAACAAATCAGTCGCAATCAAAATGTCCTTAAACTCAATTCTATCTCTCTATAACGTTCTAGGACTAGCTCCGCCCTCCATCAACACCCCCACGTATCGTATATATACGGTTTTGATAATGATATTATATCTAACAGCGGCTGTTCATTCGATTATGGGAAAAATGTCTCATCTGGGTAATCATCCTCATTGGTTACTGAAGATGCTAGATATATCAACCTCTATGTTGCTGTATATTACTATCTTAACCACCTCTGCTCTGATTGTGATTAGAAGTCCTAAAAAGCTGCACAGTATCATCAAGAGTATACAGTTTGTAGATGACAAGTTTAGACAGTTTCACAGCTTTGAAAAAAACAAGAAATGTTATATATACTTCACGACTACTAATACTGCCACTCTAGCACTTGTTTTGTACTGTGGATGGATTTCATATAATACAGAATTACTTCAGTATGAGTATATAAGATATTTAGCCTACTATGAGCTAACCTTAATTATTTTTTTATACTTCTGGGTTAATATTATTATCTATGAGAGGTTTAAAATGCTGAACACCATATTGGTAACAGCTGTTAAGAATGGAAGTGCAGATAAACTAGTAATGGTCTATAAAACTAACTCTTCCCCTACATACGATATTACTAAATTCCATAATTACCTTAATAATGTCGTCAGCGATGTAGCTGATTTATTTGGTACTATTATTTTGCTTCATACGATGTACGTTATAGGATCCATAGTATACAATACATCTATATTGATTTACTATGTAATTGTGGTGACATTTTCTGGAGGCGATATTGTTTTTCATCTGACAGCGTCAGTGTTGAATATAACGCTAGATTTGGTAGGTAAGATACACAATAAAAAAATATTGTTGTATATAGCTCTATTACGTTCCTTAGATCTTTATTCGGTGCTATTGTAATCAATATTGTTCCGGCATGTTTCTTGACATCGTCGGTTTATATCATCTGAAATTTTTCTTTTCCTCTTTTGTATCTCTGAGATTAATTGCTACATAATTTTGATCCTCCTGAATAATGATTATTAATTTCTCTATTTTGTTAATCATTATTAAAGTGTAACACGATCCAGATAGATCAGAAAGGATGGGTGCCAATGGGTAAAAATATAACCTCTAAAATTTGGAAGCCAATAAAACTCGCAACTTTCTTTGGGAGCTAAGTGTTGGTCCTCATCTAGCTCAGTCTCTTAGGTATGAAAAAGTCTTATCTTCTTCTTCTTCGTCCTCTTCGTCGTCTTTTGCCGTCTTTACTACTATATTTGTTGTCATTCGGCTTATATGATAGTTCCGTTCTACTCTTTTATTTCTTCTTCTTCTTAGAGTGCCGTCTCCCTACGGAGGTTGGCAATCATAATGGCTATTTTTATTTTAGAACTTGCTGCTCTAAACAAATCAATCGATCTGCATTGGTACCAATCACGTAGATTCTTTAACCATGAGTTCTGTCTTCGGCCAACAGATCTTCTTCCTTGAATCTTTCCCTGTATTATCAGTCTCAAAATTTCATATTTTGGTCCCCTCATCACGTGGCCTAGGTATTCCAGTTTTCTGGTTTGTATAGTGGTGATTAGTTCTGTTTCTTTACCAACCCTCTCCAGTACTTCTTTATTTGTAATTCTATCAGTCCATGATATTTTCAATACTCTGCGGTATAACCACAGTTCGAAGGCCTCGATTCTTTTTAAATTACAGTTTTTTAATGTCCAAGTCTCAGCTCCATATAATAATATTGAAAATATATAACAGCGAATGGTACGTAGTCTGATCTTCAAATTTAGATTTTTGCACGTTAGGATTGGCTTCATTCGTATAAATGCTGATCTGGCAATCTCTATTCGTCTGTTTATTTCTACAGTATGATCATTGGTTTCATTGATCAAAGTTCCCAAATACTGATATTTTTCTACTTGTTTTATCACGTTACCATTTATTGTCAATAGGTGATGTATATTTTGTGGCCTTTTTGTAATCAGCATGTACTTCGTTTTTTTGGCGTTTATAGTAATTCCCATCTCAGCACTATTTATACTCAAGCTTTCGATAAGATGTTGTTTCGATAAGATGATCACAGTGTCGTCTGCAAATCTTAAATTATTAATTAATTTTCCGTTAACGGTGACTCCCGCTTCGATATTATTGAGCGTGTTTTGGAAAATTTCTTCAGAATATAAGTTAAACAAAAGTGGTGATAACACACATCCCTGTCTAACTCCTCTACAGATCTTCATTTCTTCTGAGTGTTGCCCATCAATTTGAACTATGGCACTTTGGTTCCAATATAATGTTTGCACTATATTTATGATTTTACTGTCAATGCGCTTGTTCATAAGTATTGATATTAGTTTTTCATGTCTTACTTTATCGAAAGCTTTTTCGTAGTCAACGAAGCACAAGTGTAGATCAACATTCACATCCCGACATAGCTGAATTAATATGTTGATGGCAAATAGTCCTTCTCGAGTACCCATTCCATTTCGGAACCCGAACTGCGTCTCGCTAATATCCTCCTCTAGCCTTTCGTATATCCTCTTATGTATTATTTTTAGCAGAACTTTTAAAGTATGACTCATGAGGCTCAGTGTTCGATAATCAGAGCACTCTTTTGCTGCTTGTTTTTTAGGGATGGTTATAAATGCTGACTTTAGCCACTCCTGTGGTATTATTCCCGTATCGTACACTGTGTTGAATAAATCTGCCAATACTTCCAAGTTGTCTTCTTCCACTAGTTTTAAGAGTTCTACTGGTATTTCATCTAATCCAGCTGCCTTATTGTCTTTAGAGTTTTTGATAGCATATTTGATTTCATCTATCGTGATCTTCTGTATCTCTAAAGGATTTAATTCTTGTATTTTCTGCATTTCACCTCTTTCATCTTGGAAAAGTTCTCTAACGTACTCCTCCCATCGCTTTAACTTCTCTGGTAAATCTACTAGTAGTACTCCTTTTTTGTCTTTTATGTGTCCTTGCTGTCTATTTCGACCCATTCCAGTCACTTCTCTAATTTTTTTGTGCATATTTCTCATATCATATTTTGTTTCTAGTTCTTCTATCTCTTTACATTGCTTCATCAAATAGATTTCCTTAGCTGTTTTGATTTTTTCCTTAATTATTCGTTGTATTTCTTTATACTTCTGTAGATATTTTCCTTTATATTTCCTTCTTTCTTCCATCAGTAATAGTATTTCTTCTGTCATCCAGTGTTTTTTAGCCTCTGATTTATGTTCTATTAAACTTTCTTGAGCTGGTTTCAGTAATGTGTTTTTTATATTACACCACTTTTTATTTACATCCATAATTTGTTTGTTGTCAGTTAGTGTTTTTTGCATATTAACATTCACATTATTTTTTATTTCGTTTTTTATTTCTTCGTTTTGTAGCATTCTTACGTTAATTTTTGGTTGTTGTTTTCTGAGTTCAATTCTTTTTAATTTTATTTTCACGTCAGCCACTAGCGGATTGTGGTCTGAGTTAACATCTGCTCCAGGATAAGTTTTAACTGAGGTTATAGAGTTTTTATATCTGCTATTTACGAGTATAAAGTCTATCTGGTTTCTGACAATGTGGTTTTCTGTATGTGAAGGAGACGTCCATGTATATAGTCTTCTTTTAGGAAGCTGAAACCAAGTATTGGCAATTACCATATTCTTTTCTTGGCAGAATTCTATCAGCCTTTCTCCTCTCTCATTTCTAGTTCCTAGTCCGAACTGTCCAACTATATTTTCAACTGTACCTACTCCAATTTTTGCATTAAAATCTCCTAAAATGTAAGTAATATCTCTAGATTTTGTTAACTTGATTGTATTATGCAATTCTAAATAAAAGTTTTCGATCTCATCTTCGGTCTTATCAGCAGTGGGAGCGTAAACTTGGATCATATTAATATTACAGTTCCGTGCTTGAATTTTTAGCATTATTATTCTTTCTGAGATTTGAATCACACCTAACACTGATTTTTTAATAGTGTTGCTTATGATAAATGCTACTCCGTATCGATGATCAGTTTTGTCTCCTCCAGTGTAATAAATATTGTGGTTATTTTATTTATTTTTATTTTATTTTATTATATATTATATTATATTTATTTATTTTATTTATTTTATTTCTTACCCAGCTCTCAATATTCTCTGCCTTGCATTTGTGTCATATAGTGTTTTCATCTCTGCTGTTTCTAACATCTTTTTGATCCTTTCTGTATCACGCCGTGTTTCTGCTACGTATGTCATTATTTATTTTTATACGTCTGCCACATATGTAAAAAGATACTAGGACCTCTACCAGTATTCAACACGAAATATATAAATGAAATAACACAAAAATTAACGAATGACATAACATCAACTGCAAAAAAGATCTGTGGTAAAAATAAAAATCCGAGAAAAACGAAATTTAAACAAACAACACTGGATTTAGTGGAAGAAAGAAGAACATCGAAAGAATCACCAGAGTATAAGGCAATAACAAAATTAAATCAACAATAAAGTTAAAAAGAGCATCAAGTCAGACTTGCGAGACTATCAAACAATCCAAATATTGCAAACCATCACAAACACTAGAAACATGAGAGTCTTCTTCTTAGGGTGCCTGTCCGTTCCGAAAGTTGGCGATCATTCTAGCTATGATGACTTTGTTGGTTGCTATACGAAATACCTGTCTTGAGGTCTTTCTATACCATGCTCTCAGGTTAGCAAGCCAGGACATTCTTCTTCGTCTTAGCGCCCTTTTTCCTTCAATTTTACCTTGTAAAATGCATTGAAGTAGCTCGTATCTGCCTTGATTTCTCTTTATATGGTCCAAGTACTGCAGCTTACAGCCCTTCACGATGTTGACCAAATCCGCAGTTGTGTTTATTCTTCGCAGTACTTCTCCATTGGTGACTTTGTCCATGGTATCTTTAAGATCCTTCTGTATGACCATAGATCAAAAGCCTGAAGTTTTGATAGAGTTTCCGCCTTCAATGTCCACGTTTCTACTTCGTACAAAAGCACTGAGTACACATTACATTTAAGGAGCCTTATTATAGAAACATGAGAGTATTGAAATCAAATTTAACCAAATGAAAATCAAAGATAACTAAAATCAAAATCCAACAGGGGAATACGGTAAACGCAAAAAACTCAAACAATTAAGGAAATATAAACGTTCTATGAGAATCTGTATACATCTACTATACAGAACCCGGAACAGACCATAGAACAATTCTAAACGTCGGCTCGGAAACACTCCCTAAAAAAACTTCTTCGGAAATTAGACATGCTTTACAGCAAATGATATTCAACAATAAAGAAGCTCCTGGTGAGGATCGTATAACGTCTGTCATGTTAAAAATGGACTCCAACATCGTTGTAGAGGTTGTGGAAGTTTTGTTGAATAAGTGTCTAACAGAAAAACGAATAGCCAGTCTGTGGGAAAATGTCGAAACAATACTTTTACACAAGAAAAGAGACACAACTAATATTGAAAACTACCTACAAACCTATAAGTTTGTTGGTACACTTATACAAATTGCTAACAAGAATAATAACCAACTTATGTTTTATGTTGAACAGGCGGGATTTAGAAAGGGTTTTGGTACTAACGATTATGTACAAACCATTAGAACACTGGAAGAAAAAACACAGAATATAATGTACCTCTACATATTGCATTTATTGACTTTAACAAGACTTTCGATAGTATTGAAACTTGGTCCTTTTTGTCAGCCCTGAGGGATGCTCGAATATACTCACAGTACACTATAAACTTATTAAAAACATTTATGAACAGGCCACATTCCACATTAAAATTAAAAATGGTGAAAAAAACTGAAAAAATGCGTCTTGGTAAGAGTATTAGACAAAGTAATACTATTTCACCAAAGCTTTTTACCTTAGCATTGGAAAATGTATTCAAATAGCTCGACTGGGAGCAAAAATGTCTAAACTTTGATGGTGTATGTTTGAGTCACTTGAGGTTTGCGGACGACATAGTAATATTTGGTACAGATATCAAGGAACTGGAGCAAATGCTCAAGGAATTAAATCAGCAGTCAAATAAAATAGGTCTTAAAATGAACCTTCAGAAAACAAAAATATTGAGTAATTCACAAACTAATATTGTTATTGACAACGTCAGTCTTGAAAATGTAAACCACTATATATATATATATATATATATATATTATATATATATTATATATATATATATATATATATATATATATATATATATATAAATATATATATATATATATATATATATATATATATATATATATATATATATAGCCGAAATAAAATGACGTATACAATTGTCATAAGTAGCTTTCGGCAAGTTAAGCTTTATCTTGAAGATTAAAGATATTCCAATGTGTCTAAAACGTAGAGATTATGAAAAATGGATCTTGCCTTTAATTATATATGGACTGGAGACCATGGTCTTTACAAAGAAAACCTTAAAGCAACTCAGTTCAACAAAAAAAGCGATAAGCGATAGAGAGGGCAATGCTAGGGATAAGTTTAAGAAACAGAATTCTAAATATCAACATTTGTGAAAGAACAAAGATTACTGATGTTGCAAAACGTATAGCAAGGCTCAAGTGGTAATGGGTCGGACATGTTGTCCGAGATAATCCCGAAAAATTGACACAGGGATTAACAAACTGGAGACCAAGAGAGAACAGACGAGTAGTAAGCAGACCACAGAAGAGGTAAGCAGATGGTATTAAACAAGTTGCGGGCAATCAGTGGATGAGAATTACCACGAATAGAAATCAATGGAAGCAAATGGTAGAGGCCTATGCTCAACAGTGGACGAATACAGGCTAAAGAAGAAGATGCCATTATTCGTCTGATGACTCTTTTGTAAATTCTGCCTTTCATTTCTTTCCTGATATTTTTATTTCTTCATATTGTTTCATTTATTCAGCCTGCGACTCTGCCCTGTTCACTTGATCTTCCACTTTAGTTTCGAGCTTTCTCTCGATCTCTGATTAGTTTAGTACCTTCATTCTTTTATTCAATAAAATATCATGTGCGACCTAACAACGTGTTACTTTTGTTAAATCTTGTGATGGACTTTTTACCTTTGGTTCTGTTTCAGGTAACAACATTCTCCATAGCTGCAGCGAGTCATTACTTGTGTAAAGAAAGTAAGAATACAGTACAGATCTGCTATGATATTATAAACAATTCAGACTTAAATAAGATTATTAACCATAATTTGCTGGACCAGCTGACTTTTTTGGTGCAACAGGTTGTATATAGTTCTACCTCCTTGTCTGCCGCTGGTTTCTTTGATGTGAACTTCACCATGATGGGTTTTATAGTGTCTAGTATAACATCGTATATTATCGTAGCTTTGCAATTTTTAAACGATAATAGTACACCTTAAAGCTTTTTGCATATTATTTTTAGTCTTAGCAGCATTTGTAGCAAGTAATATTAAAATAATCACTTGTAGTGTTCTTTAACAGTGGTCACCTATAATTCTCAACATTTGTATGATACCAGTACACAGTCTATGAACTCTACAGTAATAATGAAGATATTCAACTTCGTTATAACTTTATTAAAAGTCTCATATTTTAAAATACATCAAAATGTACAAAATCTCAAAATTTACAATAAAAAATATCGTCACAAACAAATATACAAACTAACAGTTTACAGTCCTTGTAAAATTGCTTCAGGAATCAACTCCATGTGCATCAATGATCTCTTGAATCTTTTAACACAGTTGTTGCTTCCTTTACGTTCTTTTACGAAGCCGGGGTTACAAATACAGAAATTTGGGGCTGTACAAGAGCCATTAGGGCAACCTCCTGGACAGTGAGCTACGCAGGTCTGGCTTCTAACGGAGTGTGGAGCTTCAATGTATCCTATAGACAAATAAAAAATAATTTATGTATCTCAATATACTAAAAAAATTATACAAATAATTAATTAATCCAATTTACTTTGTTTTTTCATCAAGAAAAATCGTTTACATATTTTTATAATGAAAATGTTGAATTATTGTATTTTGTCAAACTACTTGTTAATGGAAAGGTAAAGTATTTCACTTTATGTACAAAAAAGTAGTACCTTCTTTACATTTGCATTGATTGGGAGCAATACAGTCACCATTGAGGCAAGGTTGATTGCAGTGAGGGGTACAAACGGTTCCAGTACCATCCAAAGCCCATCCAGCTTTACAGGAACATCTAAAGAATAAAAAAAATATAAAAAATAGTTTCCTGAAAATGTAAAACGAGTAGACAGATTGTTTATTTTAGGAAGGAAAAAATATGATTCTTACCTGTTTGGTGCTACACAATCTCCATTGTGGCATCCTCTTGGGCAATCTGGTACACAAGAGTGTCCAGCTTGTCTATATCCTGGTTTGCAAGAACATTGATTTGGTCCAATGCAGCTTCCTTCTCCACAGCCTCCTTCGCAATGATAGTTGCATTTGCGGGTTCTTGCATCTAAAGAGAAACTAAAAAAACACAATTATTCCTGATGACAGTGAATGAAATGCTGTTCTTACCCTTTGTCACAAGCGCAAGTTTCAGGACCTACACAGTTTCCACCAACACCACAACCTCCGCTACAGTGAGGGAGGCAGTATTTTCCGTTGGAGCTGAGTGTATTTCCGGCATTACAGGAACATTGGCCAGTGATGGTGCAGACACCGTTCAGACACCTTTCTGGACAAGTAGGGATGCAGTCTTTATGGTAGGGATCATGAATCCATCCTCGCTTGCATTCGCAATGACCAGGAGATGTGCAGTTACCTAAAAAGTGAATAGTTTATACAATTTTGTTTATGATACAAATATTTTGACACCTACCATTCTCACAGTGATCACAGACAGGCTCACAAAGCAAGTGGGTTCTTGGAACTCTTTCATATCCAGTACAGCAGACGTCTATTTTGCTGTATCCGTTCCGGGACTAAAACATTTACTAATTAATAACAATTTGATCAAAACAAACTAGGAAGTATTAATTTTAATTCAACTGACCTTGATAATATCGTTAAATATTTTTTGTTATAAAATATTTGTTTATATTACATATTAATTAGACAAGATAAAAATACCTACTATAAAAAATCTCTCGCATTTAGTTCATAAACTTTTAAAAAATTATGATTGTGTAGCTTAAATTCGTAAAAATAAAAATATAACTTACTCCATTTCCTTTAGGAATAACGCCATGTCTGTCTTCTACAGGAATGAGGTCAATAGTACTAAAAATAAACAGATAAAATTAGACACGATCTATATAACGTTGTGCAAAAAATGATCAAAAAGAAAAGAAACAAATGTAAGCCAAGGATAATACACTAAAACATATTAAAAGAGAAGATAAAAACGAAAGGAAGAAGTGAGAGGGATAGAAGTCGAAAAAGAGGAAACAAATAGAAGGTAGTGAAACAATTGGAGGAAATACGGTTATTATCAAATAAAATTAACACAATTTTTAACAAACAGATAAAGATGATGTAAGGTAAATTCTTGGATCTTTGTCCGATCTCATATTTTTTGTATCCACTTTGTTGGCCTGAAGATGGACTTGATGGTATTATCTTTCGGTGAGACAATTTTATTCATCCTAATTTTAATATGGCTAAAAAATTTTTGCCTTTTGATCCTCGTTCATGGTCGATTTAATAAAATAACAAATGGAAGATACGGAAAAACATAATAGAAGCTCTAACAAAATCATGAATACACATAAAATATATAAGTGGTAATGAAGAAAGTGAAGGGAGAAAATATCTAGGTTAAGATTTAAAAAATGTTTAGGAAATAATAAAGAAAAAAAAAAGATTTAGAATGTTAAAGAAATCAAAAATAAGAAATGCAAAAGGGGAGGTAGAAAATATACTACAAAAGAAGTCAAAAAAAGAAAAAAATGTTAAATTACTTGTCATGGAAATACCAATATACAGAATTTTGAGCTAAAAAGTGTAACAAATAGTTTATTTTTAACTAATTTCTAACAGAGTATTTGATTAAGTATATATAAAAATATTTTTTACGAAAGTTGATACAAGCATATTGTGATTACACAACAATGTATCATCTTTAATTATAATGTCATAATCAAAACGACAAAGTCCATAAGTTACAAGAGAATGAGTAAGTTAAATATGCAACACACTGATATTATTATAGTATATAAGAACTGTTTTACAGGGTGAAAAATAAAAATCTAATTGCAAAATTCTTGAAATATACCAGGTACTTATACTGATACGTGGAAGCATGTTTAAGACTGTGAGCTTTATCCCACCAATACATAAGAAATCTTTACTAAGTAAAAAGTTACTAAGAAATCTTTAAATCATAATTAGTACTAAGATATGAGTTCTTTTATTTAAATAATTCAAAATAACTGAGTAACCATTACTTAACAACAATTTCTACTTTTATGTCAGAATTGAGTCTCGTGGTCACTTTGCTTGCTGCTATTCTGAATAGTCCGGTTGTCGATGTATTAAACCACTTTCTCAGGTTTTGAAGCCAAGATATTCTTCTTCTCTCTGGTCTTCTCGTTCCAAATACCCTGCGCTGAAGAATGAGTTGCAACAAGCCGTATCTCTGTTCATTCCTCATAATATGGCCAAGATATTCTAGGTTGCGCTCTTTGATGGTGTTAATAATCTCGCATTACTTGACTATTCTACGTAGGACCTCAACATTAGTCACACGATCCACCATGAAATTCTTAAAATACGTTTGTAACACCACATCTCGAATGCCTCGAGTTTTCTTAAAGAAGCTTCGGAAAGTGTCCAGGTCTCTACTCCGTATAATAACGTAGAAAATACATAGCACTAATGAGAGAAATTTTGGTAGCAAGTGGTAAATCGTGACTTCTGAAAAGAGACTTCATCATTATGAACGCTGATCTCGCTTTTTCTTGGCTGTTAATGTTGGTACCAAGGTATGTGTAGCTGTCCACTCTGTCAATGGGATTTTAAGATCAAGTCCGTGTTCTCTACTTATATCTGATATACGCGACATTATTTTTTGTAAACCGTCCAGAATATCTGCAAAAATTACTGCGTCGTCGGCATATCTAATGTTATTTAGAAGCATTTCGTTAACTAATACGCCTTCTTGTACTTCTGTTAGCGCTTGCTCGAAGATATATTCAGAGTATATATTAAATAACACCGGTGACAGAATGCATCCTTGCCTCACTCCTCTATCTATGGAGACTGCCTCTGTCAATTGGTCATCCACTTTAATATTGGCTGTTTGGTTGTAATATAAATTATAGATGATTCTCAAGTCCCTATCATCTAACCCCACTTCTTTCAAGATGTTTATAAGTTTATCATGCTTTACTCTATCAAATGCCTTTTTGTAGTCGATAAAACAAGTATACACATCACAGTTCACATCCCTGCATCTTTGCATAAGTACTTGGACAGCGAATAGAGTCTCTCGGGTGCCTAAGGAATCGCGGAATCTAAACTGCGACCATGATACTTGTTCTCCATGATACTTGTTCTTCGCATTATTTTTAAGGATAACACACATATTAATTACACGAAGATAAGTTAAGAGGGTAACTTCATAATCGCACACGAATCTTGGACAGAATGAGCCACATGACATCGATAATTCTCATGCAAAATATTGACATTACTTGTGAGCTTCCAGAATATGTATTTTTGATGCTGATATAGTCTTTTAACAACTCGTTAACAAAAAATAAGGCCCTTTTGACACGGTTAGCAACTAGAGAGTTAGATGCTAAAATAAATATAACAGGTGAAGATATTAAGTAAAAAAAAAAATAAAAATAACAGAAACAAAAAGTATGATGACATAAATAGGTATTTTTGAAGTTTTCGATATCCAGCAAAGTATGCAAGACTTATCGTTAAAACTAATGCGCAGTAAACTTACAGAAGATTGACAAGACTTTAGCGAATTAGAAAAAATACTACCTGAACTTATTAACGATAAATTAATTTGATTTTTAGGAAAAATAACGGTAAAAATAAGTTTATATGTAAGAACGAGAAATAGCAATGGATAAAGCTAAGACTTGGGAAGCCAGGACTTAAAGAAATAACCAAAAAGCTTATTAAAAATGCTGCGGACCATTCCAGGACTGTGAAAACTAAAAACTAAAAAGCTTTCAACAATTTTATGATCGATGCAGAAATACGTGCAAGTAAAAGCATATATAAACTCGATCCTCTATAGGTATACTGTACAGTTGCATAATAAAATCGAAAATCGAAGAACAATAAATACGAAGAATAAATCGGCTTTAAACCATAATATATTGTCTACTTTATAAGTCAACAATATATCGATAATGTATCTTAAGTATACGAAAACGTAGTAAGCGATCTGTTTGTATAGAAAAGAACAATAAAATCTGGATAATGACATGCCAGCTGATAGCTGTACACTTAGAAAAGGACAAATAGTATATTACAAGTTCAGAAAATTAGTAGATGGATACACAACATAGGGCATACAGAAAATTCCGAGTTCCAACATCGAAAAGATTAAAATACCCATGTTCGTCCGTATAAAGATCTGGTCTAAGGCAAGGATTAATTCCACAGTAAACCGATAATCTCAACGGAACTAAGGGCTCGTGCGACAATCATAGCAAACTATGAATGACTAGTAAAGTCACATTGTTGTGAGCTTTTCGACTCTCGTTATAGATAGGTAGATATCGTTGCCACTTTTGACCCTTGCACTTAGAAAGGATATGCATAAAATGCAAAGGATAAGTACTCAGCAGGATAACTATCGTAACAACGAGTCATCAGTAGGGTAAAACTAACCTGTCTAACGACGGTCTAAACCCAGCTCACGTTCACTGTCTATGGGTGAACAATCCAACGCTTGGTGAATTCACCTTCGGAATGATAGGAAGAGCCGACATCGAAGGATCAAAAAGCGACGTCGCTATGAACGTTTGGCCGCCACAAGCTAGTTATTCCTGTGTTAACTTTTCTGACACCTCTTGCTAAAAACTCTTCAAGCCATATAGGTTCGATAGGCCGTGCTTTTGCAGTCCCTATGCATACTGAACATTAGGATCAAGTCAGTGTTTGCCCTTTTGATCTACGCGACGTTTCTGTCCTCGCTAAGCTGGCCTTTAGATATCTGCGTTATTTTTGTACAGATGTACCGTAAATTAGGTTGGAGGTAAGTTGACGCTCGAAACGAAGCAAACGAACGCTCGCCCGGGTATTCGAAAGGCAAGCTTTATCGGAACGAAATCGATGAACAACACAAAGAAACGGAACATCAATCCGTGGTCTTGGCTCAAGAATACCGTTATAGTTGCCGCCTCGTAAGCGAACGATGAACACGTTTCGCTTTCCCGAGTAAGAAAAGAAACGATGAAAACATTGAAATCAAGATGAGAAAAACCCGCTATATCGTGATAGAAAGAGAACGCATGTCTAACAAATTTAGAATAAACATATATGTCTATAAGTATTTAGGGGTCACATTAACGAAAGACAAAACTGGCATTAAAAATAAAGTATCAAGGGAAGTGTAAAGGTTTGAGAGCTACATCCAAATTTATGGAATAATTCTAGTTTGAACGTTTGAAAAACATAATAAACTTTTACAAAAAGATTGAAGATTGAAACCACCTGAAGATAGAGTAAGAGAATGACCTAGATGAGCGTGGAATTCCGAAATATCTGAGGCTATACAAAAGCGCCAAATGACATATTATCCAGACTTATTTACATATGCAGCTGATAAATAAATATAAGAATAAAGAAATAAACGTTAATATGCTGTTCTAGTATAAAGATTCTACTATAAAGTATAGTGTAGGTATAAGAGAATGATACATTTTATGTGTACAAAGTAGAATTGTGATAGCCATTGTGAGTGCCAAAAACGCATTTTATAACTAAGATTATGAATTATGTAATAGAAAATTGCCACGCTAATGATTAACGTAGGAAAAAGTTTGAGTCAGATAAACAAAACATATGTCTGTTTTGTTCATCTGATGGAGAGACTGGACGGACCAAATTATTGGTGGACTCTTTTATGTGTCGAAATTTTTTGCATCATTTGAACATAAACTACCGTACAAATATCTTCCTAACCATGTACAGCGTACATTCTCAGGCAACTATTTAAAGTCCACTGGTTGACAATATTCAAATAGGGTGATGGGCTGGCACCAACATTGTTTAATGTAAGAAAAACGTCAGAAGGTAGAAACAACAGAGAAGTAGAACAAAAGCAAGAGGCAAAAATACGTATACGTAACTTAGACACATGCTAAACAAATAATGTTATCACAATGGATTTCACAATAGTCAACATCACAAAGGACAACTTGACCATGCAGACCGATAGTGAGTCATGAATGTGGTTCTTGGATATAGACTCAAAAATCTGTAAACCGCATGACATCTTTGAAAGAAAGGTACTGAAATAAATAATAGGCCCAACAAATAAGAACAATAGGTGGCAAATCAAGTACAATTATGAAATATATAACATATATCTAAAGAACTACCTTTATCTTCGTATGTCATCTTACAGCGTCTTCAATTGACAGGTCGTGTATTTAGGATGAAAGAAAATAGGCTTCCAAAAAAAAAACTGTTAAATGCAAGAATGCAGGGAAAGGGTCCTATTGGAAGGCCTAGAAAGCGGGTTTAGGATGATGTGGATGAAAACGCAAAAAATCTCCTTGGCAGTCGAACGTGAAGAAGAATGACTACAGACCGTAACGAATGGAGAGATATAATGAGGAAGGCCAGAGCTCTTGGACTGTAGAGCCATAAAATTGATGACTGACAATCTTCAGATGTCAAAAAGATGTCATGTATACTACTATTTGATGTATTTTCTCTACGATAGCGTTTATATTCATTTTCTATGGAAAATATATTTTGTAATAAATATTTTTGTATTATTTTATTGTCTACACCTGGTTTATAAAATTTACAAAATACGCATGGATTTGCAATACATAATTTTAATGTTCAATCGAGTCTTATTATTCATTTTTATGGAAAATCCGTTTTGTTTAATATAATCTCTATTTATCCAGCTAAAATTGATATTCAAGAACATTCAATAAATAACAACTTTCAAGAATTGCTTAAATGCACATTAACACTATAGGTCAGCAGCTATATCATTTGAGGTGCCTTTGTTTTATTTTTCTTGCATTCTTTTCACTCTTATGACTTCTTTGGACATGAACATTATCAATTTGCATTAAATAATAGCTCTACCTAATGTCTTTAGGTAGAGATTTACGATTACCAATCACCGTTTAAGATATGTTATTTTGCGTTATACCTATCTTAATACCGCGTATACAAAAACTGTATTTTATGTACACATGGACATTGTGTAACATGTCATATTTTTTTATCCCTTGACTAAAAAATAGTTTCACTTTTGTTAAGAGTGAAGTCATCGACGAAATTATTATGTGTGGTCTGTTACTAATTAACATAAAGTGATTGAGAATTACCAGTATCCTTCAACGTTTAAGGTGTTTACTTATAAAAACTGGCGGTATAAATAATATAAACAACTCTATAAATATCAATTGAACAATGGGTCAATACCCATAATTGTAATGACACTTATAAAGCACAAGAATACAATAAGGGAAAAATTAAAGAATAAATATATAGAAAATAAAATCATTTGATAGAAAACTCCAGAGTTAAAATATATTTATACATTATTATATAGAATAGAATACCTTAAATAAAAGAAACGCTTTAAGGAACAATTGTTTAAAAATAAAAAAAAATAGAAACAGTATTTTTAATTAAGAAAAATAAAACAAAATATGTGTTCAAAAAACTGTTATTTTTCGGGTCTAGCAAGTTTTAGAGGCCTCTGAAGGATTCTAGGGGTTAAGGAGTTTTAGAGATGTAGTACATCTCGTAGATGTAATACCTTTATACCAGGTAGACGGAATATAGCTCGTTTAAAAGTGGAACCTGAAGCTCGCACTACCTAAGACCGTAATGCTTTGTGAAAGACCACATCGTCCTTCGCTAGATGTAACCCTGTTATCACAAAACATGGCAGACTTAGATCGAAAAGTTGATAAATATTACTAAAACTGGTAAGCAGCAGTTTCAGTACCAGGTTGCGTATGGGGCGTATGAAAAATATACTTGGAGCGGCTCAGCAATGGGTAATAGGAGGCAGGACAAAAGCAGTTTTACTGCCTCCTATACTGCGACGTAGAAGGCCAATAGACAACCACTACACTAAAAACTTCACTTAAAATCACTTAAAATCACTATGGCTGACCAAAGCAAGATATCCCTCAGTTCGTGGCACTCTTTAAGTGGGGAGAGGGTCTGACAATCTCTGGTCAGCCACAGCAGTCAAAACTGTGTTGCAAGCCGTTGTATGGAATTTTTAAAGCATATACCTAGCGGAAAAGAAGGCAAACATTATTAACGAAATTCAGCGTCTACACATAGATATAATAGGATGCAGTTAAGTCAGATGACCCAGCAGTGAAAATTTAGCAATATTCGATCACCAAATGTACTATTCTGGAAGGAATAATGTGCAGTTCACTATAGGAAAGCATAGTTAACACAACATTAGATATAATTTAAACATCAAGAAAGAAAGAAAATGGATAGAAAGAGAAGAATGTGCAAAAGCTGAGAGATGCAACAATTGCAGAACAATACTCAGAAAACATCAGCAACAGGCAAAGGAATCAAAATGTAAATGAAGAAAGCCAAAAAGATATAGCCTATTACTCGATCAGAATAAAGGAAGATATTAGAGAAGCAGCAACAGATGAAATAAGAATAGAAAATTTTGCTTGTAAAAATCATTAGTATGACGATGAATAAAAGATGAATGAAAAAAGATAAACAATGAAACGCATAGAGAGATGCTTACCTTACGAACTAGAACAACTGTAGAGAATTAACAGACAAAGATAGGAGAAGACCATATATTAAAATTAAAACATGAAACCACTTAAATAAGAAACTTAAATATATAGAAACCCTTAAAAGGTTTAACATCAACAAAGTTAACATCAACATAAAAGAATTTAAAGCAAGCCAGTGCAAAAGTCAGAATGGTGACCTATTAACAACAAGAAAAGAAGATGTATTAAATAGATAGGTGGAATACTTTAACCAGGTACTTTATAAAGGGGAAGAGAAAGGAAACCTAAATGAGCTACAGCAGCTCATAAAAAAAATATAGATACAAAAATCCCTACACAGTGATTGGAATTTTGGAATATTTTGCACCATATACAAAAAAGGAGATATCTTTTAATGCTCTAATCACAGAAGAACTAAGCTTTTATATGCAGAGTATAAAATATTTTCCACAATACTGTGCCACCGTATGGCAGGCATCATATGCAGAACGAATAATAGTAAATTTCTGGCTAGTTTCAGAGGTCAGATCGACAATTCATCAGATTGCAACTATACTAAACATGAATGCTAACATAAACTGTCATTGTAAACATCGTACAAGTATACGCTCCCACCTCAAATAGCGAACAGAAATACAGAAAAATTTTGAACAGACATGAGGCTAGCCCTTAAAAATACAAAAAAAACATGAAATGACATTTTATATGGGATTTTAATTTGAAGATCGGGAATCAGTAAGAACAAGTTGGAGGCTTTGGCTTTGGGCGTCGAAACGAGAGGGGTGATATGTTAGTACAAATTCTACCCGGAAATACCATACGCAACTTCCAATCATGAAAACCTATTTCAAACTGCCACCTAGGAGGTTGTATAAATGGTGGTCACCGGCTACCAATAAGGATGTGGAGCGAAAATTAAATAGATCCGTGAAAACTTATTTGGAAGCGGAAAAGGAGAAAAAGTAAAATCTAACTTAATAATGCTTTCATTGATATTGCAGGAGAAACCATGTTTGGAGTAGATAGAATGTGTTTAAAAATGAAAAATGATTACCGCAATAACGAAAAACCATTTGTAAGCGAGAACAGTTAATAAAAACAACGACAACCCATTTATGACTGATGAAATTTTACAACTGATTAATCAGCAAAGACAGCATATGAATAGAAATGGGACAGAATATAGAAAAGTACATAAAATAATAACGAAGAAGATTAATGGTAAAAGTGAAAGAAGTATGGCTGCCGAAAATATGTGTAGATATAGATAACTTTCATAAGAAGGTTAAAGAAGCGCCGGCTCTTTAAGAATGATGTACAAAAAGGGTGTACATATGTGGGAAATTATGAGTATAATTTCAGTGTATATGGACTGTATTATATAGGGCTGGTTAAAATAAATTAGGAGATGTAGTAAAGGGTATACAGACAATAGCAAATTAAGTTTATACAAAGCCTTACCAATATTTTTTTGTTCCACACACTCGCGGCTTTTCTTCTTATGCGGAATATGTCCGGATACCGGGCTAAACATGTGTTTCGCACTATGATCACGATATAGAGCACACTTTGCGTCTGTACACGATTTAAAATAGTATATGCGGTATTTTTCGAGTAACTAAAGCGGGAGAGAGATAATTGGCGATAGAAAACAGCCAAGAGAGATGCTGTTCTTCTTGATAAGCGAAGAGAGAGAGAGAGAGAGAGAGAGAGAGAGTGACTGTCCCTAGCGGTAGTCGACAATTAAAAAAGAGAGCCCGACTGGCCCTAGCGGCGGTCAAATCAAGAGAGAGTCTTTCTTCTTTGCTATTTTAAAACTGTCTGTATTTGTAATGAAGTGGGGTTAAAATGTGACTAGGAAGGGGGTTGGACTAAGATAATAACTGTAAAATTGTGATAGAAGGATAGTTAATAATACAGCGAAAAAATGGCATGACAGTCAAGAAAACGCAATATATAAGAAATATGCGAAAATTGACGGCTGCTAGTAAATTGAGAATAAATAATAGAAGGCAAGGGTCTACATATCAGATAAAGTAAAGTAAAGTATGCTATTCAATGAATGAAAGCAAAATCTCTTGGTCTAAATCAAATACGCAAGGATATTTTAAGGCTTCTGGAGGAAGACTATATAGATCCTTCGAAATGACTTTTTGACGCTATATACCAAAATGGGTAATTGCCTGACGACTGTCTTACTTTTATATTTTTTATACCTTTACCTAGGAAAACAACAATCAAAGAGATATAAGGACTACAAAACCATAAGTTTAATGAGTTGGTTGTTAACCCATTCTTTGCGTATGACGCCATTTGGCGGCGCTATGATCTGATGCCTAGTGCGCACGCCGCCATTTGGCGTCAGAGCTCCGTTCGAATTTACTTAGCCAGTAATCAAAACGCAGTAGGTGTGAGTTGAGGTGCAGGTACACGCAGCGAATGAGTTAAAGAAATTATTCTATATTATCCATGCAAGAACTTACCGAATTTTAGAACAGCATCTTAAAACAGAAACGGCCTTGATACAAAATAGGCACTTTTAAGGATGGAAGTAATGATTCCAAGAGCTTGAATGTGAACAGGAACGTTTCAGCTCGCTTCTTGGACTTTGGAAAGGCATTTGACAGAGTAAATCACGAAAAAGTCAGCTATATCTTAAGAACAACGGGAATACTATAGCATAATCTTAGAATTGTAGCCAACTTATATGAACAATAGAAAAAGTAAAGTCAAAGTGGAAAACAAGTAGTCTGGGCAATTAAGCATAGCAGGGATGTGTTTTGCCGGTGACGAAATTTAGCATTTACTCTGAGCATCTCTTTGAAGAACCCTGAACCCTAAAAGGATATTGAAAATGAAATATCAATTATAGCATTTGCTTAAACAATTTTAGGTATGCTGATGACACCATTTTACTTTTAAACGCTAAACATTTAATAGAGCAGATACTGTTAGCTGTCTTGCATGGAATAATCTCCAACAACCATTATTTTAACCATAAAATAAAGAAAAATAATGTCATATATCGTTCACATAATTAAAAGAACAAGTGGACTAGGTACACGATGTAATTTGTGGCTTAAGAACTTGATACAGTAGTTCGGAAAAACTTCACTGGAATTATTTAGTGAATGAAGTTTTGTGAGCTAGAGTGATTGCCAAATTCCAATGAGGATAGGGTACTACAAGAGGAAGAGAGATTTAAGGAAAGTTTCTAGAATTGTTGTTTCAAGACATTTAAAAAACTGAGAAGCACTTGAACTCGAGTTATAAGGGGCTCTGAAGAGTTTTATTGGTAGTCTGGAATTATTCAGGTGCATCTAGGGGCCTTCAGAAAAAATTGAACAGGTTCGGGAGTTTCGCGGAATATTTCAGGCACTTCTGTAGAGCTTACGATATCCCAGGATATTTCAAGGCAATATTTAATGTTTTAAGGGTCTCTGGGGGAGATCAAATTTAGAGTAGATATAACAAAGAAGTTAGTTTTGTTAAAAAACAAATAAAAAAGTGGAAGAAAAGAAACATAAGAAAATGGGTAATAAATATATACTAACGATCAATAGAGAACAGATCAACAGAGAGAGATAAGAAATGAAGATCTGTAGAGGAGTTAGACAGGGATCTGTTTTATCGCCACTTTTGTTTAACTTATATTCTGAAGAAATTTTCCAAAACACGCTCAATAATATTGAAGTGGGAGTCACCGTTAACAGAAAATTAATCAATAACTTAAGATATGCAGACGACAATGTGATCATAGCAACGAGTATAGAGGATCTACAACATCTTATCGAAAACTTGATTATGAATAGTGCTGAGATGGGAATTACCATAAACGCTAAAAAAACGAAGTACATGTTAATTACAAAAAGACCACAAAATATACATCACCTATTGACAATCAATGGTAACGTGATAGAACAAGTAGAAAAATATCAGTACTTAAGAACTTTGATCATTAAAACCAATGATCATACTGCAGAAATAACCAGGCAGAGAGATTGCCCTCATCAGCAGTTATACGAATGAAGCCACTAATAACGTGCAAAAATCTAAATTTGGAGATCAGACTACGTACCATTTGCGGTTATATATTTTTAATATTATTATATGGAGCTGAGACTTGGACATTAAAAAAGTGCAATTTAAAAAGAATCGAGGCTTTAGAACTCTGGTTATACTGCAGAATATTAAAAACAAAAAACTGGAATACCTTGACCACGTGATAAGGAGACCAAAATATGAAAATTTGAGACTCATAATACAGGGAAAGATTCCAGGAAGAAGATCTGTTGGCCGAAGGCAGAACTCATGGTTAAAGAATCTACGTGATTGGTACCAATGCAGATCGATTGATTTGTTTAGAGCAGCAAGTTCTAAAATATTAATAGCCATTATGATTGCCAACCTCCGTAGGGAGAGGGCACTCTAAGAAGAAGAACGATCAACAGAAAAAAAGAGTTTGACGATGATCTCTTTTATAGATGGCGGAGTATTTCATTTCCTTAGATAAGCATCTTTTTTAACAGAAGTTTACGGTATAACCAGTGATCCGGAAGACAATAGAGAAACAAAAAATAGGGATGAAAAAAAAAAGAAGTAAAATTAGAAAAGAAAGAGAGAGAAAATAGATTTAATTAAAAGAGGTAAAATACTTTTGCGATCGACTTTGTCATAGAACTACTGTTTTTTCTGCAGAGGCATCTTTATAAAACTTTGTTAAACTAAATGGCAAGATCAAGTAGTCTGCAAATAATTTAGAAAAGTATAAAAAACCAGCGAACAAAATATGATCTCAATTAAAAAATGCAGAACTCCAGGGAAATATCAATTAAATCAGAAATAATTAAAATATTAACAGCTTCAATTAAAGAAAAAACTGCACAAATACGTTATGGAATTAACAGAAACAACAATATTCTAAGACACTATCACAGTAATAATTTCTGATAACCTTGCGACATTTTTTATATAAAACATGTTTACCAAAAAAAACTATTATCAAGAAAACACTTTCTTAAAATAAGTGGTAACTAAATACCTCTACCATCTAACCTTAACATCACCTTGACCCTCAAAACGATGTAGTGAAACCGATATAAGATTATAAACTTTGTAATGAAAACAATATAAAAAGTAATTGTTTCTATAGTTAAATAGCAGTAAATGTAAAAACTGAACGATTTTTAATTCAAGAACTACTTACGTACTAATAGAAACTGTTTACACATACATTCTATAGAAAATAGAAAATGTTATACTTACGGAACTTCCAAGGTACAGATACCTCTTCTGGAATTATTTCTTGCAACTCCTTGCAGCTGGGCGGCTTCTATACTCAGAAGTGAAAGGGCCATCAAGGCCGATGCGCCCACCACCAGTTTGTACAACATATTTATCTAAATTCTGTTAAAACACTTTCGATATCACCGGATGCCGGTATCTTCTGTGTCCGTAGCTTCTGTAATTGTCGTGTATCTGGTGCTGGTTTAAAATAAACACGAAATATTTTCTTGTGCTTTGTGTTTAAGTGGGAGTTAAATAGGCGCTTGATTAGTTGGGGAGCTGATAAGATTCGAGTTTGACGAATTGGATGTTGTTGGAGAGATAAGGGTTTTGGTTTTTTTTTTGATAGTTCATATTCATACTAAATGTTATGTAATAATTGCAAAAATAAATTATTTCAGAGTTAGTACCATTCTTCAACTGTCTTATCGTTAATATACATATAATTTTGTCATCTTCTTTTATTGCTTCTTGTCAATACAATTTAAGATTTTCTGCTGTTTCCTATTTACAAAAAACTTTCGTTTTCTTATTTCAATATAGTTTTCATTTGTCGCATTCTGGAAAAAAACCTTTTGTCAAAATGTTAACCTGTTTTGTTATAGTGAATTTTTTTGGCTGGAATTCAAACACCATAGTTGTAGGAGCCACAGAACATACATACTTTTATGGTGGAGACAGACTCCCTACATTCCTTGACATAGCAATTCTACACAACGTGGGTCAACACCACAACACACTCAATGAACAAGGGTGAATCAAATCACAACCTAGTTGTATTGACTCTCAAAATGAAACCTACAAGAAAAAATGAACAAGTTGGCCACAATACAAAAAATAGTAAGCAAAACTATCAATACAATAACAACAATTAACACAAAACAAGAACTAGAGGAATTCTAAACCTAGAAAATCGATACAAAATGCTATCGAGGCCAGAACCACAGAAAACACCAACAGTTATGGGAAAGTTCAAAGAAATCAGCAATGAGCTAAAAGAACTAACAAACGAAAAACCAGGAAAGGAAGAGGGGCCAAGACTACAAGAAAACAAGATGACAAAAGAATTGCTAATGAGCTAAATACGGAAGTCAAAAAACAATTAATAGAAGAACATCGAAATGAAAATTGAAACAACTATATCCAGCCACTAAACCCAAATAAATATGCGTTCTGCAATTTATCTAAAATACTAAAAAAAAAAGTACCAATTCCACCCTTACATGGAGAAAATGAAATTGTGTACGTAGAAGAAGACAAAAGCAAAAGGTATGAAAAATACGCTAGAAAGAGGATGTAGGAAAAATTATCATTTCGATGAAGATCTCGACTTTACAGAAGAAGTGGAAAGAAGATATAGGGCAATAAAAAGAAGGAGCAACATAGATAGATAGATAGATAGATAGATAGATAGATAGATAGATAGATCTTTATTTAAATAGAAACCCTAATATACATACAATATAAAGAATATATACATAGATATTACCCATACATCCCCTGAAGAAGTCAGACAGCTGATCAAGCGTACTAACGCCAAAAAAGCTCCAGGACCGGACCATATTACGAATAGAATAGTAAAGAATCTGCCAACAAAAGCAATAGTATACATATAATCAACCACATCATAAGATTAAGACATTTTCCTGAAAGATGAGAGGAAGCTCACCTAATAATGATCGAAAAACCAGGGGAAAATGTCACATATCCACGGAATTATCGGCCGGTAAGCTTATTACCAGATAATAATCAGAAAATACAAGATGCAGAAAATACAAGAATTAAATCCTTTAGAGAGACAGAAGATCACAATAGATGAAATTAAATATGCTATCAAAAACTATAAAGATAATAAGGCAGCTGGATTGGATGAAATACGAGTAGAACTTTTAAAACTAGTTATTGGAAGAGGATAACTTGGAAGTATTGGAAGATTTATTCAACACGGTGTACGATAAGGGAATAATACCATAAGAGTGCCTGCAGTCAGCATTTATAACCAATCCTAAAAAACAAGCAGCAAAAGAGTGTTCTGATTATCGAACACTCAGCCTCATGAGTCATGCATTAAAAGTACTGCTAAAAGTAATACATAAGAGAATATACGAAAGGCTAGAGGAGGATATTAGCGAGACGCAGTTCGAGTTCCGAATTGGAATGGGTACTCGAGAAGGACTATTTGCCATCAACATATTGATTCAATGATGTCGGGATGTAAACGTTGATCTACACTTGTGCTTCGTTGACTACAAAAAAGCTTTCGATAAAGTAAGAGATAAAAAAACTAACATTAATACTTATGAACAAGCGCATTGACAGTAAAATCATAAATATAGTCCACACATTATATTGGAATCAAAGTGCCATAGTTCAAATTGATGGGCAACACTCAGAAGAAATGAAGATCTGCAGAGAAATTAGGGATGTGTTTTATCGCCACTTTTGTTTAACTTATATTCTGAAGAAATTTTCCCAGACACGCTCAATAATATCGAAGCGGGAGTTACCGTTAACGAAAAATTATTTATCAACTTACGATATTGTTCTGAGAAAATTGTTCTGAGGTACATATTTAACTGCAGAAGTCAAAAACAAGGTGAAAGTATTGATCCGTTTGTTACAGATTTAAAAAATCTCGCAAAAGGTTGCAATTTTAGTACTTTAAAAGATCAGTGATCAGAGTTAAAAGGTCTGTGGAGTGCAAGACTCGAAATTACGAGAGAGACTACCAAGAGAACGCACGCTGACGCTAAATAGTTGTCAAGAAATATGTCAGGCTACATAATTGGCAGAAATGCAAACCAAACAATTCCGTAACCAGAGGCCATGGTACAAGCTGTGAATAATAAAAAAAGTTTACTTTAAGTTCAGTACTGAATTTGAAAACAAACCACATGAAGACATACAAAGCAATAAACAGCAATCATGTTGTAATAAATGTGCTAAATTTCATATGCCAAATAGATGTCCAGCTTATAGAAAACAATGTACAACTTGTAAGTATTAGGAGCATTTTGTTAAGATGTGTAGAAAATGCAAAAACGTACATAAAATAAATGAAACACAAGATGATGAAAGAAATATTAAACATTTTTTTTTGTTGGTTTGGTTAACATAGAAACACGTAACATTTGTGCTGTAGGCCAGGAAGAGTTGTATACACTAAACATTATTGACAAAAGGACAGTTAAAATATTGAAAGCAGTAGTAAAACCTTTCACAATGAAGTGATTGATTTTAATGTTCCCTGTGTACTAAGTTTACCGAATATAGAAAGTTTACAAATTTTAAAGAAAATTGTGTGTGTACAAAATAAAGTTGAAAGAATATGCTGTACCGATAGTAGAATCTTGTCGAAGAATACTAATTTATATTGAAAATTGAAAAAAATATAAATAGTGAGCTGGATAAAATGTAAAGAATTATTGTAATAAAGAAAGTTAGGACCAAAAACAGCGTTAGTTCAATGTGGTGATAAAGAAGCCAGACTCATTAAGAATTTGTTTAGATCCCCAAAATGTCAACAAAGAAATTGTAAGAGAACGTTGTCAATTGCCTACATTTAAACAAATCGCAAGTAGGGAAAGCAAAAATTTCTTTCGGATGAGATATTTGAAATTAAAAATCACACTTAATTTTCTCTTGTTTTTTCGCCCCTGTAACTTACTAAAATAAACATTATAGAAGTTTTCAGGGACTTTCGGTCCTCGGTACTAATGTAATTTTTCATCTGGGTTTAAAATTATCAAAAATACTTATTAGTTTTCTCAAGATTCGAAAAAAAAATGAATGCATTTAAAAAGCATTGGCCCTAAATTTTGCGCCTACACTCTACCGGCTTTTATGTTCAGCTACATTTGCATCCCATACTATAATATCATCTTGAAAAACTTGTGCTAGAAAAAGCAAAGAGTGCAACTGTGAGATTTACCCGAAACAAATGAAGATTTGGTTTAAATGAACTAAGGTTTGTGGTTGACATTTTTAATAAAGAAGGTTTGAAACCAGATAAAGATTAATGTTACTCTAAGTATGGAAATTCCCAATGATAAAAAGTATTTGCAAATATGTAGAATTTGTTTGGGTAGATAAACAAGATTTTGAAAGAATTAAACATATATATATATATATATATATATATATATATATATATATATATATATATATATATATAAGACGAATGGATGGACTGAGAACGATGGCGGTCGAAATGCGAGAGGCGGGAGAGGCTGTAGGAACCTCGCTTATATATATATATATATATATATATAATATATATATATATATATATATATATATATATATATATATATGAATGAAATGAGGTTGAATGCTCGAATAAATGAACTTTGAAAATAAGGCTACATTGAAAATAAGGCTATTATCGAGCACAACTTGTGCTCGATAATAGCCTTATTTTCAAAGTTTATATATATATATATATATATATATATATATATATATATGCATTTTTGTATATATTTGCGATAGCATTCCCATACTCTCTACTGAGACCTACTTTCGTCAATGTTTGAAACAGTTTTTTCAGAGGTAGATACCGTATCGTTTACCTTCTCTAAATCTACAAACAATAGGTGGGTATATAGATTTCTTGCCTTTCGTTTTTCGATTAACTGCTGCAGAACGAGTACCTATACCATCAGTGCACGATTTCATCATCATCATATAACGGGGGTTTTACGGCGATTGCCGCTTCCCGCATTTCAGCCTCCATCTTTTCCTATCTCCCCAATCTCCCTCTTCTAAGCCTCTAGATTGCATTGTTTTTGTAATTTCTCTTCTCCAGGAATTTGGTGGTCTTCCCCTTTTCCTTCTTTCTGGCGGAACATACATTAAGGCTTTCTTTGGCCACCGCTCCTCCTCCATTCTCATCACGTGACCATACCATTGTAATTGCCTTCCTTGTATTCTATCTGAAAGAATATCTCTAATTTCTGTACGGTTTTGTATTTCCTCATTCCTGATTCTTTCCATTCTCGATACTCGACATGACCTTCTAAGATAATCCATTTCCACAACGTCTACTTTATCTCGTTCATTCTTTGTCATCGTCCAACATTCGGCACCATATGTGGTAATTGGTTCTACAATTGCTCTGTATACGCGAAGTTTGGTATTTCGCAGTGCACGATTTCCCTGCACGAAATCCATTTTTTCTTTTATGTCTTCGTATTCTGATTATATTCTTTCTTCTATTATTTGACCGTACAACTTCCCCACTGAGCTGATAACAGTTATTTTCTATGATTAGAGCATTTACGTTTTCCCCTTTCTTGAATATTGACCTGATGTATCCAATGTTCCAATCGTCAGGGATATTTTGTCCTTTTAAGCATTTGTTAAATAGTTGAACCAACATCCCATGTAATATTTTTGGTCCATACTTTACCAGCTCAATTGGGATGTCTCCAGCTTCTGCTTCTTTACCGTTTTTCGATTTTTTGAGGGCATCGTTAAATTGTCCGGTTGTTATCTCAATTATTTGTGTGTGTTCGGATATTTTTCCATTTCGATCTCTTGGAATTTACATCTATCCTCTGTCAATAAGACCTCATAATGGTGTTTTCACTATTTCAGATCTATTAACTGTAAGTTAGATTTTTTCTTTCCTATCCTCCGGAGAGGTTTTATTACCTTCCAAGCTTGCCCAACTCTTGTTCCACCCATATACCTATCCAGCTCTGCACCTTTTCGATCCTACATCTCATATTTGCTTTTTACTACTTCACTTTTTACATCTCGATTTAATTTTTGATATATCTTGTGATCTTCCTCCTTTCTCGTTGACATTTATTTATGATAAGCAGTTTTCTTCAGAATTAGATTAAGTAGGTTACATGGTAGGTTACTCGAGAGGCACTTTTTGCAATACAACTTCTCTTTCAAATATGTAGAGACGTGAATTGTGATATATATGTGTGTTTTGTTGATTACCAGAAAATGTTCGATAGAATAAAACATGACGAACTGATGAAAATATTAAATTCAGGTCTAGACAGCAGAGATCGCCGTATAATAAACAATATCTATTACGAACAAACTGCAGCTGTTAGAGTTGGGGATCAGTTAACAAACTATATAAAGATGAAAAGAGGTGTACAACAGGGATATATATTGTCCCCATTATTGTTCGATATATATTCAGATAACATTATAAACCTAGCGCTAACGGACATAGACGAGGGAATACTTATAAACGGAGAACGATTGAACAACATAAGCTACGCTGATGATATTGTCATTTTTGCAGACAGTCTTAAAGGTCTGCAGACACTTATCTCCAGGGTGGCAGAAGTAAGTAGCAGGTTTGGGCTTAATTTTAACATCAAAAAAACAAAATAATTGGTTATAAGCACAAATAGGATACCACCTGGTCAATTACTAATTAACCAACAACCTATAACACAAATCACCAACTTTTGTTATCTGGGTGCAAACTTAAATGAACAGTGGGACCAATTGACGGAAATTAAAATAAGGATCGAGAAGGCAAGATCAGCTTTCGTCAAAATGAAAAAAATCTTTAACGGTCACGACATAAAATTGGAAATAAAAGTTCGTTTACTAAAATGCTACGTATTTTCCGTTGTTTTATATGTCGTGGAGTCATGGACCTTAACTGAAGAATCACCAAAGAGACTTGAAGCATTTGAGATGTAGTGCTATAGACGCATGTTGAGGATTTCCTGACTAGTCAGAGTTACCAACGAAGAAGTACTACATAGAATCGGTAAATAGCGCGAACTAGTCGTTACCATAAAACGTCGCATACTGGAATACTTGTGCCATATATTGCACAATAAATAATGAGATGACCTACTTCGGACCATACTTCAAGGTAAAGTGCATGGGAAAAGAGGTCCACGAAGAAGAATATGCTGGCTGCATAACCTGCGAAAATGGTTTAACTTAACCACTACCGGACTTTTCAGGGCAGCATTTAACAAAGTCAAAATAGCCATGTTAGTGTCTAACATCCATAACGAATAGGCACCAGAAGAAGAAGAAGTTTACATGGTACTGCCTACCATCAAATCTTAAAAGTTACAATTCTTCGAACATATTATGTGAAATGAATCCAGATATGCTCTCCTTCAAGCCATCCTGTAAGAAAAACTATTTGGAAAACGAGGTCCAGGAAGAAGAAAAACATCTTGGTTAAAGAACCGCAGAATCTGGTTCAATACAACATATGTGCAGCTTTTCCGCGCTGTTACAGATAAGATAAACATTGCCATGATGATCGCCAATATTCGTAACGGATAGGCACATCAAGAAGAAGAAGAAGGTTACATGTATTTTTTTTAAGGGAAATGTCATGAGTGACAACTGAGAGGTGACACATGACAAGATCATTATTGTAATGGGGATTAGGAGGGGAATAAATGTTTACTAATAAATGTTTTATTTACATCTATTTAGTTTAAAACAACAACTTCACAGTATTTCTTTTTTTAAATAAAATTTATTAACTTTCTACCTTTAGGTTTTTTATACCACACATGTATGCCATATATGAACATTTTAAATGAACACGTAATTATTTTAATAAAAACTGCTTGGATTAATTAGCATTCTTCCCTGAAAGTATGATGTCAGAAAATCCTTGATATTGGTAAACCCAGATACATAAATTGTTGTATTTCTTTGGTAAATACATTCTGAAAAATATTTTATCCGTTATTATATCATTGCTTTTAGATATAATATTTACTGTAAACATTCAATATCAATAACTAAATACGAAGATATGTATTTTTTGAGAAAAACAATTCGAGAAAATCATCAAACGACGATACTATCTTGTTTTGGTAAATTTAACTAATCAGTAGCTCCATGAATTATTTTATTGTAAACAATAACAATCTTAGCTTGCTGGTAAGATATTTAATTGACGACTTAGTAGAAAACTTTTCTTACGATCAAGCGAAGTATTGGTTGCCTATAGATAAGGTAGAGTAGTTTATTTCCACTACTTTTAATATTTTAGTCAACCTTTTTATAATAATTAGATAAGAACTTTTGTGGCATCAATTTGGGGTTAATCGCATATAAACATAATATATAATAATTTTTATTAGCTGGTTGTGTGTCATGTGGTGAAACTTTTCCTATATTAGGTAAAACAAAAACTTATATTTTTTGATTGTGGTCTTTGTAGATATCCGATACCATAAAATATTTTTCTTTGTGTTATTAAGCAAGGTGATCCTTTTTTTTATTTTCTTTTCAGTGGTTCTATAATATAGTAGCAATGAGTATACTCCCTATAACATAGGGAGATTGGGACTCCTTCAGACATAAAAAATTTTACTGTCTACCTCTCTAAATACCTCACCAAATAAAGAAAGAAAATATTCATAAAATACATTGTTCACGCAACTTTCACTATCTATATGCTTTCAATATTAAACACTATACTTGTAAAAAAAATCAAAACCGCTTTTTCAAAACCGCCTGAAGGTTCCCCACTCGAGGACACCATCAGACGGTGATGGGGCAGCTTCAGACAAAATTGGAAAAATGACAACCTCATATAAATGTTTTAGAAATTATTTATTACAATATTTAAAACTATATTATGATACTTAATTAAATTCCTAATGCATATTAAAGTTTTCCAATGAAACTGAAAAAGACAATAATGATTTATGTCGCTTTATATTCTATTCAGAAAGACTTGACAAAAGGGCTACAATTTCTGATAAAAAAGCATTAGAGATATCTGGTACGAAGGTGCAAGAAAAATTTATAATTTACTTTAGACGACATTCTCAAAAATGAAGTTTTAACATTCCCATCATCACATTTAAAAATGATTCTCCCAACATAGTACACATCTTTTTGTTTGACAGTCCCAAATTTAACCAGCACAAAATCTTTAATTTTCAATTCACTTCTGTCAAAATTTTGCTGCAGTTCTTCTAATACTTTATCATCAGAGTTTTTGCCATTTTCATCATCAGTTTCCTTCTCATTCTTATCATTTTCAAAAAATAGTTTTCTTTTTGTAGATTTAAAGTTTGTTTTTTCTCTTTTTATTGATATGTTTTTCTGCAAGAAGAAGATTTTCTGGGGTGTCAGTTATTATTCTGCTTTTCCCCTTTTCTCTTAGTTTCTTGGGGCTAATATTGAGTTTCGATTTTGGATATCCTCGTATCTCCTCATGACTTAAATAACAGCCAGGCTGTTGAGAGGGCATAGGCGTAGAGTTCTGGCAGCTTAATATTGATGGAGTGTCTATTGGTTGCTGAAAGTTTTCGCTTAAAATTTGGGGAGATGAGCGTGGTTTTTCAGATTCTAAAGTTGGTAGACTTGCAGCTAGTTGGCATGTTAGAAGTTCATCAGGAAGAGTTTTATGTGGAGGATAGGTCTCTTATTGACCCAACTGGGAGGAAACATATCGTCGGTCGAAATGTGCCTGTCAACTGAAAATATTCCTGTTTTTTTAAAAGAATTTATAATGCTCTGTGGTTACATGACACGGCCATTTGCTATTCCAACACATGCGGCCACGTGATAGATTCCAAAAAGTTGGCCTGGGTTAGACTTCAACCGTGAATAAATTGCAGTATTATAATATGTTTTAAAAGGTTTCATCAATTCCACATCCAGTGGTTACATCATATGGGTAAAATGGGATGGAACTGTTAGAATGTGCACGCCATTAGCTCTTGCTGGTTCTATTGCCTCAATTGACAAGTGGCTCTTATGATTGTCGCAAATTAGAAGCATTCTTCTCTTTTCAGAGGAACCTGAACATTTTATAAAGTGCTGAATCACATGAACCAAATTGGAAGTGGTCATCCAGCCTAACTGATGAGCCTAACCCAAAGTCCCCTTGCTGCTTCATTTATCATGTGGCTCTTGAAATGCACTCTCGGAAATACTAGAACAGAAGGAATTGTATTTCCAGCTAAATTTATAAACAAAACTATAGTAACCAGAGTTTCTCTCTCATCCGTTACAGCAGCTGCTTCTTGTTTTTGGCCTTTTTGTGCAATCACATGAGAAGGTTCTTACTTAGTTTCTGTTTTTGTTTCATTCATATTCCAAATCCTGGATGAGTCACATAGTTCTGGGTATCTTTTGATTAATTTTTTATAATTATTAAAAAAAGCATTCACATTATGTTTGTTAAAGGACATTGTACGTGCAATACTGCATCCTTCTACAGCACGGAGAGATAATCTTGGGTGGCGTTTCATAAAACAGTATAGCCAGTCCTTTCCTGCCATTCTCGGAGCTTCCCAGTTTTTAGGACAGTCAATATTGTTCATTTTGGCCATCGCATGTGCTAGTTTTCGAGTTTCTAGGTTGTTAAGATCATAAAACATTTTTGAACACTTAATTAAATATGCCTCAAGGTCGTCTTCCTTTTTGTCAGTCAAAACATTTCTAGTATCGTTTCTTAATTTCATATCATGTTCGCTATCTGGGTTATCCCCAAACTTCTTAACGTACACACCAACAAGTTAATATTTTAATACAAACTTTTAGCAGCATTTCTTATCCATGCTTTTAAGCATGTTATTTCAAAAAGGGTATCTCTTTTTTCCTTTGCTTTTTGTCCGTTAGTGCCTCGTACCCTTTTGTCTTAATGTACCCCGACTCGATGTGTCCAGACTAAATGTAAAAATATAACCTAAAAGTGCCATCAGTAGACTTCGGCAAATATGCATATTGCATATTTTGCATATTGTGCATATTTTATGCAAATATTTCATATTTTGACATATTTGTATAAAAGTTTGCATAAAGTGCATAAAAGTTCAGATTTTTATACTGTATTTGAAAATTTTTAAACATACCAATTTATTTCAATTCTTGTATAAAATTTTGTAGTCATTTTAATCAAGAAATGATCTAAGTACGTAATCTCTACAGGTACAAAACATTTACAATTTCAAAGAAGATCAATTTAAGTAGCCCTCAACATTCTTAGAAAGTCTCGGTCACTGAGGCATTCAGTTATTGGATAATCGCTAAGGGTTCGCTCATTTGCATTTTATGATCTAATCCCCAAATCTATCTACAATTTATTGTATCTCAACAGCAGGTAAACGGCTAATAGTTTTGTTCCTAATTTAGGGATTTTCCAAAATCTCCCAGTTTATTGAATTAGGTACCTAAACATTTCTAATTTGATGCTCAGATTTGTAAATCATTTTTGTTTTGATATTCAAAGCGTAAACACTCGTTGTGCGTAACAAAAAGGAAGATTGTGATTTTATAATGCCTAAAACAACCAGTGCTTCAACTTGGATTAAACCTTATAAAGAGCTGTCTATGGATATGGGAAAAATCTACTGTTCAGTCTGTGGCAAAATTGTAAGTATCTAATATTTTCTATTAAATATCTAATATTTCATACATACAGGGTGTTTCCAAATGACACTTACAACGTTTGACTGTAGATACTTCTCGAAAAATTGAACAAATCGATATAGTTAATGAGGGGTCAAACTTATTTACTTTTCGAAATACAGGGTGTTAAAATTAAAAAAAATTAAATTCTTTTAGTTAATAATAACAATAACTTTAAAACCAATAAACGTATTTACTTGAAATTTAGTACTCGTAGGTTGTTTTTAAATGAAAAATAGCTTCCTTTAGTGAGAAAAAATTGTCCATGGTACAATACAATGGTGTGTATTTAGAAAAATTTTTCACCTTTACTTTTTTTTATGAAGTCAGCTATTCTAAAACACAATTATTTTTATTGTAATTGAATTAACAAAAAAAATCTTTTGTTGAATTTTAAAATAAGTTATAATATGATGTACTAATGGTTAGTAACAAAAACTAATTTGTGGCTTAATACTGCATTTAAAACACTTAGCGAGTGTTTTTTTTTCCAAACCAGTTATTTGAGTAACCAAAAACACCTTGTATATTTTTATATTTTAAAGGTTGGGTTAAAATAAAGGTTTTTATTTTTATTTATAGATAGCATGTGAGAAGAAATTTCAGATAGACCAACATGTGAGAACTGCTTCACACATTGCAAAAAAAGGAAAAATAATAGGAAAACATCAAACTTCAATGGCTAAATGTTTCCAATCTACTTCAAAAAAATTAGATGAGCAAGAAACTTTTAATGAAGACTTGTGTCGCGCATTAGTGTCTGCAAACATACCGCTTTCAAAATTAGCAAATGTAAATTTTAGTTCGTTTCTAAAAAAATATTGCAAACTTAATGTTCCAAGTGATCGGTCTCTAAGAAGAAATAATGTGAACGGGCTATACTCGTCGGTGTTAATTAATATTAAGGAAGAAATTGCAGATAATTATTTTTACATATCTGTAGACGAAACCACTGATTCCTCAGGAAAGTATATTGCTCATTTATTGATTGGTGTTCTTAAAGAAGATACCTTACCAAAATCTCATCTTATTTCATGCCAGCAACTTGAGAAAACAAATGCTTTAACAATTTCGCGTTTTATACAAGAAACATTAGCAACCTTTTTTCTTCCGACAACTATTCCTTCTAATAAATTACTGCTTATTTTATCGGATGCTGCTCCTTATATGGTGAAAGCAGGACACAATTTAAAAATATTTTTCCCAGATTTAATACATGTTACTTGTGTAGCGCATGGATTAAACAGAGTTGCAGAGGAAATACGAAAAAAGTTTCCTCTTGTAAATACCATGATATCCAGTGTCAAAAAAGTATTTCTTAAATATCCTATAAGAGTTCAACTTTATAAAGAAATGCTACCTAACATTCCTCTTCCACCACAACCTATTTTAACGCGATGGGGAACATCGTTAGAAGCAGCTAATTTTTATGCAGATCATTTTGTTAAAATAAAGAACATAATTGATACGTTAACAGATGAAAGTTCCCAATCTCTTTTGGATTAAAAACAAACTTTTCAGAGTAACTTGCTTCAACAAGAACTTTCATTTATAAAATCAAATTTTAGTTTTGTTCAAAAAACAATTACTCAGAATCACCAAAACTGTCATTGTTCGAAAGTACAGCATTAATAAAAGAATTTGCGTCATGTTGTCGGAACGTTAGAGGTAATATTGGAAAAGATATTTTAAAAAAATTTGAAGCTACTATGGAACAAAATAAAGGTTACCATATTCTTTCTGAAGTAGTCAGTGTTCTAGCTGGAAACATTTCGGAAACAATTAATGTAGAACCAAATGTTTTGGTTAGTTTGAAAAATGCTTCCGTTACTTCAGTTGATGTTGAACGAAGTTTTTCCATATATAAATATATGTACTCAGACAGAAGCCACAAGTTTTTGTTAGAAAATTTTGAACACCACTTGGCCATTTATTGTTACCATAATTCTAAATAAGTTTATTCATACTTAAAAACGATGTAGTTACTTAAAATAAATGTAAATCTTAATGAATAGTAGGAAATATTTAGTTATGTACACTTTTTTTTTTAAATAAAATTGTTACTATTTTACGATTTTTTTATTTATTTGTATGCATATTTTGTAAAATATTTGCATATTTTCGGGTAAACACGTGCATATTTATGCGCATATTTTCTACATTTTTATTTGCATACTTGCCGAAGTCTAGCCATCAGTAACAAATTTGAATAGTACAGGTTATTCAGCAATAAATGGACTAAAAGCTGGTAGCAATGTTAATCATCCTAAGCCTTATCTTCTAATAAAAAACTCATCTTACCTTCAACCACCAAAAATAACTTTCCACTTTATGGGATGAAACCTTTTCTGCACTGTTCTATAGACTAAACTACAATAGTGAGAGTAGTAATTGAATGTTTTGATGTCAGTGTTGCCAACCCGAGTCCCTAAATTTACCCACAATATCAATGTCTGAAGCTGCACCCTCTCTGAAGGAACCCCGTTCTCTCCTACATACATTAAGTGTTTATATATACAATAGCTGATCCCTTTTCCAGCTGTTGCTTTAAACTTTCGTTTACGCTTCTATATTTTGAATTTTTGATCCTTTTAGTTGTAAAAATTTTTGCAAAAACTGAAAATAACAAACCTTTACTTTATTGGTTTTTTATTAAACATAAATGGCACAAAAACTTTAATCAAAACTTTGTTGATTCACATGTATTTATATATATCGACGTCGGAGAAATACTGCTCGTTGTTGGTTCAAATACCTTGTTTGGAATTTCATCATATATAGGTTCAGGTTGATATTCAGGAATAGTTTCCTCTGTAACTTCGTTTGTTCTAAACACTGAGGTTGTTCTGTAGCTGCTAGATGGCGGATGGTCATACTCGTATTCCACAATTTCTAGAAAATACAGTTCAGTTAATTTCTAAATATATCTAGTCGATAATTTACAAGAAATCTTGAAAATTCAAGTAAATAAATTAAAAAAAATAATTTTAAAGTGTTTAAAAACACTTTAGAATAGAAATCTACACACATGACGAAATCGAATTAAGCCTAGCTGTGGTAAAAAAGAACTCAATATCAAAACTCTAAAGAGTTTTTCTCGGCAGAATACCAAATGAATTGATAAAAAACGGATCGGAAAAGTTATTCCGTATGATACACAAAATGTTTGAGAGAGCACTGAATGGAGAAGACTTACCGGCATAATGGACCCAAGCATATATGCCATCGATATACAAGAAAGGAAATAGAAAAAACTGTGAAAACTATCGGGGAATCAGCAATATATCGTCTATAGGCAGACTGTATGGAAAGACCATAAAGGAAAAATTAGAAATATATATACAAGATAAAATCGGAGAAGACCAGGCAGGTTTCACAGCGAGGAAAGCATGCTTAGATCACATTTACACGGTCGAACAACTAATAGAAAAAAGAATAGCCAAAAATAGATCCGTCCATCTGGCTTTTGTTGATATTAAGAAGGCATATGACTCATTACCTAGAATCAAGCTATGAGAAGCAATGGAAGACATCGAAGTTCCACGAAGATTAATAAACGCGGTAAAAGCACTTTACAAGAATAGCAAAGTAACTATCAAAACGGGCAATAGAATATGCAGTCCATTTAAAACGGCAAAGGGACTACTAGAGGGTTGCTCCACATCCCCCACCCTGTTCAAAATATTCCTGGAAAAAACCCTGAAACCATGGAAAAGAAAGTGCGAAGGAATGGGTATACCAGTAAGGAACGGATATCTATATACGCTAAGTATTGCTGACGACCAAATAGTGATCGCACAAGACGAGGATGACCTCAGTTTTATGATGAGAAAACTGGAGCAGGAATATAGAAAGAATGGGATGGAAATAAACCTACAGAAAACTGAATAACTAACAACGGAGAATACAGAAATAAAACAGCTGGAAATAGACGAAGGTAAACAAATCAAAGGAACAGACAAGTATAAGTATTTAGGTTTCATAATATCAAACAAAGGAACAATGGAGGAAGATATAAAAAATATACTAGGACAAACAAGAGACTGCATACGAAAATTGAACCCGGTACTATGGGATAAGAACATCAGCATGAAAACAAAGAAAAAAAATATATATAATACCACGACAAGATGTATCCTCACTTATGGGTGTGAAAATTGGACAATAAATAAGAAAACCAAAAAAAAATAAGAGCAAGAGATGGAATTCCTAAGGAGAAGCTGTAGAGTAACAAGAAGAGATAGAATAAATAACATATAGATTATGAGGAGAATGGAAATGAGCTCCGACATAATAGACGACATCGAACAGAAGAGGTTAACCTGGTACGGACATGTCAGAAGAGCAGACCAAAATCGGTGGATAAATAGAATAACAGAGTGGAGCCCGATAGGAAGAAGAAAGAGAGGCAGACCCTGAAGATCTTTCAGAGATGAAGTAGACGAAGCGATAAGAAGAAGAAACCTACAGGAAGGGGACTGGCTAAACAGGAAAAATTGGAGAAAACGGTTGAGTGACGGAATACAGTAAAAACTGTGGAAATCCTTGTATACATATACATACATATATATATATATATATATATATATATATATATATATATATATATATATATACATATACATATATATATATATATATACATTATATATATATATATATACATATATATATATATATATATATATATATATATATATACATTATATATATATATATATATATATATATATATATATATAAACACTCACATTTTTTTTATTTAAATTAAATTGTCTCGGCAACTATTGGCCATTGACACTGGTAGGTACAAAGATTATTACAATTTGTTTACATACATATAAAATTTGTTTATATACAAGTTAGGAGACATTAGCTACGTATTAATATAATAATTATGCTAAGTAGTAAAAGTGACAGTCTTTTAGGTAACGAATTTTGGCATGTTTGTAAAACCGAGTAGGTCACTTAAATTATTTTGAGAGTTGTAGTAGTCTCTTTGAGGTCTATAGTGGACACATTCTAGTAATATATTACTAAAACACCATTTCTTGACTGCTTTTGGCAGATACTGTGTATGCACTGTACAATAAAATGTATTAAGTATATATTTCTGATTAAATTAGTCGAAGAGAGAGAATCGGTGCCTATTGCTAATGATTTCTCATTAGTAATATGTCAGTCCAATGCCTTGAGTATTCCGTACAGTTCAGCTGTATGTATACTGCATCTGAGAGAAAGCCGATATAATTCTACTGCTGTATTTGAGGTGCTGAGGGCACAAACGACAGCCTGTTCTTCTTTGGACCTTTCTTCTTTTTATCTTGGTTTAAGCTGTAATGGACAATAGGTACCTTTTTGGTCTACTGGTGAATTCTGGAGTTGTGTGTTAGATCTGTATCTTTTAGCAGTTTTTAAAATTTGTGAGAAAGAATGTGGCCAAGGGTGATTATTCTCTGGGTCAATGTGGAGAGTATTAATTAGTTTAATTACTGCGTTTTTTTGGATTAGCAGAAATTCTAGAGAAGTAAGACAGTAGTAAATAAAAAGTGGGTGTTCTGAAGATTCGAAATAAAGACATTCAGGACTTCTGTCGAAAGCATATATGTAGAGAATGCTGCCGTAATCCAACCTAGGGTAGATCAAGTTTCTGTAAATTCTTCAGAGGACTTTCTCCTCTGCCCCTCATTGATGATGAGCTAGAGTTTAGAAGATATTATTTCTATTTAGACAGTTTGTACAAAAAATAATTATTTAAAAAATAAATTTATATCTTTTCGGTTAAATTCGGGGAACGAGGTGGACATTGAATAAACCTTTTTCCAATTAATCGATTTGGAAATATTTATTAAAAATAATTTCACACATTATTAATAAAAAAAATGGAGAATCTTCTTATTAAAACCAGATGTTATTAGAAGGTACAGTTGCGGTCACGGAATAGTTTACACCTTACTTTTTATATTGTAATACTGTAAAATTGCAGTGTCGTACGGATTTGATAAATGTCAAAGTCAAAAAATTTCAAAACGTCAATGCTTTCGCGAGTGTTCAACAATAAAATAAAAGTATATTAAACTCTTCCAAAATGGTTAGAATACATTTGAATTATGCGCAAAAAGCAAGAGCAATTGCCAAACTCGAAGAAGGTTGGTCACTAAGGCAAGTTGCTGCTGATTTGAACGTGAGTCATATGTGCATATGAAAGATTAAACAAAGATGGGATAATTTTCACTCTATAGCACGGTTGGGCGGTTCAGGAGGGCAGAAGATTTCCACAGATCAACAGGATGAGATGTTAGTAGATTATTTGAGAGAATCTCCTTTTGCCACAGCTCAAAAGGCAAGAGAAGAGGCAGCGTTTCCAGGCAGTATTCGCACTGCACGTCGAAGAATTAAAGCAAGTGGACTGCTAAATTGTGTAGCTGCACGGAAACCTTTTTTGACTGAGGATCACAAGAGGAGACGAGTTGAATTTTGTAATGAATTTATAAACCGCGATGAGAATTTTTGGTCTAGGGTTGTATTTTCCGATGAAAAAGTATTTCAGTCGTATAATAATGGTCGAATAAGAGTTTATAGTCCGAGAAATCATAGGTATGATGAACAGTATACGCATCATTTAAGAAATAGTGGAGGATTCTCTGTCAACGTATGGGGATGGATAAGTGCCGAAGGCCCGGGCGTTTGTTATCATGTAGAGGAGAAGTTAACAGGATTATATTACAAACATATTATTGAGCACACAATGTTGCCATCGGTGATCCAGAGATTCCCCAACAACGACTTTATCTTCCAACATGACAATTGCCCGGTGCATACGAGTAGAATTGTTCGAGAATGGCTAGAAGAAACTGATGTTAATGTTCTTCCGTGGCCTTCCCGTAGTGCAGACTTTAATCCCGTCGAAAATGTGTGGGCAGAGTTAACAAAGAAACTAAATGAAAGAAACCTTAGACCACGGAATAGAATTGAATTATGGGAGGCAATTGAGCAGGCATGGGAAGAGCTTGTTAACTATAACATGAGGGGATTGGTGCTATCTATGAACAGAAGACTGCAAAATTGTATTGACAAGAATGGGGCTTCCACCAAATATTAATTATTATTTATCATTGTTTATCGTTATTTAATATAAAATAGATTTAAAATAAAATGCATATTAAAAAAAAAGACTTCTTTATTTTCGTTATTAAGATCATAATCCATTTTATTTCAAAAACTGTTTTCTATATTTTTCATTTTGTAAAATATTTTTATATTTTAATTTTAATCTACCTATTCTAGCTAGTACACCACTGGCAACGTCACTTTGACGTAAAAGGTGCGTTTAAACGAAGTAAAAATTTAAAAAATGGGCTCCTAGATACGTGAACCTGTAAACTATTCCGTGACCGCAACTGTACATTCGGATCATCTTCATTAGAGAACATGACTGCTAAGATTGGGATAAGACCAAAACATAAAAAGCTTAAGTTAATATCTGCATTCAAATTGCCATCGAAAAAATATGGGCTTACTGTTTGATTAAACATTAACTTTTTTGTGACACTTCTTGAAACTAATGTCAATTTTTTGGACTCCAAAAACGTCTGTATTTTATTTGGTAACGGTTCCGTTGAAACAAAATATTACTTCGTTAGAAAATACGATACAGTTTTTTTCAAGCAAACTTACAATCATTTGACAAAATGTTGTTCTTCTGTCAGTGATCTGCCTACAATTCTTGTATGATAATAACTTTAAAGGATACTAATTTTATTTTTAAGAATTCGATGAATTGCAGATTTAACAATGTTAAATTATTACTCTAAAGAGCTAACCGAAGCACTAGGATTATCTACAACACTCAACATAACATTCTGACGATCATTTTCATGATCTAGGCAAATGTCTAAGGCTCTGAATTGTATCGAATATTCCACTGTCTTTTACAGGCATAGAAATTAGTCGATTTCCTCCGTAAGTTTTCTATCGGTAATTCTCATGCATTAAGCCCCTTGCTTTCCTCTGGCCGCGCATTTTTGTAATCTCTTTATTTTTTATCTTGTTACATTTGCTGTATTCTTTCGTTTAAGACTTTTAAGACTTTTAAAACTTGCTACATTGTCGCCCATTTAGGTTGCATTTTAAAGTTTTGTTACAGTAAGACGACAATTTGGAATATTTAAATGTAAATAACCCAAAGAAACCTAAAGAATAAAATACTAGACATTTCGTTACCTGGTACAGCTGAATGATATATAGTGGCTGAAAAAACAGCAACCTGATGATTATTTTCAGCCTTCAAGCCCTGCTCAACTTTCCTCTTTCTCAATATGTTTACCACCAAAATAACAACCACTATCATCAGTGCTAGCAGTACAGTAATACCAAATAGAGCAAAATCGTTGAAAGACACTCTATTCTCAGGTATATCTCGGTTGAGATAATCTTCCTTACCAACAGGTTTGATGCTGTTGTTTTCGTGTACATCACTTTTAAGTCTTCCGTATTCTACTTCCACTGGGATCAGAAGACCGTCGTTGGTTGCTATAGAGCCGTTGGAGAAGATTCTGGTTGTATACTTGCTTTTCTCTGTACCAACAGGTGGTGAAGTCAAACCAGACATCGTTGGGTTCTGTTTCTCAGTGGATGATAAGATTTTTGTCACTGCATGAACTGTGGGTACTAATAAATTATCAGCGGTAGTTGGAGTTTGCTCGGTTGCTCCTATTGTACTTACGGTTTTGTTTGTTGAAGAAAACGAAACAGTGCCAGAAACAGATGTAGAATTCGTTGTTGTGCTTTTAGAACCTGTGTCACTTGGGTATAAGATTTTGTTGATATTTTGTTCAACATTATCTTCAGTTGCACTTTGCGTTTTCTTAGTGGTCGTTGCTATGGTACTAGTTGTTTTAATGTTTTCCTCTGTTATCACTATTAGCTTTGTTGATAATTTTGGCACTGTTGGTATTATAGTTGGTATTGTTGGTACCGTTTTTATTGTTGGTACCGTTGGGATTGTCGATACTGTTGTCGGTACTGTAGGTATTGTTGGCACTGTTGGTTTTGTTGGTACTGTCGACAATGTTGATACTATTGGCACTGTTGATAGTGTTGGCACTGTAGTTAATTTAGTTACAGTTGTTGATAGTGTAGTTGATGTCTTAGAAATTTCGGTTGGTATACTAGAACTTTGCTCCATACATACTCCATTAATAGAGTCACAAGAACGGCTGTTACATTCACAAGTTCTTGCACAATTTGGACCCCATTCGCCATTGCTGCATACTGAAAATAAATGGTTTTTTTATTTATGTGTCATAACGTGACAAAAAAGGGAGAAAATAAAAATTAGTAGAAAATAGCCAGAAGGTTACACGAACCTTAGCCAGAATGTTACACGAACTTTACTTTTAGCAGAATATAATGTTTTTTTTTTTAATTATAAAATAGTTACCTAGCTCACAACTGTTTCCTTTAAAGCCAGCTAGACAATTGCAGTGTCCATTTTCACATATTCCATTGATGCAGCTAGGGCAAGATGATATACAGTGATCATCTTTTTCTACAAAATTGGCACAGCACTCTTCAACTACTTTGGTTTGATTCTTTTCCTAAAATATCAAACAAACCATATAGATATTGTCCATAACAGTATCCAAGCGAATCATAAGCTCATAAGAAAGAATCAAAGAGAATTCTTCAGAGAAGTTCTAATACCCGCGTAAAAAATTCTAAGATGATGTAGGCCGAAAGTTAAAAGTTGATCATAATGCATTTTTACAGTAGTAAGGATTCAAAACAAACTACAAACCACGTCGTCTTGATTAGATTTTGTTATGTAACCAATACTAATGCAAGCTCATACTTAGACCGATAATTTTTTGACCACATCCACGCCCCATCTATTCAAATATAGTAATTCTTAAGAAGTAGCTGAATAAATCACAGTTTCTTCACCGTCAATGGTACCTACTCATTATTCATTCAAATCATTTCCTTGATACAAACATTAAGTAATTATTTGATGGATATTAGGCCAGTCTTCATAAACAAGTTATTTTTTAAGCATATAACACGTAGATTATTACTTATAGAGGAAACTAACATCTAATTTTTAGGGAGTTACCAAAATTGTGTGGCGTTTTTTTAATCGAGAAACTTCACGGAAATTAATTTATAGCAGCGTTTCTCAACCTGTGGGGCGCGCCATAACTCTACGTGAGTTAAACATATCTATAATTACTAATAAAAAAATGAACTCACAGAAAAACAAGCAAATTAATACTTATACTTATATTACAAAAAATTAAGTAAATACAGTACACGTTTAAACTAATAGGGGAAACATGCCTATGATGACATGCTGCCTTTGATGGCATACCACGTGTAAATTGTAAATCGTTTCCTGTCGAATGATATCGGCTGCATAGGCATGCGCATAGACAGTGTTTATTTGCAACGATAAAGTTAGTTACAAACACTTATTAGTTCCACAGATAAGTCTGTAACGGAAAGTGTAATTTGTTGAGAGTTGAACTATTATAACGCACGTCAACTTAAACAGTTTTTTGCCGCTTCTTGTCTGAAATTAAAATATCCAAAGTAAGTATGCAATTTTGATTAGTATTCAGCTTCTATTATGCATTTTAACATCTGCCATTGTGGTGCTAGTAGATAACGCTCTGCTTTAAATCTGACACATACTTGCCTATGACGGATGTGTTCTAATGATGACACCGTATGCCATTATGTGCACATGTTATATGCCATCAAAGGAAAATGAATATTAATTGCAAAAATTTCAAAAACTCAACTTTTTATTTATAATAAGGTAAAAGTAGATAATTAATACCATTTTGTAGGATTTTTTAAACAAATTTGGAGCTTTCAAATCGCACAAAATCTTCAATAGTAAATTTAAATGTATATCTGAAATATCCGTAAAGGTTTAGTACAATCCTTAAAAATTGGATTGTCGTTATCTAGTTATACCTTGAACAGTCGAATATCCCCTAATATCAGATATAAAGGCTTTGTTTTGTTGCAAGGTCTTTGTTACTATGAAGACTACCAAGAAACATAGGCAGGAGTGGTCGGAAGAGAACATGAATATGGCAATTCAACACATGCAAGAAAACCAGATGGGGTGGCTGTTGGCTTCCAAAACTTTCAATGTTCCGACTACGACACTCCGTAGACGTTTTGCAAACAACTCCTGTGAAAGAAAAGGAGATTATGGTAGCCGAAGAAATAAACTACCTCCTCATCTTGAGCAAAAGGTAGCTACTCATGTGATTGATATGGAAACAAGATTTTTTGGTCTCAAAACACTAAATTTGAGACGATTAGTTTTCGAACGTGCTGAGAGAAATAATATCAAACATAAATTCAACAAAACGACTCGTCTTGCTGGAAGGAAGTGGGTGAGGGTTTTTTTTTAAAGAAATAGTACCATTTCACTCAGAACACCATAAAATACATCTCTCGCGCGAGCACAAACATATTAAAGCATATTTTATCTCTTTAGCAAAAATTTTAAAAACATACAATTTTACTATTACTTTATGCAACTAGACGTAGATGGTTAGGGGTCTTGATTTGTATCTCTGATTTTGGAGAAACGTACCCGCTGACATTTTTTATCAAAGTTAGGCAATCTTGTTCTTTTTTTTGCCGTCACGGGTCATCAGAATCAGAAATCTCGTTATCTGAGGGCTCGTAGTCGCTTACATCCGGCGAAAAATTGTGTTCATCTTCAGAAAGAACCTCGTCCCACAATTTCTGGAATCTTTCATGTTGACGTTCGTATTCACCCATTCCAAACAATAACCTGAAGACTGGACAAAATCTACAATAACGACCATACATAAAAAAGGCAGCTTCCATAAATGCGACAATTATAGAACTATCTCTCTTATATCTCATGCCAGCAAGATAATGCTACACATAATCAATGAGAGACTAAAAACATTCCTTCAAAGAGAAATTCCACAAGAGCAAACTGGATTTACCAAAGGTAGAGGCACTCGAGAACACCTACTGAATATAAGACAGATAATCGAGAAATCTAGGGAATTCAACATTCCACTATACATCTGTTTTATAGATTACCGTAAAGCGTTCGACAGGGTCAAGTGGAGACACTTATGGCGAATACTAAAAGAAGTAGGCGTACCACAACATCTAATTACGCTTATAACCGAACTATATGAACACACTACTGGATCAGTTAAAGTACTTGACACACTTTCGAACGAATTTCATCCAGAACAGGGTGTCAGACAAGGATGTATACTATCTCCAGAATTATTCAACATATATGGGAAGTATATTATGCGAAGAGCACTTGAAGGATGGGAAAATGGCATCTCAATAAATGGTCATAAACTAAACAACCTACGTTTCGCAGATGACACAGCCCTTCTTGCAAATAGTCAAGCAGAGCTGATAGAACTTATACGACTGATCGAAAACTAAAGTCAAATATTTGGTCTGAAATTAAACATATCAAAGGCAAAGATCATGATAGTGGATAGACTACACAACAATCATCCACACATAACCACAATTGACCGGTTCGAGGTTGTGAGCTCATACTTATATCTTGGATCATTAATCACAAACACAGGGTCATTACAAGAAGAGATTAAACGTAGATGTGATGTCAAATTTTAAGAGCGATAAAGATGAGGTTGATCAACTGCTTAATATTCCCAATACTGACAACGGATGTGAATCTTGGACTCTGAGACAATCGGAGAGAAGAAAGATAGACGCCACTGAAATATTCTGTTGGAGACGAATGTTACGAATTCCTTGGACCGACCGTAGAACAAATAATTCAATTTTAAGAGAGCTAAAAGTTAGCCAACGACTCTCTAGTAAAGTCCATCTCCAACAATTAAAATATTTTGGGCATGTTATGAGAGCAAACAGAGAGAACATGGAAAGACTCATAATACAAGGAAAGGTAGAAGGCCGAAGATTACGAGGAAGATCCCCAACAAGATGGATAGATCAAATTACAGGAATATGCCAAAGACCTATGCATGAATTAAAAGAAATGACCAGAGACAGAGATCTCTGGAGACGGACAATACACGACATCACGTCGACCACTACACTCCCCCTGGGGGGTCAGGATTGAAGAGAGATTCACCCATAATTCACAAACTAAACTAGAAACTACTAAATTAAAAAAAAAAAACTAATAAATTCACAAACTAACTCGAAAATATTCATAAACTATTACGTACGTATTTTATAACCTTACCGGACTGCAGTTTTCATGATACTACCAGTCTAAACACAAAAACGCGTCAAACGCGCATGCTTGATGTATCGGACACGCATGTCCTCTACAGCTGTTCTGAAGAAAACATGTGTTATTGCCATGGGAGACAAATGCTGTCAGACAAAAAAATATTTTTTTGTTTAAAAAATATTAGGATATAAATAAAATACGTTATTAATATGTTTAAAATAATAAAAAAGTTTTAAATAAATTAAAAAACTTAGCCGGCCAATATTAACGGTTTAATATGGTTTCCATTGCACTACTTAACGTGTTAATAATTATTATTAGTGACTCCCTTGGATCTGTCTCGCCCAGGAAAGCTTTTCAAAAGAATGTGTTATATCACAAATAGCCACTTTTAGTTTTTTGTCTATATTCAGTAGAGACTCGTATATGATATATAAAATGACAATATTATACGAAATGCACCTGGTTTCACCAAATCACCAAATCATCCAGAAGCATACATAAGAAATATAGCCGAAACTTTACAGAGTAATAATCCCAAACCTCTAAGTATCGACGATCACAATAAATTAATAACAAACTCAGTTAGAAACGCACAACTCAAATTTTGCAAGAAAAATGACACCAAAAGTGAAAAGATTAGCAAAGATACCAGGGCTCTCATGGAAATACGACGAAACCTAAGCGAGAACGAAAAGGGAAACAAAGACGAATATAAAAAACTAAATAAAAGAATTTCAGCGGAAATTAGAAAAGATGTAAGAAGATATAATACTAATGTAATTACTCAAACAGTAGAAGAGAACAAAGGTTTAAAGATAATGAAAAGAAAACTTACGCATAGTAAAAAGGAAATATACAAGCTGAGAGATAAAGACGGAAAGGCAACAACAGATAAACAAAACATTCTGAAAATAACTAGAGAATTTTATAAAGACCTTTATGCCAGCCAAAGACCACAAGACAATTTCCCGACACTAGTAAAGACTCTCATAAATCAGGGATCGGAAATACTTTTACCCATTACTGTGTTAGAAGTAAGAGCAGCTTTAAAGGAAATGAAAAACCATCGATCGCCTGGTGATGATGGACTCGTTATCGAGGCAATAAAAGCAGGTGGAGAAATTTTATTAAAATCAGTAAGCGAACTGTTTACTAAATGCTTACATGCGGGTACGATTCCAAAAGACTGGAACAATGCAGTAATAGTCTTGTTACACAAAAAAGGCGATATTACTAAATTAGAAAATTATAGACCCATCAGCCTCTTGACACATATGTACAAACTCTTTATGAAAATCTTAACAAAGAGGCTAACACCTAAACTTGATTTCTATCAGCCCAAAGAACAGGCAGGCTTCAGGGCAGGATATGGCACAAATGACCATTTGCATACCATAAAGATCTTAATAGAAAAGTGCATCGAGTACAACATACCACTGGCTCTTGCATTTGTCGATTACGAGAAGGCTTTTGATTCTGTAGAGTTTGAAACAATACTGGAAGCCCTAAATCAAAGCCGAATATATTACAGGTACACGACACTAATTAAAAACATCTATTAGAACGCTACATCAAGTATACGACTGCACGAAGACACAGAAAAATTCAGCTTAGGTCGAGGAGTTAGACAAGGAGACAATATTTCACCAAAATTGTTCACGGCAGCTCTAGAGTCAATATTTAAGGGTACTCAATGGCAAGATATGGGCATCAATATAGATGGAGAAAGATTAAATCACCTAAGGTTTGCAGATGATGTTGTATTAATCGCAGATAACTTACATGATACAGTTTCTATGATGCATTCGCTTAAAAGTCTGTCTGAAAGAGCAGGATTAAAGATAAACTTTGAGAAAACTAAAATTATAACAAATCTCGTAATGAGTGGAAATATAACTATTGACAATAATACCATACAACAAACAGACACTTACAAATATCTGGGACACGAAATCAAAATAAGCACAGACAATCAAACACATGAAATACAGAGGCGAATAGGTCTAACATGGGCAGCATTTGGCAAATTAAGCCATATTCTAAAAAGTTCAATTCCCATGTGTCTTAAGCGAAAGGTTTATAACCAATGTGTTTTACCTGTACAAACTTATGGAGCAGAGACTTTAACACTCACGCAAAAATCTGCGAATAAACTTAGAGTTACACAACGAGCCATGGAACGTGCAATGCTGAACGTGAGCCTTCGAGACCACATAACAAACCAACAAATCAGGCGAAGATCAGGAGTTCAAGACGTCATCGAAAGAACCACGACGCTTAAGTGGAACTGGGCAGGGCACTTAGCCAGAACACAAGATGGACGGTGGACAAGACGTATTATGGAATGGAGGCCTAGAAATTATAAAAGAAGCCGAGAACGACCACCGACTAGATGGACCGATGACATTAAACGTGTAGCGGGAAACTGGCTACAAGCGGCCCAGTGTAGAGAACACTGGAAAGAACTGAGAGAGGCCTATGTCCAGCAGTGGACGCGATTGGCTAATTGATGATGATGACCTGGTTTCAGTCCACTTCTATCAAAAATTTAAAGAGAATTTTATTACTAAATTCTCTCGTGATACACTGATACACGTGATACACAAATCACAGTAAAGGCACTGGTCGGGCTGTGCCTTCCTGAACTTAAAAATGTAGCTACGAAAGCAGCTATGGTCTATAAGCATCTGTGTAACGTAATGGGGATTAGTGACTTCGTTCAGTACGCCACATCATATGTTGCCTTCCACTTTTCCTGTCACTGAAAGCTAGAAACTAATCTCTCGGCCAGCCTTACTTCACTCATCTTTCCTTCTTCAACGTTTAACCTCTATAACTGCGAACCCTGGCTTTCTCACCTGCCAACATATGTAAGGGAACATAGCTGATGATCAACTGCGCGAGCTGCAGCTGATACGGCCCTGTAGGCATATGCTACTCTCAGCAGACTACCCACTTTTAAAACGCACATTTTGACTCACTAATATTGGACATTATCCTCCTCAGCATAGCCATTCTCTACATGGCTCTGCGGGCTACCATTCGTAAGTGTTCCCCTACTCCCACTCTGATGAAGAGTAACTTCCACATACTGATTCTGGTGTACTCAAATACCATACCTGTTCTCTTTCTATAGCTTCTAAATACTAGAGTTCGCCTTTTCCGTCGCGAGAGCCAGACCGTTCTCGCTTATCTAATCCTTGACGAGGACACTCGCAGGTCTAATCTAAAGCAAGAGTTCCTTCCTATCCCGCGCCGTCTTCAGCATAGCGAGGAGGTCCGCAAATGAGTAGGAGATAACACCCTTTCTATATTCGTGGTGTAAGATCCAGTCGTATGACAAGTTCCACAGTCAAACCCAGAACTGAACTCTGCAGCACCCGAGTCGTTACATTAACCGTAACACCATTCTCCACCACAATCTTCCTCTAATACAGATAACCAGCCACAACAGCCACCACGTTCCTCAGGTGCCCCGGACAGTTTCTTGCTTCCAAAAAGCTTATTACGTAACCCCACTGCAATGTATTAAATATATTTCGGATTTTAAAGAGGATCAGGGTGACCAATGGTGATCAGCTCCAATTCTCCGCGTCGCCCGAAGTACATCGGTCACCGCATCCACTATACTTTTCCCCTGACAGAAAGTATATTGTCTTGGAGGTAGGCCTTCAGATCTTACAATCACCTTCTCGATAGTGTAACGGCAATGGCATATCGTACGCAGCACAGGTATCGAAGTAGTTCATTGCGATCTTATACCCTTTACTTTATATATCCTGCATCAACTTAAGCTAAATCTATACTAAATTACCTCATTTTTATTTTTGCATGCTGCAAAAGACAGACGTCTTGAAACAAATACTAGACATAAAGAAAAAAAAATAGCAAGCATGATTAACTCGAAAAAATTATTGAACGAAAAAGGGGATAAATATATATAAAAAAAATGTAAAATAGTGACAGTCACACTAAAACAGATATATTATAAGATGACAGATGCTAAATAATGAAAGGAAGATAAAAAAATTATCAAAAGCAGCAAAAGGAGACCTTAAAGGAGGTAGAGTGGACAATAACAAGAACAAGCAATATATAGGTAGTTCTGACAATGATTATTAAAAAACTAAAAAAAATAAAAAAAAAGGAAAAAAAAAGTGTCAGCAGGAAAAGGCTTCGTATAATTAATAAATATAGATTCGGGGCTCGGGATATTATTCTTAGTAATTATTTAAATTTCTTTTAACCTCCGAAACACACTCTTTGTATCTGTTTTTTTTTTTCAAATCGTTTTTTATATCAACTACTGGCCTAGTTATCCTGATATATACACTTACTAATTGTAAACATTTAATAACATTCCTAAATTACATAAAGCATCCTGAGGCAGTTTTTCGAATGATGAAAACATTTTTTGCTCTCATCATTTATTTGGGCTTAAAATTGCTCAACATAGAATTTGGGTCATTGGATTTGAATGTAAAATTTTACGATAGTCAATCCAATAATTTATTATGTACTCAGTGTTTAATTATTTTTGCATAAATTATGGCTTAATTTTAAGTGATTATGATCTGATTGTGATTTATTGGCCATTTTTACAGACGGCGGCGTTTCGGTGTAACAGATTGTAAATAGATGAAATAAGATATTTTCCTTTAGATATCATCTTTAAGTCAATTAATAGGGTTGATTGGGAATAATCATAGGTATGCCACTGTTATGCGGTTCAACAATCGAGAATGCTAAAAATAAAAACAAAAAAAACAAACGAAAAACCAACTAGGATCAGTTTGGGTTTTTTTATGAACCTATCTTTATATGACAAGCGTACATAAGGGTCTACATTTCCTTATTATCTAATTCAACAATAACAAGACTAAAAACAATTTATTGAGCCTAGATATAATAGTACTTTGATAAGAAATTGATCAATCTCTCATACACCTGTCTAAACACTAGCTGTCGTTCCCACACTTACAATTTTCAAATATTCACCAAGAACTTCTTTCTTATTTAGAGCACACTACAGAACCTCTCGAGGTGATTTATTTTTAATCGGAAACTCGTCTATTATTTACTCTCTTCCATAATTTAATTTTTCGTTATTTTATATTTTATCTAAGCAATTTCCTCTCATACAATATAAAATAAGAGAAAGTATTTGTCTAAATGTAATAAAAGCTTAATTTCATTTTTAGAAGAATTTAACAACATTGCCAACGATCTAGATATTTATTTTATATTATAACACGGGATAACCCTAGTCATCATCATCATCATCTTTGGCTCGACAATCCTCTGTGGATCTTGGCCTGCTCTAAGATTCGTCGCCATTCGCCGTTATGACATCTGGCTCATCAAAGAGCTGATACAATTCAAAATTATATCTTCTGCGCCACTGCCCTTGGTCGTTTACAGCTCCAAATATTTTGCGGTGTATTTTACGCTCAAATATTCCCAAAAGTCTTTCATCTTTCTGCGTTAGTATCCATGTTTCTGCTCCATATGTGAGGACCGGCCTCAGCAATGTTTTGTATATAATAATTTTAGTTCTTCTTTGAATGTTTCTTGAGTGGAAATGCTTTTGGAGTCCATAGTATTTGTAAGATTTATTCGTCTTTTGATTTCTTCGCTTGTTTTATTGGTAGCAGTGAATAGCGACCCAAGGTATGTGAAGTTGTCAACACGTCCAAAGGTATGACTTCCAAAGACTGTTTCTCGTTCCTCATTTGCTATCGGATCCTTTGTAACCAACATGTACTTGGTTTTGTCTTCGTTGATGACTAGACCGACCTGTTTCGCCGCTGTTTCCAATTCTAGGAGATATTGCTCAACATCTCGCTTGCTACGCCCTATTATGTCAATGTCATCAGCATATGCTAAGACCTGTATCGATCTATTGTAAATAGTACCGCCGTCCCTAATTCGTGTATCTCGGACTGCCTTTTCTAAGGCAATATTAAATAGGAGGCAAGCCAGAGCATCTCCTTGTCTGAGTCCATCCTTTATCTCAAAGGATCTAGAACTCTCTCCCTGTATTCTAACAGTGGCTTCTAAGTTAGACATTGTCATTCTCGTTAGTCGGATAAGTTTCTCTGGTATACCAAACTCATGCATTGATTGGTATAGCACTGTTCTCTTGACACTGTCGTATGCTGCCTTGAAGTCAACGAATAGGTGATGGGTTTCAATATTGAATTCTAATGTTTTCTCGAGAATCTGTCTTATTGAACGAATCTGGTCAATTGTTGATTTTTCTGGAGTGAATCCAACTTGATATTTACCAACTATGCCCACTGTGTAAACTTGCAACCTTTCGTAGAGAATATTTGCTAGTATTTTGTAAGCAGTTGTTAACAGAGTTATACCTCTATAGTTGTCACACTGGAGCTGGTCACCTTTTTTATGTAACGGGCGGGATAACCCTAGTAACAGTTTAAATTACAATATACAATATCACAGTTAGGATTCACGACTTGAAATTACTTATAATATAAAATCAATTCCCTCCGCGCTATAATTGACTATTTCATAATAAAAATCGAAACATCGACCAGAGTTACAGATGTCAAAGTTAAAAGGGGAGCGGAATGTGGTTCTGGCCACAAATTACTGATAGCAAACCTGCGATTCCCTTGGAAAATCACAAATCAATAAAAAAGAACAGTGGTAAATGAAACTCAAATGCAGACCGAAACGAAGTTCAAACTACACTTGCTAAGGGAAGAATCCGTGAAAGACTTGTACAGACGAAGGTTAGACCAAAAACTGGAGGAGTTTAGTTTTGAGAACATAGACGAAACATATGAACATACAAAATCCTGCATAAAGGAAGCATCAGCGGAAGCCTTAGGTTGCGAAGAGATAAGAACAAATAGATATCGACAACATCTATCAGAAAGCACGGAAGAATGTATTAAGCAGAAGAAACAGTTATATGATAAATGGTTTAGCTCAAAAGAATAAGTGGACTTAGAAAGATATAAAGAGAAGAACAGATAGCTAAAAAGGTTAATAACAAAAGATAAAAATGATAACTGGTAATCAACCTGTATGAACATCAAACAATACATAGGAGGTACAAAGAACTCAGAGTCCTGGAAAGTGATAAAGAGTCTGAAAGAAAACACACAGGAAAAAACACATTTTACTTTCATAAGCGAAAAACAATTGAATGATTACTACCAAGAACTCCTGGCAGAAAAGCGAACAAAATTTATGGAAAAAGAAGAAAAAATACAAAGGAACAACTAAATTTATCATTGGAAGAAATAAAAAAGAACATAAACAAATAATAAATAATAATAAAATAATAAATGTTTCAGAAAGCCTTAGACACCGAACAACAACCTGAAGAATGGTCGACAGCCCATATTATCTCTATTTTCAAGAAAGGGGATAGAAGAAAATGTAAAAATTACAGAGGCTTAAGCATTTTACCATCTATTGGAAGATTTATGTGGAAAAATAATAAAGAAAAAAATAGAAAAACAAATCCAAAATAAAATAGAGGCAGGCAGGTTTTACAGCTGGGAAATCATGTATTGACCACATCTACACTATACAACAACTAACAGAAAAGAAGATGGCAAAGAATAGACCAGTCCATGTAGCCCTTATTGATCTAAAAAAGACATACGACTCTGTGCCCAGACAACGACTGTGGGAAGCCATGCAATAGACGCAATAAAAACTGCGAAACAGTATAAGTACATCATAATCAAAGTTTAGGGACAGTTACTACTAGAAAAATGAAAACGTTACAACCTTATGCCACTCGCAGTTCGTTATGCTCATAATAAACAAATATTCCCATCGTTGACAATAACTCATAGTTTTCCTATCTATATATTCAATCCTATTTCTAATGAAGACCACATTACGATTCTCCCAGTCATATATTTTGTGCCAATAACTTGTTCTTCCGCCTCAACTTTTCCTTTTGCAGGGGTCGCTATTCCTTACTATTCGTCGCCACTCATTTCTGTCCATGGGTCTTTTTCATCTAAGTTTTTCTCCTCTGCCACACTGCCCTTTCATCTTTTCCTCGGTTTTTCCCTACCTTTGCTCCCATCAATTTCTAACAGCTGTATCATATCATCCCACATAGTTTTCATCTCTACGTCTGACATGACAAAACCGTCTTTGTTCTTGAATATTTTTTGAGACTGTTATCACTCCGGATCTTTCCCTAATTAAGTAGTTTCTACTCCTGTCCATCCTAGTCTTACGCAACATCCATTGTAATACTTTCACTTCAGATATCTCTATCTTCTTCTCCTGGATCTTTTTTACAAGGAACAATTCACTGCCGTATACCAACGCAGGTCTTAAAAACTCTTATGTATCTTTGCTTTTAGTTCTTTCCTGATTTTTTATCACAAAGTATCCCGCTTGTTCGATTCCACTTAAACCAATTAACCTGTATCCTGTGGCAATTTCTCGATGTAGTATCCAATTTCCCCGTTATGTAGATGCCAAGGATTTAAATTTTCTTACTCGTCCTAGTTTTTCTCCAAGCAATTCTATGTCTCCAAACATTCCTTTTCCTCTCAACCACATGTACTCCATTTTAGACCTGCTACATTAAATCCTCCATCTTCAATATTCAATAGCCCTTGTCCAACGTCTCTAAAATTTCTTTGCTCTCTTCGACTAATACGATATTATCAGCAAAAATCATTGACCAAGAAGCCTCCTCCCTTACTTTTTCTGTCAGTAAATTCATAAACACAGGTAAGGACTTAATGAAGAGTCTTGATGCAAACCAACTGTCACTGGAAAAGTTTCGGTTAATCTGACAGCAGTACTTATTTTGGTGTACTCTTTCTTACATAAATCCTTCAAGAGCCTTACATACTTCTCAGGAACCCATTTCTCTCTCACACATCTCCATAGCTTTACATCTAGGAAGTGTATCCTATGCTTCTCAATATTTATAAATATCAAATGTAGCTCTCTTTTCTTCCCGCTATATTTTTTCAACTGTTTCAAAGCAAACAAGGGATCCATTGTGCTCCTTTCTGGCATAAGCCCAAACTGTTCTTCTCCTAACCAAACTGGCATAAGCCCAAACTCTTCCCTGTATCTTTATACAATGATACCGTCACACTCTCTCTCCATGAGTTGGGTATCCTTTCTTCCTTGCTGTCCTAGAGCTTTCCAAACCTACACAGGTACTTCATGAGGTACTGCTTTACCATTTTTCATCATGTTTAACGCCTCGACAACTTCATCTCTCGCTATCCCCAGCCTAACATTCTCATTTGGGATCCCGCATTGCTTTATTTTAATATCGGTTCTTAGCAGTCTTCCGTCCACACTCTTAATCTGCCGCATGTGGGTCTAGTCCTTTTATGACTTGTCCATTGCTTTAGCAATGCTGTAAAACCTTTTCATTTCTTTAGGTATTTCCAACTTTTCATACGTCTTGTGCAGGTCTTTCGTTAGCAGTCTTTCCTTAAATATATCCTTATTTTCCTCACTTTTATACCTGTCATACCTCTTTCTATACTCTTCCTTCTCTTTCTTTCTTCTCTGCAACAACATATGATAGAAAATATTGTACTGAACACATAGAACTGAAATTGAAAATAAATAAATACAATATTATTAAAATAATTTCAATTACTCTGTCAAAACATTAAAAGTAAGAACATTTAGAAAATGCGAAGCCGTTATTAAAAAACAAGATAATCATTACCAGATTCTTTCTGAAGTAGCGAAAGTACTAGTTGGAATTTTTTCCGAAATAAGAATATTTAATATATTTTTTGTATTATTGTGTATATATTTTCTAAAATGATATTTAATTGTATTTACCAATTTTTTACATGGATATTTAAGAGTATATTTATAAGCCTGCAAAACCAAAACATTTCGTCACTCACGATAAAAATTTCACATATAATACAAAGTACTTTTGTACCATCTGTAATATACGAATACTTACAAAATCTTGTACATTTGTCACGTAGCTATGTTATATAAACTGTACTAGGTCGTTACTTAATATTGATACAACCTATTGTATAATTGTGTAGTATCTGCTCATCCCACGAGGAAACAAAGCAAAGGTTAATAGAAGAAACAATTTAATTCCAATGGCGTTTACAGATGCTACTTTCAATTAATAGTTCCTTATTTGTTTACAAAATATCACGTTTTACAAGAAAGTCTTTGATTATACCAGTCTCAAAACGTTTCTTGTTGGTATAGTAATGCTTTTTTTATTGTTTAAAATTCTCTCTTAGTTATTTTAACGTATCAAATGGCATTTCTATTAAATTTTAAGTATAAAAATAATAGTTTAATAAGTTTGCAATAAGATGTGTAGTGTATAGTCTACCCTAGGGTTTTAAGTTTTAATTTATATATAATTTATATTTATAAACCCAGCCTCGAAAGGCAACCGCACAAGGAACCTTCGGGCATACATGAGTTGTATTAACACATTGGCTGCCACCATAAGAGTGTTAGGTACGTTCACCAGGTGCCAACGTGAAAAATGCTTACAAAACAATATTTATTCATACAAATGGTTAATAATGCAATGTAAGTTTACATTCTTACAAATTTTTTTGAAAAAAATAGCAAGATCACGGGTGATCCTAATGGCACTGCACTAACATATTACACACTTATGTGCCACTAGTATCACCGGTGATCGTGAACAACTTAATGCTTTTTAGTGAAACATGTCACACAGTAAAATTTTTCACAAACATTACAAAATGTAGAAACAAGTTTGGGTTTCTTTTGAGCTTCTTTGCTGCCTTTTTTTGCAACTGTTTCAGTGTAACATTGGTTACAACGTTTTCTCTTCTTCCTATTGTTTGTAGTTTTGGCGTCAACTGTAACAAGCATATGCTTTACAGTAGTAATAGGCTCAGGCATCGGACTGTAATTGACTAAACTTAGGATTAGCATTTCCCGAAATGAGATAACTTGTTGTTTTGGTGTGTTGAAGGAATTGTATATTATCAAACTATTGATGACAGCCGTATTCAATAAAACTTCAATTGCAGCTTTATGGTACCAGCGAACACTTTTTCTCAGAGGTGAGAAATAGCTTGCGAGTTGATCTGAGACATCAACACCATCTTTTCCTTTGTTGTAGTCTATAATTGCTTCAGGTTTAATTATAGCTACACCATCTTTCTTAGAATCTTTGTTTGTTTCTTCTTTTTAATTTTAGAAACCACGGTTTTGCTGATGTTGAAATGAGAAATTCCTATTGTAGCGTATATCTTACAGGCTAGAGTCGGTTTTAAACAACCAAGTGTTATTTGGTTCATCTCTTTAATGATCTACGTGGCAAGTGTGCACCGAGCAAGGTCAAATTGAAACCAAGTATTAAAATGTAGAAAAACACGAAGCACGGCTGAGGTCTTTAATATAATTCTTTGAGCTAGCCAATTTTTTATAGTTATGTTGCTTCTTGGGACAATTTTGGCTATTGTATCGTAGCAATAGCTTTTAAATGTAAATGCTCGATACAGTCCACCTCAAGATATTTTACAGTAATGCATTACCTCACCGTAATTTTTAACGTTTTTTAATCATGCGAGTTATTTAGGCGGTAAGTGCACAGTTGGGTTTTAAAGGACTTGGGTCTAGAAAGTTATTTTTATAGTACTTTTTTAGCTCTTCTAGTGTAGCCGATAATTGAAGCCTTGGACAACCAATCTTATATCAATATAGATAACTTGCCTCATTTCAAGGTAACTCAATAAGTCGTTGGTATAAATACTATAAAGTAGAGGTGCTAATACTTAGGTATTGGCCTACTTCCTTATGTACGCCATTTTTTTATTTATCAAGCAACTTTTTTCAAATCGAAAAATAACACGGATTTACGATTTCTAAGAATGCATTTTAACAACTATATCAATCCAAAAACCTTGGTCATATTGTACACTTTTAATATTAATATTTGGTAGTTGATAGTGTCCTAAGCAGCAGTTAAGTCTACCCAGCGATGCCAGTTATTTCCTTCTGTTCAAACCAGTCATCGATATGCTATACAAGGTTTAATATTTGACCACAGCAAGATTTACCAGCTCTAAATCCACCTTTTAGAACTACATACCAAATCTTCTAAAATAGGACTGAAAATGAATTTAAACAAAACAAAAGTCATGCACTCCGAAGACACCGTGACAATAATAAACGATAAAGTTATAGAAAAAGTTGAAGAATATATACTTAGGACAAAAAATAATACTAAATAGGAAAATTCAAACTGAAGAGATAAATATTGTTCTGAAGCTATTTTCTTGTGGCATTTTAAATTAATTACTATTTAACTGGGAATACACAATTAAAGGTAAAAATACGTTTATTGACGTTTCAATTTCCACTTCGAAAATCATTCTCAAAATACAAACTGTTTGTATTTTTAGAACGATTTCCGAAGTAGAAATTGAAATGTCAATAAACGTATTTTTATCTTTAATTGTGGCTTATTCCAAGTTAAATAGTAATTGAAGAAATAACAAGAAGAAGAAAGTTAGCTTGGGCAGCATTCGGTAAACTAAACTATATACTCAGAAGTCGAGATAATAATTATTCGAGAGAAGTCTATAATTATTCGAGAATATCAGAGATTGGACTAACCTCAGTATTGAACCGATATTTCACGTTGCAAAAGATCGAGAAGCGTTTAAAGAAGTGATCGCCAACCTTCGTTAGAAGACGGCACAAGAATAAGAAGAAGAAGAATTATTCGAAGCAGTTCATATCTTTCGCCTCTTGTAATGTGTCCCAAGTATTGCAGTTTTCGTTTTTTGATCGTAAATATGACTTCCTTTTCTTTATTTATTCTTCTCAATCGTGAATCTCAATCCTTGATATTTGTGACTCTCTCGGTCCATGATATTCTCAAGATTCTGCAATACATCCACAGTTCAAATGCCTCTAATTTTTTGGTATCAATCTTTTTCAACATCCATGACTCCATTCCGTAAAACAGCACAGAAAGTACGTAACATCTCATCAGGCGAAGTTTCATTTCAAGGCTCAAATCTCTTCCGCAGAACACTCTCTTCATTTTAGTGAATATGGATCTGGCTTTTTCTATTCTTATTTTGATTTCAGCTGAGCTATCGTTGTCTTTATTTATAAAAGTGCCTAAATATTTTTATTTGCTAACTCGATCGATAATTTCATCGTGTAAATATAAATTTTGGACATTTTGTGTTGATTTCGATATTACCATAAATTTAGTTTTCTTTATGTTCAAAGATAGTCCATATTATTCGCTGCAGTCTGCTATCTTATTCACCAATGTCTGTAGCTCTTCAAGTGTTTCTGCGATCAGAACAGTGTCGTCGGCAAATCTCAGATTGTTTAATCTAACACCATTTATTTTAATACCTACGGATTGCTCAGACAGTGTTCTATTCATTACGTCTTCGGAATAGAGATTAAACAGGGTTGGTGACAGTATACACCCTTGTCTCACACCACGCTTTATTTCAATTTCTTCAGTGGTATTATTCTCTACTCTCACTACTGCTTTCTGATTGTAGTACATATTTGCTATTAGTCGGATGTCTCGTTTATCTAAATTCTTTTCTGTCAGGAGTCTGATTAGGTGATCATTAGGTGATTGTAAAAGATGTTATAATTAAATGTTGAATACAAATATACCTTAACAAGACCCAAAAATATCTTTTCAACTGGTAATGTACGCACATCTCTTAAAAATTCGATTAGTAGCAACGAAATAGTTTGTAGTTCTATTGTATTAGTTAAACCTTAAGAATTAAAAAACTTACCACGACTCTGACAGCAGAAACCTGCTTAGTGGTGTAAAAAGAACATCTTGGTGGAAAATTTAAGCACCATTTGTAGTTTCTCAGAATTATATTTTTCAAGTAAGTCTCTGTTACATTAGCTAAATACCTGCAAATGCATAATGATCAATTTCTAAACTTTCTAATAAATTAATTAAGGTAACATAAGCTAAGAATACAAAACATTAATTACAGCTAAGACCTGCAGCTTCAACTTTCCGTTTTAACGCATTTATGTAGTTTAAGTATCAGTTAGTGTCAGTAAATATTTTGACAAAAGTCGTCCAAGCAAGCAAGCATATTAATTAAACCCAGCCTGTTAGACATGTTTACCCCTAGGAATTACGTTTGAGTGTAGCAATTCATTGGAGCAAGGTGTATTAATTAGAGTAAAACAGGAATGACTCCATCACGCTTCAATGCTCCAGACCATCCCTTTCTCCCCTATAGCACTCTGATGTGCGATATAGGCACAAATATTAGCCAAATGCTCTTTATGTGGGAGTCCTGGGTACTAGAACTCCAACGTGGTTCCCTAACCGATTCAAATTCAGAAGAGCGTGACGTGCTTTATTCCTGTAATCCTCTAGTGACTTCGCCTCCGCTCCGGACTACGTTTTTGGTTGGTTTTCTTTAAGTATTTATTAGTGTTTTGTTATTTTTTGTTATTGGCATACATCGTTTTTTATATTTTTTTGTCAATTTTTTATTGTAGGATCAATGTAGGACTATACAAAAGGTCCTGTTGGTGTTCCTTTGGTCCTTATCCCTTGGGCTCACACAGTGAGGAAATTTGCAGTGTTTGTTGAATAATTAGAGCTACAAAGTATTCTCTGTTGGTTTGTTTATTTTTCTCTCTCGGAGACAGAAGTCGCCCGCAAAGTCGAGGTCTTTTATATAACTGGTTTAATCTCACTGAATTCCCCTCATTCGGTTTTTTTTTCACCTTCCGTACCACAGCGTCCAGTGCTAACATAAATAAAGTGGGTAAAATATTGTAGCCATTCCTAACTTCAGCATTAATGACAATATCATTTGACAGTTTTCTTAAATGTAAGACTCGATATTCAAATAAAATTCACCATCTTTCGATAACGTACCTTCTGCTCCAAATATCCCAAAATACCTGGTGTTTCTAGATATTGAAAGCTTTTTTAAAATCTTTACAAAATTAGATCAAGTGTTGCCTGGTACTCCGTGTTTTACTCTAGGAGGATTTATACGGAGGGTATTATTTAGACCCACACATCTGCAATGTGCTCTATAGTCTGAGTATTTTATTCTGTAACCTGGTTGCTGCATACTTTTTACCCTGTTCAGTGTAAAAGTTCAGCCTCTTAAGTTATTGTAGTTTATAATATCCCTCTCCTTTAAAATTTTTGCAACAATACCTTGTTCCAATTATTCGGGTGGCTTTCTTTCTGCCAAATCCATTGAATTTGCCGCACCGTGGTATTTTTACCAGAATTAAGCAGTTTAGCCGAAATATGATCTGCAGCTGTCAATTCTTCATATTTTTTAATTATTTTTCCTTCTGTCTCAGAAGTAACCTTTAGAGATATTACCTAATCTGGTGAAACAATCTTTCCATTTCCTGATTTTCATTCTATCCCATTATCCTCTAAGTTTAAAAGTCCTTGAAAGTGTTTCTTCCACCTGTTAAGTTGTTGTTTCTCAGCAATTAAAAGCACACCCTCTATATTAGCTATTAGACTATCTTTATTAAAAACAAAACATACAGAAGTTAAAACACTTCATTCACCATATTTTTCTTTTTCTAATAGGGATAGTTTTTACCATTAACATATAAAAAACAACCAACGGCACAAGTCCAAAAGTAAAGTGGAGGGTAAGTATAACCTAAATCCAAATTTTCATGCAATTAAATGTTGACATGAAAAATCGCCGTATTTCCCGTTTATTTACTGTTTTAATAGTATTATTTTCTAAGAACAAGTGTACATATTTGTAAGGTAAAAACTAACTTTCGTGTGATTATACTTACAGCTTTTCTGTTAGGCATATATGATCTCCTGTTAACTTCCCATGGACAATAAAGATATTTATTAGCAATAAAATTGACAAGGCATGCTGCAATCCCATCTAGAAAGGAAAATGGCATTTCTTTAGTACGTTTAATGTTGTACAAATTCTTGAAATCTAATAAATAGTGAAGTGTTTCAATATTACGGTTTATAATAAATGTTTGTTAACGCACATAAGATGGTTAAAAATAGTTCAAACATACATAACTATGTCGACCGTAACAGAGTCGACCAAAAGGCTAGAAACTCCTATTATCTCTTAAATGTATGGTCCGAATTGGACACTGACCGGGATACGCTTATTCTGTTATAGCGTTGATTGAATAATCCAAACTTGGATTGAAAATCCAAATTTGGATTATTCAATCAACGGTTATAGGGAGGTTTTTAAATTTCAAATTTTAATTATTATTGGAATCATCATTTAAATACGAGTTCAACTATATCTAACATATAGTATTTTATAATAGTATATAGTATTTTATCTAGTCACAAGGATAAATAAAACTACTGAGTGCCACATAATTTTGAAGTAATTCATTAAATATAGAATGCTGTGCTAAAACTAACAATAGCTTGAAGTTTATTAAATATTTTATGAAGTAAATTGTATTAATTACTAAAGCTAACAGTAGTTTTACGTGTTTTTAAAAGCTCCACAATAAAAGTGGTTTTTAATGAAAAAGAGCGAATTACTGCTTAAATGATGAGACGTTACGGTGACAGAAAAAGTCTTACAGTGAAGTAGCCAACTTGTTTAACTATACTTTCCCAAACAATTTCCCTAGGACACAAAACATTGTAAAGCCATTTGAGGAAATTGGACGAGCAAAAGATGGCATTCAAAAAACTGTTATAAATTATAATAAAACTTTATGATTTAATGCAGTTTAGTTGAAGATGAACAAATGATGAATGTAGGATGTACTTGCCCTGCAAACAAAGTTTGAAGCCAATTTTATTAAGATGTGGTTTCCAGCTCATTTTTGTGTAAATGTTTGGCGTTAATTAGATCATACATTTGCCGAACGATGGATTGCTATATTATGTAATGTTGAATATCCACCTTATTCACCCGATTTGAATCCCAAAGATTATTTTTATTGGATGCGTGAAAAGTAGATTTAAAAAACGGAAGACATTTTAAACAATTGATTAAGTAGACATTCATTTAGCAATGTAGGAAACTTTTAATTAATAATGTTTAAATTTAGTTGTACACAATTTTAATCAAAAAAATTATTAACACGATTAGGCGAACAATATGTAGGGTCCTATAATTTAAAAAAATAAAAGAGACTAATGATATCAAAAAAATGGTAAATCTGGCAATATTACAAACATTAAATTTTAAATCTTTATACTGCAGAATAGGAACATGCCTGTTTTTGTATAATTCGGACCATCTATTAAAGAGATAATTAGGTGATTCCAGACTTTTATATAGAAATAACTGAAAACACTTGTAAGGACACGACCAATTTGAAAAAAAAAACAAAATACTATTAAATATGTAATCGTGTTAAAGATTAAAACAAACAAATTTTAAATCTCCAATTTTATGTTCACTAATTATAAATATGTTCGAAATATTTCTCTTTGACTCTGTTTGGAGCATTCTAATACAGTCCGGTGGAAAGCATTCACAAAGAATGTATCGAACTTTCACTTCATCTAAGATGACAACAACTTCTACTACTGTTTTTTGCTAGAGTTTTAGCAAATTCCACAAATCCCCCAAGAAGTCTCATCTATGACAGACAATTACCAGTTACTAATAATTCTAGAATAGTACCGTCCACTATGCAATATTAATGCATGTTAATTACTTATTAAGATAATATCAATTTGTTATTCACCACCCTTTTCAGGGTCCTTCAAACACCGCCATAGATATGCAAACTTCCGAATATTAATATCGAATTATCCAAATATAATGAGAATAAAATATCACCTTCCATAACCAAATAAAGATTCCTCGAAATACATCCATGCAAGTTCGATAAGAACCTTTATTCAAACGTATCTAAGAATGAAGAAGGTGTTGGCTGTGCTGATACAACACCTATAACTACTGTCAACCGATTTCGACTAGCTAGTACTGCTAGACTATATGGAATACTACAAGCTGTAAAAAATCCAACCAACGACAATAAAACTATAGATGCTGACTCTCTATCATAGATGCACTCCATAAGAAACTTACATTCGGTCCAACCAATGGTTCAAGAAATCTAGAGTACGTGTAATTGTATTGAAACTAATGGAATAACAGTAACAATTTTGTGGGTCCCATCACACATTGGTATTTCTGGCAATGAAAAATCTGATTTAGCAACAAAACAAGTCTGTTCTCTAAACTTAACAACAAAGATTCAAACATCATCTGACCTAAAAAAACACAAATAAAAAATAGTGGGCCTTTGGAATGATTATTGGATAAGAAGCAATACCAAGTCAAGCGTTTTTCAACCAAACATTTTCTACCACCAGCTCCCACCAATGAAAAGAAATGACAAACCTATTATTCGGAGATTAAAAATAGGGCATACATGCCTTACAGATGTATACCAAGGAATTCCAGCAATCAGACTTTGTGCCACTACTGCAACACCACGACTTACGTACTTCTTGACTGTCAATACCACCTAACGGTAACTACCAGAGGTAAATACAATCTTGGTAACAACGTAAAAGACATTCTTATCTCAAACAGCAGTAACCATAAAAATGTATTAAACTTTTTAAGAAACAAAAAGCTATACAATTGAATTAAAAAAAACGTGTATTCCAAAAAGTGTACTGTAGCTAATATTGTCCCTAATGTAAACGTGTTTAAAAAATGGGAGTTATACCTGTGTCAATGACCACTACCAGTCGAGACACATATTTCGAATAAAAAAAGTCTCAAATTGTGATTTTCTATGGTAGATTTTAGCGTAACCGATGTCTTTTGTTTTCTACAAATTGCTCGTTTTTTAATATAATGTCTACATATTTTTTTCATAATATAATAAATTCCCATGTTTACTGTTTACTGTTTACTGTAGATAGATTCTACTAAAATATCGTCCATTTCAATGAAACAAATGCACGTTCTATGACCTAACTAACCACTTTGTCATTGCGCACAAATCTCAACACAAACGAGCACAGGTGAAAGGAAACACAATGGTATAGGATAAGATACAAACCTCTAACAATACAAACAAAGATAAGTTCAAGTTTGATCACGACTGTGGCAAATAATGTTGCAACATGGTAACCGTTGTTGTTAAAAAAGTATTCAGCAACCTTGACAACCTTGAAGAAGATTCTACCAAAATTGTGGTTTAATATGACAGATGAGGATATCAGGTTTTCAGAGAACTGGTCGGTTTTTTCAGTAATTATTAGTTAGGGTGTTGAAATGTATTTTTTGCTATATATTTTAATCAAAATGCTAAAAAAACAGTAAACTAGCACTAGAGATTCTTGAAAAAAAACTAAGTATATCTTTCAAAGATAAGAACGCAGCGGATTAACTGTTCGGAAAACAACATATAAACAAACAGAAAACAGTTTGGATTCAAAAGGACACAAAAGCAGAAAACATAAATGAGTCCCAATAATATTATGAACAAAACTTGATGCAGGATTAAAAGAGGAAGTAAAAAAGTGGACCCCCACAAGTCTATAAGATTTAGAAAGTACAGATCTACGTCGTATATGTGTATAATCGTGTATCCTAAATGAAGATATATGTCAAGAGATTTGATGCGTTTGAAATGTGGCTGAATTGTAGATTACTTAAGATCTTGTCTTCTTCTCATTGATGTGCCTATCCGTTACGAATGTTGGCGATCATCATGGCAATATTTATCTTATCTGCATCAGCGCGGAAATGCTGCACGTTTTATTGAACCAGATTCTGAGGTTCATTAACCAAGATGTTCTTCTTCTTCCAGGACCTCGTTTTCCAAATATTTTCCCTTGCGGGGTGGCTTGAAGGAGAGCATATCTGGATTTATTTCGCATAATATGTCCGAAGAACTGTAACTTTCGAAATTTGATGGTGGTCAGTACCTCTTGGTTCTTATTCACTCATCTGAGGACCTCCTCTTTTGTGACTCAGCCAGTCCACGGGATCTTAAGCATTCTCCAATGTAGCCACATCATAAATGCTTCCAGTTTTCTGCACATATCTTTGTTCAAGTTTACGAGATCTTGTAGATCTTGTAAGATCTTGTACACTGACCAAATTACAAATCAAGAAAAAAAAATAACCGAGATGTATCTCATTAACATCATCACATTTTGAAAGCTGTACTATATCGAAAAAATTATGCAAAATGAATCCAGATATGCCCTCCTACAAGTCATTTCTAACGGAAAATATTGTGAAGGTGATGTCCAAGAAGAAGAACTCGGTAACTGGTTTAACACGTTAACTGAGCAGCTTTACTTGTAGCGCACAGTCGTTTACGTCGCGCATAGGCACATTAACAAAAAGAATCTCCAAATCTTCTAAAATTTGAACGTTATATATGCATTCAACTAATTTACAATTAATAATGGTTTACTTAATTCGTGTATTAATAAAGTGAAAATACTTTTCGAATAAATCAATCGCTTGATAAGTGTTACTTGGACTCTGTCCTGTAGGAGACGATAAGCATAAAACATCAAAAGCTGGATACTAAAACGAAAAAACACATAAATCAGTTAAATAAACATTTAAAGTGTTGTGACAATCAGTTAAGAAAGATCACCAGTAGAACAGCCAAGCGTAGTTCATCTTTGGAGAAGCGATGATCTAAGCACGGACCGCGAATTTAAGTAAGAAAAAAGCTGAATTAAAAGTAGGTGCCCCGTTTCTTCATAATTGAACCAAAATACCAACGTGGTGATGATTCAGAGAATTGTTTGCAAATGTTTTAAAAAATGAATTGACAACTTCATCCTGAACTCAAATCGGTAGTCAGCTAAATGACCAAGGGAAGCCAACAAAAACACAATAAAGAAGAAAAAATGCTTCTTCATCAACACAATATCGTATCCCAAATCTATACAAAATTTCAAGAATCGTTTCAGCAACCACCATTGTTCATCAGATTTGGCATAGATCGACTACTAGCTGTTTGCAGAGCTCAGCGTAAAGTTACAGGGAAAATAGTTAATTAAATGAAGAGGTTATGTTGCAAAGAACCCGTGGAATCACTCAGAAGTGAAATATGTTGAATAATAGGGTTGGTTTCAGCCCAAAAGTTTTTGTTTTGATTTTTAAGCTTAGGGAGTTCTTTAATATATCTTAAGATAAATCAAAAAGAGACTATGGAACGGTGAATCCCCCATTAATAAGAACTTATCATATTCTCGCCCAAAGAATAATATCGTGGGATCACGTAGGAAGAGTAATTCTACGTTAACCAATTCCCTGTAGAAAGAGTGATGCACTACAACTATCTCGGCATCATACTAAATGAAAAATTAACCAACAACCAGTAGATTAGAGTACGCATCGGAAAAACTAGATCCATCTTCAATAGGATGTGGGCCTTCTTCAAGAGTCACAACCTCTCTCTTGATACAACAATAAGAATGCTGCGATGCTACGTCTTCTCTGTTCTTTTTTATGATGTTGAATCGTGGACCTTGAACGAAGATATGTGCAGAAAACTGGAATCATTTGAGATGTGGCTGTATCGGAGAATACTTAAGATCCTGTGGACTGACCGAGTCACAAATGAGGAGGTCCTTAGAAGAATGAATAAGAACTAAGAGGTACTGATGCTCTCCTTCAAGCCATTCTGCAAGGAAAAATATTTGGAAAACGAGCTCTAGGAAGAAAAAGGTTCTTGGTTAAAGAACCTCAGAATCTGGATTACTACAACATTTATGCAGCTTTTCCGCGCTGCTGCAGATAATATAAATATTGCCATGATGATCGCCAACATTCGTAACAGGTAGACACGTCAAGAAAAAGAAGAAGAAGAAGGAAAAGACGTAGGAAGAATGAGAAAAGTAAACGTATCGAAGATTTTAATACAAATAGGAATAATGGGAACAAAAAAAGTATGACCTAAGAGATAATGAGTTAAGAGGAGGGGAGAAATATTGTAAAGAAAACTAAGGGATATAAATTTAAACGTTCAAGAACTTTCTATAGTATCAAATACTCATTATTTATGATGTTCCGGTAAGTACAAAAGACATTAAGGGATAAAACAATTATAATCTTATAAATATTAATAGCTTTTGCCGTCACTCTCTTACTGACGAGTGGTAACGAAAAGATCAAAGGAAATTATAAAAACTGATTGCCTGGAGAATCACAAATTGTGATTCTCGAATAAAACTCGAAATTCAACTACGTTTATCAAAATGCTACTTCTGGTCGACTCTTCTATATGCAGTTGAAACGTGGACCCTTAAAACATCAACCGTAAATAAATTGGAGGCCTTTGAAATGTGGATCTACCGGAGAATCAAAATTTCATGGACATCGCATACCTCAAGCGAAGAAGTGCTGCATAGAATAGGCAAGGAAAGAGAACTTTTTAACACAGTAAAAGTTAGAAAAACATCATACCTAGGCCACATACTGAGAAATAATAAGTACCAATATGCCCAACTTATAGTGAAAGGAAAAATCGAAGGAAATAGAGGCCTAGGAAGGAAAAGACTATCGTGGCTCAGAAACATCCGACAATGGACAGGGCTAAATTTTGAACAGCTAATAAGAACAGCTGAAGATAGTGGAGAGTTTAAAATTGTAGTAGCCAACCTCCATTGAGGAGAGGGCACTTTAAGAAGAAGAAGATTGCCTGGAAATGGCAGTATGTAAATACTAACGAAAATAAGACATATAATACAAAAATATCGTATACTGATGCTTCATGAAACTATATCAAAGCAATTGACTGTGTTAATTGAAGTTTATTTTGCATAGTTTATTAGTTTCATAATTATGGAATGAACTTGAATTATATATGAAACCTGTACTAAAAGCGCTTTTTAATTTTTTCTATTATAAATTTTATGAACGATTTATCTTACGAGCTCTTATACTCTCTTTAGTTGATTATCATTTCCTTTAGACAATAAACAGCAATTGTTTAAAGACTCAATCAAGATCTTACCGCCTTGTTCCGTTGCCACTGTCACTTTCCAATCGCTAAACTCATGAAAACCACCTACACAAACAATCTAAACAGACTCCAGCTGCCTAATCTCACTGTTTTGTGTAAAAACCACACACTACATCCACTAATCCACACACCACAGTTAGTTAGTTGTGCTAACCCGATATCTAGCAAACAAATGCAGAGTTCAATTACTCGCCCGGTCTCATCCGACTGAGGGTCATATGTTTTTGTTATTAGTGGTCTATTATTTTGATTAAGTGCAGACATTATCTTACAGACTTATGTAGTACGCATACTATGATGATGATGGTGAACGATATCGGCCAGAGACGCGTGCGTTCGTGTGGGAATCCGCTATATGGGTTTGCATCTGCGGGATTTTATACGGGGTCATTTGTACAGAAACATGGCATGTTGTCTATGGGGGTAATATAAGAGATGCTGTTTAAGTCTTACCGTTTATACTATACTTATAGATAAAATAAACATAAATTAATTACTATTTAACTGGGAATAAGCCACAATTAGAGATAAAAATACCTTTATTGACGTTTCAATTTCCACTTCGGAAATCGTTTCTCAAAATACAAACAGTAAATTAAACAAATTTTGTTTTTTGTTACATAGTGAAAAATTCTTCTAATAATTTAATTTTATCTGACTCATTTATATTGACAATTCAGACATACATTATGCATTTTAAAGTAAACGACTTTAAAATGATATTGCCAATATTGTTGAGTTGCGCTCCTGGGACGACTTTACTTATAAGATAGTTCATTCGATTACATGAAATCAACTTTAACTTGAGAATATCCGTCAGAAAAAATCATAGCATGTAATTCGTCTTTAAAAAGACAAACACATGACATGATGACAGTAAAATTCTCCTGTTAGTGATTCCATAGTAAATTATGAGGGAAAAACCAGGAAAAAAACCTCATAATACTATCCCGACATTGTAAGTATTTGTTCGTGAATTTAGTTTACCTTCAACAAACATCAAAATTCTGATTTTATATGTTACGTTATTTAAAAAACATAAATGATGTATCCTCTATATGTTACTGACTTACTAATACTGGTATTTTCTTATTAATAACTTCCTCTTTCAATATTGGTAACCAGATCCTACTACATTCTGCCGAGGAATTTGCGACACAATTGGCCTCATTTAGCATAATTAGAGCCGCTTCTTTGATTTTTCTTTTTTTACCATCCGTTTCTTTTAGGACTACATTTGAATTATTCCATTGAACCCTATGTTCATTATCCCATGCGTGTTTACATATTTGAGATCTATCAAATTCTCTATTTTTAATATAAGATTGATGTTCACTTATTCTAACATTTAATGGCCTTGATGATTCACCTAAATAAAACTGATCGCATTCACAAGGTATTTTATAAATGCAATTCTTTGTCCTTTCTTGTTCATTGTTAGGTTTGGTTTTGGACAAAATAGATCTCAACGTGTTTGTTGTTTTGAATGTTGTTGAAATGTTGAATTTATTTCCTATCCTTTTAAGTTTTTCTGATAATCCTTTTATGTACGGTATTGTTATTTTCCTCATATTATTCCTTGTGTATGCTGTAGGATCTCGTTCTAAGTTGTTCTGTTCTATTCGATCGATTGTTGAAAATTCCTTATTTATAAACGATAAAGGATAATCATTTTTTAATAAAACAGATGTTAACAAATGTTTTCTCCTCCAAGAACGAATTTTCGTTAGAACAAGTAATTTTGGCTCTATCGTATAAGGATTTAATTATTCCCTTTTTTACATTAATATTGTGATTTGATTTGAAATTTAAATATCTATTGGTGTGTGTTGGTTTTCTATACACCTGAGTCTCATATCCAGTATCGTTCTTAAAGATTAAAACATCCAGGAAAGGTAGCGTGTTATTATATTCCTTTTCCATGGTAAATCTTATTGTCTCTTCTTTATCGTTTATATCATTTAGGAATGTGTCCAACAACTCTGATCCATGAGGCCATATTGAGAATACATCATCCACATACCTCCACCATACTGTGGGTTTGAAATTTTGTTTAGAAATGATATTTGTTTCAAAATCTTCCATAAATATATCGGCTAGAATGGAGATAAACTAGAGCCCATTGCTAGACCAAAATTTTGTTTATAGAATTCATTATTTAGTTGAAAATATGTATTATCAGTACATAATGTTAATAACTCCATTATAGCCGATATGTTTAGTCTTGTTCTAGTGCCAATGCACACCTAGTGATATGTTTATTATGGCACATTCGTAAATAAACTATTTATGTCAAAACTTACCAAAGTATTATTTGAATTAAATTCAATATTTGATAATTTACTTAAAAAATGTTGTGTATTTTTTATGAATGTGTCATTTTTATTTGTAAATGGTTTTAAAATATTTAATAAAAAATTTTGATAGTTCACTACAAGGAGAATTCATGGTACTACAAATGGGTCTAAGTGGTATATTCGTTTTATGAATTTTCGGTACTCCATAAAAATGAGGAGTCTTACTGTAATGAGGTGTAATTAATCCTCTCTGATAACTTGTTAAAACATCTTTAAACTTGATATAAAGTTCTATATATTTTGTTTTCCAAAGGCTTTGTTGGATGTTTTGTTAATTTTGTATAAGGTCCGTTTATTAATAGATCTTTAATTTAAATAAATTATATTTATAATAATTATAATTAGTTGATTATTCTTTAGTTTTGTTAATTGATTATTCATTTTTCATTAATTTATAATTTACTTGCCGATTCCATCAAAAAAAATTATTTTCAAAACAATCCTAGCTAACTGTTTTAAAGTATAAATAAAAATAAAATTTCTCGTTTTAGAGTATTATTAAAAATAATCACGCTGCTCTCATCTTTTTATTCTGTGTATTCTTGGCGATAATTACAGCAACTTGCTTTCTATCTTAAGCTGTTGTCTATACTAAATAGATGTTTCTGCCTGTCCGGTCTTCTACTTTCTTCTGCCTTGAACATTTTCTTCTTTCTGGATCTCCTTTTCCTTCCACTTTACCTTCCATTATGAGTCGTAGGAAGATGTTTTTTCTCCTATGTAAATATAATCTATATAACTCGTTTTTCATTATCTGCTACAATGTTTAGGATCTCTCAGTCTCTATCCTTCTCAGAACTTTATTGTAGGTTATGTGCTCTATTGTTTCTGCAACGGAGATATAAGCATCTCTCTACGATTAAGAATGCTAAGGGACTACGTATTTAACACGCTATTATACGGTATAGAGGGCTGGACTCTCAAACAGAACAACATAAAAAATGTTGAAAGTTTTGAGATGTAGTGCTACCGTCGAATACTGAAGATAAGTTGGGTTAAAAGAGTCACAAACTTTGAAGTAATATTATGTGGGATAGGAAAAGACCCAGAAATTTTGTAAACGATCAAATGAAGAAAACTCGAATATTTGGGTCACCTGATAAGAGGGCATAAATACATAATACTACAAAATATAATGCAAGGAAAACGAGAAGGAAAACGGAATTCAGGCCGTAGAAGATTGTCATGGTTGCGTAATTTGAGAGAGTGGTTTGGCTGTATCACTAAAGAACTTTAGGTCAGCTGTAAACAAGATCGGGATAGCGTTGATGATTTCCAATCTCCCATACGAGTGACACAAGAAGAAGAAGAATGTGCTCTATATAATATATCTTTAGCATCTTTCAAAAAAGACCCATCTGAAAGACTTCTATCAGCCTTTACTTGTAATTCCAAGAGTCCACGTTTCCACTCCGTCTAACAATATAAAATAAATGAATATATTTACAGAGTTTATTAGGAATTCTTTTATTTTCTAAAAAAGCAGACCTAGCATACTCTAGACGAGCTCGTATTTTAGTCCTCGCGGTAAATATCGTTTGTTTTCCAGCAACAAAGATACTGGAAAATTTACACGACTTCTATATGTCTGCTATATATACGAATATGATTGTCGGTATTTGATGTACGTGAAATAGCCATTAATTTTATTTTATTTTCAGCCCTAAAGTAATACTTCACTGTTTATGGCATTCAGAAGTCGTTGCATGCTCTCAGCACTTTTCGCAATAATGACGGTGTCGTCTGTGTATCTTAGGTTATTAACGTACCTATCCATCGGTAACTTTTATTCCTTCTTCAATATTTTAAAAGGTATTTTGAAAGATCTCTTCAGAACATATATTGTGTTACAGCCTGTAACATATCTTAATATGGCTCTAACATAACTCTTATTAAATATAGTACAGAGTATGCCTCTGTACTATATTTATTTGCTATATATTTACCACAAAAAAATCAAGTTTTTGTTAAATGTCTCATAAATCATAGACCCTTTAATATATAAGAAAGATTATTGACATAATATCTGTGGCTCCGACCCGTCGCTATATTAAAAAAAATTTAAATTGTACCTTTTTCACATCTGAATAAATTAGACCCATTTTATTTACAAAATACCCGAAGTACTAATCTAATGCAGGGATCTGACAGAACCTGGAGTGGCGTTCTTCATCAACGAAGTGAAATGGAAAATATATAATCAAAAAGACAAAATTTAAGAAAGGAAACTAACGCAACGTGGAATCTTGTTTTTCCCCTCAATATCTCTCGTTTACAATGAAATATGGCAAAACTGGTAGCGGGTAGGTACCCCTCTATGATCCCGATAGAGGGTAGACTTACTTCAGGGAGGTAGCGCCCCTGCCCACGCGAGCTCCTGGTTTTCCTCTACTCCCTACTTAGGAGAAACCAGGTCCAAACCCCAATATTATCCTACCCAAACCCCAAAATTCCTTCCCTATATTCTCTCCCAACTCGCCAAAGTTTTAAGGCCAAACCCCCCGTAAACATGCAAAACACAAACCAAACACGGCCTCAGTCCCCGGCAGCTCAAAAATCTCTGACCAAGGTAAAGGACAGATAAGACTAAGAGCAGAGGGTGCTAAGAATACCCGGGATGGACCAGGCTACCACTCAAGACGGCTAAACTGCACAAGAATACTGCATCTTGCAGCCTATAATATAAGAACCCTCTCAACCGATCATAAACTAATAGAACTGGAAAACGAATTAAAAACAATAAAATGGGATGTAATGGGACTTAGTGAAATTAGAAGGAGAGGAGAAGAACAACAAACATTGAAATCAGGACACCTGTTCCACTACAGAGGAGAGGAACATTCATCCAGTGGTGGAATCGGGATCATTGTACATAAAAAACACATACCCAACATAACGAAAATCGAGACCATAAGCACGAGAGTCATCCTATTGATACTAAAACTAAACTCTGGTTATAGTTTAAAAGTTATACAGGTCTACGCCCCGACAACTGGACACACAGATGAAGAAGTTGAAAAATTATATGAGGATGTAGCAGAGGCACAACAAAGAACACGAACACACTATACTGTTCTCATGGGCGACTTCAACGCAAAACTCGGATTCAAACAAGACCAAGCGGAGATCGCGTTAGGAAAGTACGGATACGGGGCAAGAAACGCAAGAGGGGACATGCTTTTAAACTTTCTACATCATCAATGCATGTTTCAAATGAACTCTTTCTTTAAAAAGAAACCCCAAAACAAATGGACTTGGATAAGCCCTGATGGCGCCGTCAAAAACGAAATCGACTTTATAATTACAGATAAAAAATATATAATACAAGACGTGGAAGTACTTAACAAGTTCTCTGCTGGCAGCGACCATAGGATGATAAGAACAAAAGTAATGCTTAACGTTAAAAAAGAAAGAATGAAGCTTGTTCCTAAACCAAATGTTAGAAGATGGGTACCACCTGAAAATGCAAAACTGTTTGAACGTACGGTCGAAGAAAAATTACAAAACGAAGAAACAGAAAACATAAACATCGAACAACTAAACCAGAAAATAGTCAAAGCTCTGAAACAAGCACAAGAAAAATGTTGCCCAAAAAACCAAAAAGACGAAGAAAAACTAAGTCTAAGCACGAAAACTCTATTAGAGGAAAGAAGACAACTAACAGATAAATACAGAACCAATCTAACAAAAATGAGACAACTAAACAAACAAATCACTAAGAACATCAGAAAAGATATAAGAGACTACAACACCAGAGAGATATCAAAAGTCATAGAAGAGAACAAAAGTTTAAAAGTCTTCAGAAGGAAACAGCAAATAGGAAAGAAAAATATTTACAAACTGAAAAACACAAAGGGCGAAATAATAACAGATAAACAGGAAATTCTACAAACTGTCGGACAATTTTACAGCGAACTCTACAGCAAAACAGAAGAAAATGTTCCAACTGACAACATACCAAAGGTTCTAAACCAGGGCTCGGAAGACATACCAGATGTTACTGTTGATGAAATCAAAAAAGCTCTCCTACAAATGAAAAATAATAAGTCACCTGGCGACGACGGGGTCGTTGCCGAAGCCATAAAATTAGGAGGCGAGAAACTGATACAAATGCTTTCCATACTTTTCACAGAATGCCTTGAAAGAGGAACAACACCATCACAATGGCAAAATGCAGTGATCATTCTAATGTTTAAGAAAGGAGATTTAACAAATCTCGTAAACTATAGACCAATCAGCCTCATCTCACACATATACAAGCTTTTTACAAAAGTCATAACAAACAGACTTTCGAACAAAATGGACTTTTACCAATCATGCGAACAGGCAGGATTCAGGTCAGGCTTCGGCACAAACGACCATCTACAAGTTATTAAAAGCCTCATCGAAAAATGTATAGAGTACAATAAACCCCTCGTCCTAATATTTGTGGATTATGAGAAAGCATTCGACACAGTAAACCACCAGAAAATGCTAGAAGCTTTAAAAGAGTGCCGAATAGATCACCGCTACACCACTGTCATCAAAAATATCTATGATAATGCCACGGCATGCGTCAGACTCCATGAAGATACACACAAGTTCAACATTCATCGTGGAGTTCGCCAGGGCGACACCATTTCACCAAAACTGTTTACAACATTATTGGAATACATGTGTAAGCGTGCAAACCTAGACGAAAAGGGCATAAACATAAATGGAGAGCAGCTTAGTCACCTCAGGTTCGCGGACGATATAGTCCTGATAACAGACCGCATAGATCATGCCATCGAAATGTGCGAAAGACTCTACCATGCCTCTACACAAGTGGGTTTAAAGATCAATAACTCAAAAACACAAGTGATGACAAACCTTGTTCTGAGTGAGAACATCAACATAGCTGGAACAAGTATAGAACAAACATCAGCATACAAATATCTGGGACACGAAATTCGCTTAAGTAGAGATAACCAGACCAATGAACTAATACGTAGAATAGGGTTGACATGGGCAGCTTATGGAAAGCTAAGAGATGTTTTCCAATCAGCTCTTCCCATCTGCTTGAAGAGAAAAGTCTTCGATCAATGTGTGCTGCCGGTTCTAACCTATGGTGCGGAGACGCTAACACTTACTAAGACGTCCGCAAACAAAATTCGAACAACACAGAGGGCAATGGAACGGTCCATGTTGGGATTAACCCTGAGAGACCGAATACCCAACACAGAATTGCGCCGTAGATCGGGAGTAACCGACGCAATCAAAAGAATATCAACCTTAAAATGGAACTGGGCAGGGCACGTCGCGAGAACGAAGGACGGCAGATGGACAAAACGCATTCTTGAGTGGAGACCCAGACAAGATGCCTTTAGGAATAGAGGACGACCACCAACAAGATGGACGGATGACCTGAAACGGACACATCAAAATTGGATGCAGGCGGCTCAGGACAGAAATTTGTGGGGTGAACTACGGGAGGCCTATGTTCAGCAGTGGACGAGTATGGGCTGAATGATGATGGCAAAAACTGTCTATTTACAGTAAATGCGTACCATTGTTTTTCAGTAAATCAACACGGTTCAAGTAAAAGTTGGAAGCTGATGCGTAGCACGTACTTACCCCTCCTTGCGGCGCAACTAGGGTTTCGTACGGTCACGGTAGTGCTGATTTTACTATGGAGAAGTCTAACGAAGTTGTGTTTTTTGTCATTGTATAAATTACCCAATTTACTAAAATGTTTACCGCTGGTAAACTGGCACTTTTTTAACACTGGTGGCGTACAACAAACAAAATTAAACTAAACACTCGAACTCGAGGGTACACGCTTTAATAGGTAGTTATCAAAGGTAAATATTTATTAATTTCACTGTAACGTGACCGGCCGACCATGCTCTTTCTTTTCTTTTCACTGTTATATTACCGATATGAATGACGTGACTCCACGTTCCTTGAAATCTCGGCTTTAGGCATTGGAAATATTCGAACGTGGGTTTGAGGTTCGAATCGTTTTATAAAGCCCCTTTGTCCGCTTCTTGTTCATCGACGATAATAAATATAATAAAAAGTTGAAGTTATGGAGAAAAATGTTGATTTTATTGACAGCTACTGACAGTAAATACACAATATGATGTTCTTTAGGTAACTACTGGTAATAAACTGTGCTCAAATAAGCTGAAATCCCCAATTTATAATCTCACAAATAATTCATACCTCAGCACAAAGGTTATTGCTTTCTATCATACCATATTTTGAACTATTTGCTTACATTACAATTTAATCTAGGCCTTAATTGCGACACTTAGGAAGTTCAATTAGAAAATATATTATTCGGCAATTTATGTAGTTGTAGGTAAATGAACTAAATATTAAAATATTATATAATATAGTTTTACAATGCCTCACTTATACACGGTGAAACTATAAAAGATTAAGAAGTTAAGAATAATGTGAGATTACAAATTAAGGGGTTAATTTGTGATTCAACAGCATCAGTAATCTAAATTAAAGTTTCTTTTAGCGTAATAAAGTACAATTCCAACCACACAGCTGTATTTTTCATCGATATATTAATACTAAAAGATGTTAATACCGGATCATAAAAAAAGAAATTGGAAACTAGAAAGCCAGAAAAAAAAATCGTAAAATCTCACGTAGTTTGAAAATTCTCTCTCGTCCTAAGGTAGAACAATATCACCCACTCTCTACGTAAAGAATCACATATCACGTCCGCTGTCGTATAATTCGTACAATATGTACAATTGATTAATTACTTTTGTCTTTATTTATTGCAAATAATTTTTGTTATTTAATATAAAGAACCGTTTTTCGAATGAGGCCCACGGTAGACTTATTCTTCTTTTTATTTCTTTGGTTTGAGACATTCAGAGAGGTATGACCTTTTACACCTCATATTACAATGCAAAATAGCCGGAAGAAGGGGACCACGCCGAAGAACATCCTGGCTCCGAAATCTCCGAGACATACGTATCGTGGTATCAAGAGACATTCGTTAATGATTGTTTAAATTCTCTAGATATATATTGAAGTTATTAATAATCGGACACGGTACTTAGAGAAAAACAAGATTGTATAATATATATGATTATTTAAATTCTCTAGTAGTCCAGGCTGTGAGGCCGCTCCCGTTGGGAAAATGTTTCTGATTCGGTTTCTTCGCGGATTCCGGTTCAAAAATGTCCCCTTTAAACAAATCTGAAGGGTGCCGTGCGAAATTTTTGGGCAGAAATTGTTTAAACAATTTTTTTTAAACAAATTCCAAAAAATTTTTTTTTTTAATCTGGAAAACGTTTTTTTTGGAGTCATTTTAAACAAAAAATGTCTCTTGTTATTTTTCTCCAAAGTTGATAGTTTTCGAGTTATAAGCGATTTAAATTCTGAAAAACGCGAAAATACTCATTTTTGAGGCTTGAAAACAATATGTAAATTATTATTTTGAGGTTACCAAGTGTCTAAATTGAAGTTTAAACATTCAACTTCAAGATTGTGAAGAGTAATCGGGGCTTATTTTAATTTAGACCGTTGTTTTTTAATTGTTAAATATGCGCGTACACTCGATTTTTCAGCCGCCGCGGCGCGGCGCGCGCTTCTATCGTACTTATGCATAGTTTACATATACACTTACGCAAAAAACCCGAACAAATCCTTGAAGTTTATGAACATAGTTTTTTCCATAATTTATTTATGTAGGTATTAATTATTGTCATTGGGCTAATTAAATAAACCAATCATCGCAATGTAATAACCGTATATAGTTTTTTTTTCTTCCAAATTTGAACAATATAATTATTATTTATTGAGTATATATTTATTTATATCAATTGTAAATTAAATTTAAAATTGCGCGGTGTTTAAAAACAATATACTATCGCAAAAATGCAAGTTTTTACCTGTTTAACAATCGCGCTCTCATACTTGATTTGTTATTACTTAAACGATCATTAGGAAGACTATTGTTTAATGCCCATTAAAAGGGTATTATATTATTAATGTGTTATTAAAAAAATTGTGAATGGATTTAAAATGTCTTTTTCCGTAATGAAAACTTACCGAAAAAAATTTAGTTTGTATTTTTTGTAATAACATCAACAATATTAAGTTAGTGCAAAAACTTAAAGTAGATTTTTACATTACAATACAAATGCTGCTCTTCGACGAAAAGTCAGTGTGACTGAAAAATTTAATTTAATCTAGCAAATATACCTTGTACCTCTGACGCACTTTACCAACACTTGTTAAGAGCTTTCGCTAAAACATATATTTGGCGAAATGCCATATATTCCCGCTATCAAACTCTCGATTTTGCACAATATGGATATTATATGTCTGATAGTGGTGGGTTGGGAAACCGTGCAAATGCAAAAGGACTTGCAAAACTAATGCTTGCAACTGCAAGAAAAATTATGTCAACTGTGTATGAGTCAACATTATGTGGATGTGATTTAGATTTTTGTGAAAACAAAGATACTTTTACTGAGTGATATTAGTGTGTTATTTAACAATCTTTTGTACAATTATTTTATGTAACTATTATTAGACTTTAGACGAAATTTATATTATAACTCAATTGATATAAATAAATATATACTCAATAAATAATAATTATTTGTAAGTATATGTAAACTATGCATAAGTACGATAGAGATTAGACAACGGTCTAAATTAAAATAAGCCCCGATTACTCTTCACAATCTTGAAGTTGAATGTTTAAACTTTAATTTAGATACTTGGTAACCTCAAAAATAATAATTTACATATGTGTTTTCAAGCCTCAAAAATGCGTATTTCCGCGTTTTTCAGACTTTAAATCGCTTATAACTCGAAAACTATGAACTTTAGAGAAAAATGACAAGAGACTTTTTTTATTTAAAATAGCCCAAAAAACCCAAAAAAACATTTTTCAGATTACAAAAATTTATTTTTGGACTTTGTTTAAAAAAATTGTTTAAACAATTTCTGCCCAAAAATTTCGCCCAGATCAGAAACATTTTCCCAACGGGAGCGGCCTCACAGCCTGGACTATAGATATATATTCGAGTTCATTGTAAAGCTTATGGAATTCATAACGGATTGCTTACCTTTTAAATTTTTCGAAATTTGGCTCTTTTATTTCTTTTAGTCTTCTTCTGGTTTGAAGAAGTTGCAGCGTTCTATCTGTCATACAGTGCTTTTTCTTGACAATCTTCTTTTCTATTTTAATTATTTCTACAGAGGTTTCGTTGCTATTTCTGAATGCTTTCCACATTTCTTCTGGACTACCTGGTGTCTTTGTTTTTCTTTTAAAATTGTTTTTGTTTTAAAATTTTAAAATAGTAATATATAGGTTTTTGAACAGATACCTTTTTGAATAAAAACAGTGTATATACAAAAATTATTTATTAAAACACTTATTACAACTACAAAATGTTAACTTATATTTACACTTTTCGACATTTAATTTTAATCAAAACTAAATTAGATACTGCTAAAAAATATGTTCTATACAAAAGGTTGAACTGGCAGACAAAAATCTAACATGGCAGCTCCGCAATTAAGGAAATAAACTATAAATATAGCCCATTGGGCACTAGTTTACTGTTTAGAAAATAAAGTAAATCTGTAGTACAATTTAAAATTAATTGTTAACGATTTCGTTTTCAAATCCATCAACAGTAAAATTTTTACGTTACAATTTAACTTTAGAGAAAAGTTTTAGCAATAAATTTTTACTGTGTTAAAATATGACTCTCTTTATCTTATGTTAAAAGAAATAGAATTTAATGAGCATTTTTGTGATGTTAAATGTGATTGTGTTAAATGTGGTTAATATAATAGAACAAAATAAACTTATAATACCGAGCCCTTTATGGAATGAAGCAATATTTTTAAATACCATATTGCAGGAGTAGAATGGCTGCAACAAGAGAATCATTATAAAAGTGCACCTTTTATATACCCTATTAAAAAAACATCTTACTTAAATGTTTATTTGTTATAATACAAAATTGGCTTTTAAAATTGACTTTTTTGCCTGAATCTTTGCTTAGTGTCTCGGGGTACTTTTTCTGTCATAAAAAATTTTTCATTAAAAAAAATCAAGCCTTTTATATTGATTCCTCTGATCCAGTACTTTGGTAATGAGTACAAAGTTTTATAAAACTAATATTAAGAACGAACACTTCGGTGTGTTGCTTAGTTTCTCACCTAAATTTTTTTGTAAATCTAAACAAACGCAATTTATCACAAAAACAATAAACGACGTGCATTTAGGTTAAATACTAATCATTGTTTTTCGACAGTAGCCTATGTATTATAAAGAGACAATTAAGTGAGAGAAAATGCGTAAATAATCACCAAACAGTTCTGAGACTTAGTGATAAGGAAGATAGGTGAAGATACTGTTCAGCTATAAAAAATTGTTCTCTAATTATTCTACTCGTGATCATTTCCACAAATTAAGGGAGAAAGTAAACAAGCACCTATATATCTGTCTTTCACATGGGATAGGTCAACTTGTCAAGTATGGTACTCACTACGAATTAGAGAGTAAAATTTTAACGTTAAAATTTAAGAACTCAAAAACAGAACGTAATCTACATCTTACAAAATACAAATATCAGAAACTTCTTTAGAGCCCAAAGAGGCTCTGAATTTGCTGAGAGAATACTAGGAGACTTTTTAACCTAAGAGTGACAAGTATTTTAAGTATACAACTTAAAAACATAGTTTAGTAAAACCTCTTGCCAAACTTCTGTCTTGCTGCGAATTAATTTCGAACAAATTGATTTCTGGTAGAGGCACCATTGGTCTTTCTGGCATTTCCTAGCAGTCCTGATATCAGGTATCTTAACTATCTTCTGTAGGGATACCTGGAAAGTAAGTTGTACAAAAAAAATTGATGCTCGATTTACCGATACATGGTGGCAAACGTGCGAGTAAAATGTTTTCCACACTTTGGTTGATATTAGAGAAGGAACAGGAGCGTGATAGTCGGAATTTAGACAAAATTATCTTTTATAAAAAAATTTGCAGTTCAGTTTCTATAGATAAAACATAAATTAAATTAAATATTTGATTAGTTATATTTTTTAGGTATCCTTTCTAGATACCGGGATATATGTATCACGATAAGAACTAGCATTTTTGCGTTTTTAAAACCGAACTTTTAAACTTAAACAAATATTTTTATATCGTACCATAAAATTCTTTATAAATCTTCGATATTTGACAATACTATTCAGTTGGTTATCTACAAGAATACACATCGATAATTTCTAATAAATAAAATATCATCGTATAGTTTTACTAAACATGTTACAGAAAAATATTGATATAAGCAGCAAAAGGCCAGTCACTGTTGGTTTTTTAGAGCTGTTATAAAATCCTCCATAAACTTGTAGTCCAGCTGTTTCTATACTCTGTTTACAGTAGTCTCCATCGTATAACCAACCAACAAATTCACCTGAAAATAAAATAAAAACATTAAAAATATATAAAATTACGTATACAGGTTGCAGTAGTCTAAATACAGGGCTCATCCTTTTATCATATCATAAGAAATTGAGTTCACTACGAATTTTATCGTGATAAACGACATGTGGAATGCAATCTAGATTTCCTTGTCGAGTTATTTATAAAGCTGTTTGTTTTACAAGTTTTATAAAGCACAGTGATCAAAATTTAATTTCAATTTCGCCAAGTAGAAATCGTTTGATTTCTCTTTTTGTTAAATATATAGACTTTATTTCAAGTAGATATTCCAGAGATAGAGATGCTAAACAAACGGACAAAATAGAACTAAAGTTATTTTTGGGCCTTTTCTCTTAAGCTGGCTTATACCGCAGTAACAGATGTTAGTGGAATTGAATCAACTGTATAAGATTCGATGACAAGACGACTTAACCAGATCGACTAAAGATTGATAAGTTGTCAGCTTATCAGTTAGTTAAAGATTGATAAGACAAATCTTTTCACTATTTGTAGAAAATTGCAAAAAAGGGGTAACAAATAGGGGTTAAAATTTTTTTCCATGGTTGATTCTAAACTATTTTATACAGGGAAATTTATGCCGGACTGCAGCCTGAAGGTCCATTATGTGTCAGCAATAAACCAGTAGATGTGGTCAAGAGATTAGTTGAACCTATCTATATTTCAGAAAATATCACTGCTGATAATTAGTTGACCGATTTAACTCTCGTCAGAGATTTGAAAAAGGACAGACTATCATATCTAGGGGCCGTCAGAAGAAACAAACGTCACCACCTGAATTAGTAAGTATGGCAAACAGATCAATACAATCTAACTTATTTGCTTTTAGTGAAGATTGTACTCTTTTATCGCGTGTGCCGAAGAAGGAAAAAACGTAATTTTAGTATCTCTATTTATACTATATACTATACTTTATACTATATTTATAGAAAATCAATATGGACAAATTAAGTAACATTTATTGTTACATATTAACATATCAATAAAGAATTGGCATACCATCATAATCTCATTTTTTATCGACATCCCAACAATAAAAAATTCATATATGCTTAGAAAAAACTGACTGGACTAATTTATTTTTTATCGACAATCAAATTAATAAAAATAAAAACTATTGTTACTGGTTTTGCTTTCCACGTAAAATAACTGTATATTTATTCATATTATGTACATTAATCACACCATGACAATGACATATATAATGACAATATAGTTATTTTAACAAAAATAAAAAAAATAATACATATGTAATGGTTCGTTTCATAAAGTTAAACTTAAACTGTAATCTCACGACTAGTAAGTAAGACAATTAACAATTATAACTAGATAATTTTTATATTTCTTTGTCAACAGATGTCTTGAAAATGAATTAAAATAAATTCGAAAGCTTGACAGTAAGTCAAATAGTTTTCTTTGTGTTGTGGGCCAAATAGACTGACTGCATACTCAAGAATCACCAGTTGATATTTAAATCAACAGTCAATATTACCACCATATATATATATATATATATATATATATATATATATATATATAATATATATATATATATATATATATATATATATATAACTAGATAATTTTTATATTTCTTTGTTAACAGATGTCTTGAAAATGAATTAAAATAAATTCGAAAGCTTGACAGTAAGTCAAATAGTTTTCTTTGTCTTGTGGGCCAGATAGACTGACTGCATCCTCAAGAATCACAACTTGATATTTAAATCAACAGTCAATATTACCACCATATATATATATATATATATATATATATATATATATATATATATATATATATATATATATATATATATATAAATATATATATATATATATATATAAAATATATATATATATATATAAATATATATATATATATATATATATATAGAATGAGCCTGGCTCATTACTAACAGAAATCAACAGAAAAATGAAACTGGCTTGGGCAGCTTTTGGTAAAAATTCAGTTATATTCAAATCTAGGATGCCATCCCACCTGAAGAAAAAGGCATTCGATCAATGTATACTACCAGCCATGACATACGGCTACGAAACTTGGACACTAAAGAAAGATATAATAGCTAAACTCAAAGTCACTCAAAGGTCAATGGAGCGATGCATGTTAGATATAACCAAGAGAGATCGAAAAAGAATAGAATGGATCAGACAAAAAACGAAGGTCACTGATGTAATCCACCGAATAAAATCTTTAAAATGGCAGTGGGCGGGACATTTAGCAAGAAGAACTGACAATAGATGGTCCACTAGAATTACTCTGTGGTACCCAAGAGACGTCAAGAGACCAAGAAGACGTCCAAATTTAAGATGTGACTATGACATAAGGAAACAAGCCGGTACAACATGGCACAGAAAAGCGAATATTAGACAGTCGTGAGCAGACATGAAGAACGACTATGTAAGGGAGGCTGCACCATAATTGGTAGAATACGCTGATAATGATGATGATGATGATATATATATATATATATATATATATATATATATATATTATATATATATATATATATATATATATAAATAGAGTGTGTGTAACGACGCTAAGAATACAATTCTTTGGAGGGTAACTTTCGGGAAAGCGTCAAAACAAGGATCAGCTATAGATGGTATAAGCCAGCTTGGTGTAGAACTTTATTCTATATGTGAAATTTTCGGTGATATGTTGTCACCTTCATCAGCACCTAAATGGAAAACCTATTATAGTACAGTGGTGGAAATCAACATTTAAAAACCTACATTGAAAATGTTCAGTTGGTCCTAGTTGTAAAAAACACTGTCACAAACATGTTAAAAATATTAAAAAATACATTTAAAATTTTGAATAAAAACATTACAAACAACAGGGTAGTTTTTCAAATACAAACACAACAAAAAATCTAAAAATTTACAACCTACAAAAACCACAAATAGAAAAGAAGAATTAATCTTCTTTTTTGATGACATATTTCTGTCAACATCCTTGTGTCATATGTAACTAGGTTATAATTTTCACTTTTGCACATCACAACCACATGGATACGAAAAGAAAGAGCCCTAGGCAACATAATAAGCAAGGAAATAAAGTCCCCTCTAAAGCACAGGTAGGTAATCTATGCATGTCATGATAAGTTCCCCACATTTTCTAGTTTGTTACTTCTTGTCAAGTCCTGTTGAAGTAGAAAGGAATAAATACAACTTAAGTTTTCAACATCTTTCTTACAGTTCATAGGAGAGCTTCATAGAAATGTGCTACATCCATAACTGCAGCTCTCCTATGAACTGTAAGAAAGATGTTGAAAACTTAAGTTGTATTTATTCCTTTCTACTTCAACAGGACTTGACAAGAAGTAACAAACTAGAAATTGTGGGGAACTTATCATGACATGCATAGATTACCTACCTGTGCTTTAGAGGGGACTTTATTTCCTTGCTTATTATGTTGCCTAGGGCTCTTTCTTTTCGTATCCATGTGGTTGTGATGTGCAAAAGTGAAAATTATAACCTAGTTACATATGACACAAGGATGTTGACAGAAATATGTCATCAAAAAAGAAGATTAATTCTTCTTTTCTATTTGTGGTTTTTGTAGGTTGTAAATTTTTAGATTTTTTGTTGTGTTTGTATTTGAAAAACTACCCTGTTGTTTGTAATGTTTTTATTCAAAATTTTAAATGTATTTTTTAATATTTTTAACATGTTTGTGACAGTGTTTTTTACAACTAGGACCAACTGAACATTTTCAATGTAGGTTTTTAAATGTTGATTTCCACCACTGTACTATAATAGGTTTTCCATTTAGGTGCTGATGAAGGTGACAACATATCACCGAAAATTTCACATATAGAATAAAGTTCTACACCAAGCTGGCTTATACCATCTATAGCTGATCCTTGTTTTGACGCTTTCCCGAAAGTTACCCTCCAAAGAATTATATATATATATATATATTGATAAAGTTGTATTTTATTAATTTTATTTTTTATTTATAATAAATGTAATTTTTAAAATATGTGGTTCGTTGTTTAATTTAATATATACCTCAGCTAGCTCAATTATATGTTCTAAGCAATCTGTCACTGTGTGACGTCGACTCTGTAGTCTCCTGGTAGAGTTCAAAAAGAAATTAAACCAAAATTTACTTTAGACCTTTGATAAATTAACCCAAATGAAGCACGTTATTTATTAATATTGAACAAATTTAATATAAACAATAAAATTCGTCTGCAACTTCGGTTGCCTTTAAAAATTTACAAAAATAGGAATCGTTTAAGTCTTAACGTGGTTTAGTGACGTGACAATAAAAATGTATTACAAAATGTGGAGACTCTCTACAAGTACCTAAAAACTAAATAAATATTGCAACTTTATAAAGTGTTTAAATGAACTATAAAGAAAAAGAAAATGAACACTTTATTCCGCTGATACTCAAATATAATCAAAATTTCAAATGATCCCCAAAATTATTGTCCAACCTCACTTTAAAACAGTTCTGATTTCTTTAAAGGAAACTAACTACTCAAAAATAATCGGTGAAACTGGAATATCAATCCTCTCTTCGGAAGTTAAGGTACGTACTATTCTATTTTTAATTTAATGATCATTAATAATTTCAATTTTTAAGGCCTATCGCAATTATGTTAATTCATGAATTTTAATTTTCTCAATTTAAATGACATTTCTATACTCCAATATAATTTATAAGTGAAATTGTTTCTCTTACTCTCTGGAACAAATTTCTGGATATCTCTGCTGTGGAAACTGTGGAAAAACTAAATTCTAATTAGACGAGTTAAAAAACACTCCCGACCTATTCCACAGTTTCAGGGCTCTCCTTCGTCCAAAAAAAAACCTCGTCGGCGTCCTCTCCAAAAACCAATTCCCATTATTATCCGTTGCTAACAGCAACCAACGTTCTTTTTTTTTCTGTCTTCTATTTAAATATTTTAAACCATAAAACTGTCCTGTTTGACATATTTGTCAAGCCACATTACTTTCTCATAATCACTTTAATCACATATAATTTGGGAATTTACAAAAAAAAATGTTTAGATATAAAACTTATTCTATTACAATACTAATTTATTCTTTTCATCTCCACATCATTGTAATTTCTTATTTAACAAAACCCCTATTAATTTAGCTCCCACAGACTGTCAAATAAACTGTCAAGCAGTTTATTTTCTGACGTTTATTAAAATTTCTATGTTTAAATATTTTTTTAAAATTCTTCTTTTTTTGTTCTTTTTAAGGTTTAGACGATTCACCTATACACTAGGCAACTATACTATTCAGAAATTATTAACACTATACCAGGTAAGTCAAAATTAATTTATTTAACAATTTACTAATCTTTTTCTCTCTTTTATTTCAGAGTCGAACCCACATTGTGATGGCTTCATGAAATTCATAAACAACAAACTCATATGAAAATCCATTAAAGTTGTATATATTTTAACATATTGAAATTATTTCAATATATATATATATATATATATATATATATATATATATATATATATATATATATATATAGTAAACTCTTAAATATTGGGGAAAATATAATTAGCTACCATATATTATCTAATAAAAAACATTTACCTTACCGTGAAATTTTAGAAATGTCTAGTTATGATGTTAAAAAACTTTAGCTAGTAACAACATAGTGGTGTTTTTTTTTTGTTATTATGTGCAAAAAAGTTTATTTGTGAACGTTGGAAATGTATGGTAGCTAACTTAAAACGCAAAGGTTTACCCAAGGACAATCGAAAAACCAATGTAACTACATTTAAAGGAAGTAATTCTTTGAATTGTCGGCAATAACTAAATTTAAAGGAAGTAATTCAAAGAATTACTTCCTTTAAATGTAGTTACATTGGTTTTTCGATTGTCCTTGGGTAAACCTTTGCGTTTTAAGTTCAAAGCTACCATACATTTCCAACGTTCACAAATAAACTTTTTTGCACATAATAACAAAAAAAAACACCACTATGTTGTTACTAGCTAAAGTTTTTTAACATCATAACTAGACATTTCTAAAATTTCACGGTAAGGTAAATGTTTTTTATTAGATAATATATGGTAGCTAATTATAATTTATTCTCTTTCAGCCCTGAAGAAGCCAAATTCTCTTTGGCGAAAACGTTAGGTGAAATAATTGATACACATTAGAGTTTTTTTTTGCAGATTTCCCCAATATTTAAGAGTTTACTATTTAACTTATCTGCAAAGATTAAATTTCTTTTCTTTTCTTTTCTATATATATATATATATGTATATATATATATTATATATATATATATATATATATATATATATATGTATATATATATATATATATATATATATATTTATATATATATACATATATATCTTTAAGGAGTATAACCGTTTACTTTAAGTAATGTTATGAATACATAACTTACAGTTATGAACTTCAGGATGTTCAGAACAATGTTGTCAAAAGTGAAATTAAAAAATTAATAAAAAATTACACAAATTGGGAATCTTCCGGTGTTCTGTGATTCTGTTTTTTTTTTTTGCTGATATATTTACTAGATTAATGTTTGCCTTATTTTGATGTTTTTTCATATTAATACCATTTTTAACGCTACACATCTTTTAAAGGTAAGATTATTTACTTAATTGTGTCTCATATTAGATGTATCGCTAATAACACTCTTTTAGATGAACTCTTGTCTTTTTTATCTCCAAATTGACTGAAAACATCCCATTCACTTACGAGACACACACACACACACACACATATATATATATAATATATATATATATATATATATATATATATATATATATATATATAAGGTAGCAGGTAGATACATTTTACGATCCCGGTAAAGTTAGGTCTACTTCAGGATCGCGACCCTGCCTATGCGAGCCGTGGCTCACTCTCAATCCCTTTAACCGAGAGGGTACCACGTCCCAACCTATCATCCTTGTCGATGACGCCAAATTCCCTAGCCCATCCTACAATCCTTCTACCAACCCGCACAGGCCAGCGTGGTAGAGAAACGGCCAGGAACCCCGTAAAATGAGAAAGGAAGAAAATGCAAGGCCCTCAGTCTCCGGCAGTCCCTTGAAAACAGGCTATGGTAGCAGTCCTGTAGTTAGAGGGACAGAGGGTGCTAAGAATCACCGGAGTCAACCAGGCTACCTTCATAAACGACAACGGCAAAGAATATGGTTTATGGCAACATACAACACAAGAACATTGATGGAGGACGAAAAACTAGTTGAACTGGAAAACGAGCTGAATCATATAAAATGGGATATACTTGGATTGTCCGAAGTACGGCGAAAGGGTGAAGAACAAATGGTACTTCCGTCGGGAAACCTATTGCATTATCGAGGAGAGTCTTCCAATGGTGGCGTAGGATTTATGGTAAATAAAAAACACACAAAGAATATACTCACAATTAAAAGCATAAGTGATAGAGTTATATATCTTATCTACAAAGTAAACCAAAAAATTCGGTTAAAGATCATCCAGGTATATGCACCTACTAGTACCCATACAGATGAAGAAGTAGAATGGTTCTACGATGACGTTAACACTGCCATACAAGAGACAAACACCAACTTTACTATACTGATGGGAGACCTAAACGCCAAAATAGGCCACAAGCAAGATGATTCGGAGTTTGTAATTGGACCTCACGGATATGGCGATAGAAACGAAAGGGGTCAAACTCTCATAGAATTTCTTCTGCAACACAGGCTATATGTCATGAATACGCACTTTAAAAAAAGCGACCAAAGAAAGTGGACTTGGCAATCACCAAATGGTTTAAACAAGAACGAAATTGATTTTATATTTACTAACAAAAGAGACGCTGTTCAAGACGTAACTGTATTAAATCAATTTTCAACTGGAAGTGACCATAGAATGGTTAGGGCGAAGATAGTCTTAAACATACAGAAGGAAAGAAGACATATGGTAACAAGGACTAATAATGTTACATTCACTGCGATTACTAACACCAGGGCATACCAGGAAGAAATAGAGAGAAATCTACAGAAAGACCTGCAAGATGAAACCAGTATTGAACAGCTAAACGAAAAATTGGTAGAAGCCCTGAAGAAGTCACAGAAGAAGTGCCAAGCCAAGCACTCAACAAAAAATGAAAAACTCACAGAAGACACAAGAAACCTAATACAAAAAAGAAGGGAAATGAAAGAAAAGCATACAACGAACATTGCAGAGCTAAGGAATTTAAACAAAACCATTTCAAAAGCCATTAGGAAAGACATAAGGAACTTTAACACTAAGGAAATAACTGATACCGTAGAACAAAACAAAAGCCTAAAAGTTCTAAAACGAAAGTTGAAAATAGGAGCGAGGAATATTTATAAGTTAAAAAATAATCAAGGACATGTCATACATGAACAACAAGAGATACTAAAAATCATCGAAGAGTACTATAGAACATTATATAGTCGAGATGATCACATTCCCGAAGTAGAAATTCCAGCAATACTAAATCAAGGGTCAGAGGAACTTCCAGATATAACCGAAGAGGAAATTAAGTCAGCATTAAAAGGTATGAAGAACAACAAAACACCTGGAGAAGATGGCATTGTAAGTGAAATGATAAAACTAGGAGGCGAATGCGTCATAAAGGCTTTAAAAACCCTTTATAATGCCTGCCTCTTTGAAGGAAATACGCCAGAAAAATGGAATAATGCCATTATGATAATATTGCATAAAAAAGGAGATGTAACAGAAATTGGCAACTACAGACCTATCAACTTATTATCTCATTTATATAAACTCTTTATGAGAATAATTACTAACAGACTGGGACCTAAGCTAGATTTTCATCAACCTCTAGAGCAGGCCGGATTTAGGAGTGGCTTTGGAACAAATGACCACCTACAAGTAATAAAATCCTTGATAGAGAAAGTTATAGAATACAACAAGCCATTGATATTAATATTTGTAGACTTTGAGAAAGCATTTGACTCAGTCCAGCATAGCTCCATGTTAAGAGCTCTTACAGAGTGCAGTATTGACCATAGGTACACAACTCTTCTTCGAAATATATATGATAGCGCAACAGCTGCTGTAAAAATGTACTATGGTGACACAGACACATTTCCCTTGGAGAAAGGTATTAGGCAAGGAGACACTATCTCTCCTAAACTATTCACCGCCCTATTACAGAGTGCTATGAGAAAAAATAATTGGGAAAATATTGGATTAAATATAAATGGGGAATTTTTGAACAACTTGAGGTTTGCAGACGACATAGTCCTTATTGCAGATCAGGTAGATCATGCATGCCAACTTCTTCAAGACCTTCAGAGCTCTTGTGCACGAGTTGGCCTTAAAATTAATTTTTCCAAAACACAATACATGACCAACCTGGTACTGGCAAAAAACATTTCCACTAATGGCACGCAAATTGAACAAGTGTATTCATATAAGTATCTGGGCCACGAGATTAAATTGGGAAGAGACAATCAAACAACAGAGTTAAAAAGGAGAATAGGACTGGCATGGGCAGCTTACGGAAAACTGAGGGAAGTCTTTAAATCAGCTATTCCCATGTGCTTGAAGAGAAAAGTTTTTGATCAGTGTGTACTTCCAGTTCTGACATATGGAGCAGAAACATTGACACTTACCAGAAAAGTAATTAATAAGATACAAGTGGCACAGAGAGCGATGGAGAGGTCAATGTTGGGCGTATCACTCAGGGACAGAGTTTCGAGTCAGATAGTAAGGAGAAAAACTGGTGTGACGGACGCAGTTGAAAGAATTACAACCCTGAAATGGAACTGGGCAGGACATGTTGCTAGGGTCAGAGATGGAAGATGGACTAAGAAAATTTTAGAGTGGAGGCCTAGACACGATGCTTATCGTAGTCGAGGACGTCCTCCAACAAGGTGGTCGGACGATTTAAAGCGCATCCAGTCTAACTGGATTCAAGTTGCTCAAGATCGGATGCAATGGAATTATTTACGGGAGGCCTATGTTCAGCAGTGGACGCAAAATGGCTAATGATGATGATGATGATGATATATATATATATATATATATATATATATATATAACACTGTTTTTTATATATATATATATATATAAATATATATATATATACATATATTATATACAATTTATTAATTATTTCGTCATCGACCACTTCCAACCTTCAATCACACAACATGTAATCAAATAAAGTAATTAACTTCCGCATTAACACAAAAACTAACGTGTCAGCATTGGGAGCGACAAAAACCCTTCCATTCTATAATACCATATGATCATATCCATACCTGTTTCGTCAATCAACTAGAGCGTAACCAATGTGTTTCACAGCTGCCTGAGTTTCCAAAAGAGATTTGTTAAAACACAAGACTGTGATTTAAACGAGCATGTGTTAAACAATGATATCGTTCGTTTTTGCTTCAGTGGGTACGGGCATTTTTCGAAAACGGGGTTTGCAGTGTTATATCGACAGTATTATATAATAGAAATGTTTATGTTCGAAAACGGTGTCATTACTTGACTATTATCTAAGGGTTTACAATTTCTTCTTGAGGATATTAATGTCAGTACGTATTAAATTTAACAGATACAGGGTGTACTAACTTGCATGTTCATGTTTTTGGTGAAAATTGTAATTTGTCCTAACAAATGTATGAAAATGAGACGTGGTCACTGAACCAGCGTGTAACAATAAAATTATTAGTCTTAGAACGGAAGATCCTCCGGAATCTCTCTGGGTCTTGTACAGACGAGATAACAGGAGAGTTGAGACAAATACATAACCAGGAACTCCAAGCACTCTAGGGAGAAGAAAACATAGTACCTGCTATATATTACCCTTAGTGTCATTGCGGTACTTTTGAGTACCACCAAATTCTGGTGGTATTATATCCCAAGTAGTAGAAGTGGATCTAATACTTACTAAATACATTAGCACTTACAACAGTAATTATCAGTTGATGTTTAATACTTCAAATGTCATTTAAACGTTTTAAATTTTAAAAACAAATAAATATTTGTAGGTTTTCTAAAGGATCGTCAGAAGCAAACAACGTATATAGCTTATTGTAAAAAGTTATGAGCAATAAAATAAGGCGGACTTATAAGTACCGTTCGTCGGTAATTGCCAAAAGAAGGACCGTGGTGGGAGACTAAGGGTTAAGGCAAATTGGATCAGACAGGCAGGACTAAGATTAAATGATGAAATACGAATAAAACCTTCTGTGAAAGGCCCGACGGCAGATCAGTTATTCGACGAAGAAAAAGACCTGAAGATGCAATAATGAGTGATCTAAGTAAGATGTTTAATACTATGTAAAAAAGAAGAAAACAAAACTGATTTTGGTGCTTAATTTAGGCGCCCATTTAAATGTAAGACTAAGAGTATCATCTTCCGATTCTTCTAAGATTTTGAGTTATTTCTTCGGAAGTAAATAAATTTTATTGTATCTAATATCGATATAATCGTATTAGTTTTGTCATTACATTATATCGTTCATTGAATATATTAAGTTTTTAGAAATTTATCATTAATAAACTCATCCCGTAAGTCCTATTGTTTTGGGTTTTAATCGAGAATAGGCGAAATGTTGTTATACCTACCTTAAATGTAAATTTAAACAAATATCTTACCTGTTCTCAAGTTTTCATTTCTGAGCCAGTCCTCCAAAGGTCTGAAGTATTCTCTCAAAGCCCTTCCATCCAGTCGACTTTCTCCTGTGGCCTGGAAGAGAACGTCTCTCCAGGATTGAGAAGAACCTTTTTCCATAATTTGCCTAGAAAAATAGAAAAGTGATAAACAAATTTGATTGGATACTGTAACATGATAACAATCTACTCGTTTAGCAAGAAGCATCGTCACTTGATCTAGTTGTTCATATAATTTTTTGTATCCAAATATACAAATGAGCCAATATATACAAATTCTTGAACAACTTTAATGGTTTGTGCATTTATAATAATTAAGTTATTCATCTGGTTTTGTGTAGTTGGTGGTATTGCCATTTAGTATGTTTTATATATATTTATAACAAGTCCCACAGTTTTTGAAGCTTACTGTAGCTGTGAAAACACTTCTTTAACCCTTAAACGAGTAAGGAAAAAAATTTAACAAAATAAATACATTTTAAGGTATATTTGGTATACATTTATTTAAAAACACATAAAAACAACATTTTTTTTCTTAAAATATACTTCTTCTTCTTCCTATGCCGTCCCTATTAACGGAGGTTGGCCACCACATTTTTAAAAGCTTCTCTGTCTTTTGCAACGTGGAATAATTCGTCTACAGTCATGTTTGTCCAGTCTCGAATATTTCGCAGCCATGACTTCCTCTTTCTACCTATTCCCTTTTTGCCATCGACTCTACCCTGCATGATGACCTGCAGAAGACTATATTTATTATTTCTTAGTATGTGTCCAAGGTATGCAGTCTTGCGTACTTTTATCGTTCTCAACAATTTTTTGACTCGACCCATTCTTCTCAGCACTTCCTCATTGGTGACCCTGGCAGTCCATGGGATTCTCAACATTCTCCGGTATATCCAAAGTTCAAAGGCTTCAATCTTTTTAACTATTTGCGCTTTTAGTGTCCATGTTTCTACCCCGTACAATAGTTGCGACCAGACGTAACATTCAACAAACCTTAGTCTCAGCGCAATATTCAGATTTTTGTCACAGAACAATTGTTTGAATTTTAAGAACGCTGCCCTTGCCATTTCTATTCGTACCCGGATCTCTTGGTCTGGATCTAATTCTGTGTTGATGTAAGCTCCCAGATATTTATATTTTGTCACTCTCTCTATTTGCTGTCCACCAAGAGTTAGTTGTTCATTATTTATTGGACTCCTTGATACTATCATAAATTTGGTCTTATCTGTGTTGATGTCAAGTCCCATTTGAATGCATTCACTATTTATTGCATCTAGTTTGTAGATCTTCTATACTCTCAGCCATAATTACCGTGTCATCTGCAAATCTCAAGGTGTTTATGATTTCTCCACCAATTCTTATTCCCTCTTTTCTTTCCCATAAGGCTTTTCTGAATATGACCTGTGAGTACATATATAGTTGTATGTAGAGTTAAAATATGCACTGAAAAAAATTTACGAGGTGTATCTCACAAGATACATTGCCCAATAAATCACTTCTTATGATAAAGAACAAAACAGTTTCTAGGTTGCTTTCCTAGCCTGACACCAAGCACAAACGCGCTTTACATTTTTCACAGTAAACTATAGTTTGACAGTCAGTACACCATTTACATCTTCCTTTGTCAATAAACTCTGGAAAGTGACCTACGTTGTCAAACCGAACTTCATCTGTTGTTCGAGGAGCTACAGGAAATTTGATTTTTTTTTTTGTAGTTGGTGATCCGCACTTGAGCATCGAGATTTTCTTACGTTTTTTGAAAAAATCAGGGATCTTTCAATATTTCCGCAAAATCTTTTAGTTTTTCGTTCCCTTTTCCCAAAGCTAACATATCTTTTCGATAAAGCAACCAAGCGTTATACACCGCGATGTCTATGAGCTGGCTGAAAATGCAAAGATACCACCACCTTGATTTGAATGGTATTTTATATAGCAATTTAAGCATATCAGACAGATTAATATCGCCCATGTGAGTATTGTATTGCCTCACTATTTGACGACACTCGACGTCAACTTTTTTATGTTCTTTACTGTACCGTTTTACTTGAACCACTGGGCTGTGAGAAATTTATGAGCTAGCCACAAGTGACACTTTTAGTAGGTATTAGCCAACTTGACTACCGCTATAATATTTTTATTGTCAACTTTAGTGCAATAGTGCCATAGTGCAATAGTACCAAAGCATATATAACCTCGATACATAAAAAAGGAGATAAAAAGAAATACGAGAACTACAGAAGCATCAGTATGATAGCATAAATGGGCAGGTTATATGGAAAAATACTGAAAGAAAAACTGGAAAATCAATCTCAAATAAAATCGGAGAAGATGAGGCGGGGTTCACGTCAGGCAGATCTTGCGTAGACCACATTTATACACACCAACAATTAATTGAAAAAAAAAATGGCAAAAAATAGACCAGTACATATAGCATTCATAGATTTAAAAAAGGCATATGACACGGTTCCAAGAAAACAACTATGGAACACCATGAAGGAAATTGGAATAACTCAGAGGTTAATAGAAACCGTAAAAAACCTTTACAACAACAACAAGGTGAGAATTAAAACCGGCAAGAAATACTCCAACAAATTTAAGACCACAAAAGGCTTATTGCAGGGATGCTCTACATCTCCGACACTATTCAATATATTCCTCGAACAAATAATAAAACCATGGAAGACCATCGAATACACAAAAATGGACTGGAAATAAACCTAGAAAAGACCGAATATTTAACAACAGAGCAAGAACCAGTGAGAAACTTAGAAATGGACGGTGATAGAGAAATTAAGGGCACCGAAAAATTCAAATATTTAGGATTCATACTATCAAAAAATGAAACCACCAAGCAAGAGATAACCAGCAGATTAGGACAGACAAGAACATGTATTAAGCAAATGAACAGGGTACTGTGGGATAGACAGATTACCAGAAATGCAAAGAAGAGAATTTATAACACCTTGGTACGCAGTATTATGACCTATGAAGCAGAAAATTGGGTAATAAATAAACGAAACAGGTACACAATCACAGAAACTGAAATGGAGTTCATGAGAAGAAGCTGCAGAGTGACAAAAATAGATCGGATCAGAAATGAGGAGATAAAACAAAGAATGGCAGTAGAACAAGACATACTCAGCTAGATCGAAGAAAAACGTTTAATTTGGTATGGACATGTGAGAAGAACAGATCATACAAGGTGGATAGCAAAAATTTCGGATTGGAGCCCAATAGGAAGGAGGAAAAGAGGTAGACCCCGAAGATCATGGAGGGATGAAGTGGACGAGGCCATGAAAAGACGAGACCTTAGAGATGGAGAATGGCAGAACAGAAAGGACTGGGAGTTGGCTGAAAGAAGGAAAGCGGCGACAGCTGTAAAAATCCTTATATAGATAGATAGATATTGTATATATACTTTTAATTTTTTACTTTTTATTTAATGTCTGTATTTTGTTATATGGAATGTAGATATTTTCATGTAGTTTTTAATTTAAATCTGGTTACAGTAAATATATAATGACTTAAAATGAATTGATAGAGTAGTGACTCGATGTGAAGACCCGCTATTCCATGACGCTACTCGTGTCGACTGCATTTTGTGGAGCTAGATCCGTGACGCTCGCCTCAACATTTCACTATAGAGAAAAAACTAAAATACAACCCCAGTATAGAAGCTTCGCTTCCATATTTAATAATATATTAAAAAAAAACGTTAAAAATTCTTCTATCATCATCGGCGAAAACTATTTTTTTAATTATACCATCGTATTCAATAATTCTCATGCCCTCGGTAGGTGTTACCATTTTTTTGAGACACGCGCCAGTAATTCCACAGAAAATAGCGTGCGTTCTTCAGTTTAGTAGGATCTTATAGTCCGTTAGTTACGTAAACCCATACACTTGTCTTTGAAGAATTACGACAATATTTGTAATCGCTTTCTATGCGGACACACTGACTAGTATATCGTAGTAGGTGAGGCCATCTAGATCCATAACACTGTTTCGTAACAAGCTTCCTTTGTTACCGCAAGTGGTTTTATTTCCATAATATTATTAAAAAGCGGATATTTATTGTCATTTTCATAATTCTTCGTAGTTCTAGATAAAAAATTGAATATTAATTTATCTTTTTATGCATTATTCTTAGAATCTATGCATAAAAAATGTCCTGAATGGGCGTCCGATTTAATTGATCATGTAGATTAGAAAAACAAGTTTTATTTTGCTATTAATAAACAATTTTTAATGCTTGCCGCTTGAATTTATCGTCCTTTATTCTATTAATGTTGTTTATGCTTTCCTTTGTCCCTTTTACTTGTCTTGTTCTTTAAGTTCTTCTATCTGTCGTCAAAAGATATCGTCAATCCAAAGATTCCAAAGGACTTAGGCAAATTTAATTAAGTTTTGACACTTCTCCGATGAACACCTTTCTTTGTCGATCTTTAAGTTTTATTTGTACTTCCATCGCTGTCCGAGACTTTAAATCAATATTTGAATTTATAATTGCCATACTTGTGAACCACAGTGAAGACAGGGATTATAAAAAGATATAAATATTCTTGTTTTCAAATAGTGTGGTTATCTTTTACAATATACTACATACGTTACTACTTTAATGCTTAGATCTAGTTGATCTGGATACGTATGACATTAGATTGCTTCAAAATCTTCAATACAAACAGATCGCTTGTATTAACGTGGATCAAGATGGATCAGCTAAAGTTTCTATTAAACATGGTGTCAGACAGGGATGTGCTATATCACCGATGTTGCTTAATGCCTACACTGAACTATTTTTTGCGATAAAACCAAATTAGAAGTTACGAGTTGTGGTGTTACTGTCGCAAGCTCAGAATCTTGTGGAAAGTACACATATCTAACGAAAGTGTCTTAGAGACCATGCACAAAGAATCAGAATTGATCAATATAATCAAAATGAGAAAGGTCCAATACTTCGGTCATATTATGAATCATATTATGAGAGGAAATACATATCGCTTACTCTGATTGACAATTAAGGGCAAAATCGTAAAAACATTAGATAATGGACAGATCGAACGACCGAGAAATTGATTCATCTAGCTACCGACCGAGAAACCAGCACGGCACATAAGCAAGAAGAAAGGTAACTTTTGTTGTTACTATTTAATCTAATTTGCCAAACGTTGTACCAGCCAATTTGATTCACCTTTTATTCTGCTGTCTTATGAATAAGTTCTACCGATAAAACGAAAATTAAAGTAGAGGATGCAATATTATCGGAAGTACATATCGGGAATCCGACATAGAGATCTTCTTTAACTTAGTAATGGATAAAATCATAGAAAATATAATCATAGTCCAAAATGATATGCTATCAAAAACTCTAAAGACAAAAAGTCAGTTGGATTAGATGAAATACCAGTCGAACTATTAAAACTAGTGGAAGATGATAACTTGGAAGTATTGGCAGATTTATTCAACACGGCGTACGATACAGGAATAATACCACAAGAGTAGCTGAAATCAGCATTTATAACCATCCCTAAAAACAAGCAGCAAAAGAGTCCTCTGATTATCAAACACTAAGCTTCATAAGTCATACTTTAAAAGTACTGCTGAAAGTAGTATATAAGAGAATATACGAAAGAAAAGAGGAGGATAATAGCGAGACGCAGTTCGGGTCCCGAAATACAATGGGTATGTGAGAAGGACTATTTGCTATCAACATATTAATATAGTGATGTCGGGATGTAAACGTTGATCTACATTTGTGCTTTGTTGACTACGAAAAAGCTCTCGATAAAGTAAGACATGAAAAACTAATATCAATACTTATGAACAAGCGCATTGACAGTAAAATCGTAAATATAATGCAAACATTATATTGAAACCAAAGTGCCATAGTTCAAATTGATGGGCAACACTCAGAAGAAATAAAGATCTGTAGGTGAGTTAGACAGGGATGTGTTTTATCGTCACTTTTGTTTAACTTATATTCTGAAGAAATTTTCCAAAATACGCTCAATAATATTAAAGCGGGAGTTACCGTTAACGGAAAATTAACAACTTACGATATGCAGACGAACCTGTGATCATAGCAACGAGTATAGAAAATCTACAATATATTATCGAAAGCTTAAGTATGAATAGTGCTAAGATAGGAATTACTATAAACGCTAAATAGTGCATGCTAATTACAAAAAGATCACAAAATATACATCACCTATTGACAGTCAAAGGTCACGTGATAAAACAAGTAGAAAAATATCAGTACTTGGAAACTTTGATTTGAACAATGACACCAATAATCATACTGCAGAAATAAACAGGCGAATAAAGATTGCCAGATGAGCATTTATACGAATGAAGCTACTCCTAACGTGCAAAACTCTAAATTTGGAGATCAGACTACGTACCATTTGCTGTTATATATTTGCAATATTATTATATGGAGCTGAGACTTGGAAATTAAAAAAATGGAATTTAAAAAGAATCGAGACTTTCGAACTTTGGTTATAAAGAAGTACTAGAGAGGGTTATAAGGAGGTAGGACTTATAATACAGGGAAAGATTCAAGGAAGATCTGTTGGTCGAAGGCAGAACTCATGGTTGAAGAATCTACGTGATTGGTATCAATGCAGATCGATTGATTTGTTTAGAGCGGCAAGTTCAAAAATAAAAATAGCCATTATGATTGCCAACATCCGTAGGGAGACAGCACTCTAAGAAGATCCAAAAAGAAGAAGAAGAAGAGGTAAAAAAACAAATATAAGCTCTTATTTAAGTATTTATTAAAACGTTATTCAAATGACATAATTTAATTGCCAGACCAGCTTTTACTAAATTTTACCGCATTGTACAGGAAGTTTTCTTTTAATTACAATTTTACGTTTTTCATAAAAACCTACACTTAATTCTAAACGGCGCGGAAGAGAAGTCCACTTTAAACGTTTTTTGCAAACAAATGTCCTAATTTTTCATTCCAGTTCTTCACTAGTGCCAATATATTATTCTAGATCAACCAGATATGGTGAAATAGATTCACTTTCACTTTTTACTTCGAATGTACGACCGAATCGATATGGTAAAGAATTATACGGTGTGTTTCACATGTACTAGCGTTAGTTAGATCCGTGAGGACGTGATTTGAATCTAACGATAAAGATCTTGATTGTATAGATCGATTAGGCGGTCGCGTTGTTTTATTATAATCTAATTTGATCGTTTAGCGGTTTTGATCTACATATGGTGTTTAATCTGGTCAATGAAACTGAGAGTATGTGTGAGATTATTATACATAGGGCTGAGTAAATTTTTTAGTATGTTAATTATCTTTCTTAAGAAGAATATTATGTTGATAAATAGCTTGATAATAAGATAAAATATAAAAGACTAGAAACACGGTAAAGTAGAAAAAACATACAACAAAGATTAAATGTAATATTATGAGAAAATTGCACTTTAAAGATACAACTAAAATTAAAAAATGGAAAGAAAATATTCGTTTCTGAAAAACAAATAAAAGAAAGATGACAGTCATCATCATCATTGGCTTTTACTACTCTTCGTGAGTTTTTGCCACGTTTACTATTGCCTTCCATTGATTCCGATCCTGTGCGATTATTTCCCATGGCCTTACTTCCATCTTCTCCAGGTCTTCCCTGACTGCGTCTTTCCACCTTTTTCTAGGCCTTCCTGTCGATCTTTTACCATCTGGTCTTTCCCAAAACACATTGCTAATCAGTCTGTCGTCATCACTTCGTAACACGTTTCCTGCCCATCTTAATCTATTGGCTTTTATGTATCTTACCTGGTGGTTAAAGGTTGGTAAAGGACCTCGGAGGCAGTACGAGTTGTCGATGCTCACACTGCAATAAAACTCTGAGAAACGTCCACTGTTTTCTGACGAAAAAGTCGGAAGTTCTAGGAATAGAACTCAGCTCTGCCAACAAATCCTACTCTCACGTTCTCGAAGGCAATATGCCGCGTAACCACTGGGTGCATGGCGCACAATGGGTGTGCGTTATGTAGCTGACGAGAGAGGGTGAAAGGCGAGTTTCTGGCCCCCTAAAACTGGAACATATCGGCTATGGGAATAAACCCAGACAGAAAATTCTGGTCCTCTAGGTTGGGGGTTGTGCTATGGACCAGCGATCCATACACGGAAAAATACACTGCTACGAAACGAATACTATTGCCTCGGAATAGGACAGATTATCAGGACAAACGACGTAAGCTACTAATAAAGGACACTCTATTAGGGACATGGAACGTACTAAGTTGGTATCGACCTGGAATTTCCACACGAGCAATAAAACAGCTGGAACAACTACAAAGATGACAGTGGTCGTATATTTTTTACTTTTCATTTTGTAATGCACCTGACAAAATCGTACTGGCAACGCCGCCATAAGTCAAGGTATATGATAGTTGCTCTGACGAGCTCTCAGTCAATCATTACCTCTACAGATGTAAAGAACAATAAAAATATAGAGTATCAATCGAGTTCATTTCTCCTCAGATATTATAATCTAAAACAAGATTTACCAGCACGCACAAGTTCAAACTGACAGTTTAAAAAATAGTTGACTTTTAAAAGGTAGTAATCCAGTAGATACAGAAAAATTATTTTTGCTGATATAGAAAATACATCACCAGCTAAAAAATTATATTATCATTTTTTATCAAAATAATGAAGAGTATTATATGGTTAAATGCTCGAATAAATGATATTTAATTAAATAAAAGGCAGATATCGAGCAGTTTTTTTATTAAATCTTGCCCAAGTACTTCCGCTCTAGAGCATTTTCAGGAGCGCCTGAAATAAGCCAAGAATCGTTTTTCAACTGAAAGAAAATTAATTAACTTCGAAAAAAAGTTGATGGTTGAAAAAAAATTTGTAAAATAACGTTTTATCGAAATCGCTAATCACGAAATCTCATCGCTATTTTAATTTTATTGGCCGCGCTTCTGAATAATTCTAATGAGCTGCAACCGAACCACCACCACCACCACCACCACCACCTGGGTTCCTCTTCCTTTGTATCTCCCCTTGCATAATTAACCTAAGTAATATGTATTTCTCGCCCCTCATTATATAACCCAGATATTTCTTGCCATTTCGATTATAGATCTGATTTCTTTTGTTTGATCTGCATCTTCGGTTAGCCACGTTCTAAATATTTATATGTTGTTACTCTTTCGATTGTTGTATTATTAATGATCAGGTTACTTCGTCAAAATTAGGCTGTCAAACAATTTGGTAAATGTCATAAACATTAACTAATACATTTACACAATATAGTCTAGATGGGATCTGTTTTGGATTGGGCATTTTTCATAGGAAGGTATTTTTTTGCTGGAATCCCTTCAGGATGTGTCTAATATCGATAATCACGATATGCGCCAGTCGCAAACCCTGTGCTAATTTTTTTGTTTAACAAAATCTGAAAACAATTGAAAATTTCTCATTTTTTTGCTCCTATTTTTATTTATAATTCGGAAAATATTGATCCTAGAGAAAAAATTATAAGAAGTTAAAAGTTACCTAACTCAATTTTACACAATATTTCGTTAGCTAGAAATTAAAAATTTAATGTTTATTGTTAAAAAAATAGCAATAATTAAAAAAAATTACAAAAAATGAAGTTAATCCTTTAAATATTTTTAACTTTCTGAACTTGACTTACAGCTTCATATTCCGCCTAAAAAAACTTTTTAACATGTTTAAAACGTGTGCTAAATTTTGTTAAGATCGGTCGGATAGCTTTTGCATAATAATTGTGCAATTCAGCCTACTGGAAAAAAATCGCAAATTCTCAAATTTATAGTAGACCCTAAATAAGGCCCTCAGATAGTTGCAAATTTTTTTACGTATAAAGGAAGGTTCAAACTTTCAAACACTGTTTGTAAAATTCAAATCGGTTCACTAGGAAAGCCTAAAATTTTTTTAAAAATTTTAAACATTTTTTAGACTTATAAACAAATTGAATAACTTTACGAGCTTTAAACACATCATTTTCGAATCAAAATATATTCTCAAATCAAATAATGTCATAATTATGATAAAACTGCAGAAATTAATCATTTTAAAAAGTTTGATTTTTACAAAAAAAAATCGTTCGCTTTTGTTTTAACAATTTAAACCATTTATTAACAATTTATAAATATACATATTTTTTTACTAAAAGTAACAATATATAATAACAGTAATAATTTGAATTGTTAAAACAAAGGCGAACGAATTTTTTTTTAAACCAAACTTTTTAAAATAATTAACTTCTGCAGTTTTATCATAATAATGACATTATTTGATTTGAGAATATATTTTGATTCGAAAATGGTATGTTTAAAGCTAGTAAAGTTATTCAATTTGTTTATAATCCTAAAAAATGTTTAAAACTTTAAAAAATTTTCTAGGCTCTCATAGTATACCGATTTGAATTTTACAAAAAGCGTTTGGAAGCTTGAGCCTTCCTTGCTATGTAAAAAAAATTGCAACTATCTGAGTGCCTTATTTAGGGCCTACTATAAATTTGAAAATTTGCGATTTTTTTTCCAGTAGGCTGGATTGCAAAATTATTATGCAAAACCTATCCGATTGATCTTAAAAAAATTTAGCACACGTTTTAAACATATTAAAAAGTTTTTCTAGGCGGAATATGGAGATTGTAAGTCAAGTTTAGAAAGTCGAAAACATTTAAAGGATTAACTTAATTTTTTGTACTTTTTTTCCATTATTGCTATTTTTTCAACAATAAACATTAAATTTTTAATTTGTAGCTAACGACGTATTGTGTAAAATTGAATAACGAAACTTTTAACTTCCTAAAATTTTTTCTCTAGGATCAATATTTTCCGACTTATAAACGAAAATAGGAGCAAAAAAATGAGAAATTTTTAATTGTTTTCAGATTTTGTTAAATAAAAAATTTAGCACAGGGTTTGCGACTGGCGCATATCGTGATTATCGATATTGGGCCCATCCTGAAGGGATTCCAGCAAAAAAATAGCTTCCTATGGAAAATGTCCATTATGGTCCTAATTTTTACAGATCCCGCCTAGTCTAATAGGGGACAAAGCACAAACAGTTTAAAATTATTATAACCTTAAAGAAGCTATAGATTGGGTGACAGCAGGTGAGAGAATCAGTCACAATTATGGTGATGAGATCTGCACAATTCAAAATTCTATGAAACTGAACATTGATCAAAGGTCCAACTGACACTCCTATAGGAATGCAACTAATGAAATATGAAATTATACAGAATTCTTTATGTACAAACCTGTCAGTAATAATTTGGGTGTTAGTTTGGGGGCAACTGAAGTGGACATAGGGTGGGAATGTAAGAAAGAGACTAAACAATCAATTAGATAGTGGGTGTTTGACTACAATAAAAAGGTATAGAATGCTCTAAAGCCATATTCAGTAAGCCCAAGGACGAGTAATAAGCGTTTCTACTGTTGGACGAAGGTTAAGAGAACAGAGTTCTCTGATAGCTTGAAGTCTAGCAAGAAGGCCTTTTCTTACTGCTGTTCACAAAAGACGCAGATGTACAAAAGATCAACACTAGACGATTGGAAAAATGTGTTGTTTACGGATTAGTGTAGAATATTAACTTATGCTATAGATGGTCAAATTAAGGTCTACAGAAAGACTGGAGAACATTATGCTGCCTGCACTCGGTCACATCGGGTTGCTTTTGGTGGTGGCTTAGTAATGTTTAAGACAGGGATTTCTTTTCGTCGGACATAATAGAGAGGTGGGATAAATCGAGGGAAGCAACACGTCGGACATAATAGAGAGATGGGATAAATCGAGGGAAGCAATCCAAACAACATGCGCGACTCTATTAAAGCGGGCCGACGGAAAAAGAAAGAATGGATGTCTGATGAGATCATGTATACGATGGATAAAAGACGTAAATTCAAGAATAAAAATGCAGAAAAATACCAGCAGATCCACAAAACCATAAGAACGAAAATTTGAAAAGCCAAAGAAAAATGGTTTTCCAACGAATGCAGGGAAATAGAACAATACGAACGAAAATACGACAGTTACAATATGCACAAAAAAATAAAATCGATGACAAACAAGAGGAAATTCAATAAGTCACCCAACAGCATACAAGATAGCGATGGAAATCTTATCTCGGAGCTATCAACGATCTTAAAAATATGGAAATCATACATAGAAAAATTATTTGCATCTGACAGGACTGATGATCACCTATATGGAGAACGAGAAACAGGACCTTCAATCCTTAAATCGGAGATAGAAGATGCCATTGCAGCACTAAAAAACAATAAGTCAGCAGGTCCGGACAATGTACCCTGCGAAATATTAAAGATCCTATGTAAATCAGACAAACAGTTCCTTGATAATCTAGTTGTACTTTTTAACAACATATATAATAGCGGTAAAATCCCGGAGAACTGGCTGCAGTCAACATTTATTACAATCCCGAAGAAACCAAATGCCCAGATTTGTGATGACTACCAGCTTATAAGCTTAATCAATCATGTCACTAAAGCGTTCACTAAGATCATTCATAGAAGAATATAAATATGATAAATGTGAGTCAAATATTGATAGATCGCAGTTTGGTTTTCGGAAAGCTCTTGGAACTAGAGAAGCAATTTTCGCTCTCCAGGTGCTTATACAGCGGTGTAGAGACGTTGATAAGGACGTGTATTTGTGCTTTGTAGATTTTAGATAAGCATTTGGCAATGTCAATCATGAACAATTGATAGGTGTTCTGCGAAAGACAGGTATTGACGACAAGGACATTCGAATTGTGGCAAACCTATACTGGTGTTAAATAGCAAGAGCAAAAATTGGCAACGAACTCACTGAAAGCATGCAGATCAAAAGAGGTGTCCGTCTGGGGTGTATATTATCCGCACTCCTATTCAATATGTATTCCGAGGAAATATTTAACAAATGTATGGAAAATGCAAATGAGGGCATAAAAATAAACGGCGAGTTAACGAACAATATAAGATATGCCGACGACACGGTGATCCTTACCAGTACCATAGACGAATTACAACAAGTAATGGAAAGACTTTTTTCAGTTAGTGAGGAATACGGCCTGAGCCTCAACTTCATGAAGACAAAGTGGATGCTGATAAGCAAAACAGCAACAACCTGCTCGACAATTACGGATAAGTAACATTCTAATTGACCATGTAGAATCTTATGTGTACCTTGGCACCAACGTAAATGCAAAATGGGAGTAGACCATAGAAATTAAGGTGAGAATAGAACGAGCTAGAGCAGCATTTAGCAATATGAAAAAGCTCCTCATAAGTAAGGATTTGTCTCTTCCCCTAAAACTACGTATAGTTAAATGCTACATTTTTCCGATCTTGCTGTATGGCGTGGAGGCCTGGACGCTGACGGAGACGCTAACGAGAAAACTAGAAGCATTCACATACAAACACCTACAAACAAATGTAGGTGTACCGACGCATTCTTCGTATATCCTGGACCGAACATGTCACCAACATATAGGTACTCCAAAGAATCGGAAAGGAGAAATAGAAGAAATAAAGCATATAAAATATATAAATATATAAAAATATATAAATAAAAATAAAAAAAAAAAGATCGAAAACAAAGACAGCTTGAATATCTAGGCCACATATTAAGACACGATAAGTACCGTCTGCTACAATTGATTGTCCAGGGAAAAATATACAGTAAGCGAGGGCCGGCCAGGAGAAGACACACGTGGCTCCAAAATCTGCGGAAGTGGTTCGGGCTCACATCGGTCGAACTGTTCAGGAGACAAGACCAAAATTGCCATGTTAATAGCCAACGTTCGCAACGGATAGGGCACTTGAATAAGAAGAGGCAGTAAAAGCACACAGATACATAACGAAGAACCTTCAACATCAGGTGATGCAATATAATGGGTTTATTGACAATGGTTTTCTGCTAATGCAAGATAATGCGAGACTACACACGACAAGGATTGTATAAGTTTCTTGAAAATTTTGGTATTCCAAAAACGGACTGTCCAAAACTTAATCCTGTTTAGCTTATATGGAGAATTAACTTAATATTTCAATTATTGTTATAACTGTAACTGAAATGGTACATCGAAATAATCAATAAATTTATTATTTTTTCAAATTGTTCCTTATGTTCCATTTTTACTAATAATGTCGGATTGCGTTCTATAAGAGTAACCAGCTCAAAAGACTGACACAATAGATTTAATTTGGTATAAATGAGAAAAAAATACAAATCAGAAAAAGTAGAAAGGAGAAAAAGAAAAAATAGAAAATTGAACATTGTTGATGTGTTTAATTTTAGCATAAAATAGTAAAACGAAAAAACGAAAGTTAACAAATAAAGGAAATCCAACAAGATTTTGTACAAGGTCTTGTACAGGGATAACATATTTATTAAAAACTAAATATTTCCGAATATTTTTTATGTAAAGTAATTAGCGATATTGATAGTAATTAGCGATATAATTTATAATAGATATATAATATAAAACACTTTATAATATAAAAGATAAATGAAATTGTACCTGGCGAAGTCACCATTTTTAACGATCTCCTTATGTGAACCTAATAATTAAATTAAAAGATGTTAATAAAAAATACAAAACTTTACAATACCTATTACCGGATATACGACATTAAAAGTATTTTCAGAAATCAAAAAAACAAGGTTAGGATTTTAAAGATGAAAATTGTTTTTGTATATAGGCTTGTAATGATATCAAACAAAATTATATCGTAATATTTTAGTATATGGACATACTTTCTTCTTATTATTACATTAAGAAAATGTCTTGTTTTTTTTAAAGTATTAGCCTTAAATGGAATTCCGATGTCTAACTTTCATACCAGCGTTTGGGGGTCTTCCAGGTGGTTTGTTGATGTTCGGTTTTTCTTTCTTTGCAATATTTGTAAAGAAAGTCTATTATCACGAATTCTATCAACGTGGCGTCTCCATGCAGTTTTTCTGACTCGACCATTTTACATGTCTTGAATGTTATATTCTTCTTATATTATATATTCTTCTTCTTAAAGTGCCTATTTGTTCCGGATGTTGGCGATCATCACGGCTATCTTTACTTTGTTTACTGCAGCGCGGAACAGTTCAGTGGTAGTCGTGTTATACAACTTTCGTAAATTTTGAAGCCAGGAAATGCGTCTTCTTCCCGGTCCTCTCTTACCTTCCATTTACCTTCTCTTGGAGAATCAGCTGGAGAAGGCCGTAACGTTCTTGATTTCTCATTACATGTCCTAGATATTCCAACTTTTTAGTTTTGACGGTCATGAGAATTTCACGTTCTTAGAATGTTATATAGGGTCCTGATATTGCTGCTCCTCACTTTATCCTTAAGTATTTTGCCTGTAATTGATCTTCAGGTCTTCAGTTCTGTCTGGTTATTTCTGGTCGTATTTCTGTGGTATAGGACATAATAGAATAAAAATCAAAGTGGCAAGACTAAAACGGATTAACTATACAAAAAAAGAATATCTGAGAAAATTGCTGATAATTACATATTAGAAAAGGTAAACGTAAAACTATCATCGAGCACCGCTAAAAAACTCAAAAATAATATAATTAAGGCAGCAACAGAACCACTTGGAGAGAGAAAAGTAACAAACACTAGCATATCAAAAAAGAAAACCCCATAATTTAGAGAGGAAGTAAAAACAAAATGTAAAGAATGGAAGAAAGCCTTTTTACAATACTGAACACAACAAATACAATAGATATAAAATCACTTTAAACGAATCCGAAATCAAACGAATACTTTTGTCACAAAAATAAAAATAGACTAGTAGGAGAGCTTCTCAAAATAGACAAAACACGAGTTCTACAGAACATAAAGAGAAATATGAATATAAATATAAAATAAAGAAATGAGATGAACAAAGTAATAAAAATGATATATAAGGTAAGATGGGCAGACTACTTTCGATTTCTATTTGCCAAATGTGACCATAATGAACCATTAACACCTGAAGTGACGACAAGCGAAGAAATAAATATTGAGAAAGGTAAAGGTAAAAGATGCACTAAAGACATTCAAAAATACAAAATCACAAGGACAGAAAAGAATACTGAACGAACTCCTTAAGCACAGAGGACTATATCTGACCAAACAACTATTAAAACTAATCCAAAAAATAGCAAAACCAAAGTAATAACAAATAAACTGAATGAAATTATAGTATAAGCAGAAGAACAAGGTTTTAGCTTTAGTTTTAAACTAGCATAAGTATTTATACTTCGTTTACGTTTAAACCGTATTTGACAAGGTCAAATTAAAGCACGTTATCCACCGAAAAACCCGATAATATGCATAGGTGACAATCGTATAAATCGCGTGAAAACTTTTAAATACCTTGGCACCACAATCAATGGCCAATCGGATCCACAAAACGAGATAAAAACCCGAATGCAAATGGCAAGACAAGCTTTTGTGAAATTCAGACCGCTCCTATGTAATCAACACCTAAACTTCGAAATACGCTACAGAATGGTCAAATGCTACATATGGTTCATCTTGCTTTATGGCATGGAAACGTGGACTTTGAAAAAAAACATCTATCAACAAACTTGAAGCATTTGAAATGTGGTCATTGAGAAGAATGATGCGTATACCTTGGGTGGATAAAGTTCAAAACGATGACGTCCTTAATAGAGCCGGCGTGGAAAGAGAACTCTTTGAATTAATTAAAAAACGCAAGATTGGTTCCTACGGTTACCTTGGGCACATATTGAGAGGAGCAAAATATGAAATACCACAGTTAATCCTACCAGGGGAAGATCGAAGGTAGGAGAGGAGCCGGCCGCAAACAATTATCCTGGTTAAGGAATATTAAAGAATGGACAGGAATACACAATACAGGTGAGCTGTGTCACGCCGCCAAGAACAGAATTCTAGTAATGAGATAGTCGCCTATGCACTTTGGTGTATGGCATGTTAAGAAGAAGAAGTCCACCATCTAGAACATACACTTTTTTATTTTGAAAAAGATTTCCAAAGAAATTGTCAAGATTTCTGGTTTCTTAGTAAAATTAGTATGAAAAAAAAAACGTGAAATAAATAATAAGCATTCGTAATATCTATGATATAATAACAATTTAATCTTTTTATCGCGTATGTATAATAGAGGGCGCTAGAATTAGTTTTCACATCGGATATATTAGAGCATAAACCATTTTTTTGTAATGACGCATGCGTAGTATCATTTGGAAGTTTTTTGTATATTTTGGTATATTTTATTATTTTGGTATATTTGGTATATTTTGGTATATTTATTAGTATATTTTAGATTCTCTAAAAAATATATGGTCACACTGTTCGTAGGAACTCTTTAAGGATTCCTACTTTCGGAACGGAGACGATACTTAAAGAAGAAGAAGACTAAACTATACAATAGTGCTGCCTAAAAATGCCTCTCTGTCTATCTCTTGGACTTTTGTATAAAATAATATTTTGTCGAGAAGGTTAATCTTCTTTACAAATCGTTTGCATTGACATTTATCTTACTGTTTAGGATCTAATTGAATTTTTTTTAATAGATATCAATACCTAGTTCTCATATAAGGTCATGCAAATCCAAACACTGCTTCTCAATAAAAAATCGTGCTACAAAATCAATATCGATTTAAAATCTTTGGCAATATCACACCTTTTCTTAATTAATTGAACAAAGCTCTTAATTTCGATTTCTTCGCTTTGCCTTATATAAAACTAATAATAATAAATAATAACCTTCACAGTATCTAGGATACTGAAATAGATAATATTGAAATTAATAGATATACGTTTAGTCATAAATTAATGAGCGACGTTTGCGTAATGTTTTGATTTGCAATGAAACAGTTTTTGGTTGTTATTCAAGGTAAGTGTGCTATAATGTGCTCAAGAGGTTACCAAATTAGACAAAAGTAGAGTAACTGTAGAATTGGGTCGTTGAGGATAACACATATATCTTTTTTTTTTAGCAAAAGAGTAACAGTTAATATCGCTTTGCTTAGTAAATTAAAGTCTTTTAAAAACAAAAGTAGGTTATTTATAGTGATTTTTTAATTTAAAATGTCTTCAAGATTGTTTGGTAAATAGTATTTAATTCTGTGAACCGCAGAGGTGGTTTCCTTTCTACCGTAAGGGGTGAACCGCATCACAAAGTCGTAAATGGAAAATAATTATTTGTTTTCTGCTAAATAACTCGGGTGTTTGCCATGGTCCAATCTTATTTTTTATCTCCTGAAGCTTTGATGGTGTGGATTTCCATTTACTGTTACAGTTCTCTAACAGGTGCTTTATAAACTAGTTTTTTAGATCTATACGTACAGATTGGGGTAATATGAGGATACTGTTTCGTTTATAACTTCTTTTGCATTTTAGTCTGCTGCTTTGTTACCTGATATTCCAACATTTGGTGGGACCCAGAGAAACTTGGTGCTTGTATTTTTATAGTCCATTTCCATCATATTGATAGCACATTATGTATGCAAATCCCTAAACTGTTGATACGGGTGACTCAATGAAAAACAGATATTTGTCAACAAGTTTACAGAAGTATATATAAAAACAATTTTAAATTGAGTATGACCACCAGGTATAAAGGTTGTAGCAGAATAGAATACAATAGTTTTGAGGGATACTAATCCCTAAATAAAGTTGCCAGTGTCGGAGTCATGGAGATTAACAGGTACTAATGAATTTGCAAGAAATGTAAGATGTTTATTTTATTGGTTATATATAAAATAATTTGTGGCCGTAACAGGGCCGATTTGTAAAAAAATGAATATTATTTTAATCAAATTCCATTTCAGATTCACTGCTTTCTACAAAATCTACGGAATCTTCAACTCTAATGTTAATTATTACCGGTTCCAGCATTACATTAGGCATATTATCCAAATTCCACATTTTATTTTCTTCCTTGTGAGCATGAGTAACAGCATTTTTCCAATTTTCTGGAGTTACTTTTGATAAGGAATGTTCTAATAATTGTTGTAAGTCTTCTAATTTAAAAGTTTTGTTGTTGCGTCCGACTTCACCCTTTACTTGAGACCATATATTTTCTATCGGATTCAGATCACAGTGGTATGGGGATAAACGTAAAATAACGTCGGATAATTCTCATATGGCACGCGTTTTCCTGTTTATATAGTTGCAGTGTCTGTATTTATATGTCTGCAGTTGATGGATATCTGTAAACGTGTTAGCGTACTTAGAGAGTCAAATGTTATATTGGAATGAGGTGCATATCTCCGTCTACAAACTTTTAGTGTCTTCAAAAGAGCCAGTACTAGTACTACGGTAAATATGCCGCAGTTCAGGGGGAGGGGATTTTAAATTTGTCTGCGCCATGTATTTAAGCCGCTGCTGAACCTGATTTTGATTTGATATAATGATATTATATCTGTTACACCGTTTAAATAGCAAATTAGTTACCGGCATTCATACATCACGCCTATATCCGGCGTTCAATTGTCATATACCAGAGTTACCAACTTCATTTTTAATTAATTAATAAATTTTGGAATTTGTTGCTATAAACAATTTTATCTACTTCTCTGGTTTACACATTAATATAATAAAACTAACATGAATAAGTTTAAATTATACCATTGCAGAGTGCTCGTCCAAATTTTCAAAAAATTTGTATTTTTATTACACATTTAGAGTATTAGCGATTACCAAATGATCAATGTTAAATTTATTTTGTAATTCTGGTTCTTTAAAATTTCAAAATTTGTTATATTAAAATTATCTCAATTAATTTGACTGTTATACTTAAAAAAATTTTTAAATTTTAAAGGTAAATTTAATTCAGTAAGTGATTGTTAAAAGTATGCCAATATTATACACATTGGCTTACATTTCCAATTCCTTTTAATTGTTCAACTACTACGGTCTGTTAACTCCAAAACTTGGTTAACTTTAGAAATAGAAGAAGAACTGTCACAGTTTAACCTACATTATCTTGTCAAATGTACCTCTTAAAAATGCTACTAGACAACAAAAAAGTCCAATTCCTCTCCTAACAATTAATGTAGTGCCTATAAATCCCTATTTTAAAGTTTTATGTTTGTTTTGTCCTGTTTGTCCATTAGTGTGTTTTAATTTATTATTTTAACATTTAACAGCACAATTCTCTTCCTAGCAGAAATTAAATGCTTTTCAATTAAAAGTTTATAATTACAAGTCAAAGAAATTGCGCACCCACAAAACATTACAAGTACTTTCATTCATCGTCATATAACTGTCCTCTTTCTTTATAAAAAATTTCAATAATTTAACACACATTTCAAAATATATCTCTTCAATAAATATAAATAACTATAATATTTTAAATAATATAAAACATCACATTTTCTTTCAACAAACAATAACATATACCCTACTCCTACATCATCTATTAACACCCATCCCCTCAAGAAACTTCCTCCTAAGTTTCTTTAATTTAATTTTAATTTACTTTAATTTTAATTTCTAATTTAATTTAGTTTAATTCTTGTACCGGTATGTAAGTAGTATTTTGTTTATTTCTAATGTATCACAATTCAACAGACTTTTTATCTTAACAAGTTGTGGGTTGTTACTCTGTATGCAAATGCAATTTATGCATATTAATTAACACAGACATGTAATATTGGCATAATTACCAAAAATTTTTTTGATCTCTAACTTTTTTTATCTATATCCTTATATTTTCTTCCTTGTGAGCATGACTAACAGCATTTTCCAATTTTCTGGAGTTACTTTTAATAAGGAATGTTCTAATAATTGTTTTAAGTCTTCTAATTTAAAAGTTTTGTTGTTGCGTCCGACTTCACCCTTTACTTGAGACCATATTTATTTTCTATCGGATTCAGATCACAGTGGTATGGGGGTAAACGTAAAATAATTACATCACGGTTTAATGCCATTTTATCAATTATAAATTTTTTATAAGCTGCTTTATGTTGCCTTACAATAGGTAATAATTCCTTTTTTGTCGAATTCGCCTTTTACTGAATTGCGTGTTTATCCAACCATTTGATTATCTCTCCTTTTTTCCATGCCGTTGTTGGCAATTTTTCTGTTAAATGTCTTAAAGTCATGTCAGTGTCTTAAATGGTAATTAGCATTATCCATGACTGTGATAGAATTTTTTGTCCCCATAATTTCTTGTTGCTTATGATTAGTGACTCTTCGTTTTCTCTAATTAATGTTTGGATTATGTCCAATGTTGGAAATTCTTTGTTAAAAAAAATGAGTGGACGCTGCGTCTTATCATGTTTTTATGTATTTCTTTAATTTCCAAGTGTTTACTCCCTCCACTCTTCTTGGGAGATGAAACAGTTCCTCCTTTTCTTTCTTCTAGGAATCTATAAATTGTTGCTTCTCCAACCCCTGTCATATTTGAACACATGTTAACGATTTCACGAACATTACTTAAAGGGCGTTGATGTACAAGTGCATCGTGTACATTTAATTATATTTTTCTCTCTTAGACTGAAGGCACCTTTAAAACTACACTTAACCGGGATAAGACAGCACCCTAATATGGGCTTTTTATAATTTCAGCATTTAATTTACTTTGTACCACTGACCTGATGATGCTTTGCAAATTTTAAACAGCAAAACCGGTCGTCTGAGGTAGTAAAATTAAATTGATTGTGAGTAAGTCTAATTATTTGTTTTTTACCTTTTTACCTTTTTATAATGACATTATTTCATAATATGATTGATGTATTATTCTTGGGATGTGGATATATGTGGATGTCTTGGGATAACAAGTAAGGGTAATATTTTCAACTGGTGAACTATTTGACCAAGGCGGGAAATTTTGGATTATTTTATGGTAATAGCAAACTGCTTAAAATCGTAACCACTGTGTTTTAGTCTTTCACGAAAAAGAAGTATATTCAAAGGTTTATTTTTGTAGTCCCTGATAATTTTAAGTTTTAAAATATTTGAGTGCACAGGACTTTGATGATTTGATGATACTCGATCTGCAAAATTTATTTTTAAATGTAGCTTTGAATTTAAATTTGAGTCAGCTGTTAGCAACTAATATTTTTTTCTGCATATATATTTATATATAAAAATATACATAAAACATATTTTTTTGTTAAAAATTGAAATATCTGTTGCGAAAACTGAACCAAACCCATAAATTTAATCACCTTCACAATTAATTTGTTAATTATCTGAACATAATGAATCAATTAAAAGACTTTAATTAAAATTTTACGTTGTTGGGAACACCTTTAAATGCTTTATATTTGCAACCAAAGATAATATTGATAAAATCTCTTTCTTAGGTAATTGGCCATAAATATGGCGTAACGAATGAACAGTCTTTTTCTTCTTTTATAGTAAAGATTGTGTCTCGTTTAGACCTTTTTTTAGTTCCATGTTCATTCTTTAATATATATATATATATATATATATATATATATATATATATATATATATATATATATATTATATATATATCGCACCCTCAGTAATATAAGGGATCAACTCAAAATTTTGGTAAATTGAGATTTTAGATGATATGGGCACAAAATTAAATTCTCTACCGGTTAGCGCTGACAGAGAGAGAAATAGGACATTAGTTGCTCGGTAAATATATTTGTGCCTCTCTCTTACTCTCCCCGCCAACCTATTGTTTTTACTGCTACAAGGTAACAATCAGTAACGTGCCCATAATCGTCAAAGGCGGACTGTTCAAACGTCGTGCGATTCCTGTTTGTGCTTTTCTATGACAAAAATCCTGGTGAGTTTGTATGTTAACATTTTGTATTATATAGAACAATTTTTAGTTTAGCCCTTATATTATGTAAAATGTAATTAATAATTGGGTCTAATTCATAATAGCTCGCTATATTACCAAAAAGTAGAGATGTTATACGGAATCATATCTTATTTGTTCATTATAGTACGTAAATTGTTTTATTGTTGATGGCGAACTTTGTAATTGGCCCTTATTTACATGAAAATTTTAACTACTTTTTTAATTGAACCGATTTGCGGCGAGTTCGTTCCTCAGCCAGGTACGTCTAAAGCCAATATTTCCATGCCATCCTTATCGAGATGCGATGAGTTGTCATCAGTTAGATCAAGAACAGTAGGTAGTTACATAATGTCTCCAATACATTCAGAGGAAAGCGACGTAGACCTCAGTGATGACGATCCCACTTACAAACAAGAAAATTTTCGTCGACGTCCACGGATCACAGCAACTCTAACTTCGATTGATACAAACAATGTAACTATGACAAATAATAACATTCAAAGACAATCAAGAAAACGTAAAGCAGATCCAACCAAATGGATACAAATCACGCAAAAAATGAAACGAAACTTGGGTCAAAGCTATGTAGCTATACATTCGAAGAAATTGGTTCCTGCACGTAATATGAAACCACCTTGTGGCCAAAAATGTAGATTAAAATGCAGTGAGCGAATCGATGATTCCAAAAGGTTGAAATTATTTATTGCATTTTGGGCATTAGGGGAAGGACAATTACAAAGAATGTATGTTTTGTCTAATAGCGCACAGATTACACCTAGGTACAAGTATACCAATGCCGAAAAACCACGAAATCCAAACCATGCATTTTATTTTTCCGTAGACAACGAAAGAGTTAGGGTATGCAAAAGCTTTTTTATTAATACTATTGATATTTCTCATAAGATGATTCGAAATGTACATGAAGATAGTAGAAAAACTGGGGGCTATATAAAGGATGACCAACGCGGCAAACACAATAGTCATAAAAGTGTAAGTGATGAGCTTATAAATGACATTACCAACTTCATCAACTCTATACCCCGCATTGAGTCACATTATCTAAGAGCATCTACCCCTAGAGAGTACATTAGTAGTGGTAAAAGTATTGCAGAGCTCTTTAGAGATTTTGAAGTACTGCAAGAGGAAAGGTCTCGCCCGGCTGGACTATATCACACGTTTTATGAAATTTTTAACACAAAATTTAACCTTGGCTTTTATCAACCCAAAAAAGATTAATGCGATCTTTGCCTGCAGTTCCAAAATTCTACTGAACCACTAAAACAGAATGTTAGGGATCAATATCATACGCATTTGGAAAAAAAGAAGTTATGTAGGGAGGAAAAAAAGAATGACAGAAAGAACATTGATGAGTGCATTATTTGTGTATGTTACGATGTACAAGCCATTATGCAAAGTCCTAACGGTGAAACATCAGCATTCTATTACAAATCTAAATTAAATAGTTACAATTTCACAGAGATAGAGTTTCACAGTACAGAGATAGGGAGCTGTGTTTTCCATTATTTACAGATGATGTCTGATAAAGCTGGTGACAGGGAAGTAAATATAACATTTTTTCCGATAACTGTTGTGGGTAAAACAAAAATAAATATCTCACATGCCTATACTTATACGCTGTTGCCAATCTAAAAATTTGTCGTCGATAACTCACAAATATCTCATAAAAGGGCACACTCAGAACGAAGCTGATAACGTGCATAGTTTGATACAAAAGCAGATAGCTAGAGATAGGAAAACTGGCCCAATATACTCTCATGTTCAATACATCTCAGCAATCAAAAGAGCAAGGAAAACTGGTGCTTCAGTTATAGTTCACAGTTTAACTTACAATGTTTTTTACGATCTTCAGAAATTACAAGAAAATTGGGGCTATAATTTTAATACAGATGAACAGAAAAATAATCTTGTACTTATGGAATAGTATTAAAGTACTGAAATTTACCAAAGGAGACCCATTTTCGTTTTATTACAAGTGCTCATATAAGGATGAGTTTAAAAAAGTTAATGTTCGTGATAAGAGGAAGAGAATGCCAAATATTAAAGAAATAACCATGCAGAAAGCTTACCTCCAGGCACTTCCACTTAGTTGTGCTAAAAAGAATGATCTTAAGGATCTGATTAATAAACAATTGATAGATCCATACTATGCGTCTTATTATAACAACATGTTGTCTTAATATTACTAATCTTTGGGATTTCAACATTATTTTGTGTAGACTGAGTACATAGACAAAGTACAATAATTAAGTTTTGGGACTGAATTTTATTTTTGAAGACTTTATTTTTTAGAATGAATTTTTTCGTTATGTGCAGTTGTCTAAGTTTTGAATGGAGGAATGAATGTTTTTTGTTATGTATAATTTTTTAAGTTTACTATGGAGATATTGTGATATACAATTAAGTAATAAGTAAACGACAATGTAAAAATTGAGGAGTTCCTACTTGTAAGTTTTATTTGGAAATAAAACGTTTAACTCGTTAGTGACAATATTAAAGCTATCTTATTATGTTTAACTATTGTTTTGAATTTTGTTTAGATTATTGTTATATTTTGCACTGATAAATAAAGTATTACCATTATTTTACCTGATATTTTATTTATAATACAGAAACAATAAATTCAAACATCGGTTGGGATTGGTGATATAGAGTACCATTTACGATTAAAAATTAAACAGTGGCAGGGACACTAATTATATAAGGGATCAAACTTAAATAGTTCCTTATTTCTGTTATGGTTTTTTATACTATACGGGACTAACTCGAAAGTAGTTTTTTCCATTCCTTGTAATTAATAGAATTTATTTATACTATTATTTTTTCCTCATTGCAATTTTTAGTGCAGTTATCAAATAACAAATCTGCCAAATTTCATATTTATAACTTAAATAATAAGCATGTTATTTGAAAAAATAGCTGTAATGTCGGATACCAGAATCTTTAAACGCGATTTCCCACAAATCTACTTTTTTGAATTGTGCCTCTATATTACTGAGCGTGCGATATATATATATATATATATATATATATATATATATATATATATATATATATATAAATATATATATATATATATATATATATATATATATATATATATATATATACATTTCTTTACATTTTTTAATATCACTGACTGCTACATATCTTTTTAAGGTAACACATGTAACAACTTTTCCATGCTTGTGTGGTTTTTTTTTTTCATATTGTTCTTTTTTCCATGAACTGATGATGCTTTCTCATTAAGAAAGCGAAACGTCTTCAATAAATAGATGAAGTAGCATCATCTTTGTCCTTTTTCTCCACCTGTTGACCGAAAAAAAATCCACCACTCATCTGAGTGGTAGATTTATATATATATATATATATATATATATATATATATATATATATATATACTAAAAGAAAGACAAGGTAGTCCAAAGTTTTTTGACTAGTTTGGAAAAAATATATGTAAATACTTTTTTCTTTTTGGGTGTGGTAGTCAATAAAAAATAGAGCTTTGCTAAGGCGTACTATTTATTCTGAATTCCGAGCTTTCGGTGGTTATTTGCCACCTTTATCAAGGTCTACAATGAAAATTACTGTGTTATAACATTAGGCTGATGTAATATAAAAGTTATAAAAACTTACCAGAAAGTAAGATTCATAGCATATAAAACACAACGTTAAATAACATGATGTGATCTGAATTATTGAAGGCATTAAAAATTTTAAAAACTTTAAAATACTTAAAAATTAAAGAACATGTTACAAAGTTTAAAAAGTAAAAAATAAGACGACATGTTTGACAAAAAACAGTCGTCTTCGCAGGTTTGAATTCAGTCACATCTCACGAACAGAAAGAGGTAGTAGGAGGAACTATTGTTGTTTAAATAGTTCGATGTAACTACAAAAAACAAACTTTCAAACTGATGTCTAACAAAATGCCGTTTGTGATTTTAGGTACTACCAACCATGTTACCAACTTAGAATTGAGAGGGAAATTTAAAAAAAGGTTTTATTATTGTCAAAAAATAAAAAGAAAATAGTATTTAGTAAATAGGTTTAGAAAAAACAAACAAACAAAACAAAATGAACATCTGAATAATAACTGAAGTTAATCATGATAATTATAGCAATTAATAATGGAATTTACGAAACATGAAGCACTCTGAGATGCAGAAAACCCTAGTCAAAAGTCAAAATAAAATTGTAAATTTTGCTAAGATTCTGGATCTCAGATCTTTTATTCAGATTGTTGTTATCACTCCTGCTGATATGTACCATTTCTAAGAATGTTCTCTTAAATTTATTTTTCTCTCTGGCTAATATTTTAACATTGTTGAAATCTATCTTATGGTCTAGATCGATAGTGTGTTCTGCCAAAGCACAAGTGGGTTTATTTAGTCTACAGTCACTCTTATGAGAAATGATACGACTAGACAGATTTCTTCCAGTTTCACCAATGTACGTGGAAAAATCCATATATATATATATATATATATATATATATATATATATATATATATATATATATATATATATTAGTGGATTCTCTTGGGCTTAGGTTCATAAAAAAAATTAATTTGATACTAAGATATTTTTATATATTTTTTTCTGACGTTTTGGCAGGAAATCCATGCCTTTTTAAAGAAGTAATATTGACTAAAAAAAAATTTATGACAGACATAATATAGTTTAAAAGTTAAACTTTTGACTTACCAAGCATGTAAAAATTCGGTATTAACAAGCAGACGTCACGATTAAAATAATATTAAAACATATTACATACCCACTAAGTCACTACATGTAAAATATATTTTAAATCTAATGTGTTGTTTATTGATGTTAGTTTATCGTTTAAACAATCAGTTATTTTAACATCATAGGCGTTCTGAGATTGTCTTTTTATGTGTTTTTAAATTAAGTTAAAATATATTTTGTTCAAATTTTTGACATCTTTTTATCATTTATTGCGTTATTATTATTCTTTATTTGTATAGACTCTAGAAGCTCTCTTTTCTTCCTGTTGTGTTTACTTTTTAGGATCTTGGTTTTCTCAAAATCAAATTTATTTTTTTTTTTCGTTTTCATGTTTTGTGAGGGCGGTTGAGTTTTTTTTGTCATATTTGTGGGAACGTATTCTTGAGTTAAGTAGCTGACTGGTTTGTCCAATATAAACTCCATCACAATTCGAGCAGCGAATTTCATATACTACATGCGATCTTTTTAATAGAGGGGTTTTTGTTTTTAATCTTGTAAAATTCCTTTTTAAAAGATTATGCCCTTTATGAGCAACCGTAATATTATGTTTAGACAGAAGATTTGCAATTTGTTCTGATAATCCTTTTATATAGGGGAGAGACATATAGTTTTTCTTTACCGTGTTGGTTTTATAGTTATTATTGTTATTGTAAAATTATTCCCCTTTGTCGAGATCTAGGACTTGTTGGAGTTAAGACTCCAAGAGAAAAAAGTCAGTGAGTAGAGTAAACTGAGTGACTAACTAAAGGTAAAGCTAAATATATTTAAGAGTAAAATGAGACACACATTCAGAAGGTCCTCTCATTAGAAAAGTTCAAATCCTAATTTAGCAATAAGGAGCCATGTTTGAGCTTTTCAGTATAGTTCTGTACTGGAAAATCGAGACCTTAGAGAATGACTCCACAAGATACCTATTCCAAAACCGAATAACCGAAAAAGGCAGAAACACATACCGGGTGGTGAATCGTCAAACGGGCCATAGGAAACTCAATGGGAAATTTTAAATTGTTGAATTGCTGCTTCCCTAATTATTTTAGATCAAAAGTCATAAAAAACTATGTGTAGAGGACTAAATTCTAAATTAAAAACAAATGTTAAAACCGTTCTACGAATCAAATGTACTTCAAAATTTTGCAAAAATATAATAGATTTTTCAGACCACCCCTAAAAGTTAGGCCACACATAATACAAGAATATATTATAACGTGTGTGTTTTATCATATTGATGTCAGATGTTTCACAATTTGAATTGTCAATTTTTTTTATTTTATGATTAAATTATAAACAATGAATTTTACTAAATACTACTACTACTGAACAATATTACTTTGTGAACAATAAATTATATTGTTTACAAATCGATCAATATAATGAAATGTACTCAGTTGACGAAAAATCGCATATTGTTGTATTCAGGCAATAGCGCGAACCTTTTCCTGTCACTACCGGATCTTTATTTAACGTAAGATATTCTAATACACTAAAATTTAATTCCATGTTGAGTTAAGTTGTACAACAATTCAATGAATTCCAATATACTGTTAGTGTGATCTTTATTCCTAATAATAATATACGATCATTTCTAAACATAAAACTATAACAAATGTTATAATAAAACATGAATAAAACATTTTTATTATTGCTCTTTTCTTCTTAACTGAGTACATTTTTTAATCAACTTAATTTTTCTTTTAAATAATAAATCACAAAATTTTGGCCATTTAAATCATAGATAAATATAATATTGATTTAAATATTGTCAAATATTAGAAACGTCAATATGACAAAACGCAACACGTAATACACATTTTTTTCACGGCGTATGGCCTGACTTTTAGGGGTGGCCTGAAAAATGTATTATATTTTAGCAAAATTTTGGAATACGTTTAAGTCGTAGAACAATTTTAACAATTGTTTTCGATACATATTTGAGTCCTCTACAAACAGTTTCCCATGACTTTTGGTGTAAAATAATTAGGGAAGCAGGATTTAACAATTTAGAATTTCTCATTGAGTTTCCTATGGCCCGTTTGACGATTCACCACCCTGTATATCACAGAAAGTGATGGAGTCGAAGATAGCTGAGCAAAAATTAAGTCATACCTTAGCCTTGGCCGAGGAAGCTCTGGGTGAAAGAAACATAGATAAAAATAAATCGTTCCCAAGGCGGAGAACTCCATGGTTTTGCACAGAAATGAAGGAAAATGTAAAGAAAAGAAAAAATGTTACCTTAAATACATGTTAACCTCAACACAAGAGAGAAAAATAAAAAATTATCACTAAGGAAGAACAAACCGGAAACACCAGAAATTACCACAAATGAACAACTTAATATAAATGTAAAGGATGGTCAGAAAATACTAGAAAACTTAAAGAAGCAGATAAAAACTTAAACTTAGAGTTTAGCAGATAAAACCTCAAACAGGGTTTTCGTAGTGGAAGATCGTGTACAGATGTAATATTTTTTATAAAGCAAATTACTGAGAAATCACTAGAGTATAATAGACCAGCATTTCTGTGTTTGATTGATCTAAAGAAATCGTTTGATAAAGTAAGACTCAAAGATGTAATACATTTTCTGTCTACCAGAGAAGTTCCCCTAAATATTATAAAAACTATCGAAAACATCTACCAAAACAACGAAACGGAAGTCAAGATAGATAGACAATTTACAGAAACTATAGAAATAGGTATGTTAGTGCCTATGAAGTGAAGATGTTAAAAGAAAATGTAACGTATAGTGTATAAATGAATGGACACAAAATAGAAAAAAAGAATGGAATAACCACATAACATCACCAATCAGCAGAAGTATCGGACGACCGCGCAAAAAAAACGGAGTGACAACCTTCCATAGAGGTAATAATCCACCAAGGAACAAGCAGAATTGCTATTAAAGAGCAAGACGACGAATAAGTCTTTAAAATAGGCCTATTTTACACTGTGTGATTCACGCATCAGTAATGGAATTTTGGAATGGGTAAGGATAATTGCTGGTTTTTCCTATCAGAAAGAATGTCTTGAAGCATTTGTTGAATTACACATACTCACTTCAAAATATAGATCTTGAAGTGGGCATGCCTTAAGCCCTCCACAAGGAGGACTCAGCTACATAATGTAGCTGAACTGTAAGTAATATTCTACTACATATTCTATACGACCGCTTAAAACTTTTCTTGTATCACAAATACCTGATAAACAATCATAGTTCATACCTGACAAAGAGAGAAGAGAGCATAAAACCAAATTATGTTTCGTTGATTACAGTAAAGCGTTAGATTGCTTGAAGTGGAAAAGGCTTTGCTTGGACTTGGAAAATATAGAGTTCCAAAACATCACATTGTTTTATTAAATAATGTATTTATATATATATATATATATATATATATATATATATATATATCTATATAAAAACAACAGGTTTTTTTTAACCAATTAGACCACAATTTGATATAAGTCAAGGCTGCATTGTATATAAGGAGAAGAGATTATTACGAGAAAAGCTTGCAAGGATGAAATTAACTTTTTCCGAAGTGCTTACAAAGTTTGTGGAAGATGCTTTAAACTAAGAAGTTTTCAAACTCTCATGTTACACATGCGTTCAATTAACGATAAATTTGGGAATCTCAGAGGTCAGAGCAAAAGATTAACTTTAGCATATTCAAAGAAGTTCATGGTGACTCCCGCAAGATGTCTTGCAATGTGTGATGGAGCTTATGAGATGAGGTTCTAGAATTTCTTCTACGTATCACTGATCTGTCATACTCCCTTTTACGAAAATTGAAGAAGAAAATCTTGAACCATAGACAAGCGCACCCCACAAATAGATCCCAAGAGTGCTGCTGTGCACATGCCGTTTGACAGAAAAGTGTCGGTTTTCTCTTTCACTGCATCTTTTTTTGGCCCTAACTCAGCCATCATGCATCTCTACATAGAATACAGATTTATTACCAAGGATAACCTAATATCATTTCTAGTTTTAAGCCAATCGTTCTTTGTTTTATTTAAGTCGATTTATCAGTGGTAAGGGGTAGCACCCAGTGTGGCTGATATGAACAAAAGTTCCGTTCTGTTCTGTCCCGTCGACTTTGTTTTAATAACAAAGGGGGTCATGTGGTACCTTGTTGGAAAGGGACATTGGTATTCTGTTCAGCAATATGAAGTTTGTTGAAATTTTGCAATCATAACTGAGAAAATTAATTTTTACAATTTAATTCAATGTTCAACCACCTTCTTCTTGACAATAACCGAGACGAGTTTGGAATTCTCATACAACATTTTGTATGACCTTGGGGGTATTTTGTTAATTTCTTCCGTTATCCTAAGTTGTATATTATTAGGAAAAAACTTGAAGATAATAAAATATTAGTCAAAAAGCCAAATAACCAATTGATATGAATCTAGTAGGCTGCTGTCATTTAGGTATTTAAAGTTACTAAAAACGTCAGTGTAATATTTGTGCGCATATTAAATTTAATTATGGCTTATTTGTCCGAGACTCAAAGAATATATATTTTAATTATGATTGAATGTGGTAATAAAACAAGAACTCAAAAGGAGGTTTGTAAAATGTTAAATAATGAATACCTTGGTCAACAAGTTTCGCAGTTTACAATTAGCAAAAAATTTCCCATTTTTTTCTGATGTTAATCATCCAAATAGGATCGATTGATCTATTTACTACCAACAAGATGGAGCTCCACCGATTTTGCACGTATAGTTAGCATTTATTTAAACGATGTTTTCCCAATAGGTGGATTGGAAGGTGTGGAACGATCGAATGGCCAGCTAGATCCCCCGATTTAACTCCCCTCGATTACTTCTTATGGAATTGCTTAAAATTTAAAGTATTTTTTATTAGAACAAACAGTATTGTTGATTTAAAAGTTAGGATAACGAAAGAAAATAACAAAATAACCATCAAGGTTGTAAAAAATGTACGAGAGTTCCCAAACCGCCTAGGTTATTGTCAAGAAGTGAATGGTGGTCATTTTGAATATTTAATTGAATTGCAAAGTACATTGAAAAATACATTCTAAATATTGTGTGACATTATTATCTTCATTTAACCTAAAGTTTTGTGATAGAGATATTATCAAAATTTTACATCTTAAAAATCAATTTTCTCATTTATGTTTGTATCAAGCTTAAAAAACTTAATATTGTTAAGCAGAGGACTAAAATTTCTTTCTAACAAAAGTATTATTAACCCCCATTGTTACTTAAAATTTTAGAGAGATGCGTATAATTCAAAGGGGGTGCTGGAGGAGTATAATATTTTCATACTGTAAATTGTCCATTTAAGAAACAAAATCAACCTCTTTCAGGTTTTTTTCACACAGTACATAATAACGTTAAAAATACATGGTATATTTGGCGACAGGCACAATCTTAAAGTTTAGACCGGCAGTAAACCTGTTAAGTACTTCCATCCTCTATTCAGGAGCAAAGTACACATTTTTCGTGTATTAGCAATACGGATTTTCAGGTAAAAATAATCGCGCTGAAATAAAGGAGTGTGTCAAGGATAGCTGTGAACGAATCATAAGGCAACAATAGTCACTTGTGAATGGATTTAATATCAAGGTTTCCCTGATTTAGGTGTACAGATCTGCAGTGGCCGATAACGAATCACTTTTACTTGTCTTAACAGGATGTGTTCGAACAACTTGCTCAACATCGGTCGTCTTGCATCTGTTTCCTTAAGAAACGAACGGTGATTTTCTCAAGGGTACATAATATCTTAATTAGAGTGACTTTAATATACTGGTTTTTGTAATACATGCGTAATGCGGTGGTACTACTTCACGCGCCGGAGATTACTTGGCACTTTCATTTTCTAGCATAAAATTAAACGAGACGTCGCCGAAGATAATTATTTACAATAAAAATGAATTCTAAACAGACGATTTTCTAAAATTACCTTACGCCTCAATTCCTTTAAAAATAATAATAAAGAATAGGATCACCGTCTTTTTGTCTATTTACTCTTTCTCTATTCCCTACTCTGACCTTTACCATAAACCAGTTTATTAACCTTTTTAATCCGTGATCGATAGAAGTCCTAACAATCTAGAGACAACTAATAACCTCCTATAAAATGAAGATCAAATATGGTTCACTGATATATGAGTCCACCAGATACAAAACTTTGTATTTACCGTATAAGTCAACCGAGTTATTTGCAAAAAACTGGGAAATTTTGCAAATAACATTTAATAAATGGTACTTTTTTATTATAGATAAATGCTTTATTCATCAACATCAAATAGCCAGACGCGTCCACTGCTGGACATAGTCCTCCCTCAGGTCTTTCCAGTGTTCTATTCACTGGGCCGCTTGTAGCTAGTTTCCCGCTACACGTTTTATATCATCGGTCCATCTAGTCGGTGGTCATCCTCGGCTTCTTTTATAGTTTCTGGGCCTCCATTCCGTAATACGTCTTATCCACCGTCCATCTTGTGTTCTGGCTAAGTGTCCTGTCCAGTTACAATTAAGCGTCGTGCTTCTTTCGATGACACCTTGAACTCCTGATCTTTGCCTGATTTGTTGGTTCGTTATGTGGTCTCGAAAGCTCACGTTCAGCATTGCACGTTCCATGGCTCGTTGTGTAAGTCTGAGTTTATTCGCAGATTTTTAAGTAAGTGTTAAAGTCTCTGCTCCATAAGTTTGTACAGGCAAAACACATTGGTTATAAACCTTTCGCTTGAGACACATGTGAATTTAATTTAGAATATGGCTTAATTTGCCAAATGCTGCCCATTTCAGGCCTATTTTCCATTGTATTTAATGTGTTTTATTATCTCTGCTTATTTTGATCTCGTGTCCCAGATATTTGTAAGTGTTCGATGTCCGTTTGTTATATTGTGTTATTGTCAATAGTTACGTTTATTATTATATTATTGTAAATGCTTTATTAGGTAAAATATAATGATTTTTTTCTTCGTAAGTTCTTGTGTTTGCTGGGAAAGAGAGAAAAATTTGAAAATACCGAGTTTTGCAAGTGAACTATGTAAATACCGATTTATGCAACTAACATTTGCAAATACATGATAATAGTCAACCAATAACGATATTAGTGGTTCTTGGATTAGTCTGTTTTCCAAACCTAGTGTGTTACGAATAAGGAAGAAAGCATGTGGAAGTTTTAGACTTTGAAACTTTAAATTTATATTAATTTCTTAATTCTAAGTTCCTCTGTGTCATCATCATATCAATATGATCATTTTCTACAGCACTCTCGTTATTATTTGTCTGTATGTCAGTATCTATTATTGTATAAAATATAAGATCCGTTGGTTTCTCACCAAATTTTCACCAAAATTGTTTCTAGGCAGAGTGTCTATGGACGGTTTTTCTCCTTTCAATTAACATTGAATCTGTTGTAAATTAGGTTTCAATTAACAATTTTTTTTTCCTTTTCGTATTATAGACTTACTGAACCCTATGTCAAAACGATAAAATATTTTTCCCCTTACAATGGCAATATGATCCTTGTCCTTAGAAAACATAAAACTTTTGGTTGTATTACATTTAAAATGTCCAAGGTTTAGATATCTGTGAATAGATATAACTAGTTACGGAGATGTTGAAGAAGAAGTACGACAACAAAGCTTAAAGGCAAGTAGAGCGGCGGGTTTTGTTAATGACAGATTCTGGAAGAACAAACACCTAAAACAAGACACAAAAACAAGAATCTATAAAGCAGCAATAAGACCTATATTAACATACACGGCGGAGACAAGACCTGACACATCTAAAACGAGACGCGAGAAGCAAAAACATAAGAAGAGCATGCAATATAGAAAATATAAATAAATGGGCGACAAAACGAAAACAGGAGTGAAACGAACATATCAGTAGAATGGCAGAGGATAGAATAGTACGAATAGCACGAGATAAGTCACCAAATGGACGAAGAAGTATTGGAAGACCAAGAAAAAAAAGGTGCGACAATTTAGGAGGCTAATATTAAAGAAGAAACAGGCTTTAAAGCCTACATACCAGAAGGAAGAAGAACAAGAAAAACGTTTAAAATGTCATTGGAAAGGTTTTTTAACAACAACGTCACTCGTCTTTCTTTAGTCTGACATCTGCAGTCTTTACCAAGTCTCAGCACCGTTCAGTGTTTTCCAATTATGTCTTCATATTCTTTCTAATTAGTACAAGGTTATATTTCTTATCTCTCTTTCTACCATCCCGAAAATCCTATCTGGTGGCAAAAAGGAATGACCAACAATAAGGAACGTAAGCTTCTCTTACTTAATGTGACCAGGTGCTTCATAAAACAACCAGTAGATTATCATAGACATTATAGTGTTATTTTTGTTTTCTCCGCCACATCCATTTGCCAATAGGTGAACTTTTTCGATTTGATTTTTTGTACAGATGATTATCATGTACAGCAGAACTAACAGCATTTGAATCTTTTAAATGTTCATACTCCAGCCACACATATGACAACACATTTTCATAAGAAAGGTCTTCGAATTTCCAGCCTGGTCGGGAAGCTTTGGTAAGGAAAGATCTTTTTTGACAATTAAAAGAAAATATTTGTTTATCATGATTCAATTCGTTTTTTAACAAAGAATAAAGGGCATTAGCTCTTAATGTATGAACTCTCTGCTCTGTTATAACCTTTAATTTTTCTTCTTCCGAATTTTCTTTTCTCAAAATTTGAGAAGGGCACAACAAGCATCTATTAATGGAGTGCCGAATGATATTATGTTGTAGTGTTTGGTAACGTATGTTCGGAAATATGATAACTTTACGGAGTGATGAGGATAATGTTAAAGTGCATGCTGTAAAGCTTTGTAAAATTCAGCTCCCATGGTAAATAAATAAATAAATGTTTGGATAGATAATTTTATTGGATTAAATCTATCTAATATTGTATCTCCCCCTCTTTTCTCTTTGGTACTTCACTCAGGATAACAAACCTTCCTACAACACGCTCCATTCTTTCAGAACTTAGAGTTATTCCAAGAAATGCTCTTTTGCATATTCTTCAAAATCTACGCTCTACTGTAGAAAAATAATATTTAATTAAAATTCCATGTAGGTTTGTAGTTGATCTCTTGGACTTTTGATCTTCACAAAATTTCAGCAAAAAATATTTTGTTTTATTTTGTCAGTGCTTGAATACATATTATTATGGAACCGAATTTTAAATATTTTCAACAATACAATTTTTTGTATGATTACAGGTGGGAAAACCAGGTAAATCTTTAGCTTTGTGCCTAAAAATATTGAGAATAAGTTCCTAACCCTAACCTATCTAGTTAAGTCTAGTCTAGTCTGTAGAAACCTTTAACCTTTTAAATTCCATTACCTGTCGTTTCTAATTTTTTTTGTTTGTAGAACTCGTTTTCTCTCTGTTCCTTTTTAAATAAACTTGGTGTTTTTAGTACTGCGACCGGTCGCCTTCATAATGGCGTATGATAGAGTAATTGACATGTGCACTGTGCACATGGACGTGTCAACTTACTCAAACAATGTAAACGATTGGCTAATTGGAATTACACAGTTACTGGCATAGGTTTACAAATACAGAGTTTTGCATCTGATTTACGATTTTTAAGGCTGTTTTAGCAGTTAAAGCACACTGCGATTTAAAATGGGCGTAGCACTTACATTTCTACACTGCTTACGCCAACCCGTCTTTACTCAGTGGCGCCGACCGAAGGGTAGTTTAATGACAACAAAAATGCATTATTTTCCATTCAAAACAGTTTTAACACGAACTAACTGGCCGTACGTTTATGAGATTTGACGTCACGAAGTCGATAACGATGAAACTAAGCGCTGATGATAAGTAACACGTTTCATCATTAGATTTTATTATTTTTTAGCAATTTTCTTCAATGTTGGAAAACGCTTTTCTCGATTATTACTGGACACAAAAAGGTGAAAAAAAATCAATGATTACACAAAAAAAAATCAAGTGATGGGCTTAAAAAGTTTGGTTATAATAGAACGTTAAACAGTATAATCCAATTTTTCAACAGAAAGTTTTAAAAAAATAAAAAAAAAAATAAAACCATCATTTTAAAAGCAACAGAGTTTCGAATAACGTGTCCAAATTTCGAGACATTTTGTCGATAAATAACAGAGAAAACACTGTCCCTAGGTTTTGGTGCATTGATAAAACAGCCTTTTAATGCCTATTTCTTTTTAAAGAAACTCAAAGATTAAAACAATACCATATGTAAAGGGCTTATCAAAAAACGCGCTTTGTTTTGAAGCTCCATTTTCAATTTTTATGAGCTTGAAAGAAATTTCACCCTCCATAATATGGTCTCGGAACCTTTCTTTTGGTTTACTATCTTTAACAAGTTTCCAGAATGTTAATTATATATTAAAAATAATTAAATTTTAATTAAAAAACTGAAATTTTATTGACAAACTACATGAACAGCTCTTAATGTGTATAAACAATTGCACTGCGAATTAAAAAAAATTATCTTGGGTTCCATGAGTCGTACAAACTTCATTTTATTTGAAGATGTTTTCTTTTGTAAGGTAATAATACCATCTTTTAGATGGTATTTTTATTTTTTTTGTAAAGTTTAAAACGGCACAGATCATTTATATGTTTATAAGGGGAAAATGGTACTTCGTTTTGAATTAATTATTTGTAAGTAAATAATTAAACATTTTAGGCCTTAACCCGTCTTCAGATATGCCCTCCCACCCATCCTGACAGGAAAAATATTTGGAAAGCGAAGTCCAGGAAGAAGAAGGACATCCTAGTTAAAAAATATCAGAACCTGGTAGAAACACAACATCTATGCAGCTTATACGCGCTGCTGCCGATAAAATAAAGATTGGCGCAAAACAAAATAATAAGGTTATCTCAAGAAAAATCTCTACTAGGACGAAGAAGCAGTGAGTGACCTACAAAAAACTGGCGTGACTATTGGCAAAAAGTGAACAGGACCTTTGCCCATTAAGAAGAGTAAAAAAGAAGAAGGTTTAGCAGATGAACAACAGGGTTTTCGTAGTAGAAGATCGTGTATAGATGAAATATTGGTTATAAAGCAAATTACTGAGAAACCATTAGAGTATAATAGACTAGCGTTTCTGTGTTTGGTTGACTTAAAGAAATCTTTTGACCGTTTGACAGAGTAAGACTTAAAGGTATATGCTTAAACCTGCAATGTTTTGGTAAAAGACGTCAGACACGCATTTTCATTAAAACTGTAAATGCAATAAAGTTAATCATCCTATCATTAAGGTTAAGTAAACATACAGTTGACGAAGAGTACCTCCATCTCTATAAAGAGGCAAAGGTGATGCTCGCAGAAAATGGTGGTATACTGATTTTGCCACATATCATCAGAAAACAGTACAGCTGTTGTCAGAGCAGAACTTGAAGTGAGGAAAGCGGCTATGACTCTCACCTTTTTTACTCGAAAGTCACCTTTGGACTACTTAGATAACTGTCACCAAAAACTATATCCAAATATTTAATGATGTAATCCATCTTCTGTATAATAGTGAAGATCCCTAAATATTATTAAAACTAGCGAAAACATCTACCAAACAACAACATGGAAGTCAGAATAGATGAACAATTTACAGGATTTATAAAAATAGAAAGCAGAATAAGATAGTGGAAATTATTGAGCCATATGCTCTTATATTTAATCATGGATGAAGTCGTCAAAGGCGTTAACAAAGAAAGAGGATACAATAAAAAACAAAAAAATAAAAATACTTTGATACGCAGAAGACGCAATATTGATAGCCCAAGATAAAGATAGTCTACAAAGACTGGTCCACAGATTTTACATAAGAGCAAAATAACTTAATATGACAATCTCATCTCAGAAAACTAAAACAATAGTAGTCAGCAAAGTACCAACCAGATGTATTAATCCGCCAATGAACAAGCAGAATTGCTTATAAAGAGAAAGAAGAAAAAGAAGAAGAAGAAGAGCTTTTTCTACCTACTACTAAAATTTCAAGCAAATTCATTCAAATAAAAAGAATTTTGTGCAGAAAACCGTCATATTCGGGACTATAAGATATTGTCCATATTATTGTCATACCTCTTTTTTCATAGCAACACTAAATCAAGACGAGCTAAAGGAATCTCCTGGAAACATTACTTGCCCTATATAAAAAATAGTTCATGAGAATTTTCTTTCTGAAACACTATTAGATCGGCAGGACATTGTTATTTACTGATTTAAAAAAATTTGTTTTTAAATTGTAATATATCAACATCAGAAACTATAACATCAAGAAGCCAATCGATAACAAATTCCCCATTTAAATTCATCAATGACACAATTTACCAGCAACTGTAACTTTCCACACGGTTTTCTCACCATTCTAATTCCGAGGCCAGAGGACATATTAAAGAGAGGCAAAGCGAATGATATATCAAATAGTTTTGCATGAAGAAATCAACGGTAGAATAATTAACGTTTCTGTTAGAATTCAGAAAAAATTGGCCACGACCGGTTTCTTCAAATAGTTGGCCAATCGGTAGCTGTAATGATCGACTTAGTTCTCTTCAGGGTCTCTATTACAGGGAACTTTGTACCGAATGTCTTCTATTAGAATAAGAAGGTACAATATAACAGCTATCAATAATCTATAACGTGTGTAAAAATCGTAAAAGTGGGAAACATAGAAACAACTTTTATATTGACTAGAACTATACATGAAGTAGAAATAATATTAAATCAGTTAAAGTTAATAAAGTAAAGTTACAAAAGTTATTATCTATATATTTATTTGCTACGTCCCCATTTACTTGAGCTCATTTATGCCACATTCTGGTGCTATTTTGTTAGTACACCTTACCAACAAAAATATATATGGTTCTACATAACTAAACATACTAAACATACAACTGGGATTTTGTGTTGATCAATAAAACAATTTTGCTTATTCACGGTATCACTTATGGGATATTGTTGCAGACAAGTTTTAATGAAACAATGGCGATTTTCTTTACCATAAAGTAATATATTTAATTAAATGCCATCGGCTACAATATCTGCCACTCATAGTCTTGCCCAACATTGTCAATCTCACTAACTTTATGTAATATTTAGCTTGCTAATGATATGCCATATAATATAATGATATAAGCCATACTTTTTTACGATCTTCATTAAATAAGATCTTTAAAATTTCTATTAACCGTTTTTCTGACAGTACCATTTTAATTTCAGACAATTTTGTTAGGATAGTTCCTTTCAAACATATTATTATAAACTTAAAGCCAGATAGTACCAAATATATCAATTTAATAATGCTATATACAATGTAAACTAAGAAGTCTAGTTGCTTTCAGTTAACTTTCAAATATATGTTATTGCTAACTTGAAGTTTGGCAATAGGTATATTCGTACTATTACTGAGTAGTTCTTTATTGATAAAATAAAATACCTGACTACCTGTTAAGAAAAAACAACAGATGTTTTTTTGTTTCGGTTTACTATTAATTTAGGAGTTACAAATAACATGCAGAGATAAAACCAGAAAAAATATGGTTTTCATGATTGCTATATTATGAAAAAGGAACTACATATTAGCGTCAACATAACAGTAGTACGGAAACTTGAAAACAAAAGTTGACTAATAAAAAACAAATTACCAAAAAGAAAAAGGGAAAATAATATAACAAAACTAAATGAAGAATTAACTAAAGAAAATGAGTCAATCTACATCAACCACAACCTTCCTAAGTAAGAGAAAAAAATTGAAGGGAAAATTAGGAAAAAAACCACAGAAAGAAAAAAAAAAAGGAAGAAAAATATACAAAAACGACTATCATCAAGGATAATTTTTAGATGAAAAACTATGAAAGTTGAATAGGAATAAAAATTGGATGATGCAAAATCAGCAGCTCCAAAAAGTTCAATACAACACAAACAACATTATTAAATCAAAAACAGACTAAACTGGTAATAGAAATGGACAATGAAAACATAGACTTACGGGAAACTTCCGGTGTACAAAATTATTATGTCTCAGAAGAAATAGAAATAAAGAAACAAGATAAAAGAAAAATAACAATTTCCGCCTACCATATAACATCACTTAGTCGGAAAGAACAAGAAGGAAGATTTCTATCAGCAACTCCAAGCAACATAAAACAATGTGAATAGTAAATACAGAAGAGTTATAAAAATAGTAATTGGAGACATGAACGCTAAGGTAGTGAATGATAATACAGGACATAAATCAGTAATGGAAAAGGAAGAATTGGGAGAAAGAAATGATAATGGAAGTCGGTTGATACGGCATTGTGAAAAAAACAAGAATATATTAAGTGGAAGTATTTTTAAGCACAAAAAGATATACACCGAAGCGTGTTAGTCTTCAGGAGAAAGATACAATACAAAAAAATATGGCAGTTGAAAAGCAAAACAAAAAAAAAGGAATTGCGTAAATGATATGCTGAAAATATCAGAAAGAGCTGGATGAGAAAATGCCATGAGAACTCAATACACCATTATACAAAATCCAACAAGGAAAAAACCAAAAAGTAATAAACAAATCAAAGATAAACAACGAAATAAATTAAAACAGAACAAGAAATAATACAAATATGGAAAGAACACTTCGAAGAAATGCACTCCAAACACGAAGTAACACTAGATAGATGAAGAGAATAAAATACTGGAGTTAAACGTTAGCACATATGAAATTACGAAAGAAGAAATACAAAACATACTAAAACAACTAAAAAATGGCAAATCCGCTCGAAGTGACGGCCTATCGGTAGATTTATTCAAGGACGACTCAAACGATTAAGTAGAAATAACTAAAAGAATGGAACAGGACGTAATTATTGAGATCTTATTAAACTGAATTAAAGCCAGAGCTAGATAAGAAACTAAGCAACAACCAAGAAGGTTTTTGCGCTCCAAAACTCCATTATCGACTATATTTGTACTCTAAGAACTATCTCGGAACAAGGTAATGAATGACAAAGAAATATAAATATAATGTTTATTGTCTTTGAAACGACCTTTGATAGTATAAATAGAAAGCAAATTTGGAAGATTGTGAAACTATATGGACTACCGTTGAAATACACTAACCTGATCAGATTAATCTCTCAGATCATAACTGAAGAAATAGCAGACAAAGCAGAGTTAAACAAGGTTACTGTCCTCGACACTATTCCTAATCATAACGGATTGGATCATGTAAACAATAAGCAAAAAAACAGGTATTGGGTAAAACTTGCATAACCAGTTAAAGGACTTGGAGTTCGTAGACGACTTTTGTGTCCTAACCGAACATAGCAACCACACGCAGAAGAAGATTAATATAGAAAAATCTGAACTCTCAAAAAACCACAAATACTCTAATGTTTAGTCATTAAGAGAAATGCAGAAAAAACTAAACTAATAAAAAAACAACAGCCAAGAAACTTAAGTTAGAATAAATAGAAGACAAATAGAGGAAATAGATAAATTTATATAATATCTGGAATCAATTATGTGAAAAAGGCGCTAGTAGATCAGATGTAGAAAAAGAATACTAAAGGCATAAAATGCATGTAACTCCTTAAAGAATATCTGGAACAAACACGATCTATTCGAATTAACCAAAATCAAAATATTCAACTACCAAAAAACTACAAACCTTTACATAAAACGTTGAGAAAAATTAAACGCAGATCTATAGAGATGAAAAAAATAAGGGAAAATAAGAGTCACGATTGCAAGGAGGACATAGATTGGACATACACTAACTAAAGACCAAAATATCATAACTACACTGGCACTTAAATACCAACAAAATGGAAGAACAAGAGGAAGACCAGATAATATCTAGAGAAGAAGTGTAACAAGAGATCATAAAAGAATTGGCCTGCGATGAAAAAAGGTCAGAGAGCGAGAAATAGAGAGAAATGAAAAAGCCTTGTAGAGAAAATTTTGAAAGAATAACACGCAAAAGGATGCGCTGATCCAGACAATCAGCTTTTGGGTAAGAATCGCAAGATCACTCAATACTCCATAAAAAGGAAAGGCAGTATAGAGCGGGAAATCGGAAAGAAATAGAGTTAAGTCGATGGTTATAATATTTAAGTATTAAAAAATCTTCTTATTCTTTTTCTTCTTAATTTAGCAATAAGTTATGTCCATTCTGACAATTACGTCCAGAGGCGAAGAGGCGAATAGGCCTAACTTGGGCAGCATTTGGCAAATTAATCCATATTCTAAAAAGTTCAATTCCCATGTGTCTCAAGCGAAAGGTTTATGACCAATGTGTTTTACCTGTACAAACTTATGGAGCGGAGACTTTAACACTCACGCAAAAATCTGCGAATAAACTCAGAGCTACGCAACTAGCCATGGAACGTGCAATGCTGAACGTGAGCCTTCGAGACCACATAACAAACCAACAAATCAGGTAAAGATCAGTAGTTCAAGACGTCATCGAAAGAACCACGTCGCTTAAGTGGAACTGGGCAGTCACTTAGCCAGAGCACAAGATGGACGGTGGACAAGACGTATTATGGAATGGGGGCCCAGAAACTATAAAAGAAGCCGAGGACGACCACCGACTAGATGGACCGATGATCTAAAACGTGTAGCGGGAAACTGGCTACAAGCGGCCCAGTGTATAGAACACTGGAAAAAACTGAGGGAGGCCTATGTCCAGCAGTGGACGCAATTGGCTGTTTGATGATGATTCTGACAATTAACTCTGATGTCCAGCTATTATAGCATTATTTTGGAGGTCTCACAGATGGTCCTGATATATTGAATTTTTCAGACCTTGAAGTTTTTGCGAGCCTTTCGTCGTCCATTCTACTTTTGTGGACTCTCTGTCTAGCGTCTCTGTCTAGCTTATCTTGCGATATCCCATATACCGCGTTGTTCTCTTATAAACCCTTTCCTTTTTCGGTTCCTAAGGCTGTAACAAGCAATGAATCTCAGCATTCTCATTTCTGTTTTGATGCTTAGGTGCTTCTTGGTTGAAGCTGTTTCCGCTCCAGTTTGGATCGCATAGGTCGTTATTGGTTTTACGCTGGTCTTATATATTCTCGCTTTACTTCCTATGCTCACATGCTTGTTCCTCCAAATATTACCCCTCCTCCACTAATTCCACTAATTTACATTTCTTAGGGTCTATATTAATGGTAAGTAATGGTGTATTCTCAATAGACATAACCCTATTAAATTTTACTGGAATGTTTTAAAGCCTGTATTGGCGACGTGCAAGTACTTGAAGGGGATACGAGAAACGATCGTGCGCGAGTAGTGGAGAAATCTTGCATTTTTTACTGTACATTTCATAGATTATAGATTTCATAAATTCATATTGTCAATTGTCATATTTCATATTCGTTTTGTTTATTTACACCTTCTGTCACTGAAGAAAATGGGATTTAAGAAATGCTGTGTTATAAATTGTAAAAATACAACAAAAAAATATTCAATTTAAGTCTTATTCGTTTCCAACTTCGAAGCACAAAGCTAGTACAAAGAGAAAAGTAGATTTATATCATAAAAAAGCATAAGTAACATAACCTAAATTATGCATTATTCTTGCGCCCGATTTTAAAGTCAGTTTGAAATAAATAATAAATAAAAGTTTCATAACACTCACTTAGAGTTCCTTTTAACCCAAACATCAAGTTTAATGTTTGAATTTTATTTTTTTGAAGTTAACAAAAATGCATCAAGTTCAAGTTTTTCTGAAGATGCATTAAGATATATTCGCTGTCCAAAAGTTTACAGGGAAAGAATTAATTGTTCAAACCAATATGATGATATCATTTTTTCGATTTATTTTCTGCTAATTTATGCATTAGCATTATTTATGGTAATTTATTTTTCTTAATTCTTCCACTCCACGTAATTCTTCCATTCATTTTTGACACTTGCCACTACTAAAGCTTTTCCCTTTGACTCGTGCTTGGTTGAAAAGTTATTTGGTGATTTACTTTCTCAAATCTAGTTTTTATTATTGCATCCATATTAACAGTAATGCTGTAATTCAATAATATATTTATTTGTATTTACGCTACATCAACGTTTACCTTTTAATAACATACCGACATAACCTCAATCTTACTTTTTCTTCTTATTCTTTTTTGGGGCCACGTCCTTGACAGTTATCCGGTAACCTTGATCTTACATGAAAGCGCAGTAAATTTGGCTGATTTACGACACCAGGTGTCGCTGTTCCGAACTTGCACGGTCCCAATAGTAATCGTTGTAGGTTATCTTCATCCTCCAATATAAGTACCATGTTTATTTTCGTCTTTTATTTTCGACGCCATATTAGGTCCTCGTAGCGTTGGCAATTACCTTAACGTATTCCTGTAAAACTGCGAATGTTCTTGAGTCACGACAAATACTTGCTTCCAATTTCACTGCTGATTAGTATGTTTTAATTTCTTTATTTTCCATTTTGTAACCTTTTTCTGATGTTTTGACTTCATTTACGATCGCATCCAACCAAATTGAAGATAATTGGACTGACATAATCTCCCTGTCGTATTTCTGTCTATATAGGTATTTTCTCAGCCGGTTTGTTGGTGTTCATTTCCTTACATTAAATTGCCTTTTCCGCTTTAGTATTAGGTATTTGTAAAACTAAAAAGAAGGTACCACACAGAGTAAGGAAAGAAAAGGGAATTTTATTAAAATACGAATTAAATACAAAAGTAATCAAAGTTTAACAATAAACTCCAAACATAGGATTGCAATTGAAAGGGAGCATTAAAATATTACAAATTTATGCACCAGTGGAGAAAACTGATAAAGAAAAGTTCATCGAATTCTAAGAAGAACTACAATTAACTTGAAACAGCCAAAGAGAGAATAACACAGAAATAATAATAAGTGTATTCATAAGGATTGTGGGAGTTCAGAATTGGTAAAGAGTCACTAATGAAAGAAGGGAATTGAATGCAATTGTTTAACAGACCAAAACCCATAAAGGCTTGTAGCGCTAGAGAAAGAAGAAGAAGTACGTGGAAGAAAATGGAAAAATATCAAGAATTCGGTATTAACAACGATCTGTGAGAAACAAGTAGTGAGTAAAAGAAAGAAATATAAAAATTACAAAAATAATATTTTCGAAGGTTTATTAAATGAGTGTTACCTATCTTCTTTCTTTCTTTCTTTCTTTGTCTAAGAAAAAAACATTAAAATAAACAATCAGACGCTGAAAGGAATAAGGATTCACTCGAAAAAGAAGAATTTTTACATTTAAACATTATCTCTATGACATATAGTGCGTAAAATTTAGTAAGTTGAAAACAAAATCACGAACAAAATAAATACAAAATCGATCTTTCATAGTTTTACCTCCAAAAATAATTAACTTATACTTTTATGGAGCTTTTCCAAAATTTATGAACTCACTGCAGTACATTAAAGGTACCAAAATCGTATTACCCTGTATCTTTTATTTCACATCAATTAAAATTGTCGTTATCTAAGTGCCTGGTGAAAGATTTCAAAATATTTACTTCTGCAATACGCACCACGTTGTTTTTTCCTAATAAGGAACATTTTTTAACGAAATATCTCTCACAGTTTGTTAATAACGAGAAAAACCCAAGACTTACGTAAGGATCCTTCCTGCTTCTTTGCTCCTATAAATGTCGCACTCGTGGAGAGGTCTAGCAGGATCAGTGGGTGAGTACTGTCCTGCGGCGATGCAGAGGGAACGGTAAATTTGAAACTGGAGAATCGTGCTAACGAAATACCTGAAACAAAGAGAATGGTATATATTATTATCAATGATTTTAATTACTTGAAACGTTATTATTGTTTTAATATTTTGATGCGAAATTACAGTTAAATCCATGTTTCAGGAGTTATCTAAACAGTTCCGGTAATTTTTTTAAAATTGAGGTATTCTAAAGTTATTACTTCTGGATTACAGGATCACAATCCTGTAGTAGTCACATTAAGAATAAAATTAAAGATCATTAAAATAAACACATACAGAAACAAATTGACGTGAGAAGACTGAATGAACAACATATAAAAGAGAAAACAATAGTAAACATCAAAGAAAATTTACAAAATATAGAGAAACTGAATAGAAATACTGATAACATAGACCAAAAATGGGAGAATATTAAAATGCCGTAATGTTGGCAGAGAGAGAAAATTTAACATCGAAAGAAAGGAAACATAAAGAATGGATGAATGAGGAAATACTACAGTTGATGCGTGAAAGAAGGGTACACAAAACAAATAATCCGATAAGATACAACGAAACAGATAAACTGATAAAAAAGAAAATAAGAGAAGCTAGAGAAAGATGGCTAAGTGAGCAATGCCAGGAGTTGGAACAATTGGAGCGAAAATATGACTTTTTTGGAGCGAAAAAACAATTGAAGCGAAAAAAAAAAGATTAAAGAAATGACAGGAAGGAGAAGAACAACACAGACAGGACAGATCAAAGTTACAGATGGTATAATTATAACAGATTGACAACAAAAAATGAACCAATGGACAGAATACATATCACAACTGTTTGAAGACAAAGATAGACAAGAAATCTCAAACGAATATACAGATGATACAGGGCCTGATATAATCAGGGAAAAAATAGAATATGCAATCAAACAAGCAAAAAGTGGTAAGGCCCCCGGTCCTGATGAAATTCCCGTAGAACTGCTCAAACTTATGGACGATGAATCTATTAAAATACTCCTAGATCTATTTAACACAATATATAGAACTGGAATAATACCTAGGGATTGGCTCCGTTCGACCTTTATACTACTGCCAAAAAAGGCAAATACAAAGGAATGCAACGAATATCGTACGATAGCTTTGATGAGTCATGCTCTAAAACTGTTCTTAAAAATAATTCATAATAGGATCTATAGGAAATTAGACGTAGACATCAGTAACACTCAGATGGGATTCAGAAAAGGGCTGGGTACAAGGGAGGCTCTGTTTGCAATGAACGTTCTCTCACAGAGATGCTTAGCCATGAAACAAGAAATTTACGCCTGCTTTATTGATTTCGAAAAGGCCTTTGACAAAGTACAACATGAACCACTAAGACAAGTTCTAATAAATAAAAATATAGACAGCTGAGATATTCGAATTATATGCAATCTATATTGGAATCAAACAGCAAATGTCAAGGTTGACGGCAGACTAACAGAAAAAATTCAAATCCGTCAAGGAGTCCGGCAGGGATGTATTTTATCGCCACTTTGATTTAATCTGTATAGTGAAGCTTTTTAATTTATATGTTGAAAATATATTTGCGGAAGCATTAGAAGATACGGAATTAGGCATTAAGGTGAACGGCATACCAATTAGCAACCTACGCTATGCGGACGACACAGTGATTATAACTGATAATTTGGAAGATCAGCAGTTATTACTTGATAGGGTGAATAGCATAGGTAAAAAGTATGGCCTCAAAATCAACATTTTGAAAACGAAATATATGGTCATTAGCAGAAACCCTCCAGAAAACCCGATATTATGCATAGGCGACAATCGTATAAATCGCGTGAAAACTTTTAAATACCTTGGCACCACAATCAATGACCAATCGGATCCACAACACGAGATAAAACCCGAATACAAATGGCAAGACAAGCTTTTGTGAAATTCAGACCGCTTCTATGTAATCAACACCTAAACATCGAAATACGCTACAGAATGGTCAAGTGCTACATATGGTCCATCTTGCTTTATGGCATGGAAACGTGGACTTTGAAAAAAACATCTATCAACAAACTTGAAGCATTTGAAATGTGGTCATTGAGAAGAATGATGCGCATACCTTGGGTGGATAGAGTTCGAAACGATGACGTCCTTAATAGAGCCGGCGTGGAAAGAGAACTCTTTGAATTAATTAAAAAACGCAAGATTGGTTACCTTGGGCACATATTGAGAGGAGCAAAATATGAAATACCACAGTTAATCCTACAAGGGAAGATCGAAGGTAGGAGAGGAGCCGGCCGCAAACAATTGTCCTGGTTAAGGAATATTAAAGAATTTACAGGAATACACAATACAGGTGAGCTGTGTCACGCCGCCAAGAACAGAATTCTAGTAATGAGATAGTCGCCTACGCACTTTGGTGTATGGCATGTTAAGAAGAAGAAGTGAAGCTATCTGTGAACAAGCACTCGAGGAAGAAGATCTTGGTCCGATAATAAATAATGAGACGATCAACAATATAAGGTATGCTGACGATACAGGAACGGGAACGCTAGTAGAACTACAACATCTCGTTCAAAGTCTCAAAATATACTGTAACAGTTACAGCTTGAAAATTAATTTGAAAAAAAACTAAATTTATGGTAATCACGAAATCAAAGAACATCAGAGCTAATCTTGTAATAGACAATACAACGATTGAGCATGTGCCCTGTTATAAATATCTAAGTGCTTGGATCACAGATGATACTGATCAAACAAAAGAGATTAGATGTAGAATAGAAATCGCTAGATCGGTCTTTAATAGAATGCGCAAACTCTTTTGCAATCGTGATATCAATATAAAGTTACGAATACGAATGCTGCGGTGTTATGTCTCCCTGTTATATGGAGTTGAGGCTTGGACACTAAAATAGTTGACCATAAACAACATCGAAGCTTTCGAGATGTGGTGCTATAGGCGCATTCTCAGAATATCATGGATGGACCGCGTCACTAACACGCAAATACTCCAAACTTTAGACAAAAGATGCGAAATTCTAAATGAGATATAAACTAGAAAGATGGAATACTTGGAGCACATTGTGAGAGGTGAAAAGTACGAACTTTTAAGAAACATCATACAGGGCAAAATTAAGGCAAAAGAAGTGTGGGAAGAAGAAAAATATCGTGACTTCGTAATCTACGTGAATGGTTCGGGTGTAGTTCGATTGAACTTTTTAGGCGCGCTGCTAACAAAGTCGCAGTGGCCATGATGATTTCCAATCTCCGCTAGGAGTGGCACGAGAAGAAGAAGAAAGGTATTATTTGTCTCGTTTGATTATACAAAATTAAGAAAAAGAGAAAAAACTTAAAACCTGATCCAACTTAAATCTAACAGAAGTAGGGGAAGAAATCTTAATATCAGAAGATGTCAATGAAAATTGGAGCAATATTCAGAAGGCTGCAGAAAAAATTTAAAGCCTGAAAAAACAAATAAAAAACAGAAGTGGATGACGTTAGAAATTCTAGCATTAATGGAAGAGAAGAGAAAAGCCAAAGGAAGAAATGAGCCAAAATATCAAGAACTACAAAGTAGAATGAAAGTAGAGATAAAAATGGCCAAAAAAAGTGGTTAACAGATCAATGTGTAGAAATAGAAGAGTGGGACAGAAAATACGACAGTTTTAATATGCATAAAAAAATAAAAGAACTAACAAATACCAAAAAGCGAGCACACTATGGGATACTCAAAGATGATAATGGTAAACTTATTGCAGACATCAAAGATAAACTAACATTTTGGCAAGAATACATAATGAAACTATTCGACGATGATAGAATGATACAAGAAGAACCACAGGAACAAAAAGGACCAAAAATAATAGTGTGTAATTTAGAAGAGGCAATTAGAAATGCAAAGACAATATCAGAGGAACACAGGGTATACTAATAAATAAAAAAATCTTGAAAAACATAAGATGCGCAAACGACATCGCTGTTTTGTAAACAGTCTAGAAGCACTGCAAGGCTTAGTAAATAGATTACATCAAGTCAGTATAAAATAAGAACTACAAATGAACGTTAAGAAAAGCAAATGCGTAAATATTTCAAAGCAACATGCAGCAGGAGGGCTGGATATCGAGGGAAAACAAGTAGAAAGAGTGAATAGCGACAAATACCTGGGAACCTGCGTAAATGAAAACAATGACCAATGTAGAGAAATAAGGACAAGCATTGAAATTGCAAGACAAGCATTTATAAAAATGCAAACAATGTTTGTTAATGGAGAATTTCCTCAGGAGCTAAGGATAAGAGCCTTAAGATGTTAGGTATTCTCAACTTTGTTGTGTGGAATGGAAAACTGGACACTAAAAGTTTATAATATAAAGAAGTTAGAATCATTTTAGATGTGGTGCTATAGAAGGATTTTGAAAATACCATGGACCCAACGAGTTACAAATGCAGAAGTGTTAAAAAGGCTACAAAAGGATTGCGAGGTCATAAAGCACATCAAAATAAGAAAGCTGGAATATTTAGGCCACATTACTAGCCACATTATTACCAAAAGTGCGAAATATGAGATATTAAGGATCATTATGCAAGGGAAAAAGATACATATGAAGACGAAGAATTTCCTGGCTAAGAAACCTAAAAGAGTGGTATAATAGCAGCTCAGTAGATCTTTTCAGAGCAGCAGCCAATAAGGTACGGATAGCTGTGAAGATAGTCAACCACCGATAGGAGAAGGAACTACAAGAAGAATGATTTAATTTGGAATACCAAAAGGATAAGTAGAATTAACTAAAATGGCAATGAAAATGAAGCAGTTGAAGCTTTTATATGTATTTAAAATCGCTACAGAAAATATCGGACTTCTGATTACTGTCCAGAAATCGAAATACATGCCATGCGACTATATTTAGAATTTACCAAAATAACTTTTTAGTGGATATGAAATATGAGACTGTAGAAACGGTAGAAGAATTCTGCTACTTCGGGCCACTGCTATATACAATCCACTCTTTATTCCTGTCCACTCTCTAATATTCTTCAACCAAGAGGCCTGCTTTCTACCAATTCCTCTGCGTCCTTCGATTTTACCCATCATAATAAGTTGAAGAATATTATATCGGTCTCACCTTACTACGTGTCCAAAATAGGCCATCTTTCTACATTTGATGTTATCAAGCAGCTCGCGAGCAGCATTTGCTCTCTGAAGGACTGCCACATTTGTCAGCATAGCCGTCCATGGAATTTTTAGTATACGTCTGTGCAGCCACATTTCAAAGGCCTCTAGACGATTAATGGTGGATATTTTTAATGTCCATGCTTCGACACCGTATAAGAGGACTGACCAAATGTAGCATTTAACCATAAGCTTTCGAAGTTGAAGTTTCAAGTTATCATTACAGAAGAATGACCTCATTTTTAAAAATGTCGTGCGGGCTATCTCGATTCTACATTTTATCGCTTGATCTGGATCTAGTTGTTCAGTAATATGGCAACCAAGATATTTAAAACTGGATACTCTTTGAATTATATGACCATCAACATATAATCGTGCATCTTGATGTGATAAACGGCTAAACACCATGTGTTTTGTTTTTGAACAGTTTATGTTTAGGCCAAACTCTCTTCCCACTGTATCAATGGCATTTAAAAGGCATTGTAATCCATTCATGTCATCACTTAAAATAACTGTATCGTCTGCATATCTGATTGTATTCATCAGAATTCCATTAACTTTCACGCCCTATTCCAAATTATGCAGCGCTTCTTTAAATATTCTATCTGAATATAAATTAAATAACAGTGGGGATAGTATACAACCCTGTCTGATACCTCTTTGTATTTTACATATTTCTGTTGATTTTCCGTTTATGCAAACTGTCGCTGTTTGACGCCAGTATAACTTTTCTATGAATCGTATGTCTTGACTATCAACTCCATTATCTTTTAATATTGTAATTAATTTGTGATGCTGTACTCGATCAAAGGCCTTTTTATAGTCAATAAATACAGCAAAGACGTCTTTCCTTTGATCTCGACATTTCTGCAGTAATACATTTAGTGCAAAGAGGGCGTCCCGAGTTCCCAGTCCATTTCTGAAACCAAATTGTGTTTCATCCTGATCTTCACATTTATCTCTTATTCCACTGTGGATGATGCGTAGAAATATTTTCAAAGTGTGGCTCATAAGGCTTATCATTCTATAATCGCTACAGTTTTTCGGACGTTGTTTTTTTGGTAGTGTTATGAATTCGGACTTTAACCAATCTTCAGGGATATCACCAGTCGAAAAAACATCATTGAAAAGTTTGACCAGTATTCCAATGTTCTCCTCATTTATAAGCTTTAACATCTCTGTCGGTATGTTATCAGGGCCAACGGCTTTCTTGTTCTTTGCTAACTTTATAGCATGCAGTATTTCTGTATTTTAGTATTTCTGGTCCTTCATCTTCAACTAAAGTCTCCGGTTCTTCGGGTCTATCATCATTATACAGTTCACTTATATAATTACACCAGGTTGTTCGAATTTCATGTTCGTCTATTATCATTTTTCCCGACGAATCGGTTATAGTATGTGGAGTTTTCTTATGATAAAAACCAGCTACTTCTCTAACTTCTGTAGCTCTATAATTCTGTAAACCTCTCACATTTTCTACTGTATACTTTCTTTGAATCCTATAAGGAAGATATATTCTCATATTTTCAGCGAACTAAGCTGCTCCAATATCCGATCTGGATTAGTCGATAAATATCTCATGGGTGAGTAAATGAAAAATAAGACTTATCTCAGAAAATCAAAAGCAGAATAGAATAAACCAGAACATCGTTTAAAAAGATGCAAAAAGTACTATATAAAATAGCTTCAATAAAGCTAAAATACATATATATATATATATATATATAATCATTACCGTTTATATAAACTATTATAAAATAAACAATAACAATTCTTGTACTACTTTTTTCTCTTCTCGTTTACGGTAATAAAAAAATGTCCTAATATGAACACATTATTATTACTATTTACGAAATAAACCGTAATTCATTGCCAGGAAAAAGATAATGCGTACATGTAAACCCCATGACGAAATTTAACGCCATAACAAGAAACAAGTTGAAGGACTGTATACTTTCTTCCCAAGAATTCGTTTCGGCAGGCATTTTTATTGCAAGTGTCTTATCAAATGTATTGCGCGGGATCTAGCATTCGTATATGCCATCTGACACCGGTAACGGACTGTTATGTAACCAACAGTTTGCGGTTCGCTTCACTTACTGGAAAATACTTTCCATTTATGACCTGTGCTTCGAGAATGAACGCGACAGTTGAAAGGGAAAGCCGGTCGATATTTTTAAGGGAAGTTATTGGTGAATGCTAATATGGAGTGGTTTATTGTTTGAGAAATAGCCGTAGGTCTGGATAATTCGTAGTTAAATCTTTAAATGTTGTACTATACAGGGTGGACACAATCCTTAATATGTCATTCTTTCAGTTTTCTTTAGATATTCAAGATTCGAGTTCTATTATCTAATAATTATACAGTGCTTTTCAGATAAAACTATCCACCTTAAATATCTTTTAAACCTCTAATTTTTTGGAAAAACGCAAAAAACACGTCAATTAATATCTGAAGGGGGAGACATAATATCATATTAAAGGTTGCTGGAAAATGCACCCTCTCACCCCCTGTATCAACCCTTTATTTTTTTTAAATTACTTCACCCTTTTTTTGTTTTATATTTGGATCTCCTTTTTGTTCTGATTTCAAAAATGTATAATACCTTTGGCTTGAAGTGATTAGTTTATCAGATAGACAATTTTCCTGTTAACAAGACAGCATGTCCCTCACCTTAATTGACTTAACAAAATAGGTTGTAGCATAATTTAAACTCTTTAAATATTTAACTGTACTATTTGTAGTACCTTTAAAAACCAAGAAACAAAAAAATTCACTTTTTATTCAAGTTTTATCAAAGGTTTTCGATATCATTTTTACATTTGTTTTAATCGGTTAACAGCGACAATTTTTTATAACTTGTAGGTAAGTAACAGCTTATTTTTAATACGTGTGCAATTTGATCGCTGAAATAGTGTACACTTTGCAAGAAAGAATCGAAATTGTAGGATTATACTACAAAAATAATAATTGTGCAAGAGCTGCTGCTAGAATTTTTAATGAAATACACCACAATAGACATGCAACTCATAAGTGTGTGATTGAACTGATGCAGAAAAAATTAGATCAAGAGGGTCAGTTTGCAATAAAAAAACATAACCGACAGGAATTAAAAAAACAATCCAAATAGCTGTTTTAGGACAAGTTAACTTAGACTCTTAACAATCACAGTCACTGTCAACAATAAGCAGAGCAATCGGTGTTTCATCTTCTACAGCCTTTCGAGTCCTCCATAAATTTAAGTTTTATCCATATAAAATTAAATTTGTACAAGAGTTAAATGAAGAAGGTTTTGATCGTCGTCCCGAATGTTGCGAATTAATGATAAAATGCATCATTAACAATCCACAATTGTTAAACAATATTTGCTTCTCGGTTGAATGCTCATTCTCATTAAACGGTTTGGTGAACAGATATAATTGCAGATACTGGGCTGACAGTGATCCAGATATTGTACGCGAATTTCACACACAGCATCCTCAAAGGTTAAACGTATGGTGTGGTATCCTACGTAATCACATTATAGGACCCTTCTTTATCACTGGAAACTTAAATAGTGCATCGTATCTTGAATTATATAGGCAAGTGGTTGATCGTTAGAACAATAGTAGCAAATGATGATAACCTTTCCGAAGATTTGGTTGTATTTCAACATGATGGAGCTTCTCCACACTTTGCTTTACCTGTGCGATAATTTTTAAACGAAACGTTTCCCGGTCCTTGGATAGGTAAAATACGACAGATGATCGATTGGCCACCTAGGTCACCGGATTGAACACCCCTAGACTTCTTCTTAGGGAGTACTTAAAAACAAAAATTATACTACTCAACCAGAATATCTAGATAATTTACAGCAAAGAATAGAGGATGAATGTCGACAATTAAATGCAGACGTGTTGAGCAATGTCAGAGAAGAATTTTAAAATAGATTGTACTATTGTATGGAAGTGAAAGGCAGTCATTTTGAACAATTATTGTAAAAATTTTTAGTAGTGAAATGTTTGTTCTAAATGTGTGTAATAAAATTGTTAAAAAATATTTTTTTTTCAATTCAATTTTCTTGCTTTTGTATTTACTTTTCTTATAAACTAATCACTTCAGGTATCATGTATTATACATTTCTGAAATCAGTAAAAAAGGAGAATCCAAATATAAAATAAAAAAAGGGGGAAGTAATTTAAAAAAAATAAAGGGTTGATACAGGGGGTGAGAGGGTGCATTTTCCAGCAACCTTAAATATGATATTATGCCTGCCCCTTCAGATTTAAAGTGTTTTTGCGTTTTTCCAAAAAATTAGAGGTTCAAAAGTTATTTAAGGTGGATAATTTTATCTGAAAAGCACTGTATAAGCAATTAGTATATCCAATCATAAAATAGACAAAATTTGAGACTTTTCGGATGTATATTTTCCTTTTGGTTGTTTTCAAATATTTAATTCTTTTCTCATCGAACCCTGCCCAATTTTTTTGTATACGTAACTCTCTCTTCCTTTCTCTCTCTCTCTCTCTCTCTCTCCCTCTCCCTCTCTTTTCTCTTTTCTCGAAAGGAGAGGGGATAACGATTATATAAAGATAGAAAGACAAACAGGGTGACTACCAAAAAGGCACTACACAGCATCTTCCTTATTAAAGTACGTTGAGTTACATACGAAATACCAGATGTCACTATGGATAAAAATAGATTTACTATAAGACAAATTTGGATTTATTGACTTAAAGAAGTCCTCTGGCTGAGTACAAAATAAACAAGTGATTGAATTCTAACATGTGACATAACAAATGAAATAGGAGGATATAACGAATATTTTAAGACAGAAAAAGCAAACAAGGCGACAACCAAAAGTCATTTGCTACATATACATATAACATAGTCTAGTACTTAATAGTTCTTCTTATTTGAGTACCGTACCCAAGTATTAGGCGTGGGTAGCTTCCATGACGATTTGCCGATATCGTTCTCGATCTTGCGCGCCATGTAATAATTTTATCTGCTAATAAGCCAGTCCATTGACGAAGGTTTCGGAGCCATGAGTAATTCTTTTTACCAATTTCTTCCGTTGATCTTTCCGTTGAGTATCAACTGCATTATCCTGTATCTGCTTCCTCTCATTATATGCTCCAGATATTCGAGTTTTCTCTTTTTTATCATCTTTATTATTAAGTCACCTTGGTACAAGAGGAGGACGGCACATGGAGAATCAGGAGAAACGACGAGGTTAATGAGTTAAATGAAGGTTATGACATTGTAAGATTTGTGAAAAGTCAAAGACTGTCATGGCTGGGACATGTGCAGAGACAAAACGATGCAAAAACAACAAAGAAAATGTTACAATGGAAGCCCATAGAAAGGCGAAAAAAAGGAAGGCCCAGAACGAGATGGTTGGATGACGTGGAAGACGACCTGACAACAATGAACATAAGACAATGGAGGAAAAGGGCACAAGAGAGATCTGAATGGAAGGACATAGCCAGACAGGCAAAGACCCATCCGGGGTTATGAAGCTAAAAGAAGAAGAAGAAGAAGAAGAAGATTAAGTCACCTTCACCTTGACCTACTCTGTTCAAGACTTCTCTGTTTGAAATGTGTTGAACCCATGATATTCTGAGCATTCTACAATATAACCACATCTCGAAGGCTTCTAATTTGTTCATCATGTTAACCTTCATAATCCAGGTTTCACATCCATAGAGTAATACAGGATATACATAACATTTTAGGAACTTAATTCTCAGCTGTAAGATTGTTAATAATGCTCAGATTGTTGATTGTTAGTAATGCTGTTGATAATATTGCTCAGAATATATCCAAGTTTCATAAATGCTCCTCTTGTAATTTCAATACGAGTTTTAATTTCTTCATCTGGATTTAGTGTCCCGTTTATCCAACATCCTAGATATTTAAAATGGTTAACTTTTGTTATCGGTTCATTATTGACAATTAGCTGTATAGGCTGCAAAACCTTAATGACAGCATTGAGAGCATACATGAAGAAACTACAATGGGTCTCACCTATCCTTCGGCTGTCTTGGTCTATTGTCTCGGTCGCTTTTTGTGAAATGGTACTTTAATATAAACTAGGAAACTACCCCAACGTTATGCCATGCGATTGGAGCGAGATAGATGGCAGGGAGTGCAGAACTACGATGAAGCCAGATGTATACTCCTTACTCCGGGGAATTTTATGTCACAAGGAGCTGGGATTAGAAAGTGAGTAGTTCAGCAATTGTTGATCTACCACATAAATTAGGTGCTTTTGGTACTTTAAGTGCTTTTAACACATCCTACGTTCTTGTTATTTCATTTTAGTCAAACGCTTTCGAATAATCGACAAATGAGAATAATTTTAACATAAAATGTATACACTTTATAAAATGTATAAAATTGTACACTGTATAAAATTTATATTATTAGAAATCGAGTGCAATCGCGAAGATAATCAAAAGATACTTACGTGGCCAAGTGCATGTTAATTCGTTTAAAGAAGCCAAAGGTCATTGGTAATAGTTCTGTTGAAAGTTTTCGTTTGGGTAATTTGCGTTATTATTTAAATGTTGACATTAGTGCAATTGAAAATTATTATTATTGAGGACAGATGGTTCAAGAGTAGTACGGTGTGGAAATCATTTTACTTATATACCGGGCACAGAAGGTGTCAGAAAATAAATAAAATAAGTATATAAGGAATTTAATAAACTAAAAAATGGATATATTTAAAAAGTTAGGTTTATAAATAATACACATAGTAGTACTGTTATTAAATGGACACAAAATTTACTAACATGCTCACAACAGATTCTTTTTTATCAAAATAAAATATTAAACAACAAATTAGAGTTATGTTACATTTTTTAAAGGATTCCATGTTTTAAATATACAGTGACCGGCAAAAAAGTGACCACCCTAGAAATTTACGAAAATAAAAGTTTATTGGAAGTTTTATCCACTGTTCCATATTGTATTTTTAACATATTTTATTTTTAAAACAAAAAATGCCATTACTGTTTGATTTCTTAGCATATTTTATTTAACTAGAAGGCATCAAAAAAAAATAGTGTGATATCGAAACAAATTACAAACAATAAAAATTCCGCGTGAACTTAAACAAAATTAACAAGGAATCTACGTTCCTGTAGTTGGCTGTATACCATATATTAAAAATTTTTATTAAAAATCTTTTGTAAAAGGTGTATATTAAGAACCCAAACGGGCTAAGATAAAAAGACAAAACGTTTTCGGAATCCATATTCCATCATCAGTGTCTAAGAGTACATGAATGTAGCCACTAAATATATGGGTAAAAACCCGTTAACAAATAATTAATTACATTTGGTTTACAAATTTTCCTATAATGGAAAATTTGTAAACCAGAAAAAATGAATTGTAAACCAAATGTAATGAATTATATTTTGTTAACGGGTTTTTACCCATATATTTAGTGGCTACATTCATGTACTCTTAGACACTGATGATGGAATATGGATTCCCAAAACGTTTTGTCTTTTTAACTTAGCCCGTTTGGGTTCTTAATATATACCTTTTACAAAGGATTTTTAAACAAAATTGTCTAATATGGGGTATTATGCCCTAAAACATCAATAACCGTTGCATACGATTTGGAAGGGAAAGGAAAAAATTTTGAATAAAACTTAAGGAATACGTTCATATTCTTCACGAAGCATGTTTTGAAGTTATGCAAGACTTTCTGGCTGGCCTAGTTGACTTATAACCCTACAATGCAGTTCATCCCAAAAATGTTCGATGATATTCAGATCGGGGCTACAGGCTGGCCATTCTAGAGTCTTAATTCCAAATTTCCCCAAGTAATATGTCATGATTCTTACAATATGCTGATATGCAGATTATTCCTAATAAGAGAACTAAATGAAACTACTGCTTCTGCCCAAACATTCTTTATATACCAGTGAGAATTCAGGAGCCATTGATGGAAATAAGTTCAGTTCGAGTTTCAAATGAGATTCCAGCCCAAACCATGACACCACCAACGCCAAACTTTCTTCTATAGGACATACAAGCTTGGGCATATCTGTCATTGCTTTGTCTCCAAGCCCTCTCTCGGCCATCGCCAGACTTCAAACAGAACCACGATTTAAAAATTAATCGATTCCTACTATGTCTGGGTTGTAATTCGGGAACAATAACCTGCCTTTTTGCTACTAGCCCTCTTTCATTGAGGCGTCTTATAACCGTTCTCCCACTTACATTTCTATTTTAAAACTCCTGAAGACGTTTCTTCAGCAATTGCAGTGGAATTAAAGTTCCATCACATTAAAATGATTATCTCTTTGCAAGGTAACTCTTCTACGACCAGAACCATAGACGTCGAAACTGTCAAAAATAGGCATACAAGATCGCAAAACATATTTAATTTGAGATGCAATATGATACAGTGCATAAAACTTTCAATGACTTTTTATTTTCGGAAATTTATAGGGTGGCCACTTTTTTTGCCGCTCAGTGTACTGTATAAACTAACAATTTTATTTTTGTAGTTAGTAAGCTAGACTGTAAACCAACAACATAGGTTTTTGCACTTGATATTTAAATAAGATGCTAAATGAAACCAGTGTTGAGAAAAATATGCACAGAACAAAAATAGAATATAAAATAAGTAGTGATATAAAATGCAGTTATTGTAATGTAAACATAGCAAGAAAGTAAAGAATTAAAATAAAGGTTAGTAGCATAGGGGAGAATAATAATTATTTTAATGATTATTATATATTCCAAATCAAATAAGGGATAATTAATACAGTAAAGTATACATTTTAAATTACACAAAGAAATTGACCTAGTTCGTGCATTGTTTGATAATTGTTTAAACGTAGAAAAAGCACGTCAAACAGTAAAAATAACACGTGACCCAAATGAAGCATAGGACTTACAACTCAGCGAAAACACGACCTTGGCACTATAACCGGCATTGAAAATACGAGCTCAATAAAAACAAGAAGAACAAAGGAGTCGGGGCAGTCGGTGTCTTCGGGCAGGGTTGTTAATACGAGGGACAGCTCCGGTTTTTTGGATTACGCACGAATGTTATATTTCGACGGGTATAGTACCGCGTAAGTGTCGAGTACCGGAGTTCGAAGTTCGTGACAAAACGAAATAGTCTCCTCAACTGAATCCTAATTTCCAGAGGAATTGAAGGGCGTGTCACTAGCTAGAGCCTAACTACACGAAAGGTAACAAATTTCTATATACTAACCTGACAAATTATATAGTACAGATTGTCACCCCTTTACTTTCTTGCTAAGCTCTCTTCTCGTCTTCCTTCGCGCCGAACGACTTATTATTGATTATATTTGACAGCTTGTTAACTTAATTGTAATCCACTTAGTATATTCAATACATTGTAGACTCTAAGGTTGTAGTTCCTTCCTAATGTTCCTTCCGGCCAATTCAGACAGAGACCAGGAGAGTACAAGATTTCTGCTTATGCATATCTCCGGCTTCTAAAGTAAGCCCATAAACTCGACTCCTTTACAGGACCTGAGACCTAGAAGTCCTTAACCCTTATTCCGAACCCTCCCTACCTTCTCGTAAATCCACAAAAGAGAACCAGTCAGTTCGGACCAGTGGACCAGTAAGACTTGCAGCCGTTCGCAGGGATAGCATCCTTTAAGGTTCATATCGAGTACATCACATTATAACATAATTTAAAGTAATGTGGGTAATGTTATTAAAAAGATACTAAAAAAAGTTTACCAAAGATATTATAAAATAATGATATTTTATGGTAGTAAAACAGGCGTCCCAGAAAAATGTCGTTCTTTCATTTAATCCCATACACACATATTTAGGTGCCTTTTGGATCGCACTCATTCGTATTCTCCTTCTTAAGGTGCCCGTCTGTTCCGAACGTTGGCGATCATTCTGAATATGATGACTTTGTTGGTTGCTATATGGAATATCTGTATTGAGGTCTTTTTATACCATGCTCTCAAGTTAGCAAGCCAGGATATTCTTCTTCGTCCTGGAGCCCTTTTTCCGTAAATTTTACCTTGCAAAATTCATTGAAGTAGCTTGTATCTGCCTTGATTTCTCATTATATGTCCCGACTACTGCAGCTTACGGCCCTTCACGATGTTGACCAAATCCGCAGTTGTGTTCATCCTTGCAGTAATTCTTCATTGGTGTCTTTGTCTGTCCACGGCATCTTCAAGATCCTTCTGTATAGCCACAGCTCAAAAGCCTGAAGGTTTTAATAGAGTTTTCGCCTTCAATATTCACGTTTCTACTCTGTACAGAAGCACTGAGTACACATTTAAGGAGCCTCATTTTTATTTCTAGGGTGAAGTCATGGCTCTTGAACACAGAGCTCATAGTCAAGAATGCATTTTTGACCTTTCCGATGCGACATGTAATCCCTTGAGTATTGTTCCACGACTCATTGATTACAATTCCCAAATAGTTGTATTGTGAGACACGTTCATTTCTCATTTGGTTCACATACAGATTTGCTCCAGTTATATTTTCCTCGCTGATGATCATTAACTTGGTGTTACTGGTGTTTATATCTAGTCCATATTTTTTACTTGTTTCCGTTATTTTGTTCATTAAGTTTTACAGCCCTTCTATTGTATTGGAAAATACTATTGTATTATCTGCATACCGCAGGTTATTGAGCCTGACTCCATTTATTGAGATGCCTTCATTAATATCTGTTAGAGCCTCTTCAAAAATGTGCTTCGAGTACAGATTGAATATCAGTACTGAAATTATGCTCCCCTGTCTCCCTCCTCTTAAGATTTTGACCTGATCTGTATATTCTCCATCTATTCGAAGCACTGCTGATTGATTCCAATACAGGTTAGCTGTTATATTCAAGTCTTCTCCGCTAATCCTATCCTCTTTACACTTCCATTATTTGTTCATGCCTGACCCTATTAGAAGCCTTCTTGTAGTTTATCAGGCATGCAAAAACATTACAGCTGACATCTCTACATCTCTGAAACAATACCTCCACGCTAAATAAAGCTTCCGTCGTACCAACGCCGTTCACAATTCCAAACTGATTGGGCGCAATTTGTTCCTCGCATTTTAGGTAAATTCTTTTGTAGATGAATTTAAAAAACAGCTTCAGCAGATGGCTCATTAGCCTTATGGTCCTATAATCTTCACAAACTTTTGCTATGAGTTTTTTGGGCAATGGTACGTACTCCGATTTGAGTCACTTTACTGATATTTTTCCTGTCTTGTCTATTTCATTAAATATTTTAGTTAATATTTATTCTACATCTAATAGCTTCAACAGTTCTGCAGGAATTTTATCAAGTCCCGGTGCCTTTCCATCCTTTATCTGTCTGACGTCTGCCGTTATTTCTTCTGGTAGGAATTTGGCATCTAAATTTTCTTTAATGGTGGGCTCTTATATTGTTCTAAGGTCATGGAAAAGTTTCTCCAAGTATTATTCCCATACTTTCTTTTTATCTTCTGTAGTTATGGCAAGATTGCCTTCATCTTTTAGTATTTTTCCGCTGTTGCGTTTTCGGAACTTTTCAGCGATTTCCTTCACCTTTCGATAAAGTTATCACGTCGATTCTGATACTCCTCTATTTCTTGACATTGTTCTGTTTTTTGTTTCTCTTTGGCTTTTTTTATTTTGACGATATTATGCATTCTCTTATATTCTTGGAGATTTTTTTTTGGTTTTTTTCTCTGATCCATAAGTTCAAGTATTTCATCGGTCATCCACGATTTCCGTTTCTCTGTATCTTTCTTCAGGTTTTGTTCTTTTATTTATCTCACTGTTTCTTGTATGATGGTCAGACTTTTCACTACAGTTCCTGCATTTTTGCATTTTAGCAACTTTGTATTGAGATTTTCACTCACCTTCAGTCGAACATTGGGATCTTTCAATTTTTTAACATCATATTTCTTCATTGACTTTTTAACATCATAGTCATTCGTATATTGATACAAAAATAACATGGCTTCTTAAAAATGGTTGGCGAACCCCAAAAAGCACGCTTTCTTCTTCTTCAAGTCCCACTCCTATCGGAGATTGGAAATCATTCTGGCAATTATAATTTTATTGGTTACTCGCCTGAATAGTTCAATTGAACTGCATCCAAACCATTCACGGAGATTGCGTAGCCACGAGATTTTACGTCTTCCTACGCTTCTTCTACCTTTGATTTTACCCTGCATTATATTTCTTAGTAGTTCGTACCTTAGCTTAGCACCAGTAAAGCACGCTTTACTGGATACGAAAATATTATACTACGGAGTTGAATCCTGGACACTCACTGAAGCGATGGATAGAAAACTTGAAGCCTTCGAGATGTGGCTATACAAAAGAATCCTATCAAAAAATATCATGGACGTACAAGATAACCAACGAGACTATACTACGAAGAATGGGGAAAGTTGGAATAGCTTGGACACATAATGAGAAACGGCACTAAATCCAGATTACTGAAAATAATCTTTTGATGCAAAGTATTCGGAAAGTGAGGAATTCTTCTTCTTTGTGTGCCGTGTTTGTATTCAAGCGTTGGCTATCGTCATATTGACAAGCTGATGAAATGATTCTCGGTCGGCAGCTAGATGAAACAGTTCCTCGACCGTTCGACCTGTCCATTGTCTAATGTTACGCAGCCAGGACAGTTGTTTTCTTCCGACCCAACGTTTTCCTTCGATTTTGCCCTGAATGATTAACCGGAGTAAGCGATATTTAGGTCCTCTCATTATATGACCAAAGTATTGGACCTTTCTTTTTGATAATGTTGATCAATGCTCGTTCTTTGTGCACGCTCTCTAGCACACGTTTGTTAGATATGTGTGCTGGCCACGGGATTCTGAGCATGCGACGGTAACACCATAACTCAAACGCTTCTAATTTGTTAAGATATTTTATTTTTGTTGTCCAGGTTTCACATCCATAGAACAAAGTGGACCAGATGTAGCACTTCTTCTCACAAGAACTAGCAACAGCAACAGCGAATTCTTTTTCTTACTTTCATCTATTTTACAAATTATTTTTTACATAAAAAATAAGGGTTACATACGTATAAAAGAAAGAAAAAATTAAAGTACACAATACACATTAAATTTAAATCACCCAGGGTACACGGGTCACAAGTGTTAATCATTGGCCCACAGTTGTAAAGTTCACCAGTTCAGTAACTGTATTTAAGAGGAATCTTAGGCAATTTTTATGTGATCTTAGTCGAATCTTAGTCGAATCTTTTTAAATCTTAGATATTGGCTGTATTTCATTTAGCTTTTAAATTCATTTCATATCTTATTGTCTAGTTTAGTGTTTAGTTTTTAGCAATGTATATTTATGACTAATTCTATATAAACTATGTTTATCAGAAAGGAAATAAACCATTTGAATTTGTAGGATTTTCAAACTAGGTGGTTATCTTGGAAATACAAGTCACGTAATCCAATAAGGACTCTACGAGTTATTTTGTATCATAGACTTGAGTGCAACAGGCAGCGTATGAGAAAAAAATTGCTAGGATTTGGGTGTCATTTGTTGGGTCTACAGTTTTTGTTATGTAGTAGATGGCGCTTACTATGTTACCCCAACAGTCCGCACCCACTCATATATTTATAATAAAGTTAGCAAAATTGTAGTATGAAACAGTCTTATTTTATATCAGAATCAGCGGATATTAATAATAACGGCGCCTAAATCGTATAAATGGTCTTGTAGAGCGCCACACGTCGCATCTAAGCTATTAACATTTGGTGCCATTTTCTAGTTATGCACACCTTAACGCTGTCTAGTACGACTTGTAATTTGCATAAAGACCTATCAAATGGCGAAATTGAGACCAATTAAAAAAAAAAAGTGGAACAGTAGACGGTATTGTAGACTAGCGCGGAGCTTCATACTACGTTTGATGTATTTTTAACTTAAATAATATATTTAAAATTAAATAAAGTAATTCTATAATAAAGTAAATTATTTTCTATATCTTGAACAAATTTAATAAATTATTATGTTCGCTCCTAACGCCACCTGGTAACGTATTAACCAAGCATATGTTGTTTACTTATGACAAACCTGTCAAATTTAGACAAATAAATATCCTTTTTATATATAATAATTGTATTTATATGAACTCATTTTACAACAAGCGAGAGCAGTAAATCGATGTCAAGAAGCTCTTTTCTATGACGCTACCCGTGAAGACGCCATTTTGTGGCGCTAGTTTTATGACGCTCGTCTCAGTATTTTACTGTAAAGAAAAAAAGTAATACAACGCGAGTATAAAAGCTTCGCTACAAAAATTTTAGAGGAACAATAGCTGCATCATCTTAAAGTAAAAGTTCAACAATTTTTCAGCCTAATTTTTTTTATGGGTAGATGCTAACAAAGGCGCACCCTGATTGCGGGCCGGTGGGTCTGCGGAAAGTCCGGTCCTGGTATTTGCCATTAATTTTTGTATTTAATATAATTAGTAAATAAATATTGGTTTGATATGAATGTTTTCTTTGTTTACTTATTAGTTATTTTATTTGTATCCTGGAAACCCTTGTACGTAATCACAAATCTATGAATAATAAAAACAAGGCGTTGTCTAATATAACGGTAAATTATGTACAAATTAAAAAAACTCTTGGTATGTTTGCAAGTAAGAAACACCTTCTATAATTATCAATTAAAAAATACTTCAAGGTAGTCGACAATTTTTAATTTGTGATACTTTTTATTAATAACGAGAAATTATTTTGTAACCAGACACCCCTAAGTCGATGCTGGACAAGTAGAATTGATCATAAATTATGTTTTCTTGGTAACTAACTGTACTGGATGAGTATAAAATACGAGGGGATACGTAATAGTAACTTAAAATCCGATCCATGATATCAAATAAAACAAACATAGGACAACTGGGATATCCAATCCATCATTTTACAGATTAAGTCTTCTTTAAATTTTAAAGTATAGTTTAGGGCAATAATTAAAAGAAATTTATTTCACACATTGATCTCAGTAATGTACTAGAAAGAATGGGTAAACAACAGGAAACTGCATGTACAGTGAACAAAAGAAAAACTAGAATACTTCGGTCATGTTATAAGACGTAGTAAATACCTTCTTTAGCAACTCGTAGTGGTTTAGCCTAAGTGAGAGCGCCCACCAAAGTGGCGTGGCAGTGGCAAGTAGCAAGTAGCACGCGTCTAGCATAATGTAACCAATGAAAACTAATGATTCAGTTTACACCAAAATGACAGTAACGTCATTCATTCTAATCATTCGTTAGGATTGGTTACATTATGCTAGACGCGTGCTACTTGCTACTTGCCACTGCCACGCCACTTTGGTGGGCGCTCTCCCTTACATCTATCGGAATATTTAGACAAGCCACAAACAAGAACAAATTTTCATGTTAATAGTCAAGGTCTTCAATTGTAAGGCATAAGAAGAAAAATTAACAACGATAGATGAAACACTATAAGAATCTGTGATAAAACCTAGTAATTCCATAAAAGAGAACTTAGAAGAACAAACATTAAAAATGGAGTTAACCACATAATAAACTTTTAATTAACCGTTTGATCCTAAGATCAAAGAATAAAAGCAATAGTAGCAGACCAAATAGCCATGGAACTTCTAAAATATGGAGGGCTCCAAATAGTCTTCTATGTTGGTTGATTCCTTATTGAAATCCAAAATATCTAAAAGGTGGCAAACGACATATGTTAAAAACTTCGTCGTAACTAGAAAGATCTTTGAAAATAATACGATCGACACGCCAACTTGATGCGCAGCAAAATTATTGGAAATTATCTCAGTTTGAGAAAAAACTCGACATGTAAACTACTTTTAAAAATAAGGTAGTCTAATCCCGGCGTTCATCCAACGCTTTCTTTCCGAATATCTGTCTGTCGCAGATGGGCAAAATTTCGAAAGTCATTCCTAGTCTTAACGAGTATTATACCACTCTTTAAGAAAGGATACTGAACTAATTGCGGAAACTTTATAGAAACCAGTATGTTTGATACAATCTATAAAATATAGTTCAGAATCATTAATAATATATTAAAAAACATTACAAAACCCATCGTAAGAGCAGAACAACACGATATTTGAAAAGGTAGGTCTACTAACTACAATGTTCTCATTATAAAACAAATTATCAAACTTATTTTGCCCTCTTCCCTTTCTTTTTTGCCTCTTAGTTGCAAGCAACTTTGACTCTTCTTGTTCATACTCTTCGTCAACCATTTTCCATCTACTCCTTGATGTAGGTCTCTCCCAATTGCTTTTATCCTTCTCTATCCCATGCCAGTCTAATCCACAGTTTGTCTGCCACTGTTCTTATATAATCTACACATCTATTTTAAGGTCTTGTCTTGTCCTCCTTGCTCTGCATTGTAGGATACTCCATGTCCACTTGTTATCATCATATTTGGTTGTGTAACTGAAGCACGCCATTTCATTTTTGTTATTTCTTCCACGATATCCCTGATCTTCATTCTAAGCCTTATTTTGGTGTTTTTAACGTTGTCTCTTATTGATCCTCCAAGCATGTTTCGGTCCATTGCCTTTGGGTTGTTTCTTATTTTTTACAACCTTTCTTATAAGGGCTATGGTTTCCAAAGCGTAGATACAAAAATTAATATCATCATCATCAGTGGTGCTACAGCCCTATAAAAGAGCCTCGACCTTCCCAAGTCTATTACACCAGGCAGTCCTATCCATTGCCAACCGTTGTCAGTTTGCTGCGCCTATCTTTCTATCATCCTCATCTACAGCATCCTTCCATCTGAGTTTTGGCCTAACCCTTTTTCTACTTTCCACGGGTTGTGATATAAGGATTCTTCTGGGAGGGTTGTTCTGCTGTGATCTTGGGGGGATAAAGGGGTAGAATGCGAATGAATGGAGTTGATTCCAGTTTACTCCAATTAGATTCTTCTACTCAAATACGACTCTCACCTTCACGATGGTGTCCCCTGTTAACCGAGCAACCCACCTGGAGATCCGGTATCCAACCCCGGGTGAAAAGTTGGGTCGGGAACTGACGAGAGCGGGTGAAATGGCCCTCTGAAAAGGGGATTTGGCGTTGGGTTAACTACCAAACTCTGTAAAAACCCATAGTTACGAAATCTAAAGTTAAACTATTAATATGCGTATATAAATAAAAAATATATGTTAATATGCATATGTAAATATAAATAACAAACTCAAACAGAAAATATACGAAAACCAACAATGGAAAATATTAAAAAACTGCCTCCTCGTTCCATGCAAAGAGATATTAAAAGAACCGATAAGAAAGAGAGACAACTCGATAACCGACGAAATACTCGGCAGGATGGGCCAAAGAAGACAAGCGAACAAAGACAGTCACACTTACAAAATCATTAACAATGAAACCAGAAAAATGATAAGAGAGGCAAAACAAACTTACTATCAGGAATGTAAAGAGATAGAAGAATACGACATATTTAACCTACCTAAAAAGGTTAAAGAAATGACAGGGCTGCAAAAAAGATACCACAACACAACCCTTTTAGATAAAAATAGAAATACTATTACAGCGACTAACGAAAAGCTAAAACGATGGAAATAATATGTGGAAGAGCTCATCGACGACGAAAGAGGAACATATCTTTGAAGGACAGTGAAACAAGTGTAGAAAATACAAAGGAAAAAATATTGCATACACTTAGAAATACCAGAAACCGATAAAGCCCGGGTCCAGATCACCTGCCTATTAATATCCTTAAAATAATAGAAAATGAGTATATGGATGTGCTGAATATACCCATTTACAAAGATCTAACCTCTTTTTTTTTTATATTATAAACAGCAGGCAGACATGTGCATTAATGAACACACATCAGAAAGGTTCGAAATTAAAAAAGGTGTGCATCAGGGGTGTGTATTGTCACCACTACTATTAAATGCATACTTTGAAGAAAGTATCATAATAGCAGACAACCTCCAAGACCTTAAAAAGCTAATGAACAAGATAGTTGAGTATGGAGAAGAATACGGATTATCAATAAACATCAAGAAAACTAAATTTGTGAGGATATCAAAGATACAAAATAATGATGAAAACCTGATAACAGTAAAACTTTAGAACAAATTGAAAACTATAATTATCGTGGCACAATAATTAATCACACAAACGATTACTCCAAAGAAATCAAAGTTCGAATAAAGAATGCACGAACAAACTTTAATAATATGAGAAAGGTACTTTGTGCACGAGAACTGAAATTAGACTTGAGAGTTAGGCTGGTAAGGTGTTATATTTTCTCGACTCTGCTTTATGGGATAGAATCATGGACACTTAAAGCGTCGACTACTAAAAAGTTAGAAGCATTTGAACTATGGGTGTATAGAAGAATCCTGAAGATACCATGGACCGAGCATGTAACAAACAACGAATTCATGAGAAGAGTCAACAAAAGAATGCAAATATTGAAAACCATCAAGACACAAAAGGATCTAAGCATGTAACAAACAACGAAGTCATGAGAAGAGTCAACAAAAGAATGGAAATATTGGAAACCATCAAGACACGAAAGCTGCCATACCAGGGGTAAGTTATTCGTAATGAAAGATACATACTTCAATTAATCACAATGGAAAATTTAGGGCAAGAGAAGTGTTGGAAGGAGAAGAGTCTCATAGTTGCGTAATTCGAAGGAATGGTATGGATGCACATCAATCAAACTATTCAGAGCGGCAGCATCTAAGATCAGAATAGCCATGATGATTGCCAACCTCCGTCGCGGAGATGGCACGTAAAGAAGAAGTATGCATATATTGTATACCTTTTTTCACATCCACCAGCTTCATACTTTTATCTAATACATCCAAGATTCAAAGGCTTATCCCGATTTTACCAGTCTAACATAGCTCTCACCACAAATGTCAAACGGGGGTTCTTTGGCCTGCGTTAAATTAAGGTAGAGCAAATTTTGGGATAACCAAAAGATGAAGTCAGATCAAGTACAAATGCTTCGTATAATACTTACATGTCGAAAAAGAACAAATTAATCAGAGTGACAAAAGTAAGATACATTATGTAGAAAGCAATATGATTTAAATAAAAAATTTTCGGTGATATAATTGAACATAATGAAAAAAAAAACACAAAATATTGGCGACCCCGGAAATACAAAAGAAGAAGACAAAAATTGAGATTGAGTGACGATCTTAAGAAACATGCTGCAATAAAATGGATGCAATTAGTATTGAACTAAAACTACGGGAAGCATGTGTCCAACTAGAAAGAGTAAATCCAAGGATAGATCCCTTTCCCGTTTCAAGTACTTCACGTGTCACTCTAATATAATATCTCATTGACACACCAATAATCTCATTGACATTTTCTCAATGAACTTTATTCAATAAAATGCACATTAAAAAATCAATAATAGATTGGTAATTATAGTTCTCAGTTGAACGTATATAAATATGTGTGTAATTATCAGAATGTAAGTTATTTATAATATAATAGGCATGTAAGGACTAAATGAGGCTTTAAACAAGTTTTAGAATTGGTAATTAAAAAGTTTTTATTATAGACCAGGCGATACTATTGTTAAAATAGCCACATTAGGGTGGAAAGCGTAGTTTTTTGCATAACTCGCTTCAAAGTGTCACAAGAAATCATAATTTTAGTATACGTATTTTATCAAAAAAATACAATAAAATAAAATGGCATAAAATTAAATATAATAAAATAAAATAGAATAAAACAAAATGGAACAAAATAGAATCAAATAGAATATATTATATATACATATAAATTTAAAAGAAAATGAAATAAAATGGCATAAATGGAACAAAATAGACTAAAATAAAACAAAATTAATTAGAATAAAATGCATAAATTGGAATAAAATATAATAAAATTAACTTTATTTAAAATTAAATGTAATAATAAAATAAAATAAAATGAAATAGAATAAAATAAAAATAATATAATAAAATGGAAAAGAAATATTAAATTTAAATAAATAAAACAGCATAAAATAAAATAAAATGGCATAAAATGGCATAAAATGAAATAACATGGAATAAAATGGAATAAAATTAAATATAATGGAATAAAAATGAATAAAATGGCCTAGAAATAAAATAAAATATAATAGAACAAAATAAAACAAAAATAAAATGAAATAGAATGAAATAAAATAAAACAGAATTAAACGGAATAAAATTTAATAAAATTAAATAAAATGGAATTTAATAAATTAAAATAAAATAATAAAATATAAAATAAAATAAAATAAAATAATAAAATATAAAATAAAATCAACTACAAGTAATATGATACGTTTTTGCAAGATCAAGGTGCAAATGTGTTTTCGAAGCAGTCGTTTAACATTGAAAATGGTAAAGTCGCTATTGACACGTCAAGCGGATTCATCACATTCATAGACTTCATTTATTTCATAGACTTTATTTCATAGACTCGAAAGGGGAGCTTATTAAACTTTTGTCATATTATCTAAGGCAGTACGATGTACTCCGGGCCAGCTTATAATATATACAGCTGCGGTCATTGAATAGTTTACTTACACCCTTACAAATCTAGTAGCCGATTTTTGGAATTTTTACCTTGTTTAAAAGCACATCTTACGTCAAAGTGACGTCACCAGGGCTGGATTCGTACAAAGTAGGTTGATTAAAATTAAAAAACCAAAACAAAATAAATCTACTTTACACAATGTAACAAAATAGAAATTATAGAAAGAAGTTTTTGCTGTTCTTCGAGTTTGGTAATTGCTCTTGTTTGTTACGTCTTAATTTTTGACAAGCACTTTGACATTTAGCAAATCCGTACGACACTGTGATTTTACAGTATTACAATATAAAAATAAAATGTAAAAAAAGCTGTACATACAAACATATTTATATTTATATGTAATGTCCTATTGTAATGTCGCTAATGTTTCTAGCGTTCTGCTCCTTTGGATTGCCAGTCTACATTCAAGTTTATCGACCCATTTTCCTAGTCGTCTATTCTCGTCCTATTGTCTGATATTGCCTTTTGGACTCCATTAAGCCATGTTTTTTTGGATCTTTCTCATCCAATATTATCTTCGGTAGTTAGACTATTTTTGTTTTATTTCTTGGATGATAGTAGTTGTCCTGTCCATTTGTCTTATTAGTCTTACAAAATGATAATAATAATAACAATATTACGTAAGAACATTTCTGAGAGAAACTTCGGGGTTCTAGGTCCACTAGGACTCAACAACACGCAAAGAGTGCCACCAGAGCTCCATCCTTTGGACACCGTAGGTATCTGGGATGAATTAATGTTATATAACTTATAGGGAGCGAGTGCCTTTTGACTTAAATCTAGATATTAATAACCTGGTGTTAGGCTTTTTTCCTAAGCAATTTTAAGAAACTTTATACTTAGTATAAAAGATACTCCATCCATCAAGAGCTTATAAATCAAGTAAGACTTCTCTAAACCGATTATCTTTCGTATTATAAATATGTGATACAATACTTGAAAACGACAACTACAAAAAATATTGGTACCGTACTGTGTTCATAGCTAACCAGTGGCACATAGTAGACCAGACCCCACGCTACCAAATAAAATAACTACATGAACTACGCTTGTTGATCTTCAGATACTTAACAATATTCTGCGCGTTAGATAGAATTAAAAAAAAATAACTAATTAGAATTATCATAAAATACGAATAAGGAATCAATAAGGGATACAAAGTTTACAGAAATATCTCTAATTAACTCAATTACTGGTCTTATTTGAAAGATCCTCCCTAGATATGCTAGCGAATATCAAACAGATCGAACATAGATGAACATCTTTATAATACCACGCAAACGCAGTACTAATTATGACGTCCAGATGTGTCAGAACATTTATTTTGTTAAAAATATTCCAGTATGTATTCTAGCGTTGGAAGACATTTTTAAATCTATAGACTGGGACAATAAAGGGATTTGTATAAACGGGAAATATTTAAATCATCTAAGATTCGCAGATGATGTACTCCTGATAGCAACAACTATGGAACAACTACGAATAATGATATCAGACCTAGAAAAAACATCTCTTGAGAAAGGACTAAAAATGAATCTAAAAAAAACTAAAATAATGACTAATACAGAAGACAGATCAGTAATTACCATAGATGGAACAGACATGGAACACGTCCAAGAATATATTTATTTAGGACAAGCTATCAGAGCAGACAAAAGTAACCAGACTAAAGAAATAACCAGAAGGATAAAAATAGGGTGGGCTGCATTCGGAAAACTCTGATATACTATCAAAAACCAAAAAATACCCTTAAAATTAAGAACGAAGGTATTTAATGAATGCGTCCTACCTGTTCTGACATATGGTGCCCAGACGTGGACGTGTACCAAGAGCAACTTAGATAGAATAAAGAAAACTCAAAGAGCTATGGAAAGACAAATGTTGGGAATATCGTTGAGAGATAAAAAGAGGAACGAGTGGATAAGATGCAAAACCGAAACAACAGACGCTGTCGAACATGCATTGAAATTAAAATGGAAATGGGCTGGGCATAATGAAAGATATCAGGATGGAAGATGGAATAAAGAAATTGGCCGCTGGAGACCATATAATGCAAAAAGGTCAAGAGGTCGACCGCAAATGAGATGGAAAGATGACATTGAGCAAAGCGCAGGTCCAATGTGGAAAAGACAAACAGAAGACAGAGACAAATGAAGACAAATGGGAGAGGCCTGTATTCAACACATGAATAGATTTTGGGCTATAGATAGAGACTCCAGTATAACAGGTCGTCTACTGCTTGATAAAATGGAAAAAATACTCCTCGACTTAAACTTTTTTGATCCTATGTATATGGGATGAGTGAATTTTTCCCTTAGAGGAGTAACAGCCATGTGGTTTAATTTTGTACAATCACATAATATTTAAAACCGCAATAAAAATGATAAAGAATCATAAAAAAAAGAACAAGAATGAGTTATAGGACAAAAGAACATTTAGATATATAGAAGACAATAGTGGCCTAAAAAATAATAAGAACGATAATTTTAAATATTAAATATCTTGTGAAATGTCAAAAATAAATCAAATAAATAATTTACAAATGACAAAATAACCGTCAAAAAAATTTTCTAATGATTCATAAAAACGTTAGTTTGATGGATCATTAGACTATAATAAAATTATCTACATTTTTATTAACTAACCATTACTAAACGCCATGATTATTCATGCACAAACACAATCGCAATTAACGAACCGCATAGTACCACTTACATACTGCCATTACCATCTTTAACATCCATCCTCCGCATCAGAACCTTCTGTTACAGTTAAATCACGCAGCCGAAAAAATCCGTACCTACAAAGCTTACTGCAAGTACCTATTACAAGTGGTACCAGTGACAGTGCGAAGGGGGAGCAACCTCTTCAAGAAGTGGAATCAGGTACGTTGGTATAAATATCATAGAACAAATGCGAATGTGATCCAGTGCTTTGCTTTTTGCACGAAAATCACTTCCGGATATTTAGAATGAAACCTTTGGTGAGTCAGTGAAGATTTTGGTGATTTTGTGGTGGTTTTAGTGACGCTTTAAGGATTGTTTTTGTGATAGTTTGTGATTTGGGAATAAGGGTCGGGTATAGCGGTGTTCTAGTTTACTTAATATAAAAATAGATTAAAAATATTTTGATCTAAATTAAAAGGGGGCAAATATATAAGTTAAATACTGATTTAAAACAACATTTATTAAATATTTTTGTAGTTTTTGTCAGTATGTTGTGATCACATTTAATTTTTATTATTTGATTTATTTCAAAAACTTGCAAAATTAAAAGAGAAACTAAATTTAAATGTATTTGAAAAAATATTGAATTATTAATATTAATTGGGGGGTCATTAAATAATTTTTTTTTTATTTAATTTCTGATTGGCATATTTTTCAGAAAATTTTTATTTGTTCTTTATCAATATTTATTTATATTCACAATAATTCGTAAAAGCTAATATAAAAAGTAGGTAATTCGGATAATCATGTATTTCCATCAAAAGTGTTTTTGTACTAAAAACCAACCAATATTGCAATTTTTTTTTTGAATCTATTGGTGTCACCAATATTGTAATAATTATCATCTTTCTATGATAAATTACTTCAAACATCGAACCAAACCTTCATTATATAATATTTTGTCTCTTGTTTAAATTAATTATTATCTGATGGAACTAAATTTGGTAAACTAGAAGGCTGAGCACGTTATGCTAAAATATTTCTACGAGGGTCTACTTGTTAGTTTTTAAAGATTTCCTAAAACATTTATTACTCTACGCATCATGTAAATATTGCTTTCGTTTTAACTGTTCCAATTCTTGACACTAACAATAATGTCATAGTTATTACTCATTATAGCTTCTTCATTATATAATTTCTTGACTATTATTGAAAATGGCGAACAATCTAGAGGAACTAAATCGGGTACATAAGTAGGCTATTTATAATATTTTGTAATACCTACGGAAAATTTTTCATTAGTTCTGTTTTTGGGTTTTAGAAGAAACATTTTAACACATGTGTGGTTTATATTATCTAGGCAATTATTATATTATTTTTGATCACATGAAAATATGAATGATATATTTTTGTCTTACCATTTATATACAATATATGCAGAGTTCATTTATATTAGGGACATATATTAGCTGGCTGTTATATATTACAATTTTGAAGCGAAGCTTTTATATCGGCGTTGTATTCCTTTTTTTCTCTACAGTAAAATGATGAGCGAACGTCACGGAAAACTAAATTTATTATCAAATGATATTTATTTATATTTTATTATTATTATTATTTGATCTGAATTTAACAGGTTTATCATAAGTTAAAAAATATGTTTTGTTAATTCTTTAACAGGTTATTAAACATAATAATTTATTAAATTTGTTTAAAATATAAAAAATAAATAAATAATCAAATTGTTTAAAAATAAATAATCACGACACTTTACGACTCCCTATGCTTCTTTTTCTTGGATCTTTTCCTGCATAATCAGTTGGAGCAAGGTGTATTTATCTCCACGTGTAATATGTCCGAGATATTCCAATTTTCTTGTTTTAATTGTATTTAAAATTTCTATCTCTTTATTAATCCTTCTCAGAACCTTATTTTTTGTGACGTGTTCTGTCCACGATATTTTCAGAATTCTTCTATACACCCACAGCTCGAATGATTCCAGTTTTTTCATTGATGTCGCATTCAATGTACAAGATTCCATTCTATAAAACAAAGTCGAAACAACATATCACCTCTGCAACCTAACTCTTAGATCCAATTTTAAATCCCTTCTACATAGCAATCTTCTCATTTTGTTGAAATTTGCTATAGATTTTTCTATTCTGATTTTGTTCTCCTGAATGTAATCATTTGTGGAGTTAATCATTATTCCCATATATGTGTATTTGTCTAGTTGTTCGACTTTGGTTCCGTTTATTAGAAGATTCTCGTTATTTCTTTGAGTTTTTGATATTCTCATAAATTTAATCTTCTTGACGTTTATTGTTAGACCGTACTATTTTACATACTCCGCTATTCTAGTCACCAGTATCTGAAGATCTTCAATATTTTCGGCTAAGATCAAAGTGTCGTCCGCATATCTAATGTTGAGAATGGGAACTCCATTTATCTTTTATCCAGCTCTTTCACCATCAAGAGCTTTTTTCAGGATCTTTCAGGAGTAGACATTAAAAAGAATTGGCGACAATAGGCATCTCTGCCTCACTTTACGTCTAATGACATCTGTTTGTTAACACATACTTTTGCTCTCTGTGTATAGTATAACTTTGATATGATCCTGAGGTAGTTGTAGTAAATCTTCTTTGATTTCAGGACATTCATTAATTGTTCATGTCGTACTTTATCGAATGGTTTAGTATAGTCAATAAAACATGCGTACATATCTTCACTGACGTACATATCTTCATTAACCACTCTTAACCTACTCAGGGTAATATGCCTGAACTAGAAATTTGGTTCAAGAGTGTCAGTAAAATATTAATCTCTTTCTTAAGTTTTTAATTTGTTTCTCTCTCTGCTGTTCCCCTTGTTCTAAATTTCTAAATTTCCAAGTTACTAAAATTCCCATAACTTTTTCTTCTAAGTATACTACAATTAGAATTTTTATTTCTTTCGTCTGTTTAATACCATTTCATGAAATCCCCTTAAATTCTTTCATTATCCATTTCAATAAATTTAAATTTTTAGTACAATGGATAAAATAAAAGGATTGGGTGATATGTTGTATAAAGAAAAAATTTCAATTAAAGTAAAATTAGTAGAGTCAACACCCAATATAATATAGGACGTTGTACAGCCCAATATACAAAATGTTGTTACAAAAACATAAAAAAGGACAATAAGTTCATGTTGCAAAAATTTGAATGTTTAAATGAATAAGCGAATGTCGTGACTTTTGTAAGAATTTCTGTATTTATATTTCCCAATTTGTTTCCAAAACTTCATACATAATATCAATCCCTACAGGCTGCACTTAAGTTATTGTTTTATTGTGTTTTAATTTCGACCATTACTTTCCTTTAAATTGATGGTTAGTACAGAAAGTTTTTTATTTTTGAAGCAAAGCTTCTATACTGACGTTATATTACTTTTTTTTCTAGAGTAAAATACTGAGGTGAGCGTCACGAAACTATCGGCACGAGAAGACGTCACGGGTAGCGTCACGAAATAGAGGTTCTTCACATCAATTTCAGTACTCTCGATCAATTCGCTTTTAGTCATCATACAGTTCTTCAAAAGAGGTTTAAATTGAAAACTGCATGAAAAATACCCAACAAAATACAGACAATAAATGAGAAATAATAAATTCAAGGAATATCGGTCAATAAAAGATTTGATTCGTTAAAATTTAAAAGTCATAAATGTCATCGATTTAATAAATAATCATCTGTTCAACATTTGAAGTTATATGACACTTCTCGTTTTAAATAATTTCTTAAAAATACAATTATGATCTTTTAATATCTTATTTAGTTTATATAATAATTAAATTTACTTTCATATGATATTTATTTATAGTAATAACTATTTGAATTGGAATAAGCCACAATTAAAGGTTAAAGTAAGTTTATTGACGTTTTAATTTCCACTTCCACAAATCGTGCCCAAAATAAGAGTTAATATTTTGAGAACGATTTCCGAAGTGGAAATTGAAATGTCAATAAACTCACCTTAACCTTTAATCGTGACTTATTCCCATTCAAATAGTAATTACTTTAAAATTCCATAAAAAAACAGCTTCAGAACAATACGTTTATTTATATTTTATTAATAATTTAATATTTTGTTTAAAATTGGCAGATCTGTCAGAAGGAAACAATGTATGCTTTCTTAATATGTTAGCAGGTGGCGTTAGGAGCAAACATAATAATTTATTAAATTATTTTAATATAATATAATTTGTTTGATATATAAATAATAAACAACTAATAATATACTAAATTACTCAATTTAAAAAATAGGATTTAAATTTTAAAAATACGAAAAACATAGTATGCCTAGTAAAAAGCATAGTATAGCTCACTGTGCCATTTTTTTGGTTTCCAATATTGCCATTCATTTGTGACACAAACGTTTTGAAGTAAACGCCTTACAAACATCTAATATTAATTAAAATTATTATAGTTTATTCTCAAAAAATATAAAATACTCAGTGTAACACATGCAAGAAAATAGTTTCCTCCTTCTCAGTCCTAATCCCTTTTGGGATGTGACCGTCAGGCCTTTACAGTTTTTTCGCGATTTTTTTATTCATCCTTCCCTGTCCTGGGATAGTTGTTTGCCTTCATGTAACCCTTAATACATCAATATTTTTGTTTGATCTACCCAACGGCTTGGAGATCTTTCCCTTCCTTATGTGTCCAATGTGTCCAAAACACTGCAAATATCTCTGTTGTATTTGTTTAAGCAATCTATCTTTTACTTGTCAATCTTTACAGTCCAAGATATTCTTAACATTCGGCAGTATACCCACATTTCAAAACCGTCTAGTTTATTTTTATCTGGTTTATTTCAGGTCTACGTTTCGGATGCATATGTGGCTATGGTAAGAATGAGTGGACTTTCCAGCCTTAGTTTTGTGTGTATTCTTATGCTAGAATTTTTCTAAATTGCTTCCAGTTTCATCATGGCTGTTCTAGCAATAGTCAACCTTCTACGTATCTCTCTGTCACACCCTCCGTCATTTGTTACTAGGGACCCCAGATATATGAAACTATTTACTACTTCAAAGCCACCAATTTCTTTAATATGTTGAAGATTATTCCGAGCTCTGTCTATATTCATGATCTTTGTCCTACTCCTATTGAGCTGTAGTCCATATGTTTTGCTTTTTTCCTCCAGACATCCCAACCATATAACATAAAATAGTTTCACAATCATATAAACATACCTTACGAGTTTACATTTCACACTTAGTACGAATTTCAATTTTTTAATTTAATTTACACAAAAAGTAACAATCATGGTGAACACCATCATTAACCATCAAATTCTTTACTCTAAACTTCAATTAACCATAAAAATAGTACCATGATAACCGCTTTTCATTTATAATTGTATTGAAAGCCAACATACTCGACCTTGTACCACAAAATTTGAAGAAAAAATGTAACAAATGACACACTCAAACATATCTTATGTAATTTTATGCAAACTCTCACAAGTAATGATTTAATTATTAGTTATTATTATAGAATCTGACCCATTTGCCGCGTGTGAGTACTAATAAGGTGTTATGAAAGCGGTTCTGTGCGTATCGTGGCAAAAAAATGCAATCAAAAGGATATTAGTAAATACATTAGATGGATGACTAGTGATTTTTATGTGACACATATATCGCTGCGTTTATTCGGGCCGCAATTTTACTTTCTCTACAGTATAGTCAGTATATATATATATATATATATATATATATATATATTATAATATATATATATATATATATATATATATATAAAATAGACACTTTTGCATTTCTTTTCAATTAGAACTTCTTCTTCTAATGGCGAACATCTACATCTACATCTACAACCCCTTTGTGAGTTTCCTTGGGTCTTCCATCTCTGGACTACTTTTACAGCTCAATTAACGGGCATTATTTTTAGGTGACCAAGCCAGTTCAGTCTTTGTGACTTTACAAACTAACAATATCTGCGCTTTACATTAGTTGATCCAGCTCGTGGTTTCTTTCACGAACCATCGCTGCATTGGGTTGGTCCAAATATCTTCCCCTTAGTATTTTGTGCTCAAATATTCTCAGTTGATTTTCATCATTGGCTGAGAGGGTCCACGTTTCACATATATATGTGACCACTGGTCTAATCACTGTTTTAAGCTTAGACTCACGATTCAGTAACTTATTTTTCATTAAGTCTTTATATGCATACAAGCACTTTTTACCGCTAAGAATCCGTGCTTGTATTTCTTGACTGACGTTGTTGTTGTCATTTATTATTGGGCCTAGGTAGGGAAAAGTGGAGGCATATTTATAGATGTGGTTGTCTACCTTTAGACCACGTGTAATAGTTTAAACTAAAGTAAAATGCAATTTAATTTAGCCGTTATAGTAACAATCTCTATACAAAGTAACAAGAAATCAGGAAAGTTCTCTTTGATAGCGAATTAGGTGAACCCCAAATACAAATCAATATTCCAGTTAGCTTTGATCACTTAATTGGCTACTTAACATGAGTCTTCTGACTTCTTGCTGCTTCACAAATACTCACACATACACAAATGAAATTAGGGTCAGCCTAAACAGCGATACGCCTCTTAAAATTTATGCTCTGGTAAAAGACAATCAAAAAGATCACATAAAGAGGTCATCAATATATTTGTCTTTATCCCTATTGCCATACAAATAATAAATCCCTGTTACACATATATCATACGCGTCTCTCATCAGGTTTTTTAAGCCTCTCTCTTCTACTTCTTCTACGAACTTACCAGTGATTTTTGTTTCAATAAATGATTTTTGTTTCAACCTTGAACGTGACGTTTTGGCATTAACCGGTGCTATATTTAGCGTTACCCCAAGAAAAATATTCTTAATTTTACTTTGCTTGTCAATTCAGTTCATCTGCGTACTCTCATTTACGGCGCAAGCGTTCCTTGTTCTTCTTTATTTTTAACTGCCAAACAGTACATGCCATACAAGATCGCTTGTCTTATGATATTTTGTTTTAATTTGCCTTTGAGTTTAATTGGAACCTTTGTATTACAGAACTATTTGTTTTTGTAGACAGATACCTCTTTATCTATTTGGCATTTGTCTTACATCGATAATTTCAGTTAAAAAATATGTTACACAACTTGTTTCTTTCTCTTTGTACACTGGTTATACTTATCCAGTAATATTTTCTGGTCTAACCACTTTACCTTTCTTTTTGGCTTCAAGAACTTTGTCATTTGTTCTTCTAGTGACCACTGCCATTATTCTATCCGCAAATTTAATTGGTCTTTTAATATTCTTTTCGTGATATTTTTTTCTCCCTGGACTCGTCTGATCCAAAGCTAAGGCTTATGTGTTTGATGCTCATTGTTGTTTCCTACACCCAGTTTAGAATTTTTGTACCCTGTGGAAGTTTGTACAGGTCTTTTGTTTGATGCGTCCCAAATATACCAGCATCTGTTCTTAGTTGACAACATATAGTTTTTGTCTCTTGCGGTCCAGTGGCTCGTTATCGCATAATACATATTTTATCTCTTACTAGTGCATGCCCAATCAACATTCCTTTTACTGTGTTCAGTTTATTTGACTCTGTAGTCAAAGTACGATAGTCACAACGTACATAGGGAAATTAAAGAACTCACAAGGTATAGAAATATAACTGACTCTAACGGAAACATTGTCATGGACATACAGAGTAAAATAAGAACGTGGAAAGAATATCTAGTATTGTTCTGAAACTATTTTCTTGTGGCATTTTAAATTAATTACTATTTAAATGGGAATATGATCGCCAACATTTGTAACGGATAGGCGCATCAAGAAGAAGAGAAGCAGTTCCTCTATTCTTTTTGTACATGGTTAATCGATTAAGATATTTCCTCTGTTAGTTTTGGGATTCTCTCCCAATATTACTCATTACTTTCTCTAGTCCAGTTCTGGTTGGTAGTGTTTACCCTGTTGGTAGTGGTACTCCTTGTTTCTCCATACATTCCTATCTCGAATAGACACTGTATGCAGTCTTATTCTGGTTTCTTATTAAAAGTATCCTTCGTCACAGTCCTTGTTGTACTCATGTGTTCATTCATTTCAAAGTTTCAGTGATTATTTTATTCTGTAGGTTCCCAATCTTGCTTCTGCTTGTATCATCAAATGCAAGGGAGGTAGGCCTAGTAGAGCCTCCATAGCTGCTTGTTCGAGTAGTACGCATAGCACTATAGAGTTTCATACACTTGCGTCTTTGCAACTTGCTGAATTTAGATTTTGTTTCGTTGACCTTTGACTTTGTTTCGTTGTTTGAAGTGTTTTAGTCCATCATATCGTCGCTGCATAGATATTCGTGACAAATTACTTTGCATTTTTTATTCTACTTTGACTATTTGGTTGAAAATCTCTTCAAGTACTTCCTTGTCACACCTTAATTTCTATAATAAAGTGGAGTATAGTTTTAGGAATCAAATCAAGAATAATTCGTCTCTGGTATTTATTCTTTTTATTCTTCTACTGGTCCATATGGTGTTTATACTTAAGTACAATGTGTTAACTTTATAGATAATTTTGACTAGACATATCACTCTATAATTTTCGTATTAGCGGTTTTCTGTTGTTTTATTTATTAAGCTGATTTTTTCTCCTACTTTAAATTTTTGACTAATCTCAATTACTGCATGTCTGACGTGTTTTATTTCTACTTGCACGTTTACTTTAAATAACATAGGTATCACATTATTTCTTCCTGTATATTCTCGGCAAATTTCTAATATTGCTTTTTTGTGAATTTTTTATGATTATCTTGTTTTATTTAGTCCAAGATGTTGCCGGTTTTATAAAATAAACATCAATAACAAGTGTTATATAACGCAAAGATAATATTTACATTTGCAATCAAAATAAACTTAGTCATGTAATAGAACTGTTAGGAGACAAGACCCGCATTCAACTTCCTGAATTGTATATTATTATTTATTTTGATCAGTTAGATTTATTTTAATTGAAAATACAAAAAACGTCGATATGCCAGTTTGTTATTAGTTCCCTCTTTAAGTACACTTCATTATTGAATACTATAGCGAGTTTCCCAGCAGTGTGAATAATATTTGTGTATAAAATGATCGAGTTCCCCGATTTTTGAACAACAATTTTTTTGTTCAAGGCTCTTTCTCCATACAAAACATAATTCTCCTAAATAAAAACTGTGTTAAATTCATTATATTTCTTCGACATTTTATTTTTGCAATATCTTAAAACATTTGTGAGTTTAGTTGTTAGGTACTATAAACTCTTCTGGCTGTGAAATAATAGTACTGTACCAATTGCCATTTAGAATTCGTGTTTCACTATTATTAAATACATCTCGATTTAAATCAACCAATTCTTCCTTCTACTTCTTCTTCTCGTAGCACTACAACTTGGGGTGGATCTTGGCTGACTGCACAACTTGATTCCTTCTTGAACGATCGTCCATAATAGTTGGATCAGTGGGTAGTCCCATTGTTCTTCGATCTGACCATATATTGTCTCTCCATCGAATTCGTGGACGTCCTAAGGACCTTCTTCCTGTGGGGGCTTTCTCCCATATTAACTTGGCAAGGCGGCTATTAGGGAGTCTATGGACATGGCCAGCCCATCTTAGACGTTGATATTTAATCTGTTGAATTATCTCGCTGGCTCTATACATCTGCTTGACCTTATTATTTGTTTTTATTCGGTATTTGTTGCTATTAATGTCGTGATAAGGCCCAAAGATTCTTCTCAGGATTTTCCTCTCAAAATATCTAAGTTCTTTTTCAGTTTCTTTGGTCAGGATCCACGTCTCACACCCATACATGAGAACCGGTCTAATCACCGTTTTATATATACTAATCTTTGATGTTCGTGTTAGGCTCTTAGAGTTAATAGTATTGTGGAGGCTGTACACACATCTATTTGCTGCCTAAATTCTTCCTTTAAAATCTTCCGCGATATCGTTATCTGCAGTGATTGTTGCTTCGAGATATTTAAAACTCTTCACTCTTTCAAAGTTATGGGTCTATTGTAACAGTTTGCCCTATTCTATCTCGTCCATTTTGTCTGTTAATGCACTTCGTTTACCCTTAAACCAGTTTTCTTTGCCTCTATCTCCAAGTTATTAAATCTCCTTCACATTGGTGACTGTGTTTCCCACAATGTCATATGCGTATGCTAGTAGTAATTTTGGTCCATTTACTGTCAGTAATTCTGTACAATAACATAACACATAACTTAACAAGCTGGATAAGTTTTTTGGAACTGAAAGTTCTTCCATTGCATTCCCCATCTAATCCCTTTAAATGCTATTAAATTCCTATCCTTTTTCAAGCAGCTGTCTTAGAGTAAAGATCTGATCTGTGGTCAATATAATGTTTTCTAAAGCCGGCTTGGTATTCCCCCATGAAATTTTCTACTTCTTCTCGTGCCACTCCTAGCGGAGATTGGCAATCATCATGGCCACTGCGACTTTGTTAGCAGCGCGCCTAAAAAGTTCAAACGAACTACACCCGAACCATTCACGTAGATTACGAAGCCACGATATTTTCTTCTTCCCACATTTCTTTTGCGCTTAATTTTGCCCTGCATGATGTTTATTAAAAGTTCGTACTTTTCACCTCTCACAATGTGCCCCAAGTATTCCATCTTTTTAGTTTTTATCTCATTTAGAATTTCGCATCTTTTGTCTAAAGTTTGGTGTACTTGCGTGTTAGTGACGCGGTCCATCCATGATATTCTGATAATGCGCCTATAGCACCACATCTCGAAAGCTTCGATGTTTTTTATGGTCAACTGTTTTAGTGTCCAAGCCGCAACTCCATATAACAGGGTAGAAAAGACATAACACCGCAACATTCGTATTCGTAACTTTATATTGATATCACGATTGCAAAAGTGTTTGCGCATTCTATTAAAGACTGATCTAGCAATTTCTATTCTACATCTAATCTCTTTTGTTTGATCAGTATCGTCTGTGATCCAAGCACCTAGATATTTATAACAGGGCACACTCTCAATCGTTGTATTATCTATTACAAGATTAGCTCTGATGTTCTTTGATTTCGTGATTACCATAAATTTAGTTTTTTTCAAATTAATTTTCAAGCCGTAACTGTTACAGTATATATTGAGACTTTGAACGAGATGTTGTAGTTTTACTATCCTTCCCGTTAGAAGAACTGTATCGTCAGCATACCTTATATTGTTGATCGTCTCACCAGTTATTATCAGACCAAGATCTTCTTCCTCGAGTGCTTGTTCACAGATAGCTTCACTATACAGATTAAATAAAAGTGGCGATAAGATACATCCCTGCCGGACTCCTCGACGGATTTGAATTTCTTCTGTTAGTCTGCCCTCAACCTTGACATTTGCTGTTTGATTCCAATATAGATTGCATATAATTCGAATATCTCGGCTGTCTATATTTTTCTTTATTAGAACTTGTCTTAGTGGTTCATGTTGTACTTTGTCAAAGGCCTTTTCGAAATCAATAAAGCAGGCGTAAATTTCTTGGTTCATGTCTAAACATCTCTGTGAAAGAACGTTCATTGCAAACAGAGCCTCCCTTGTACCCAGCCCTTTTCTGAATCGCATCTGAGTGTTACTGATAATTTTTTTACAAACGGTGTCAACTTACTTAATATGATGTTCGATAAGATTTTATATGCCGTATGGTGTTGTTTTTTTTTTATGGATGGGGATTATTACACTTTCGTGCCATTTTGTTGGTATTTTCTCTTCGTTTCATATAAGTGTTATTAGTTTGTGTATTTGTCTATGTAGAATTTTTCCTCCTTTCTTAATGAATTCAGCCAATATATTGTCAGAGCCTAGAGCTTTTCTGTTCTTCAATTTGTTAATTGCTTGCAATGTTTCATCTACTTTGGGGTCTTCTACCGGTAGGTCCACTCCAAAATATATATTTTTTCCATGTATGATGTATGTTTCTATGTCTTGATGTATGTTTAGTAAAATCTTGAAATATTTCTGTCATGTTTGGAGCCTTTTTTTCTCTCTAATTAATTTTCTTGTTTCTCGGCGTGAAGTTGCATAGTTTTCTTTACTTTCTACTGTTCCATGTTGAAGCATAATGTTTCGCTTTATTTGTCTGTCGTGTAGTTTTTCTTGACATTCTATATCAAACCAGTTCCTTGTTCTCTTTCTGCTTTTTCCTATTATTAGTTTTCTAATATTCGTTATACGTCTAATGGTAATTAAAATTATATAACAATGGAGACAGTATACATCTTTCTCTAAAGCCACACTTATGTCGATGTGTTCTGACATGTTGCTATAAATTTTTAGGCCTGCAATTTTTAACTATTACAATTATTATGAGGCGATTTTACGACTATTGTTAATCAAACTATAATTTTCAATACTATCTGGGTTTTAACACAACTAAAAGTCTTTTGATAATCCATGAAATGGTCTAGTATTGAAGTATTGTCATCCTTAACTAAGTGTTAATATATCTAAACATGCTATAATCTTATTTCTTAACAACTAAAATATTTGTTTATTTTTAGATAACGCTGTTGTTCTTAGTCCTTGTTGCAGTGGCGATAAACGCCGAGGCCAAGGAGAAGAAAAGCGCAGAAGCAGACGACAAGAAACAAAAGAAACGTGGCCTACTCAGCTTAGGATACGGGTATGGTGGAGATTTTGATAATGGCTACCACGTAGGACAAGGTGGATACGGTCTTGACGGTGGTTACACACTAGGATTAGGCCATCTCGACTTAGGACACACTACTTCCATTGAGAAGACAATAACTTTGGTTAAAGGAGTACCTGTACCATACCCAGTAGAGAGACACGTCCCTTACCCAGTTACCAAACACGTACCTTACCCAGTAAAGGTACTAGTACCACAACCATATCCAGTAGAGAAACCAGTAGCATATCCAGTTAAAGTACATGTTAAAGTACCAGTACCAGTTCCTCAACCCTACCCCGTTGAAAAAATTGTCCACGTCCCCGTTAAAGTACCAGTCGACAGACCATACCCAGTTAAAGTACTTGTTCCACAGCCATATCCAGTTGAAAAACACATCCCAGTACCAGTCAAAGTTCCAGTACCTCAACCCTATCCAGTAGAAAAACCTGTACCATACCCAGTTAAAGTACCAGTCCATGTACCTCAACCTTACCCAGTTATTAAGCAAGTACCAGTACCAGTTAAAGTACCTGTCGACAGACCATACCCTGTCCACGTACCACAACCCTACCCAGTACATGTTATTAAGAACATCCCAGTTCCAGTTGAAAAACCAGTACCATACCCAGTCAAAGTACATGTCGACAGACCATACCCTGTTCCAGTAGAAAAACCATACCCAGTACCAGTTAAAGTACCTTATCCAGCACCATACCCAGTAGAACGACCAGTACCAGTACCCGTCGAAAGACCCGTACCATACGCAGTGAAAATCCCAGTCGACAGGCCCGTACCTTATGCTGTTGAGAAACCTGTAGCAGTACCTGTTGAGAGACCAGTACCATACCCAGTAAAAGTACCAGTCGCAGTACCAGTAGAAACCCACCACGGCTATAGCCATGCTGGCTATGACGATATCTACGATGGTGGATATGAGTATGGCCACAAATAAGTTTTTGTAGTAGTTCGCACTATGTGTGTGTACCTTTTTAGAGTACCTATCAATCTTGTAAAGCTATTTATATTTTTCCCTTTTATGTTACCTGTTTCTCAATAAAAGCTGTTATATTTTTTATAAACTATGTGCATTATTATGAATAGCATGATTTTAAGACATAAAAGACATAAAAATGTGTCGGATTATAGTAATGGCATGAGGAATAATGGAAAACTGGATACTTAAATAAACAAATTACCGTGGAAGAACTAACTACTTACAGTCTATTCCATGAATATATGATTGTTTTGGATATTATCGCGACAATGAATAGTTTGCGGTGCAATATAAGAAGCACAGAAGTAAATTGCTTTAATGGTGATTCCAATAAAAAGGATCGATCCACTGTCACTTTGACATCATTTAGTTCTGATTCTAATTTCAAAGAGTGAGTTTGTGTACTAAAGCCAAAAATGCCGTGATGTGTTTTAGATATAAATAACTTTATATTTAATCTGCATGCTTATTTCACTGCTAAAAAAACCAATTGGGGTCCTTTGCTACTAGTTTTATCTGTTCATAAGCGTGTGTATTAGTGAAACAAAACTAAAGCCAGTTTTTCAAAAAGCAAAAAGTCGACAAAGTCGACAAACATATCTTCCTGAAGGTTGCAAAGATGAAATCCGTGAGACTATTATATAGATGCGTAAAAAGAAAGAACATGTTTTTTAGATTCAATGTTAAAGAAATTAAAAGAAAGAATTGTATTTGAAATGTCCAGAAAGTCTCTGGAGAGTTTTGAGACAGATTGAGTTTAAGTTCAAAAATAATGACAATAAAAATACTGTGTGTGATGGAGCTGATGTTTACAAAAGAATAGAATTTTTAAGAACTTATAACAAATTTAAAAAATAATGTAATTACTATTTTAATGGGAATAAGCTACAATTGAAGTTTAAAATTAGTTTATTCTTATATTCTTTCACTACTATTTCAAAATAATTATAGATTACACATTATGTTATTCATATAGTAGGCTGATGTACTTAATTGTTTTGAAATATTTGACGTTTATTCAGCGTTTAGTGTCATTCGTGTATTTTATCATAAAAAACCTTCACGTAAAGGAAAAACCATAGTAATTCGGTTATTTCTTAATTTAATTTATTAAGTTACATTAAATATTGTATTCATGTATTTATGTTTAAAAGAAGTAGGTACTTAGGCAACCATTTCGACACTGCGATGAAGCCGAATTAACACAATTTGTAATTTTGTACGAAGAAGGATATACACAAAAAGATCATCGAAGAAGTCAATAATATATAGTTTCGAATACTTTAAAAGAGTAACACGAGACAGGAAATTTCGTACGAAGGCTGGTCAAGGACGCCCAAGGTATACAACCGCAATTGATAACCGTTTTTTGGTTCTTAATTCTACAAGAAATCGCTTAATGACATGGATGCACCTCAGAAATGACCTAATAAACGTTAGACAAGCTAATGTTAGTTCAAAAACAGTTAGAAGAAGATTAAAAGAAACAAACTAAAAGCTTAGACGCACTGTCAAAATTCCACGTCTTCTCCAAAAGCATAAAGCTCTTCATTTGGAATTTGCATATTCAGTGGAATATTGCCTACTAGAAAAATGTTCTTGTCACTGATAAGAGCAGAATCCTATTATAGAAGCCAGATGGTCTAAACCACGTCTACAGAAGAGTTGAACAACGATTCACCACCGGCAATTTCGCCCACACCATTAGTTTTAGAGATGGTGGTATAATGCTTTTGGATAGGTATCAGTTGGAAAGTACGCACCTCACTTGTGAAAGTAATTGGACTGGTCACTTTTAGGTTTAAAACATCCAGCAAGATCATGTTTTACCATATATCGGTTACATTGGATGTAACCGATTCTTGTTAATGCACGATAATGATCAACCACATGCCACTGCCATAGTGAGTTATTATCTTGATGAGGTCCAAATTCGAAGAATGAATTGGCTACCATTAAGCTCTCATTTAAATCCAATAGAGCACATGTGAGATCAACTAAAACGCCGCATACGACAAAGAAATCCCGTTCCCAATAATATAGAGCAGTTTCGGCTTGCTACAAAGAATTAACGGAATGTAATTTCCCAAGAATATGTTTAAAATTTACTTGTAAGCATGCCGAGAAGGATACAAGCAGTAATAAGAGCTAGAGTTAAAAAGAGTTAATAGTTTCTGTTAAAAATGCTTGTTTAATCAATTTTAATTAGTATTTAAGTGTAGAGTAAAATAATTGTATTCCCATTAACACATTAATACTTTAAGATGTCAAAAGAAAATAGCTTCAGAAGGAAACATGGATTTTTGCTAAAGGCGGATAAAACGAATTTCTCAGTACGAGAGTATCAAATCCATAAAATATATCGAGACCAACGGAAAGAGACATACATATTGTAGTGCATACAGGGGGAAATTTTTATGACGAATCCGATCTTGTGTTTTCATCAAAATCAAAATTGGCCCTTTTAACATGACAATACGATAAACCCGGACTACTCTGACCCATTTCTTAAAATCGTTTAAAGCAAATCTCAATAAATCTTAACATTTTTCTACTACTACGTTGTGTTCATCTGTTTTACATAGGTAAACTATCTAAAATAACATGTATAAGCGTTTTAGTGTAAAAAAAATATTACTGTTTTAATTTTTTAACCTGGGCTAATGTTATTCTTATAGGGTTAAGTACTTTGACCCAATTTTACCTACTTTAAAACAATTTCTAAATAGCTATAGTCAAACAAAGATATGGGTTTATTTATTAATAGTATATTTATATGACAGACAAAAAGACGTTTTTTTTTTTTAAAAAGACACAAAAATTAAGAAAAGCTACAAAAATGAAGCTTTAGCAAGCAATTCACGTTTTTTACAACTTGCTGAAAAGTAGTCCTCTTTTTTACAGTTTTGGAGGCTGGATTTATTTCTTAAAATCACTGCATTTGTAAAACAGAGTTATTTTCTTTTAATCACTACCAAAACTTGTTGGTACATTACATGCATTCAACAACAGCACCTTCTTCTCACATATTAAGACTATTCCAGGGAACTGTAGCTTATAAAATTCAATAACAACGAAGTTTCCTTTTGGCAGATTTGACTTTTATTCTTCTTCTTCGTTGATTGAGTGGTTGAGTGAAACAAGAATGTAATGGTCATTATTTTCTTCCGAAGACGAAAGTTCCATGTGTTTTTTATTTATTTTTCTCTGTTATTTCTTATCTTTTTATTTCTCCTCTAAACCTATCGGCCGCTTTTTTTAAGTCTTCTCCTTTCTTTTTCTGTTTTCTTTTTCTTTTCGGTTTACATCTTCTTTTCTTTCTTTTTTTGACCTTTTTAATTCATTTTATTTTCTTAATAATGAATAATATCATCAGCTGTTACGCTTTTACTAGCAGCAACGTCTATTTTATTTTTGTTTCATAAATCAGGATTTAACAACAACTTTCCTGTTCCAAACGGCGCATAAATGTTTGTCCCACCAATTTCAAATTAACTGTCAAATTTTGGGAAAGCTCGCGATTCAAAAGAAGTGCTTGTTTGTCGAAAAAATGTATCCGACCTTTTTAAAACCAGACTTTAAGTTTTCCTTTTAATGAGGCTCAAAGTCATTCAAATATTTTTTCAGCAATATTTTAAAAATATCTTTTGGTAATGTGGCAACAGTTTCACCACTATCAAAATGTTTTTATTTGGTAAGAATCTGTAGCTATTTACTTTTGAGAGGTCTAAAATTGGCTTCAAGTGGTTATGTTAGATGCGAGGAGTTTGGATGTAAGCATGCGAATTGGATAATATTCTCTTCGCTTTTAGCCTGATTACGTTTAAGCTTACATGAGAGTAAAATAACGGATAACTACCTTTTTAACTTCTTGTTTCTTTTGGAAGATTGAAAGAAGATATGTAGCCAACCAATCTTCAAATGTTGCTTCATCGATCCAACCGTTCCTTTAGGGCCACCTTACAAACATGTGGTCCACAAATGTTTACCCTTATAAAACATATAAGGTGTCACAGAGATACATGTTTGACATGTATTGGCATTTTACCACAAAACATAATGTTAATGTTGGACTTGAGTTGAATTTATGATACGCTCTGATTTCGTGGGTATATATACTACTAACAAGGAGGTATTTAGAATGATAAAAGCAGATATATGTAGAACTGCTAAACATAGTTAAAAGATAAATAAAATACTTTGATCACATTATCATAAAACATAAATACCAACTAGTGCATCTCATTATTCAGAAAAAATTGTGAAAAATATCCACCAAGGTGGATAGTCAATGATTAGGCTTTAGCAACTTGGAATATAGTGATACAAAACAATGATGAAGCCAATAATTGTCATTACATATTTTTTAAAACAAACCAAAACAAATTAAGTTATTTATTTTTTTATTAAAGTTTTAAATCTGTTTAATACCCAATAGACACTCTTTCATACAGTTTAAAGGATTGCAGGATTGCATAAACAGTAGAAAAGAATATTTAAATTTCTTAGAACTGCGCTCATGGTTGTCTATATAAAAGTTTACAATTATTTTAATTGGAAACAATTAAAATTCTTCAAGTATTCAGTATTTATTTGAATACTGATTTTTTTAATAATAGTAGATTAATAATTTAAAGAAAATGGATCATGCTATTTTAGACAACGATATTAGTCCCGATTACATAAATTAATATTATAAAAGAAAACAATTTAGATTCCTGAAAACTGATCGCATGGTTGCCTATATTAAAGGTGACAATTTAAATAACTGATCGAAATTCCTAATTATTTATGATTCATTATTTATTTGAATATTGATTAATACATTAGTAGCAAATTAATAATGTAAAGGCAACGCAACATGATATTTTAGTGAAATAGCATAGTACAATTTAAACGATTTAAACAAGATGCTTGATAGGTATTTTTGGAAATTAATATTTAGAAATGAAAAAGGTTTAATTTTATGTTTTAACCAAAAAATATCAATGAAATTCAAACACCTCTTGTATATTTTGGAAATTTTGTACATGGAATCGAACCCTCGATTCGATTGGCAGTTTAAATTACCACTATATTTTTGCTGTCAGATCACGTCAGGTCCTCATATTTTTTAGCATTGCAAATATGGTTGCCTATAAGGAAACACATTCAAAATAAATTAAATCGAAGCTAAACAGCGCTGCGTTCCAGCGGAAAGAAATGGCAGAATTGAAGAAATTCAATAACATACCAGCAAACGAATGGGAAAGATACCTGACAAAACTGTTTAAAGCAAAGGAAAACAATAATCAACACAATAACGTACCTGGATTAAGATACGAAATATAAATCAGTTTTCAGGAAGTAGAAATAGCAATAAATTTACTCAAAAATAAAACTGGAATAACCAACGAGCTTCTAAAATAACGAGAAGAAAGTATAACCCTAGAGATGACAAAACTTATACAAAAACTAATATTGCACTGCAAGATACCAGACGCATGGAGAAACAGCATAATGATACAAATGTTCAAGAAAGGAGATTAACCATCAATTATAAAGGTATAAATCTACTGAACACCGCAAGCTTACCACAAAAGTTCTAACCAACAAAATCAATAAACTAACAATTTTATCAAAAGAACAACAAGGATTTAGATCCGGAAGATCCTGCGTAGACGCCGTATTTGTACTAAGACAAATTACAGAAATGGCCATCGAGTAAAATAAACCAGCATATCTGTGCTGTTTTATAGACGTGACAAAGGCTTTCGATCGCATCCTAGTCGAAGACTTCTTACATCTACTGTATAAAAGAAACATATCAATCAATATTACACAAACCATCAAAAACATCTACCTCCATAATCGAATATAGGCAAAGATAAATGAAAAATTAACACAGTTTATACCAGTACAAAGCTGAGTCAGACAGGGTGACTCGTTAAGCCCACTTCTCTTTAATACAATAATGGACGAAATAATACAAGAAGTACGTAAAGGTTATGGCTACAGAATGGGGAACAAATAAATCCAAATATTATATTATGCAGACGACGCCGCATTAATCGCCGAGACAGAAGACGAGCTCCAAATATTAACACATATCTTCAATACAACAGCTAAGAAATACAATATGATAATATCAGCAGAAAAAAGCAAATTTATGACAACATCTAAATACCCACTACGGTGTAAAGTCGAAACTGATGGGAAAATAATAAAGCTGGAAGCAAGTCTTAGATATCTGGGAATAGATATTACTAGTTACGGAGGTGTTGAAGAAGTACGAGAACAAAGCTTAAAAGCAAGTAAAGCGGCGGGTTCTCTTAATGACACAATCTGGAAGAACAAACACCTAAGACAAGACACAAAAACAAGAATCTATAAAGCAGCAATTAGACCTATATTAACATACACGGCGGAGACAATACCGGACACATCTAAAACGAGACGACTGCTAGAATCAACAGAGATGAAAATACTCCGACGAATATCAAGTAGAAGTCTGTTGGATAGGGAGAGAAGCAAAAACATAAGAAGAGCATGCAATATAGAAGACATAAATGAATGGGTGACAAAACAAAAACAGTAGGGGAACAAACACATCAGTAGAATGGCAGAGGATAGAATAGTACGAATAGCACGAGATAAGTCAACAAATGTTTGAATGCTTAAAATTTGTAAAGATACTTAAGTTTGAATTTTATATTATCTTTTTATATTGTACTACTCAATTTTTTTTCTGGGTAGAATATTTTCATGTTGTGACTGGCTGTATGGCACTTGCCTATGCCATTAAAAAAAAGTCAACAAATGGACGAAGAAGTATTGGCTGACCAAGAAAAAGGCGGTGCGGCAATTTAAACAATTTAGGAGGTTAATATTAAAGAAGAAACAGGCTTTAAATCCTACATACTAGAAGGAAGAAGAAGAAGAAGAAGCTACTGCAATTAGCAATGGAAAAAACACAGTAAATATCGATTAAATCATCCTCGTTCATGAGGCTTATATGAAAATATGAATTTAATAGCGGTATTCACCTTAGTATTTGATTTTCTGTAACATATTTACGAAAAGGGATTATGTAGTTAGTGAACCAGCCATTGAAAAAATTATATTATCTGTAATTCTGTTTATGCCAAGGTAGTTAAATAGATATTACACACAGTGATTTTCGAAGCAGCAATTAATATTAAATATATAAATATGTACGGATCTTCGAGTTTATTCATTTGTGAATATATTCTCGAAGTATTTATATTGCTATAGTCTTGAATGGTGTTATGACAATCATTTATTCTTGAAACGTTATGGAGAATTTCGACAAACGTATGGTGGTGAAAAAAGTGCAACGAAAAGAGGTGAATAACTCTCTTATTCGTGAATAACTCATCATCATTTTTGGCTCGACAATCCTCTGTGGATCTTGGCCTGCTCTAAGATTCGTCGCCATTCTGTTCGGTTTTTGGCAAAATGTTGCCATCTTCTGATTTTTAATATTCGTAAGTCGGTTTGTACTCCATCTAACCACCTAATTCGCGGTCGGCCTTTGCTTCTTTTTCCTACAGGTGTTCCTGTGGTTAGCTTTTTAGCAATGGTATTTTCTGGCATTTGTATTATGTTTCCAGCCCATCTAAGTCGCTGTATTTTAATGAACGTTATGACATCTTTCTCATCAAAGAGCTGATACAATTCAAAATTATATCTTCTGCGCCACTGCCCTTGGTCGTTTACAGCTCCAAATATTTTGCGGAGTATTTTACGCTCAAATATTCCCAAAAGTCTTTCATCTTTCTGCGTTAGAGTCCATGTTTCTGCTCCATATGTGAGGACCGGCCTCAGCAATGTTTTGTATATAATAATTTTAGTTTTTCTTTGAATGTTTCTTGAGTGGAAATGCTTTTGGAGTCCATAGTATGCCCTATTTGTAAGATTTATTCGTCTTTTGATTTCTTCGCTTGTTTTATTGGTAGCAGTCAATAGCGACCCAAGGTATGTGAAGTTGTCAACATGTCCAAAGGTATGACTTCCAAAGACTGTTTCTCGTTCCTCATTTGCTATCGGATCCTTTGTAACCAACATGTACTTGGTTTTGTCTTCGTTGATGACTAGACCGACCTGTTTCGCCGCTATTTCCAATTCTAGGAGATATTGCTCAACATCTCGCTTGCTACGCCCTACTATGTCAATGTCATCAGCATATGCTAAGACTTGTATCGATCTATTATAAATAGTACCACCATCCCTAATTCGTGTATCTCGGACTGCCTTTTCTAAGGCAATATTAAATAGGAGGCAAGCCAGAGCATCTCCTTGTCTGAGTCCATCCTTTATCTCAAAGGATCTAGAACTCTCTTCCTGTATTCTAACAGTGGCTTCTAAGTTAGACATTGTCATTCTCCTTAGTCGGATAAGTTTCTCTGGTATACCAAACTCATGCATTGATTGGTATAGCACTGTTCTCTTGACACTGTCGTATGCGGCCTTGAAGTCGACGAATAGGTGATGGGTTTAATATTGAATTCTAATGTTTTCTCGAGAATCTGTCTTATTGAATGAATCTGGTCAATTGTTGATTTTTCTGGAGTGAATCCAACTTGATATTTACCAATTATGCCCACTGTGTAAACTTGCAATCTTTCGTAGAGAATATTTGCTAGTATTTTGTAAGCAGTTGTTAACAGGGTTATACCTCTATAGTCACACTGAAGCTGGTCACCTTTTTTATGTAACGGGCATATCACGCCTTGAGACCATTCACAAGGCATGGTCTCATTATGCCAAACAAGAAGTAAAAGCTTATGCAGTGTCTGTAGTAGGGCATCGCCACCGTTCTTGTAGAGCTCACTGCAAATTTGATCAACTCATAGTGATTTATTATTTTTAAGCTTTTTAATTGCTTGGGCAATGTTTTCGATGGTAGGTGGTCTTTCGTTTGGGTTGAAAGGATTCCAATCATTTCGATTTGCTAGGGTGTTATCTGCTTCATCGATATGATGGCCATTAAATTTTGCATCGAAAAATTCAACCCATCTGTTTAGGATTGAGGCTGTATCATTTAGAATGTTTCCTTCTACATCCTTACAGCTCCTTATTCTTGGCTTAAACTCTGCGCATTTTGTTAAGATTTCTGTAGAACTTTCGTGTTTCATTTTGATTTCTTAGCCATTCTGTGCTTTCCAACTGCTTTTGCTCAAATTGTCTTTTTTTTCTTCTATGTAATCGTTTTTCTTCTCTTCTTAGTGTCCGGTATTCTTCCTTTGCTCTTCTTGTGCATCCAGCTTAATTTGTCTTTAGGTATGCCCTGTTTTTGTTATCTGTTGCTTCTTGGCACTCCTTGTCAAACCATTCGTTTTCTTTAACTGGTTTGGTTTTCCCCAATATTTTTGTTGCTTTCTTAGTTATTATGTTTTTACATTTTGTCCACGGTTTCTCTACATTTTCCCCCACCTCCAAGCTCTACATTTCCTCGTCCATTTGTCTCCTATACTCTCTCGCAACGGTTAAAATGCGCAGATTATCAACATTAATTCTGTCTTGTTTCGTGCGTTTATCTTTCTTTAGGTTTGATATTCTTCCTCTGATTTTTGCCATTACAAGAAAGTGGTCACTGTCAATGTTTGGGCCTCGGTAGCTTCTGACGTCTATGAGATCGGAGGAGTGCCTTGCATCTATCAGGATGTGATCTATCTGGTTAATGGTTTCGTTATCAGGGGATTTCCATGTTCCTTTGTGTATCATTTTATGGGGAAATCTTGTTCCTCCTACTATCATGTTTTTAGTACTTGCAAAGTTTATTAGTCTCAACCCGTTATCATTTGACTCTTCATGTAAGCTCTTACATCCTATAGTTGGCTGGAAAAATTGCTCTTTGCCAATTTTTGCATTAAGGTCCCCAGCAATGATTTTCACGTCATGACGTTGACATCGTTCATATTTTTTGTCTAAGGTGTTATAGAATTTATCTTTTTCATTATCCTCCTTTTCTTCCGTAGGTGCGTATACACTATTGTGCGTGTATACCGTAGTTATTCGTGAATAACTATAAATTTAAATTTGCCAAAAAGTTAAAAAGTGGGGAATCACGCTGAAGATATCGTACCAAAGGTTGTAACACTGCTGTCTACACAATTGGGAATGGTGTAGTAATTTCTAGACAACACACAAAACTTAAATCATTCTCATGAAAGTTTGGAGGCCAACTACATTCAACAACAGTTTGTATGAGTAGCAGCTAAGCGTAAAGCTACAGAAGATATAAGTACTCAACCCAGGAAAATTCTACTTCGCCTTTAAAGTGAAGAAGAAAATACCAATTTAACTAATACGAATTTGAAATCACTGAAACGAAGTATCTATAATGTAAGAAAAAAATTCCTCCCAGTTTTATCAAAAACGTTAGAAGAAGTACTGGAATCATTGGAAAAATTAGAGGACTCTATGATCACGTCTAGAAATGAAAACTTTTTATTGGCAAATGATAAGAGTGCAAAATTGACTATTATATCTTGTGAGATAAATCTCAGACATTTATGTAATTGTTCACGAATATATATGGGTGGTACATTAATATATTGCCCAAAATTATATCAAATGTTTACAATTCATGGATACTACAATGGCCATTACATTCCACTAGTATTTTGTTTATTGCCAGATAAATTATCAACTACATATAAAACATGTTTCAATTTGATAAGGACCAAATATTCAGAGCTAACTTTTTTTCCAAATGATATTGTCATTAATTTTGAAAAATCAATTCATAAGGCTGTTAAATCAGTTTGGGGTCAATCTTAAATAATCGGATGTAGATCCCATCTTTCGCAGGTATGGTGGCGTAAAATTCAAGAACTTGGATTAACAAATGATTACAAAAACAGAACTGAAGTGGGAAAATGCATTGGTCATTGCTTTGGTCTTCTTTTTCTAGATCACCAAGGAGTCGGTGATTGTTTAGTTTTTGATCTGATCGAAATTATGCCCGAAAGTGTCGAACTAAATGCTTTTGTTGATTATTTAGTTGAGACATGTGTTAATAAAAACTCAACATTTCCACCGATACTCTGGGCTGCAAAACCATCAGAAACTACGAGAACAACCAATGCATGTGAATCTTTCCATTCACATTTACTTAAATCCTTTAAAACAAACCATCCGAATATATTCGTGTTTTTAGAGGCTATCAATCAAAATCGTAATGAAATCTACGTTAGAATTCAAAGTATTCATAATTTGAGAAATTTTTGAAAAGTAAAAAAGAAAATTTTAAGGAAAAAATTATTACTATGCTGGAATATGTTAAATATACATCCCATTATTTTTATTTTTAAGTAAGTTTATTATTATTTGCTATATTGTAAGTTGTAAATGAAATTCACTAATCTAAGATAATAAATTTTATAACGCAGTAACCTAACCTAACGCAGTAAGACAACTTTTTTTTTAATTATGGGATTGATCCCCGCGGAGTTCGACTCCTGGACGAAAATGTATGTATATGCAAAAATATTGGACTTGGACGAAATTGTTAGGTAAAAATCAGGTAAAAATTTAAGGTAAAACTGAACTCATTACAATATTCCGGACGAAAGTGTATCTGCTCATAAATTGAATGAAGGAAACTATTTGTACATAAAATTTGCTCTAGAATTCGGGAAACTAGATTTTCAAAAATTATTGCATGTTATCCTATACATTTTCCACAGAATTTCTATGGATTTTAAGGAATTTTTCTAAAAATGATTCCGTTCTCTAATGAAATATTAAAATATATTTTTATCAATATTTCTACAGATATAAAGAAATGATATATCACAATTTTTAAATGTTGTCTTTACATCAATATTTGCATATATCTTTTCTAATATTGCTTTGTATTTGATAACATTGTCCTGACATCAATTTTTATAAAAAATTTTACATTATTTAAAATCTTAAGACATTTGACAGATAATTGTTTTATTTTCAAACTATATTAATATTTAAGGACCAAAATAAGATGGAACTTAATTAACATAAATTATAAAATTCTAATTACTATTTATATGTTACATACGTTACAATGTTCTTAAAATTTTTATAAATCTGGGCAAAAGTGTTTCCATTATATAATATTCCTGAAACTTAGTTATTTTTTTACAATAGAAAAAGAAGACGTTTCATTAACTAACAGTCCGTGTATTATATCATAGTGCTAGTACGTAGACGAACATATTGTCGATTTGTATTTGATCGTTCACTTGATAGTAAACTATTGCCATTTATACAAATGCGAACCATATTCTTCGAGGAAGTGGAAAAAATGAAAGTGAATACTTCATTTAATTATATGTTCCTTTATTGTGAAATTCTAATTCAGTTGCTTTTGAATTGAATAACCATGGTTTATATGTACAGAAAGTTTTTAAATATTAAATGTATCACTTTTACTAATTTAACAACAATAAAATGGTGTTATTTACTTCCATATTTTCGATGTAGGTCTGAGGCTAGTTTGTTGTGGCCATTTAAGTTGTTAATTGTCTTAAAATGGAAACGAAAAATTATTATCAAGCATATACATCTACAACCATCTAGTTATATGAGAGGCATGAAGCAGAAGAAATGCCCTAAGACTGGAAAGAATGCAGAATTATACCAATATTAAAGAAATAAGAAGTAACAGATTATAAGAGCTATAGAGTAATATATCTACTTAGTATAAGATTAATAAAAAAAGGATACGTGGAGTGACTACATAAAAAAACTCTATGCAGAGGAAGAACAAACGACACTAAAGCCGGAATTACCAGAAATCAGAACAAATGAAGAATTTGCTTATAAAGAGGAAGAAGAAGGAGAAGGAGAAGTAGTAGTAGAAGAAGAAGAAGAATAAAAAGAAGAAGAAGAAAAAGAAGAAGAAGAGTAATAACATTTAAAATTCTAACATTCCTTAACAGACAAAAACTCACTCAATTCGTAGAAAAAAACTTTGAAATTGCTAGCAAGGTTTTCAGGGAAGAGAGACCGTAACGAAGAATTCCACTCCCTCTTCGTATAATTCAAACAATCCTTTGACTGTATTGAAAAAATTATTTAATGAAAAGAAAAATCAAGTTATACCAGCAAAACTAATCGGTTTAACAAAAATGACTATGAAGATCTTAAGCTAAAATAACAACAACAAGAACAAGTTAGCACAAGCACAATTACCAAAGCAACATTAGTGCATAAGGCAATTGTCAACTACACTTTTCAACATAGCTGTATAAGGAATAGTCAAGGCCAGCGGAATTAAAGGAACATAGCCTATTCGTCAAACTTAATGGTAGCATATGCAGATGACATAGTTCTTATGAGAAGAGGCAAAGAAAGATTCAAAAAAATATCAACAATCCTGGCAAATAAAGTTGTGACGTCCTCTTGTAGGAGTCACTATCCGGGTAGCTTTTGGACAGTCAGAGACAGAGGTCAAAATAAAAATAAAACTTTATTGTCTTCCTTAAATTAAATTGACAAAAATCTTATGTACATATTTACAATTTAGTTTAGTCTTCTCAGTACCTGGCCTATTTATTCAAATTAAGTTTGACCTTGTTGTATGAAGTTCGTCTTATCGGCAATCGAGTGTGTTTTCGGAATTTTACGTGAACGTTGTAATAACAGCGGACGATAGGTACAAAGAAAAGAAAGGAACTCAACACGTCCCTTAAGTGATTCGGGTTAATAGGACACTCCTCGACAGTCTCAACACGACTGCTTCGGAGTACGGGTAATGGAGAGCTCAACACGCTCTCCGGGTGGCGGTATGGAACGGAAACAACTTGTGAACTCAACACGTCCACAAGCCGGGGTAGGGAAGAAGAGAACCTTCAGTCAACACCTGACGATTCTGCCTCTATGAGGAAATAATGCGGTTTATATAGCAAAGTTTTGCCCTTTCTACTGTCGATACACTCCTACTTCATGGGTTGGTTCGCGCGCACGCTGGTTTAACGGTGATGGCTTGGACTCATCGTTACAAAGTACGGAAAATAGGTCTAGAAAACAATGAAGGAATAACAAAACATCTAATCTGCCCTAGAAGAAAAGATAAGTAGTAAAGAGAAATCAAGAAAAAAACTACACTTTTCAAGGAGTTTAAAAATTCAAATAATTAGGAGTTATTGTAGATGGCAAAAACAAGAAAAGTGGGGAAGTAATTGAGGCACGAATACTAACAGGCAACAAAACATACTGGAGATACTAGTCAGCTAACGAAGGACAAGAACTTATCCGGAAATACAAAACTGCAAATATGCAAGGTAACGATCAGACCAATATATACATATACAGATGAGGAAATGTACCTGACAGATAAAGATGAAAAAACGTATGTTTTTTTTTTTTTAATTAAGAAACCTGTTTTATTCTTATTAAGAACATACGAAAAGAAAATCCTCAGAAGAATTTTGAGCCCAATAAGATTGGAAAACAGAAAAATTTGAAGAAGAATAAACCACGAAATTGGAGATTTAAGGAAGGGAGAAGATAGGGTTAGAACTATTAAAGTGCACAAACCGAGATTTCTGAGGCACACTGAGAGAAGAAAAAATAACCTACTGATTAAGAAAGTCTCCAGATGGAATCAGAAAACTAAAAGACAAGGGGAAGACCTAAAGAGAGATAGAAAGACCAGGTCATGAAAGCCAAACGACAATACAATATACTTTGTCAATACATTAAAAGACTGTAAAGCGATTCTCCGCGATAAGTGAATCAAAAAGATTAAAGTAAGGGTGCTAAACGTTCCGCTATTCTCACTGAGGATGCTGAACACGTTTCTGATCCGGTGAGTGTAGATTCAGTTAGTTGAATAAGACGAAGCGGTATTTGGAATTTCACCTTAGCTAGAAGTTTATATCTATTAAGTGAGTCCATGTTTCATTCACAGTCAAATATCGACAAAAAACTATTATTTGTTGCGCTGAAACAGTTGAAAAATACACTCTGAATCGCAGTGTATTGTTTTTAAACGCCCTCTGAGTAAACACCACACTGAATTTAAACATAGCTTTCTCGTTGACTAATTTTCATGCACTCATACGCTCCTGAACTCTTCAGCTCTTCTCTTGTCTCCCACAACCTGAATTTACCATCGATTAAAATGAATTTGTGCACTTTTTGATAGTTTTTGGGACAATTTGTGTACCTGTTATTGCTTTTAAATTTAGCATATTGTATTTTAATAATTGATTTCAATGGAGGAAAGACCGAATAACTCTATAGGTTATTATTTTTTAATAATTTTGTTTTTCTTCAAACGTCAAATAATGATGACATTACTTATCTAACTTAATCCTGTCAAAGTTTGATTTCTCCGCCGGCAGCAGTTTTTTTTCCCATTTCTTTACAGCTTAGGGAAAAATGTTGTCATGACAACAATATCAAACATGTCACAAAGCAACAATACAAATGTCATTAACAACAATTAAACATCATTTTTATTTATAGTAATATTAAAAGTACAATTATTAGTTTATGAGGCATTTTCAAAATTGATACCGTGCAAAAATGTTCCCGACTCTTGATACGCATTGGTAATTGTAGATGATACTGATGGTCGAGAACAACTTTCGGCAATCATTCCCGATGTTGGCGAATCATGATGGTTTAAAATTTTTTGAGCATTATCGTTCTTATTTCTTATTGAATCCTCTATATATCCTCTGGCAACCGTGCTTGTCGTTTGTAACCATGTCGTTTGAGGCATTCTAGATTTCGCCTCCATCAATTAAAAGTGTTGCTGAAGTTCGTCGTAAAGAGTGACCCATGTATGCGCTTGCATCGTTTAAATTTAAATAACTAGCTACTTTTTGGGCTACTGCGCTGTATACAGTTTAATGTAGTTTTGACAAATTATCGTTAAAGATCTAATTTGTCGTTTTTTACTGTCTGGGATTTTGATAATTATTACATTTTCTTTATCCTCAATGTCCACAGTCTTCATTTTTACCATTTCGTCGCATCGACAGGCGCCGGTAACCCCAATTAACAAAACAATCTGAAATATTTTTATAATTTAGTAGAGTATACTACTTGCTTTGCAATATAATTTTTTTTACCTTTAATGCTAAATACAACTTATCTGGCGCTTCAAACAAAAATTTATCAAACTCGTCTTTAGTGAAAACTTTAGACTTCTTTGCAGTATATCCTTCGCTTGTTTTTTTCAGAAAGGCACATAACTTTAAAAATTAGCTTATATCCACATTTTTTCTAAAAACTAACTCGGATTTTATCATAGAGTATCGTGACCACATTCTAGAAGATTTCCATTTATTTTCATTTTCCATTATATTAAAATATGCCAGTGAAACGTCTTCGGTAACTTGCGTACTCCTCTTGTATCGCACCACTCTTGGAAGTGCTTGTACGCTAACCGGTACTTTATTCCGGACTTGGAGAGCCCCAAACGTGCTACTGCATCATTAGCCGCGGACTCCATTTCGTTTAGGTTTTCTATTTTCGCACTAAATTTGCGCTTGCGGTTGCAAAAACAATGAGCTGTCTTTAATAATTGCAAACAACTGTAACCAGGGAGACGCAAATCCCACCGACGACTTAATTATTTTAATTTCTAACATCTATTCGACTTTGATAGTTGTCTCAGTTAATTTTAAGTATAAATAGCGTATGAATTGTACTATTTATGGTTGAAAATTGCTACGATTGCTAGAAAAAATAGTATACTTTATTCGGCAAAGAAGCGACTTTTCTTGACTTGCCCTCTATTACGCGCCTCACTTCGTTCGGCGCGTAATATCGGGCGCGTCAAGAAAAGTCATGCTTCTCCGCCTCATAAAGTAATATACTATTTACTATAGCCATTACTTTACTTTAACAATATTTTCTCTCATTGGGAAGTAATACTTCTCAATGTAAGATCTAGAAATCTAAATTTTTTAATAGATTTTTGTCTACACCAAACAATATGTCATGAAGAGTAGGTACCACAAGCACTAAAATAAATATCCAAAAAGATTCAGATGTCAGCGCATGGCGTCTTCTAATCACCCATACTCTGTTAGTCATATTTGGTGGTGTATATCAACAGAAGCACGAAAACATACAAACAATAACAAACGGTTGTTAAGTCTTAAAGAATTAGAAGCTGTAATTGCTATCTAAAAAAAATTCTGAAGGCTGATACGATCAATCGCCTAGAAGTGTTTGAGATGTGGGGAGAAATAATGCTTCGGATACTATGGACAGCTATGCAGACCAACGAACCAACATTAAATAGAGCAAATGTTCCTTGTGAATTGTTTATAAGTTTTATAACTATCACGATATAAACATATCATACCTATAGTATGCTCTTAAAAGCAATGCAGAATCCTTGAGCTAATAATGAAAGAAGTCGCAGAGGAATTGGACAAAAGCAGATATCATGGCTAAAAAACATTTACAATTGGATAGAAATACGTAGTGACTAATAACTGTTTCGACTATCTGAAAACTGCAAATAATTCGCCAATTAAAATGGCCTAATATGGCACCGAAAGAAAAAGTAGCTGACATAAACTACGGTAAAATGGTAATGATGATAAAGTTCAGATATTTTTATCAATCTTTTAGATATCAACTTCTGGTCGATATTAACTTACATGTATAAATAATGCTGTAAGAGACTTGAAATAAATTTATTTCATCCAATTTTTTATCTAAATTAAGTACCTTAATGAATTTAAATCAACTTTCTTAATAAATTACGGAGTTAGATAACAACCAGAAACGTTTCAAAAATCTAGATCACGAATCTCTTCACTCTTCACAGTATTGTCAATGAACTCCGGTGAAATAGTGTCTAATGTTGATATTTTTATAACAGCAATAAATATTCATATTAGCACGTGTTACAATCTACGACAGCTATCAGCTCGTTTGTCTAATGCATTTAAATATTTACGGAAGGAAAAACTATTTAGTATACAGCATGGACCGAGATTATTACCTGTATGTATATAAAAGATCGTTGATTTACTTTATTTTCATCAAATTATTTTCTACTTTAATCCAAGTTCAAATTTTTTTAATCCATTGAATTTTGGATCATAAATTTGTCTGGACATAGCTAGACCAAAATTATTGTTCGAAAACATAAGTATTTTGTCATTCTCTTACAATACCCACAAAAATAATTTATAAGTGTAATACAAAATACATTGTTGTCTGAGTTTGGTGTTGTATATGGTTGTGTTGTTATTATTAGGTCCTTAGATTTGCAATTAATTTTATAATAAAATGTAATGGTCTCTACGCTAAAGGACAGATGACATTCGCAATGCCGAGATCCTTCAGATGGCTGGTAAAATTTCACTGAATTCTTGTCCCATATTTTGTAGCCTTCCTCACGACAGCGTTCAGCAATAACAAGAAGAAAGTGGATGAAATATAAACCATTCATGGTAGTAGTATTTGATGGTTTGCTTTGTTTACAACTAGATTGTTAATAAACTTCCGAAGTATAGCATACTGCTTCAAAACATCTCACAATGTACGATATTTCACAGAATCGAAAGCTTTTTAAAAATGTATTAAAAGTTTTACTCGCAACCGTTTGCTTTGCTCTAGGATTATATAAATCGTATTAATCAGATCCATATAACTACGACGTGCTTTGACGTATACCTAGTCCTACCGTAATCTAGTTTAGATAGACTCTCTAACCTTGTTCTGAAAAGCACAAGAGTAGTAGCCTCTCCAGGTATTACAGTAATTTGGATAGCTTGTTTCTATTCTTTGGCTGATCTTTTTTCCAGTCAATATTATTAAATTAGTGAATTAAGTAACCTTTAGTGGATTAAGTAACATTAAAAAGAATTTAACAATAGAATAAAACACATCGGAGAACCACTATAAGATCCAGAAGAACTATGGAGTGAATTTAAAAACCAAGTTAACAAAATCTCCACAAACAATTATTATAGAAAAAACTTAATCAAGACAAATAAATAAATGGATGACGACTTCTTGAAATTAATAGAATACCGTCGACTGATAAAATCTAATGAAACAAAATATAGACACTTGCAGAGAAGAATAAAAAAGGAGATCAAATTAGCCAAAGAAAAATGAATGAGAGAAAGCTGCGACGAAATGGAGAATGTAATATCTAAACACGACCTATTTAATGTGCACAAAAAACAAAAAGAAATGAGTAACATATTTAAAAAACGGGTTCCCTCTGTAATCGTTGACAATAATAACAAAATTATTGTAAATGAGAACGAAATAAGAAAAGAATTTCAACTGTATATATCAGAGTTGTTTGAAGATCACAGGAATAATATTGCCGAATTCTACCAAAACTGACGGCCCAGAAATTATGAAATGCGACGTAGAACACACTATAAAAAAATGGTAAAATTAGAAAAGCTTATGGTCCAGATGATACAACAACTAAGTTGCTGAAACTAATAGAGAATGATAACACAAAAGTAGTAGTAAGACTTTTTAATTCAATATATAACACCGGAGTTATTCCCACAGATTGACTCAAATCCATCTCTGCCGCAATACCTAAAAAATATAATTCGAGAAAATGCTCAGAATATCGATTAATTAGCCTAATGAGCCAAACTCTTAAAATTTTCCTAAGAACACTTCACAACAGAATTAGACGCAAATGCGAAGATCTTGGAGATAACCAATTTAGTTTTAGAAATGCTATAGGAACCAGGGACGCACTTTTTGCTCAGGGACTTAAATTCTGCTTGATCGTATTCACGAGGTAGGAGAGGAAATGGGCTTACAATAAACTCAAACAAAACCAAATTTTTAGTGTTTAGTCGTGACACACATCCCGATGCAAAGCTTTAATTAAACGGAGTCCAAGATAAGAAAGTTCACAAAATGACATATTTGGGAACTGTGATAACGGACCAACTAGATCCAGACATAGAAATAAAACGTAGAATAGCAATGGCTAAAACTACTTTTATGAAAATGAAAGTCATTTCTTTACAATAACCATCTTAGTTTAGAACTAAGACAAAGAATGGTTAAGTGGTATTTTCGTCCGTACTTTTGTATAGTGCAGAATAGTGGACGCTAAAAGTATTGATCAATAAAAAAATTGAAGTATAAGTCGATATAAAATATTAAAACTAATCGTTAAAGGTAAAATAGAGGACCGTAGAGGTGTAGTAAGAAAACAAGTTTCTTGGTTAAAATTCGTGAATGGACTTAGATATCAAATGCAGGACAATTATTCCACATTGCAGAAGATCGCAATGGTGATCGCCAACGTAGGATAATTCTGATATGCCACGCGAAGAAGAAGAAGTAACCTTACCATAGTATCTTCATTTGTCTTTAACAGTTCAGTAGGAATATTATTTGTGTCAGAAGGTTTTCCATTCCTTATACTTTTTAAATCCACTATTTTTACTTCACGAGAAGGTACCTCAAAAGATATCTGCTGATCTGACAAAATATCTTCTATATTTACTGACTTTTATTCTTTTTTATTATCCTCTTAATTTAAAAGTTCTAGAAAGTGCTAAACTGTTCCTCTTGTTAAATTGTTGTTGTTGAGCACACCTTCTTTACTTTTTATTGACATATCTTTAATAAATTCTCGGTTTTAAAACGTTCTAGTGATGTTATTATACAGGTGTTTAGAACCGTTTATTTTTTCTTCCTCTTCAACTGCTTTAGCCTGGCTATCAATTATCACTCTTATATCCCAGCTTACAATACCTTACACCTACACCGTACATTTCTTCTGTGGGCTCGCTCTTTGTGATCGTTTTCTGTTATTATTTAATTTGTTTTATTTCTGTTCTTATGTCTGTTTTTTCCATATATCTTCTGACATTCAGGCCTTTCTCTTGTTATGTTTAAAGCCTAACTCAATTTTCCCGATTTTTATTTAAGTAACTTTTCCTTCTCCTTCTCCTTTCAGCAATCCTCAACAATAGTTCCAAATCAGATTCGAACATAATTTCATAACGATTTTTTAACTTATGGACCAATGTGTCTATTCGCGAAACTTTTAATTTTCTAGAAGTGCAAGCGCCAATCTCTTTGCTTCAGTTTATTACGATTATTTGCTGGTTTGTTTAGTAAGTCTTTATTTTGGAGTAAGACCATGAACTTGCAATTGACAAAAATGGGTCTAGTTGGTTTTTGGTTATAAATTCAGGAGAATTCCAGAGGAAGTTACTTTATGACAGTTAGAGTGCGAAAACATGATTCCTCCTATGCCTAGGCTGTGGTCGGCACAGTCTGCCAATAAATCGTTACTTTTTCAGTTCCGATCGCAAATACGATGACATTTCATTATATACTCCAGTCCCTTGTTCTTGCTGTTAATTTTTTAGTTAAAAATTCCATTTCATTAGTATTCCATTTCTATTTTTATGCCATCATCATCACATTCATCATCGTTCTAGCTTCACAATCCTATGTGGGTCCTAACCTCCATAAGAATTTTTCTCCAGTCATCCCTTTTCCTCGTCTTTCTCCGCCCAGTACGAATTCCCATATTTCTCATGTCTTCATCGATGTTATCAAATAATCTTGTTCTGGATGGCCGTAGGATTTGAGTTAGATACCTGTTCATTATTAAACCCATTCTTGGAGCCCGTTTTTCACCGTTTTCAGTTCTTTCAACAATATTTACATCATCAGCATAGGCAATGATTTGCACTGATTTGTTATATATTGAAATATTGGTTGTGATTTGTAGTATACGTATTACTTTTTCCTTTTTTTGTTTGTTAACCGATTTTGTACCCCTAGCTATTTCATTGCTCTGAATATTTCTCATATATTTACAGAGTCGTAGACTGCCTTGTAGTCTATACATATATGATGAGAATATATACCATATTCCAAAGTTTTTTCTAAAATTTGTCTCAGGATTACAATCTGATGAATTGTTGATTTATAAACACTAAAACCAGCCTGGTACTTTCCTTTTCTTCGTTCTGTGTATGGTGTCATACGGTGACATAGCTTAGTGGATAATATTTTCTACATTTTATTTAGAAGCGTAATTCTTTTGTGGTTAAACTATTCAAAGATTGCTTCTTTTGTATGTATGGTGCAAAGTATTTTAATATTCCAATCACCCGGGACGCATTTCTGTGGTTATATTTCTCTTATAAGCTGCTGTAGTGTCACTATGGTATCGTGGCCACCTTCTTTATATATTTTAGCTCGGGGATTATCTATTCCGGATGATTCATTTTGGCTAGGTTTTTAACTTTGTCTTTAACTTCAATAATCGTTTTTTGATTCCTCTTTTCTGTCGTCTGTTTCGCTTACCTCATCTCCTTCGTCTTCCAGGTTTTCATCTTCGTCCTCTATATTAAGAACCCGGTTAAAATATTTCACCTAGCGATTCACTACATCTTTCCTTGATATTAATAAGTCACCATTCGGACTTGTGCATTAGTTTATAGTTGCCTTGAATTATTTTCTGTTGATGTTAACTTTCTTATATATTGCTCTAACTTCTTTCTCTCTGTTGTTGTTTTCTATAAATTAAAGTTCCTCATTTAAGTGGTGTTTTTTTCTTTTCTGTATACTCTTCTCTTTATTTTTATTTGTCTGGTAATTCCCTACAGTTTACTTTGTCGGGTAAGCATTTTTCTGTAGGTTTAATGTTTTTTTCTTTTGTTGCATACTTGCATTTATCGTCAAACCAATGATCTTTATGTCTCTCTTATTTATTCTTACAGTGCACAGAAACTTTTGTAGGAGCATAGCACTGGAAGACTTTTGGAAGAAAATATTTTTTTCTTTCTTCCAAAACGACCTATTATCATCACAACTATAAGACATACAGTAAATTATTGATTTAAAGGTTTGAAGATAAACTTTTCGACTAATTCGATTTGGTACATTTTTAAGGGCGTGCATGATTTAGACGCTAAATTTAAAATTCGACACTGAAAAATAAAATTACCTGTTTCTGCATACATGATTTGGATGCTGGGTGTAATTGAAATGTAAATGGAAAGTTAAGTAATAAAATTCTAGAGATTAAGCTTGATAAGGTTTATTTGTCACTTTGAAATAAATACGACATACATTTTACGAAATGGAATCGATCGATACAGTTAGTTTGATACTGATGTATCCTATTTCTCACGAACATAATTTTTTTTCTACTCTTTGGATCTTTCAGTCTACTACTTTCACTATTACAGACACTATTAATTTTAATGTAAGTTTCAGTTTGAAAATTTTTTAAAACATCAATAAAATGGAAAATATTTGGATGAGCATGGTAAAAATTATCATTCAAACGCAAGTGGAACGATTCACAAGCATATAGTTGTCCAATAAGTAGTCGGAAAACTTTTCAATTTTTGAATCCTTTGGTTAAATAGCCATAAAACCATATATGAAAGATTCTTCGACTTCTGAGGCAGGTAAAAATGGCAGCCCAAAAATATATTTCAGCCATTTAGATAATTCACTGTCTGTCAATTTATATTCCCGAATTAAGCCACAACCACCGATATTACGATACCAAGCTTGCATAAGATGAAAACGGCACCTTTTAATGTGCACATTTGGAAATTCAAAACGCGCAGCATTGTGGATAGCAATTTCAAAATCGGAGAAAATGATTTTTGGATTGAATTTTAGACCAATTACTTCACATTTCCGTTTCAAATCATTAAATAGTTTTATATAGGTTTGTTCCGATTTGTCGGGAAGTAACACAATGGTATATAATGTCCATTGATAAATACATGTATGGTAAAAAATTCCTTGAAATATTGAGCACAGTAACTAAATGTAACGTCCATATAAATCGTTTCACTGCCGCACAGAAAACGCATGTTAGTGTTACACGAGAATATGATAATGTTAGAACTTAGTTCAACCGCAAATATAAAATTCTCGTGTTTAAGTGTTTTGATATTCATAATATTTACCGCAGCAATAGTTTCTTCTTTACTTTTGGGCAGTTTCGGTTGAGCCATTCGCCGTTCACTGTATATTTGATTTCGTATTAAATTAACGTCTTTAACAGACATGTGGCTCGAGCAATCTACATTTTCTTTCAACGCACTATGTATGATTTTGGACCGCCTTTCCGTCAAATTATCCTTAGCCTTCCTTTTGGCACTGCTACGCACAATCTGTCTATTAAGCGTCTTGATAACACACTCGTGATTATGTTCTAGATTACTTCGGATCACTAACTTTTCTGGCCCTTTCGTGAATATCTTCGCTTTACACGACCGTTTTACGCACCTCCAATACGTCTCTCCCGATTTTAGTACTTTATCTTGAGAAAAAGTAAAACTGTTCACTTTGAGCAAAATTTTACCACGATTACTTACTAACGTTGAAATTTCCATGTTCACTTTTCACTATTCTCTGACAAACTAATAACTAGTAACTAAGTAAATTTCAATGACCATCATTAAACCTTAATTATATCTAATATCTGGTACCTGCGATAATCCTTCCGGCAGCGTCCAAAACAAGGGTACTTTTAAGACCCTCAGGTACTTCAGCGTCGAAAACATGCCCGCCCATTTTTAATTTGCGCTAAGCAAACTTTACCGTTTGATTTTGGTTTTTGTTTGACTCTGATCTATTGGGATGAGCTTTAAGGGAATATAATATGATCCAGGAGACGCACATGATTCATAGTTTCTTATGTCAAAGTAGATGTATTTTGTACGTTATGACTTTTTACTATAAATTTATGGGTCTAAAGTGTCTTGAACCGCCACTTTTATTAATTTATGCAAAAGCCTAAATTATGTACTATAAAAACGAGAAAATATGCTGTTTTATATAAATAATCTTCTTTTAACGTTATAATCGTGTAAAGTGCTCATTAAAAATAGAATCATATTAATAGTAGAGAGTCTAGATACACTGATTTAACAATATTAATTTAGTAGACTATGAAATTGTAATGCTTCAGCTACTTCAAACAATTATTAATATAGTTGTTGAGGTATTTTTTCATAACTTACAAATATGTTTGTGTAAGTGTTTCATTAATACTGATATAAGAAATAATAAACTATGTCTGATATTGTAAATTATAATTAAAAGTATAAAATAGACAAAAGTATTTTTATGTGGGAATAGGATCAAATTCGGCGTTAGGATTAAATATAATTATATTTATAAAAAAAATTTTCCTATTTTTATTAGTAAATATTTAAATTGTCTATTGAAATTAAAATAAAACTATATAGAAAGGACCGCTGTTAAACTAGCTACAATGTACGATGTTTGACAGGTAAACAGAAAGAAGAACAGTGAAGGTACTTTACGGAAGTAAGAATTATTAGGTGGATAGTATCAGTATCAATATGAAAAATTACAACGTACTATATTTCAGTAAAAAGTAGGAGCGGAAGATCAAAGAAAACATCACGGAGGATGGTTATGAGGATCCATTGAAAAGAAGCGTAATTAAATAAGATATGCAATAAACCTTTCATATTAATTACTCACATACTTCTTCTTAGGGTGCTTGTCAGTTTCTAACGTTGGCGATCATTTGATGAAAGCCAAGGAGATTCTTCTTCGTCCTGAGGCCCTTTTACCTTCAATGTTACCTTGCAAAGTTCATTGGAGTAGGTCATATCTGCTTTGATTTCTCATTATATGTCCCAAGTACTGCAGCTTACAGCCCTTCACAATGTTAACCAAATCCTCGGCTGGATTCATCCTCCGTAGTACTTCTTTTGTATAACAATAGCTCAAAAGCCTGAAGTTTTGATGAAGAGTTGCCTCCTTCAATGTTCACGTACTACTTCTATAGAAACACTAAGTACACATAACAATTAAGGAGCCTTATTTTTGTTTTTCGGATGAGATCATGGCTCTTGAACACAGCTCCTAGTTAAGAATGCCATTTTTGTCTTTCCGATGCGATATTTAATCTCTTGGGTATTGTCTCACAACTCATTGATTATAGTTCATAAGGAGTTGTAGTGTGAGACACGTTCAATCCTCATTTGGTTCACATAGAGATTTGCTCTAGTTATGAGTTTCTTGCTGGTAATCATTAGCTTCGTTTTGCTGGTATTTATATTCAGTCCATATGTTTTACTTGTTTCGGTTATTTTGTTTATTAAGTTGTGTAGCTTTTTTATGGTATTGGAAAACAATATTGTATCATCTGCATACCGCAGGTTATTGAGCTTGACTTCATTTATTGAGATTCCTCCAAAAATGTGCTCCGAGTACAGATTAAACATCAGTGGTAAAATTATGCACCCCTGTCTCACTCCCCTTAAGATTTTGACCTTATCTGTGTATTCTCCATCTATTCGGAGCACCGCTAATTGATTCCAATTTAAGTTAGATATTATTTTTAGGTGTTTTTCGTCAATCCATGTCCTCTTCAGCACTTTCATCATTTGTTCGTGCATGACTCTATCGAAACGAACAAAAACGAAAGAAATGAACAGGGTCAAATCATTGAGGATAGAGTTTAAATTATGAACACGATAGAGATTTTTTATAGACAACTATACAAAGAACAGCGATGTATCCGTAGTGGATCATTACCAAAGATAATCAATCAGGGATCTAAAATTTTACCGGACGTAACACCCAATGAAGTTCGAAGGTCAGTGTAAGAAATGAAAAACAATAAGTCCCCCGGAGGCGACAAAATAGTAGCAGATACCTTGAAAGTGGCTGGAAAAAGATGATGGCAGGTGCTTGACAAACTATTCACTAGATGTTTGCAGGAAGCAATAACACGAACCCAGTGGTATAACGCCGAAATTATCGTACTTCATAAAAAAGGGGATGCTACCGACCTCAGCAATTACAAGCTCATAAGTCTACTTTCACATATTTAAAAACTATTTACAAAAATAATTACGAAACGACTAGAAAATAAATTGGAATTTCATCAGCCCATAAAACAGGCGGGTTTTAGTATGGAACAAACGATCACCTACTGGTAATAAAAAATCTTATAAAAAAATGCATTGAATATAATAAACTGCTAGCTTTAATATTTGTCGACTATGAAAAAGAATTCGACACTGTAAATTAACAAAAAATGTTGGAAGCCTTGACAGAATGCCCAATTGACTATCGGTATATAAATATAATTAAACATATATACCAAAACGCAACAGTCAGTGTTAGAGTGGGTGATTGTCAAACCCAGAAATTCCCGATACAACGTGGAGTACGCCAGGGAGACACCATATCGCGGAAACTGTTCACTACGCTTTTGGAATATGTATGTAAAAGGGCAAAACTAATCGACAAGGGCATAAACATAAACGGAGAAAAGCTTAGCCATCTAAGGTTTGCATATGATATTGTACTAATAGCTAATAGGATAGATGAGGCCAAAGAATTTTTAAATCAGCTCTACCTTTTCTCGCTATAAGGAGGATTGAAAATAAATATATCTAAAACCCAGATGATGACAAATCTTGTAGTCAGCGAAGATATATGCGTAGGAACAAGATCCATAAACCAGGTAATGACCTATAAATACCTAGGTCATGAGATCAGCATAGGAGAAGATAACCAAACCGTTGAGCTTCTCCGTCGTATAAGACTGACTTGGGCAGCCTTTGGCAAGCTGAACCATATTTTCAAATCGTCTGATATACCAATATGCCTTAAAAGAAAAACCTTTAATCAGTGTGTTTTGCCAGTGTTGACTTACGGTGCGAAAACGTTGACCATGACAAGGAGAACAGTTCAAAAGATCCGTGTGTGTCAAAGGGCGATGAAGCGTGCTATGTTTCAAAGGGCCTTTCACTACGAGACAAGATCCCCAATCGCCAGCTACGATAAAGAACAGGGGTGGCTGATGCAGTAGAGAGAGTAGCAACACTGAAATGGAACTGGGCAGGTCAGGTGGCTTGAATGACTGATAATAGATGGACAAAGCGGATACTGGAATGCAGACCAAGAGATGATAGCTACCGAAGCAGAGGTCGTCCACCAATACGTTGGACTGACGATCTAAAACGTTGTCATAGGAATTGGATGCAAGAGGCACACTATCGAAATTGATGGAAAATTATGAGGGAGATCTATGTCCAGCAGTGGATAAGCAAAGATTGAATGATGACTCTATCGAAAGCCTTCTTGTCAATTTCCTTTAATCAGGCATGCAAAAATATCACAGCTGATATCTCTACATTTCTGAAATAATACCTGCACGCTAAATAAAGCTTTCCATGTATCAACGGCGTTCACAAATCCAAACTAATTGGGTGAAATTTGTTCCTCGCATTTTCGGTAAATGCTTTTGTAGATGATTTTTAAAAACAGCTTCGGCAGATGGCTCTTAGGCTTATGGTGCTATAGTCTTTACAAACTTTTGCTCCTGGGTTTTTGGGCAATGGTAAGAACTATTGAGCCACTCTACTGGTATTTTTCCTGCCTTGTATGTTTCATTAAATATTTTAGTTATTATTTTTACTTGTTCTGCATCTAATAGCTTCTGCAGTTGGTTTTTTTTATTGTAGAAAAGGATCAGACAGTCTAAAACGTTTAAAACTTTTCTTTAATTAAGCTAGTACGTTTTTCAAAGGAACCAAACTGCTGCTACAAATTTTACCCAAAACCGTGCTCTTGGAGGCATTTCCCATGACGTGAGATCGTTTGAAATGTAAAACATTAAATTCTGCGTTTTTAATTCATATTGCAAATGACCCATCTTTGTTGCCACAGCTCAAAATTTATTATTATTGAGTTAATGCCTCGACAACTAAGATCATTGGAATGGTACAGTCAGGTACCTAGTGTAGTGTGTGTGTGTGTGTGTGTGTGTGTGTGTGTGTGTATGTGTAGCGAAATTGTCTTGATACTCAATGACGTCGACTTTGCTAAGAGACGCTAATTGTATCCGAACGTCTGTGGTCCTTCCGGTGAGTACCGATCGCACAAGGATAGAAATTATTTTCATTCATTAATCTTTAATAAACGAAAATTTCTCCACCCAGATGAGATTCGAACTCACGACCTTTAGGTTTAAAGGTAGGCGCTCTTACCACTGAGCCACAGAGGGGGTTAAAACTCAAAATTAAAATTTCATGAAATAGGTTTTAAAGATTAATCTATATAAATAGAAATTTACTACGACTGGACAATGAAAGTGATCGATTTTATTGATCTCAAGGGAAGCGTAAACAATTACAAAAATCGTGCCAAGTTTATTTATTTAATACCTTTATAAAAACTGAGTTTTTTTGCGGCAAAACTGCATACGAATGCTGTACTCTTTAACTTTAAAAGTCGTTTTGATTTTTGCTGATACAAATTTTATTGAACATTTCGAGCAAGTAACTTACATTCAAAATCGACAGTCGCTTCAAGCGTTGTTTCTGAGAGAACGGTTCATTCTACACAAGAAGTGCTACGAAACATTTTTGTTTAAAATTATCCTAGCTACATTTTTTATTTAAAACATTTTTTCTACGGCGTACAGATTCTTGGTAAATCGATTTTTTGCGTTTTTACCCCCTATAAGGGGGATTTTAGGGTGAAGCCCGGGGGTAAAAGTTGGTAAACTTTTTTTAGGTCCTAAGATTAATATTCTCGTCAAAATTCAGCTTGTTCATATGATTTTTAGGGGTCAACTCCCTGACTACTCGACTATAAGTAGATTAAGTATGCGTAGTAATGCGTAGATGAGTATGCGTAGTAAAAGTTCTGACAGATTATTTATTTTTCCACTAAATTTATACCTCACGACACGACGACGTGTAATATATCAAATCAATAACATTTACAAAATAATCGTAACATTTTCTACTAGCACTTTCACAGTCGGCGCGATATAATAACAGTCCTTATCTTTATAGTGTTATGGCGATTCGATTTCTGAATTTTTTGAACATAATCTACACTTTCTCATTTGTTTATAGGCAAAAATGTTGCAGTTATTGCTTAGTTTTGTTTTATTGATCAGAAATCACATAAAGTTTCTAATTAGAATATTGCTAATTATTATTTTAAGTATATTTTTCATTCCTATTTTGCATATTATCTTTATTTGTATGTTTAGAATGAAAAGCTCTGCATTTCTATCCTTTTCTAGAGCTTTTCTGATAACTTTTTAAAATTCATAAGACAGCATCTATCATTTTATATATATATATATATATATATATATATATATATATATATATATATATATATATATATATATATATATGTAACGAAAATCCCAACATACAATATCTGCTGTTGAGATTTTCTTAAATTTGAATTTTACTGCCTTACCCACGGAACGCAAAATTTCCAAGCAGGTTGAGATGAGTGACAGTGATAAGGGAAATTGCAAATTAACATTTCATTATGAAAATTATATACGAGAAATGATCTAACCTTATTAATAGCTTTAGTTGTTGTTTCTTTGTTATTTTCAGGTATGATACCTTATAATTATAAGTTCGCAAATTTTGTTTCGGAATAAATAAATGTTTGTTATTTTCAGAGCAACTCAATTTAGTTATTAAAAATCTATTCCCTTGGGTAATGTATGTATTATTATTTATTACCCTCTTTGTCTTTATTCTTATGCGGATTTCGCTTCCCTAATTATATTTTTCCAATTTTCTATTTTGTGTAATACCAACATTAATTCCATTCACATGACATGACATTGCAGGCCTAACCGTTCTCGTTTGGGCGTCTTCTTTAGCCTTTCTCTTCTACTTCTTATAGGAATTTAGCAATGATAATTGATAGGTGATGTTGTTTGCAAAGTCGAAATACAGGGCGAACAATCACAGGCATTTGAAACGCATGTCTTCTTTTCAACATAGCTCTGGAAAAGGCGGTTAGGGATGCCCAAATAGACAAGAGAGGAAACATTTTTAATAAATCATCCCAAATTTTGGCATAGGCAGATGATGTTGACCTAGTTTCCCGGACAACACGTAAACTACAAGAAATGTATACCACCTTGTCAAATGGAAAACAGTAGTGGTAAAGTGAAAGGATAAGCAAAAGATTTGTTGTCTATCGACAGGGCATAATACGGATATGATTACAAAGGAAACAAGAGGATAGATTAAATTAAACCTTAAATTTTTGAAAAATTATAACACTATCATTTTCCATCTTCTTGAAGGCGATGAGAGGAGTGCATTTGTGCTGTATAATAAAAGAGGAGAGGTTAAAACGCATCTAGAATTTCGAATGGGTTTGATAACGCAACGAACTCAGGATATAGAAGTAGAAGTTCAAAATATGACCTCTTACACGTCCCAACCTCTTAGACTTAGCAGTCGGTATTTTCTTGCTACCTTTGGTGTCGTAGCCAAGAAATCTCATATCACCGGATGGGGCCTATTGTTCTGGAGTTTACAAAATAAATTTTGTGACCTGTATAAAGATGGTCAGACAGGGATATGTTATGTTACTGATGTTGTTTATTGCCTAAACTGAACCTGTTTTTGAGATATCTTTAAATAATCGTCGCAAAGGTGTTAAGATCGGTGGTGAAATCATTAGTGGCATCAGATACACAGATGACATCGCCATAATTTCAGAGAGCCTAGAAGACATTCAAACCCTGTTAAACGCTGTAAACAACGAATGCACTGAAAAGAGCTTAACAATCAACACAAAGAAAACAAAATGGATAGTGGTCGGTAAAATTAATATCGGAGACTCAATACTAAAATTAAATTACAAAATCCTTAAAAGGGCGGAACACTTTAGATATCTCGGTAGTTGGATTGACTGCAGGGTTGAAAGTGACGAGGAAATTTCGACCAGAATATAAATTTCACGAAAAAGCAAGCAAAAAAATCAATACTTATCATCAACAATTTCCATTTTATGCAAAAATACGCTCTACCAATATTGTACGAGTAGTAGATTATTTCGTGAAGTACATATTTAGGTTGTGGAATGACCAACTAAAAGCTTCAACTTGAATCGCTTATAGCATCTATGGTGGGAAGTATTTAAATGAGAAATTAGACGCTGCACATAATCAGCGCCTAAAACTTTTGAGAAACTTAAAATAGATGTGCTGTACAAGTAAAAACTAATACACACTTCATTAATATACCTGGATGAATGTAATCAATTTTTAGAGCAAGTGGAGTCAATATTCGATCTTAATATTATGATTTTACAGCTCAATTTTATTTACATTTTTAATTTTATAAGAATTTAATATATACTTTTTATTATTAAGTTGTGCATTATTGTAACATTAATAGTTAATTGGCATTTAATCACGATGGAAATTTGTAAAGTTAAGTCTGTTTTAGACTATAACATAAAATGATATAAGAAAATGTTATAACAAAAACTTACATGAAATGATTGTGTACAATATTAGTACAAGAAGTTTTGTGTATTACATTGTCACATTTTGGTATCAAAATATGTTATGTGATTCTGCGCATTACATGCTAAACAGTCCTTTTTTAAAATTATTATGTTGGTGTACATGTACTTTTAACCTCAATGTTCTTATTCTTCTTTTTGTTATTGTAACGTAAACTCATTTTCTTCAACATTTAACCTAGTTTTTTATCCACGTAAATACCTAGTTAGTTCTACCCTCGTTTTACTTTTGCTTTAACAAAGACATAGGTATATATATTTATGATGGATAAGAAAATTCTCCTATTATCTGCTGCTTCCATTACAACATTTCTTTTAATTCAGACAAGCAAGAAAAAACGCCAACGAAATATGTGGTCTAGAGCTTGGCTTCAAAAAAGACAGGAAGGTCGTGGTGTTTTAAGTATGTTGTAAACTGAATTAAAAGACAATGAATCTGAAAAATATAGACAATATTTAAGAATGTGTAAGCCACAATTGAATGAACTTCTTGAACTGATTCGAGAAGCGAGAAGATATTACCAAACAGGATACAAAATTGTAACTGCGCATGCGTGTGTACTAATAATTGGTATCAAAATAGGACATGTTCTAATTTCTATACCATTTTTTGTTAACAGATTTTGTTTTCTGTTTTACATTATGACAAAACTTAGTATACCATTTTCTTATATCATTTTATGTTATAGTCTAAAACAGACTTTAGTTCTAATTTTTTTTGTAAGATTTTACGCGTTTTAATTATGCTAATAAAGGAGCGAATAAAAGAAAAAAGAATTGGAATGAAATAAAATTTGCATAAAAATGGTTATCTTTTCATAGCTTTCATCTATGAAATCGATACATATGTGTTACGCCATTGTATTCGACCATTTTTAGGAGCAAAAAATCGTGATGCTGCAACGAGATCTTACGATTTCATTGCAAACAGGCGGGATCGAAGTGACAGGCTGAAGATAACTAATGAACTATCAATTAGAGGAGTAGAAAAAAACGTATTGAACTTTCTATAGGAGCTATAATATAGTTTTAAATATTCTAAAGTATTGTGCAAAAGGAGGTCAACTTGAAAAATGGTTGTATTTATCATAAAACTGCAAATTAAATTTAATATTATTGATTTTGCACTAGCAATGATCTTATGAACGGTTTCATAATCATATTGGTTGTAAATTGCTATTTTATTATAGAATTTGACGTTTATGCAATATTTTATGAGATTGTATTCTAAATATATATATTCATATTCTTCATATGGCCCTGTGAATTAAGACTATCGGGCACTTTTTTGGTTTGTAATAATTATCTACGATAAAGTAAAAATGATATGTTAAACGATAGGAAAGGACTCTAATGCAAATAGGAACCGAGTCATTGACCGTTTAAACAATTCCCTATTTCCTACCAACGTCCTCGGGCGGACGAAAGGATAAGTAGCAGGGCACTCTTTTATCATAGGATTAAGAAATTAATCTTAAAGCTGGATATACCAAGGAAGCCGTCAACGGCATAAGAATACAGAAGGCAACAGAAAACTACTGTAATAATGGTCTTATAGCAGCCGTTTATTGAGCAAAGAGTGCGAAGAATATCGAAGAATTCAATATTTTCACTTGGAACAACATTATATACGAGGGTGAAAAAACCAATAAGATTATCAGACAATTGGCAAGATTAAATATACAGATACAGGAATCAGTGAGACATGGTGGCCAAGTACAATTCAGATTAGTATATCTTCTTCATGTGCTTGGTCCGTTCCTAACGTTGGCAATCAACATGGCTATTCTGACTTTGTTTACGGCAGATCTGAATAGTTCAGCAGATGACAATCCGAACCATTGCCGCAAGTTTTTGGAGCCACGAGTGTCTTCTCCTCCCTGGACCCCTTCTGCTGTCTATTTTCCCTTGAACGATCAGCTGTAGTACTCTATATTTATTATATCTCATAACGTGACCCAAGTATTCCAACTTTCTTTTCTTTATACTTATTCATATCTCTCTGTCTTTACCTATCCGGTGTAGTACCTCTTCGTTGGTCACGTGCTCAGTCCAGGATATACGTAATATATGTCGGTAAGCCCACATTTCGAAGGCCTCTACTTGTTTCATCAATGTTGCGGTCATTGTCCACGCCTCCATTCCATATAACAAAACCGGGAATACATAACATTTCACAAGTCAAATTTTGAGAGGTAGGGTGAGGCTTTTAGAGGTGAAAATTTGCTTCATGCTAGTGAACGATGCTCTTTGCCTTTTCTACTCTTATACGTATTTCCTTCGCTTGATCCCAATTTGAGTTAACTGTTGTTCCTAAGTAGATGTACGAATCCACGTTTTCAATTCTTTCATTGTCTAATATCAGTTTCTGTGGTGGTTGTTGGGTTTTGCTTACTAACATCCATTTGGTTTTTGTGATATTTAGTCTGAGTTCGTATTGTGCACTTGTTTTTTGTATCTTACTCATTAGGCAACTCAGTTCCTCCATGCTACTTCCTAGAATCACAGTGTCATCAGCATACCTTATGTTATTAATTATTTCTCCATTTATCTTTCTGCCCTCTGTGCTTTCCTCCAGCGCTGTCTTAAATACTTCTTCTGAGTATATATTAAAGAGAATAGGAGACAAGATACAGCCCTGTCGTACCCCTTTCTACTACTACTACTATCGGTTTACAGTGTTCTCCAACGCCTTCCGACTCCTAACCGCCATTATTCTCTATTCAACCATAGGTCTGAAGGAATTTCTCTTTCCTCTAGTTCTTTTTCAATTCCCTCTCTCCAGCTTCTTCTCGGTCTTACTCTTTTCCTTCTCCCTTGTGGTGTCCACGTCAAAATCTGTTTTGGAATCCTGTCATCTGGCATTCTCTGTCCATGGCCGTACCATATTAACTGTTTTGTTTTTATGTCATCAACTATTGTATGCTTGACTCCCATCATTTCTTATATTCTCTCATTTGGTATTCGATCTCTTCTTGACTTGCCTGCTGCTCTTCTCCAGAAGTCCATTTCTGTTGCTAGTAACAGTTTCTCTGTTCTTTGTTTCATTGGCCAAACTTCACTGCCATATGTGATTACACTTTTAAGTATGGTGTTGTATATGAGTTGTTTGTTCGCTTTAGATATTGTTTGGTCCCACAGAATGCCGTTCATCATGGATATGGCTTTTCTACCCTGTATGTTTCTGTCTTTTATAGCAGCATCGAGTGTTCCATCTTGAGTTATCTTCATACTCAAGTACTTGTATTCATCATAGTTTCTAATTTCTACCCCATCGTCTAATATAATGGATTGTTTTGTCCCTCCAATACACATGGCTTCAGTTTTCTTAATGTTGACTTCAAGACCCCATTTGTTGTATTCTTCTATTAGCTTTCGAGTCATGTAACTCAAGTCGTCATGATCCTGGGCAATCAGTATTTGGTCATCAGCGAAACATAAGGTGTACAGTGTAGTTTCGTCATTGAGAGGGATTCCCATGCCATTACATTTTCTTTTCCATAGCTTGAGTGCTTGTTCCAGATAAATTTTGAAAAGGGTAGGACGAAATACAGCAACCCTGCTTTAGTCCTTTCGTGACCTTAAATCCTTCAGATATCCTTGATCCAGTTTTAATTTTTGCAGTCGTTCCATTATACAGACTTTGGACTGCTTTGATAAGACCATGTCTATAAAGCAGGCAAAAACAAGACCTGCCACATCTAAAACAAGACGACTGCTAGAAACAACAGAGATGAAAATACTCCGACGAATATCGAAAAGAATGGCGAACTAAAAAAAATCTAAGACTAGCTTTAAGATCAATAACTTAAATAAAGTTCTTTAATGCAAAAAATTCTTAAATAAAGTTCTTTAATGCAAAAAATGGGAACGAATAAGAGACGGACATTATAGGAAAATGGTCTTGACACAAATTCGTTGTTTGTAACACATTTTTTTAGCTACCACCTAGACGACTATGTACCTGGAAACCAGCAGCAGACCTCTTCAGAACATATAATCCGTTGCTGTGCAAATTGCACATTAAGCTCAAAAAGGTCGATAGAGGTACTATTGATTACCGAACGGATGTTTCAAAACTACGAGATATAAACAAGGGATCGGGTTCCAAACACACTTCAAACAAAAATAACGAGCATAACAACATCAATTGACGATCCCTTAAAAATTGATTAAGACCAAACAGGCAATCTAAAATACGTGAAAAGAGAAACTGATGAGAAGTTATATAAAAAAGAATGTTAACCAAAAATATGACTATCACAATATGCATAAGGAAATTAGAAAAATGACAACTCAAAAAGTAGGCGACCCTTACAATTGGTGGATAACAGGAGTGTCATATACCTTCGTATTAAACGTATTAAACAAAAGATGCAAAAAAACAATATATAAACAATGTAAGATCAGTATTTGAGTTTAAATACTATAGTTGGAGATCCGTAAATTATAAAAGTGGCACAATTTTACTGAAAAAGAATGGAAAATCCTTTAAAGATAAGCCTAACCTAACCTAACCTAACCTAACCTAACCTAACCTAACCTAACCTAACTTTTCTAAAATGCACAAATAACTTCACCATAAGGACAATATAAGGACAATATCACCTAGATTCAACTTTGAAAATTCCAAGAAGTATCACTTAATAATTTTTTATTGCAAAATTAGCAGAGTTAGCCTTTTTTCCAAAAATTCATCGGTACTTTGTCTATATACAATAAGTAATTTAAAAACTATTTGAAAGATTAAGGGATCAAGTTTACAAACGTAGGGGACATAAACATCAGCTGATAAAAACAGACAAGAGAGGGCAACAGAGCAGGTACCTGCAAGTAATACAATATGATGATAAGTCACTAGAGATAGCCGGAGTAGAGCGCCTCAGACTGTCCTGACAAGTATGATTTCATGTGGGTGTCCTTGTACTAAGGACTCCCACATGATAAGCACTTTTGCTAATAGATAGCTTCTATAGGCATCACAGTGCTGTAGGAGGGATGTAGAAGGTTTGGAACATTGGGTCAGGGTGGATTTTAAGCAAATTAATCCTTCTCGACCTAATGAATGTAAAGGTAAATATTTAAAAATATTCGCCGACAGACGCTAAAGCGACATCTACTAACTAAAATATAAATCGGAAATCGAATTCAGGATTCTGCCCAAATATGTGTTTTCTAAAGTTGCAAAACAAACAGACGACGAATGCTCCGAAATGCACTGTCATTGGGATTTCTAATTTGTATTTCCGTCATACCATTTCGTTTAAGCAGCAATCCCTTTTTGAAAACGATTTTCTAATACTCCATACTAAAGTAAAATAATGTAACATAAAATTAAATTGACAGCTAATGGCCAATTATATATTATTTATCTATGGCTAATGGCGATAATCTGGCTGTAACGAAATCAAAACTTAACTGCCTGTATAATTTTATTTTCCATCCCTTTACTCTAATATGGCGTATTAGAAAATTGTTTTCACGAAGTGGTTTATGTCTATAGGAATTGGCATGACGTTGATATAAAGTATAAATCCTTATACGAGTGCGTTTCGGTGCATTCGTCTTCTGTTTGTTTTGCAACGTTAGAAAATACAGATTTGGGCCGAATCCTGAATTGAATTTCCGATTTATATTCTCGTTAGTAGATGTCGATTTAGCTTCTGTTGGTAAATATTTTTAAATATTTACTTTTATCGATGGAGAAGGTTTTATGTCATTAAAGCTGAATATCAGTTCACTCTGAGGATGCCAAGAGGCAGAAATATGCATATTAGTGAATGGTAGTAAGCTGCAATGAAAATAAAACTGTAACTATCTATTAAATTTTATTTTACATTACTTTACTATAGTATGGAATTTTAGGAAATCGTTTTCACACAGGGATTTAGGCCGAATCTTGAATTCGATTATCGATTTATATACTCGTTCTTCTTCTTGCAGTACCGTCTCCTATCGGAGGTTGGCGACCATCACAGCAATCTTTACTTTGTCAGGAAATCCTCCTACGTCCCACATTTCTCTTTCCCGAAATTCTCGTTATTAACTTATTAATATTTTAAAGTTTACTTGATGTTATTCGATTTTAATGTTGTGCATTTCCAACTACTATTTGAATTCTCGTACATATAAATTCCGAATCGAGTTTTTTGCCATTCTATATTCTCCTATTTCCATATCTCTATACTACGTTCCACGTTTAGAAAATAACATTGCGGAGATAGGGCCATGTATTTCTTATGGACGATAGCAACGCGGCGTTGCCACGACACACACAAGCACAATTTACGGTTGTATAATTTGTATTTTCGTTTCCACAAACATAAATTAAATTAATGTTTTTTAACGTAATTGACTAAAAGTGCCCATTCGAAACCCAAAAGAGATGAAAAGTAGGGAAAATGATTTTAATTAGATAAATAGTATTTACAAAAGATCATTTTATTTTATCTTATTTTAATTATAGTAACGACAGTTTATTTGTTTTTCGGTGAAAATACGATATGCCATTAATCATAGAAATCAGTAGAAAATATTGACCGCTTGGAATGCGTATATCTAATTACTAATTGCAACTTAAAATAATACGATGTGCGTTTGTCAGCTATTTTATCTCGTTCTCTGACTACATAATGATAATAAGGCTTTTATTTAGTAGAGATTCTGACTTTACAGTTAAATGTTAATTGAAAATGAAAATTCAAAAATTAACCAAAGGGAATATCTTGGACATCCGTGCAAAAGAGAGTGTCTGAGAGTTTTGGCAACACTGATCTCCATAAGCGTAATGTTATTTTCTTAACTTGAAACAAAGAATAGTACACTTTTATTATTGTCATTATCATATTTTTTGTTCGCAAAAATTCGTTATATTTAGCATACACTCCAAGGTACAAACTAACATCTTGATTTATTTGTTTTTACTTTTTTAACGCCCTATATCTTGGACTTTTAATGTCTTTAGTGAATATTTCCCAACTATACAATATATATTTCATTACTATTTTATATAAAAAAAAGTAAACTTTGTGTACAATACACTATTAAAACGTTTTAACATTTTACAGTTGACTTAAAAAACTTCCTGTAATGAAAAAACAGTTGGCGAACGTAACATATGCCGAGTGGCATTTAACGATATCGTAATAAAAATTCTAATTAAAAAAGTAACAATTATAACAGTTTCTTATTGTTGAAATTTTAAATACACTTATACAAGTAATTCATATTTTATACAAGCGTGAAAGTTTTGACGTAAATACTTGTATTGGCTAACCTGAAAATTTTGAATTGTCACAATTGTCAGTAAATCTCACACCAAATCTCAAAATTTCCAACACAGACAGAGAACAACAGCTAAAAATATTTGAAAGAAGATCGGGGATGAACTACTTAATAGAATATTAAACAAAAACAAAATAATATTATCACATGGAAAAAGACAAACAGAATAGGATCCAATACAAAATAACGAAATATAAAATTCACAACTAACAAAAGTCCTAGAGTAGATGATATGCTATAATTATGCCTAGCAGTTGATGAAAATCCCTTAGAGACTTCCAACATCTTAAATTACTCGAAGAAATAGAAATAACACAGATCTGTCAACTTATAATAAGGACAATACCCCTTCATTTCTTTTTCTCCAATACTTCTACAATATTAAAAATAAATATTCATCCTGTCAACTAGTTTATACCGATGCATCAAAAACACCCGAATTGGAAACAGTAGGATTCGCCATTTTTACAGAAGATTCTGTGCTCTAGTTTCTTAAGTTTCCACTACCTAGGGACTACTCAATATATTCTGCTGAACTTTTTGTGATATACAAGGCAGTATAACAAACTTTTAATCGACCTGAAGACATGACAGTAATATTCACAGATCCCTTAAGTGCAATCCAGGAATTCAGAAAATATATCCGAATCATCCGATTTAAGAACAGATTAAAATAGACCTTGTGACTCTACAAAATAATCATAAACAACTACATATTGTGTGGATACATCTCATGTGGGGATACCAGGAAATGAGATGGCTGATCAAATTGCCAAAGAAGCTTGTAAACTGGAGAGATCCGATGATAGAACTAACCAAATTTCTCACTCAGATATGAACAAATGCATCAATGAATACACAAAAAACTTATCGTTACGAAGATGGCAACTCTTACCAAATAATAAATTGCGGCAAGCAAACCCAGATCTATCAGCAAAAACACCAATTTTAGAAAAGCGAAGAGACCAGGTTGTACAACATTGTATCTGAATATGACAAGCCAGACTCACGCACAAACACCTACTAAGGAAGGAACCTCCTAGAATATACTACGCCTGTGACAACAATATAACTGTAGGCCACATTCTCATACACTGTTCATTATATCAAATGGAAAGCGAAGCTACTGGACTACCAAGGGATATAAAGTGCGTTTTAGACAGTGCGGATTGTGACAAAATCATTAGGTTTTTAAAGAAGGCTCTTTATCCTTCAACTTTACCCTGCAAAATGCATTGGAGTAGCTCGTATCTGCCTTGATTTCTCATTATATGTCCCAAGTACTCCAGCTTACGGCTCTTCACAATGTTGACCAAATCCGCGGTTGTGTTCATCCTCCGCAGTACTTCTTCATTGGTGACTTTGTCTGTCCATGGTATCTTCAGGATTCTTCTGTATAACCATAATTCAAACGCCTGAAGTTTTGATAGAGTTTCCGCCTTCAATGTCCACGTTTCTACTCCATACAGAAGCACTGAGTACACGTAACATTTAAGGAGCCTTATTTTTGTTTTCAGGGTGAGGTCATGGCTTTTGAACACAGAGCTCATAGCCAAGAATGCACTTTTGGCCTTTCCGATGCGACATTTAATCTCTTGGGTATTGTCCCACGACTCATTGATTATAGTTCCCAAGTAATTGTATTGTGAGACACGTTCAATTCTCATTTGGTTCACATACAGATTTGCTCCAGTTATGTTTTGCTTGCTGATGATCATTAGCTTGGTTTTGCTGGTGTTTATATCCAGTCCATAGGTTCTACTTGTTTCTGTTATTTTGTTCATTAAGTTTTGCAGCCCTTCTATGGTATTGGAAAACACTATTGTATCATCTGCATACCGCAGGTTATTAAGCTTGACTCCATTTATTGAGATGCCTTCATCAATATCTTTTAGGGCCTCTTCAAAAATGTGCTCCGAGTACAGATTGAATATCAGTGGTGAAATTATGCACCCCTGTCTCACTCCTCTTAAGATTTTGACCTGTTCTGTATATTCTCCATCTATTCGGAGTACCGCTGATTGATTCCAATACAGATTAGCTATAATTTTTAAGTCTCTTCCATCAATCCCTGTCCTCTTCAGCACTTCCATCATTTGTTCATGCCTGACTCTATCGAAAGCCTTCTTGTAGTCAATCAGGCATGCAAAAACATTACAGCTGACATCTCTACATTTCTGAAACAAGATCTGCACGCTAAATAAAGCTTCCCTCGTACCAACGGCGTTCACAAATCCAAACTGATTGGGCGCAATTTGTTCCTCGCATTTCCGGTAAATTCTTTTGTGGATGACCTTTAAAAACAGCTTCAGCAGATGGCTCATTAGGCTTATTGTCCTATAATCTTCACAAACTTTTGCTCCTGGTTTTTTGGGCAATGGTACGAACTCCGATTTGAGCCACTCTACTGGTATTTTTCCTGCCTTGTATATTTCATTAAATATATCAGTTATTATTTTTATTTGTTCTGTATCTAATAGCTTCAGCAGTTCTGCAGGAATTTCATCAAGTCCCGGTGTCTTTCCATCCTTCATTTGTCTGACGGCTGCCGTTATTTCTTCTGGTAGGATTTCGGGACCTGAATTTTCTTCAACGGTGGGCTCTTGTACTGTTCTAAGGTCATGGAAAAGTTTCCCCAAGTATTCTTCCCATACTTTTTTTATCTTCTTTGGTTATGGCAAGATTGCCTTCATTATCTGTTATTTTTCCGCTGTTGCGTTTTCGAAATTTTCCAGCTATTTCCTTCACCTTTCGATGAACATTGAAGTTATCATATCGACTCTGATACTCTTCTATTTCTTGACATTGTTCTGTTTTTTGTTTCTCTTTGGCTTCGTTTATTTTTCTTCTGACGATGGTATGTATTCTCTAAGGAACGGATTGATAATCCGAAACCGGCATTCTACTAAACTGGAGAACTAATCAAGAACAACCATAATATAAGACCCATAAAAAATTCCTACACATAAAATGAAACACCCCAAACTGTTACAGTGGGCGAGATAAAGACCTCCTGTGCCACTTCATAGGAAAACAGAAGAGAGAAATCTTGGTACAATACCCAGACGCTTTTGCAGAATATAGTAAAGCTATTGCAGCCGCTAACAAACAGAACAAATGAAGATGACGACATTTATGAATATTTTAGATATCCCTAATAAAATTAACCATTAACCTAAATTCCTAATTGCTAAGAAAGTAAAAAGTCTAATGTAAACCTCAATAAAAAGAAGTTGCCTGGACATGATCTGATAGCGGACAACCTATTAAAGAATATACCCAGAGAAGGAATAGTAACATAGATCGTAACGTAAACTGGGTCCTAACTTCACAATGGAAGTTAGCAGAAATCATTACGGTTTTAAAACCAGAAAAAACATGAGATTACATTCTACCGACCCATCAGCCTATTACCAGTTATGTGCAAAGTCGGAGAGAAAGCCATTGCAAGAAGACTGATTATTAATATACAGAACAACAATATTATACCTAATCGTTAGTTAGGTTTTCGCCAAAAACGCAGCACAACTGATTAAGTACATAGGGTGGTAAAAAAGATACAATCAGCTTTCCAGGAAAAGAGGTTCTGCAATGCCATTTTCCTGGATATTAGTCAAGCATTTGACAAGATCTGGCATCTATAATAACTATTCAAACTGAGGAAAGCAATATCTCAGCAGCTATGCACGATACTAAAATCATACCTTTCAAAAAGACTATTTTATGCAAGATACGAAGAAAGTGTGTCCAAGATCCATAACAGTAATGCAGGTTGCCGAAAGGCAGGTCTTGGGACCAATTCTTTACGCATAATCTCTCTTTACAGATGATTTTCCAACTGAAGAAGAATCTACAATCGCAACAATCGCAGATGACACTGCAATTCTTGTTACAAAACCAAGATGCCTTACAAGCAGCAGGAATAACATAAAGATCAACGAAGCAAAATCATGTAATGCACAACAAGAACATTCCCAAAAATGATACTGTATACTATCTTGGACTAGACATTGATCAGAGGCTAACATGGAGGGCACACGTCTGGATAAAGAGCAAGCAATTAGTAAAATTCAAAAAACACTACTGGATACTCGACCTTAAATCCATCTTATCATTATGTAACAAAATATTAGTGTATAGAGCAGTCATCCGGCCCATTTGGACATACGGGATTGAACTTCTTCTGTGTGTGCCGTGCTTGTATTCAAGCGTTGGCTATCGTCATATTGACAAGCTGATGAAATGATTCTCGGTCGGCAGCTAGATGAAACAGTTCCTTGACCGTTCGACCTGTCCATTGTCTAATGTTACGCAGCCAGGACAGTTGTTTCCTTCCGACCCAACGTTTTCCTTCGATTTTGCTCTAAATGATTAACCGGAGTAAGCGATATTTAGGTCCTCTCATCATATGACCGAAGTATTGGACCTTTCTCATTTTGATGATGTTGATCAATGCTCGCTCTTTGTGCACGATCTCTAGTACACGTTCGTTAGATATGTGAGCTGTCCAAGGGATTCTGAGCATGCCACGGTAACACCATAACTCAAACGCTTCTAATTTGTTAAGATTTTTTATTTTTGTTGTCCAGGTTTCACATCCATAGAACAAAGTGGACCAGACGTAGCACTTCAATACTCTTAAACGTGTGGTCAACGACAGATTTCTGCTGCATAATACAGAACGCCAGTTAATAAAGTTTGTTTCTGTGAGTTTTATTCTGGTCGAAATTTCCTCGTCACTTTCAACCCTGCATTCAATCCAGCTACCCCGATATCTAAAGTGTTCCACCCTTTCCAGGATTTTGTTATCTAATCTTAGTACTGAGAGAAACTAGCAACATAGAAATGCTAGAGCGATTTCAATCTAAGGTTCTTCGTGGCATTACTGATGCGCCATGGTTTCTTCCAAATGCAGACATTAACAGCGACCAACGAGTTACGAGTAAATTTATTAAACAATTCCCCACAACTAAATGAATACCATTTAAAAAATAGGTATCTAGACTTAGTTTTAGTTATTAGTAATAAACTCACTAGGAGTTAATAACCATTGGACTAAAACTGTTGATTACAAATGTTTGCTTATTGTTATACTGAATGGAGAACAAAAAAACTGTTTTTTACCTTTGCTCATTTAAACTTGCTTGGAGAGACAATGAGGCCGTTCTGCTTTCGGCCAACAGATCTTCTTGCTTGAATCTTTCCCTATATTATGAGTCATAAAATTTTATATTTTGGTCCCCTCATCACACGATCTAGGTATTCCAGTTTTCTGATTTGTATAGTGGTGATTAGTTCTGTTTCTTTACCAACCCCTTTCCAGTACTTCTTTATTTGTAATTCTATCAGTCCATGATATTTTTAATACTCTGCGGTATAACCAGAGTTCGAAAGCCTTGATTTTTTTCAAATTGCATTTTTTTAATGTCCAAGTGTCAGCTCCATATAACAATATCGAAAATATATAACAGCGAATGGTACATAGTCCAATCTCCAAATTTAGATTTTTGCACGTTAGGAGTGGCTTTATTTGTTTACCAGCCATTTGCTGCTTGTCGAAAAAAGTTTGACAACCAACAAATGGCTTGTAACCAATTCATCAAACGAAACTTTATGCCCAGTTAGATAATTTTTGAAATTAATGGAGAAATGGGACTAATCAGACAGACTCTTTCTAACGTTTACAGCAACTGGAAGGATACAACATCTTTAAAACTATATCTGCAGCTGGATTCCAGTCATCACCAGAAGTTGATCAAAAATCTCAGAACAAATGAAGCTGAAACTTCGAGTTCCCAAATTCTACAGGCCGATAATACACAAAATCATGTTTTGGCAGAAAGGAATATAGTTTCTAGTAAACTATAAAGATCATGTTTCGTTGATATAGTGCATTAATTGTCTCGTGAAATAGTCTTGTCGAATATCATTCGAGAAGAAATTATTTATCGGCAAAATTTTTTTCTGGTTTTATTCAAGTTTTTTGCCTTTTGGCAATTTTCGCTAATGAAATTTTGACAAAATTACTTGACTGATGTTTCGCGACTTAACTGTCAAAATTTATTTTGCAAAACTTTTACACCAGTCGAAAATATTGCCGGCAAATTTTTTTTTATTATTATATACAATTATGTATGATGATTGAAGACGAGCGTGATGATAATAAGAATGAGATATACCCCCGAGAAAATAATTTCCCAATTGAAAATCTAGTTAGGAAACCGCAACATATGAAAGATGAGGTTAATAATAATGAGGACTCTGTACAACCAATTCAATTGTCCCAGTTGGTTTCTTAGTCGAAGATACATAAAAATCTCTTTCCGCCTAATGAGTTCCGTCCTGTATAATAGGAACCAATTAAAATCATTTTTCGCAAATTCTCTCAGTAGAACTAATTACCACTGAATATTACATTCGACATTACCCAATTACTTAAAGATTTTCAATGAGGGAACGAACGGGGGCTGGCTTGTCGGGGAAAGAGGGTACTCGATGCGGTAGTTCCAGCTCGCGCGGGGAGGGGAGGGCGAAAGTACCATGTTAGTATATATACTTGAAAAACGATTTTCGAATCATCCAGTCCAGGCTTGTGCTCCGCATATTCCATCTAAAATGAAACTCCTGGTAAGTTGATGTGACGAAGAGTACTAGTTTTTTTAAGTGAATAACCGCGTGGTAAATATCGAGTGACATTAAACAGTTCTTGATTTTTTTCTAGATCTGATTTGGTTGTTGTTTATATTAAATGTTGTTATAGGAAGTGAAATAAGTGGTAATTAATACAGTTCTTCTTAGTTGAGCAATTTGGTACTTTCCAATCAAGGACAAGCTTTTTTTAATGATCTCCTGTCAATATTGTGGTTCTAGATATTCCAAATGAATTTTTAACAAATAGTTTTGCGTCTTTTCTCAAGATTTTCTATTTTATTCCGAAATTTGTCCGGATAGTCATTTTTGCATATTTTTATTTTTATTATCTAGATTAGTTACATATATATGCTGAGTACTAGAATTTTGGCCACAGAATATTTTTATTTGTGGTTGTTCTAGACATTTCCATAATATTTCATATCTTTTGTTAGCAAAATAACGTGAACATTGAATTTTTATTACTAAAATTTTTCTTCTTTCTTTCTAAGGTCTTTGATTACGACAACGTAAGAATATGTTCCTGTTGAACTTATAAATCTTCTGATGTGGTGTGAAATAATAGTTCGTGCATGTATATTAGTACTGGAAGGAAAGGCTCTTGTATTCTTGAAAAAATTAGTCGGAAAACATTGTACTTTTCATACTTGATTTTAAAATTTCGTTCAAGCTAATTATGTCTTATATTCACAAAAAATGGGAAGTATTACACGAGCTGTAATCAATATACTATGTAAACTGTAGCTAATAAGTTCTAGTAATACACATTATTTTTTCTACGACCTTTTAAAATATAAGTTTCCAGTTATTTCTAATAAAAAATGATAAGAGTAATATTATTAAAAAAAAATATTAGAAAAAATAAATTAAATAATTTAATTTGTCGTGGTAGTAAGATATTTTTAACATATTTTTATTAGTGTGGTGGTGGACAGAATGTATTTATTGATATTTTACGACCCAGGCAATATTTTACAGTAAACAAAAACATATCACTAACCCAAGACATTTTGCTCATGCTTGTAATTTTAAAATCACTCTAGTTAAATTGTTTTGGCTTTTTAAAGATGTTTAAAATATGGTAATAACACTTTAATTTAAACATCGTTATTTTATTAGTTTTTTAAAATGCTTAGATTTTTTTGTCATTAATTGTTTGTAATGTGTAGCATTTTTGAGTAATTCAAGTTCATTTGGCAATCGCAGTATCAGATTATCATTACCATGAAGATAATGTCCATGAAGTTGTGTTTAAATTCATCAGTTCCGTTATCATTACCATCCGATCTGACCTGTCCAGTGTTGGATATAGATATTTGGTTACCTTATAAATTTCTTACGGCTTCATTTTGTTTTAAATGGTCAAAAATCATCGTATAGTTGCTCAAGTTAATATTTTTTCTTTTAATTCATATTTAAAGAAGACCGATTTTCTATCATTACCAAGTTCCAGAACAATTTCCTCACACATATGTTTGTCCAATATGGATATTTTTATCACGTTTATTAAATCAATAAAAATGGTACATTTTTAGTTCATGGTTTTGATTTAAAAACAGTTTTTATCTATTCGTCTTCTTCTTTTTTTTTATAAGCAATTCTGCTTGTTTAATCGCGGATTATTACCTCTATGGAAGGTTGTTAAGCCATCTTTTGCGCGGTTGCCCGATACTTCTTCTGGCGATTGGTGACTTATCTTGCTATTCTGACGACAAGGGTCTCCTCCATTCTGCTTATGTTGTTTTATTCCATTCTTTTTTTATTTTGTGTCTGTTCATTTATACACTAGGAAAAAACAATAGAGAGGATTGGAATGTCATGGCTGCGCAACCTGAGAGAGTGGTTCGGATGTACATCAAATAAACTTTTCAGACCAGCCGTCCCAAAAGTTCGAATAGCAATGATGATTGCCGACCTCCGCCACGAAGAAGGCACTTTAAGAAGAAGACACTGTACCTTACATATTCTTTTAATGACTTCACTTCTCTTTCGATCTCTTGGCGTATTTCCTGTAATTTTTTTCAGTACTCTCATCTCTGCCATTTCCAGTAACTTTTTCGTTGTGTTTATGTCGGGTTTTATTTCTGATACATATGTCATTATTGGCCTTACACTGGCTTTATAAATTCTTGATTTTATCTCAGTGTTAGTGTGTCTGTTTCACCATATAATGTTGTTAAGGCATCCTGCTAGTATATGCTTTTTGTACTTGATCTCTCATTGCTTTGTCCAGGTCTCCATAGCAGATAGTGTAATTCCTAGGTATTTTATTTCCATTACTTGTTTAATACTGATGCCATCAATTTCTATTTTACATCTGGTCGGTTCTTTGTTGACTACTACTGTTTTAGTTTTCTGAGATGGGATTTTCGTAATAAATTATTTTGGTCTTATGTTAAATCTGTGGACCAGTCTTCGCAGACTATCTTCATCTTGAGCTATCAATAATGCGTCGTCTGCGTAATAGAGTATTTTTATTTCTTTGTTTCCCATTCTGTATCTTCTTCCTTTGTCCTTTGTTAACGCTGTTGATGATTTCATACATGATCAAATTAAAGAGCATGGGGCTCAATAAATCCCCTTGTCTTATTCCGTTGTCTATTTCTATAGGTTAGAAGTAGGATTATTCCCCAAAACAAGAATGATTTCTTATCTGTTGCTGCTTTGAAATTTTGTATTATATTGAACATTGTTTTAAAGCAATGGTTGCAGCTTATTAGTAGTTGCCTAGTTAGTTGGAATAAATTTACAAATATTCTAAAGGCTTCTATTTTTTAAAAAACATATATTTTGAAATTGTATTTGATCACCTATATTTAAACCCTAACCCCCAGAGGTGATAAGTTTACAACAAAAATTTTGTTTTCAATTTGTTATCATCGTCATACAGCCTTTTGCGTCCAAAGTTGAATATAAGCCTCTTCTAATTTCTTCCAGTTCCGCTGGTCTTGAGCTTCCTGCAGCCAATTCTTAGCGATTCTTTAGACATCGTATGTCTATCATGTAGGTAGTATTTCTCTGCTTCTTCTGTCTGCTCATAGTCTCCATACTGTATTATTTTTATTTCTTCTTCTTCTTTTTACTTCAGCCATGCTATGTGCTATATGACTTCATTTCTTACCCTGTCTCTGAGAGTCAGTCCAAGTAGTTCCTTTCTTCTTTGGGCTACTCTGAATTTGGTTGCTGTAGCCTGGGTTAAGGAATGTGTTTCGGCACCGTTAGTCATGACTGAACGTACACATTGGTCTTCTTTTTCAAATAGTTTGTTAATTTGTTATATTATTTAGAAATTCAATTTTTACATGCAGTTTATATTTATGACGAATACTGCTGAAACCAGATATTTGGAGATATCACGGGAATGAAAACTGTAGCATAGACATTATAGAAATCTCAAGGAAGGTGTAACAGAGAAAAAGCAAATAATATTAATAAACAATTGGCGGCTAGAAAAAAATGAGTGGAAGAGTCACAAGAGAATGGAAAGAGACAGACTAATAAAAATAGCATGAAATAAATAACCAAATGACCGACGCAATATAGGAATGCCAAAAAAAGATAAAGCGATGACCTGTATATCCAATTTGAAGGCATGTGAAGATGCATGTGAACTGATCTGTCTGTTTGACACTATAGCAAAGTAAAATTCCCGGTTAATTTTTTAGTAATGAAAAAAATTAGTCTAGAACTCTAATATACTACTTTCATTTAACGATCTTATGATATTTGGTAAGTTTACTACTTACATAACCACAAAAACTGAATCGTTGTATTCTCGGGACCATTTGGCATATTTTCTTAAAATTTAAAGTACTTTTTCCAGTATTTCATCACGATAAAGCTAGTGTCTACAGTTAAACTCCCTAAACTGAAGAACAGAGAAACAATGGGCATAGAAAAGTTCTTTTCTACCGAAGGAAGTAAAAACAATTGAGTGAAAGATTTTATTACCCAGATTTTATTCCTAGCGAATATTATTACTTTCTAAAGGAGAAAAAAACGCTTGATCGTTACTAAGACATTATTTATTACAAACATCATTGGAATAAGCAATAATATTGTTGAGCGAGCAAGCACTTGGTAAAATGAATATTTGATGTACATGCGCTAATAATAGGAAGATCCTTTATAATTTGTAGAACCTGGTACAGAGGTCGAGGATTCTGGACAGTATATCACAAAAATAAGAGATGTACATACAGTAAGCCACTTGGCTGCAGTAGGATTGTACTATAAAAAATGGCTAAAAAGTGGAAAGAAAAGTTAACCGGCCATGAGTCAAATTTTAATAAAGAAAAAAACCCTTCCCATAATACAAGTAGTATTGTAGTATATTCAAATATTGAATTGGATGAGGAAATCTAATTAAAAAATATAAAGAATAAGGCCGCCCAATAAGACACAGTTTTTACTATAGAAGAATATTGTAAGAAGCCAGTAATTGTATTATAATTTAAAATTAATAATGTAAAGTATACGCATATTATAATGAAATTAATTTTGACCAATTATTACTAACGTTTCTACAAACGCTATGAGCACATTCGCGAATCAACCACTCAGAAATAATAATTGCAGCAATTAAATATTGTTTGCCTTTAGTTTATTGGCTTGAAGTATAACAACTGTGGTGTAATAATAGTAATTGACTTCATGTTTGTTGTGCAGTTTTCTCTTTCATGTGGTGACATACGGTGGGCCCGTATAGCTATGTTTTTCTATACCAAAGGCGAAAGTGAAATTGGACCATCTCTTTAATGACCATAATGATTAGTTACGCGCGGAGAACTGTATAGTGTGGGTTTTCTATGCCACCGTAGACAAATAAACAGTCGTATGCATGCATGGATTACCACAAGGATATAAATGCGATAAATAACTAATATATACATGTAGTTTTCTTATAGAAAAAACGGTTGAGTGTACCGAAAGTACAAGCTGAATATAGTTACAAATGTCAAAGACGCAACAAAAAAATTCGGTTTATCAGTGCTAGCATGTTTTTATAATGTAGATGCTATATGCTTCAAATATAAACAGATAATGCTTTGGAAAAGTACATTTTGTTTATATTATGTTATGAATTTTGCAATTTTTGATTTATGTAAAATAAGAATGAGTAAACATTTGTGTCTTTGGAGATTAATTGCAGTTAATTATTAGAAATTGTTTTGGTCATTACCCTTTGATAGCTTAGCGGATAAATTTGGCTATCGTTAAATCAGCATTTGTCATTGCAATAGTTGTTGTGTAATTAATCTTGAAAGAGACAAATATTTACTCGTTATTGTTTCATATAAATTAAAAATTGCAGAATTCATAGAATAGTATAATCAAAATGTACTTTTTAAAATATGTCTCTCTTTATATTTGAAGAATATGCATTATAAAAACATTCCAACACCGCCAAACCGAAATATTTTATTTCATCGTTGGCATTTGCAGCTATATTCAGCATGTGCGTTCAGTAAACTCAACAAAAAATAACTAATCAAATAAAACAATAATTTGATTCTAGTTTTAACATGCATCTGCTTTTGCACCAAAATTATTTTTCCCAGCAGTTTACATAATAAAGTAGAAGAATGTTTATATATTTATATACAGTATTATTGAAAAATAATAGTTTGGGCTATTATAGAAAATTGTAGGGAATGCAATATCCCAAGATATTCGTCTTATAGATTATCGCAAAGCGTTCGACAGAGTTAAATGGCAACAATTATGCAAGATATTAAAAGAAGTAAGCGTACCACCATAATCATATGACATATGGATGTCAAACCTGGACCCTAACCAAGGCAAACATGTATAAACTAGCCACAACAGAAAGAACAATAGAAAGAGCAATGTTAGGTATGCGACTGTCAGATAAAAAGAGGAATGACTGGGTAAAATCCAAAACAAAAATCGAGGACATAACAATAAAAATTGCAAAACTTAAATGGAGCTTCGCGGACCACACTGCTAGACAGAAAGACCAACGTTGGAATACTACAATACAACATTGGAGACCTTACGAAAGTAAACGACCAAGAGGAAGACCACAGATGAGATGGGTTGATGACATTAAAAGAATAGCCGGAACAAATTGGAAATATGTTGCTCAGGTTAGAGACCGATGGATGGAGTTGGGAGAGGCCTATGTCCAAACATGGACGACAGAAGGCTAAGAAGAAGCCTACCACAATACTTAATTTCGCTTATAACTGAACCATATGAACATACTATTAGAATTCCATTTAGAACACGTTGACAGATAAGGATGGTCTCAATAAATGGCCGAAAAATAAACAGCCTACGTTTTGCTACAGCTCTTCTTGCAAATAGTCAAGAAGAGTTAATTGATCTCGAGTACGGCTGGTTAAAAATGAAAGTCGAGTATTTGGTCTACAGTTAAACATATCAAAGAGAAAGATCATAATAATGGATAGACTTATAACCATCATCCGCACATAACCATGATTGACCGGTTCAAAGTTGTGAGCTCATACTTACATTTGTGATCATTGATCACAAACATATGGTCACAACAGGAACAAAGAAATCATTGCCGTGGAAAAGACGGCCAAAGTATGAAAGGAGTCTCAAATTTCACGAATATAAGAATAAGGTTGATCAACTGCTTGATATTCCCACTACTGACGTAGGGAAGTGGATCTTGGACCCTACTACAAGCGAAAAAAGAAAGATAGACGCCACTAAAATGTGTTATTGGAGAAAAATATCTTGAATTCCATAGACCTACCACAGAACGAAAAAATTCAATTTTAAATAAACTAAAAGTCAGTAAACGGCTCTCTAGCAAAATCCATCTCCAACAATTAAAATACTTTGGATATGTTATTAGAGCAGACCCAGAACCTGACCAATGGGTCTATCAAAGAGCGTTTTTTAAGCTGGGTCAATTTGTTCTATCCGCATTACATGCCCTATCCACCTCAGACGTCCTCTTATCTTATGTTTTACGACATGAGGTTCCTGGTATATTCCGTAAAGTTCGTACGTAAAGTAAAGTTATATCGTCTTCTTCATACTCCATTGTCATTTACTGCTCCATAGATTCACCTTAGTACTCATGGATTTAAGGAGGAGATTGAGCCCAAAATAATATTTGTTGGCAGTACAAATTCTGCGTTTATCTCTGCGGGAGTATTATTTTCAGTGTTCGGGAGTGCTCCCAGGTATACAAATTCGTTCACTACTTCGATAACGTCGTTTTCCATAACAAGTGGTCGACAATATTGATTTCATCAGCATAGACCAGGATTTGCATTATTATATATTTTACCAGTGGTTTTGATTTGTGACATACGTATTACTTTTTCCAGATCCAGATTGGACAGTATACAGGAAAAATGGTCTCCCTGGCGCAGCCCGTTATTTGTTTTAAAAGTTTTAAACAGTTCCCTCTGAATTCGTACTCTACTTTCAACTTTCTCAAGAGTTAGTTTTGTTAAATTTATCAAATGATTTGGTATTTCTAGGTCTTTCATTGATTTGAACATTTCTCTTCTATTCACAGAGGCGTAGGCTGCTTTGTAGTCTATAAATATGTGATAACTATCAATGTCATATTTCAGTGTTTTTTCCAAAATTGGTTTCAGGGCTACAATCTCTTGAAATGTCGATTTAACACCTCTGAAACCATCTTCGACAAGATAGATCGACCAAATTACAGAAGTGTGCAAAAGACCTCAAAGCATGAGTTAAAATAAATGACCAGAGACAGAGATCTTTGGAGACAGACAATACATGACATCAGAATGATAACTACATCCCTAACGGAGAATCAGGACTGAAGAAAAAGGGAATTTGGGCTTTGATATTAAATTTACTTAGAAAAAAGGCAGAAGGAAAAGAAGAATTATCAAAAGAAAATAAGTAAATCAAAAGTGGTTCTTACTGCCATGTTGGAACTAATATTGCATCCGACTAAGTTCAAATGGCTCTGATTATTAATTTCTATCTATCTATCCATGCAACATTTGGAAATATACTGATAAGATACCCAAAAAATGTATGTAGGTCACATTAATTATGTGTGGATTTCTCTGCTGCTCTACAACTGTATTATTTATCAATATTTTATGTTAGTAATTTGACAGTAGGTTTCACTTGCATTACAGAAATACCAAACACGTAAATTTAGCAAAAAAAAGAACGTAATCGAGAAAATAATAACAAATTAGCAATTTGCCGTAAAACAATTTTTATAATTAATTCATTCAGTAACACAGATATTAATTATATCATATTTGTACATGTTAAGGAGAAATTCAGTTTGGAATATTACAAAATATAAATAAATTATCATAAGCATTATTTATAACCCAAATACTAATTGGATTTTCAATTTAAGACTTCCTCATTTGCTTCAACCACCTCTTTAATCACGAGGCGTGAATAATTGCTATTGCAGATATAATTATTATTTACATTCGAACTAATTACTAAAATTAGAAATTGGCAAATAACTAGTAATAGTAATAGACTATAAAGTTGTATAGCAGAAGATCTTTCGACATCAAGAAGCCAAGATCTTCAGAAACGTAACCCAAATTACTCATTAGACACTGACGTTTCTTACTATACATTGGTTTTTAAAATTAGATGTTCTCCTTTATTTTACTAGCTTCTTATAATTACAGTACTACCAAAAAATTTGGATTTAGGGTAAACTAAAAAAAGAGGCATGTTCCTTTAAAAATATAAATTTAAGATACATAAGAAAACCTGTCTTGTGTTTCTTCAGTAAATTCTTTTTTTATTTAACCATTCTCTGTCATACTTTTTAATATATTTTCATTTATTAAAAGTTATATGTCGCTGCAGTTCATTTCTGCATCTCATTTGATTATAAATTAATACTATTTCCTCATATTTATTAAGATTACTACACGGATTTCAGAACTGTATGGTTCTCATATGAATAAACTAAGGGGAATCCCTAAATTGCTCTATTTTTTTTTTCAAAATCGATTACTCATAATAACAAAAAATATTACAGTTATACAGATCCCTCCAGTGTCTTCAGTGGCTTTTTATCTTTGTTTAACCTTGGCATGTCATATTTTCCAATCTATCTTTGTTCACTAAGAGCCTAATTCATTACCTCCTTCTAACTTGTACTAATAAAAATCCTTTACATATAAATATACTTCTTATTCCTCTTTTTATATTTATGTAGACGATCGTGGTGTTCCTACTGATCGTCTTCTTATTAAGGAACCGTCTCCTTGATATTCTTCACCTTGCATCAATGGCGTATATCTGTACTTCTAGCTCTGAACCATAATGTTTTACCATCAATTTTTCCTAAATGTTTTCAAATCTTCTGTTTCTAACATCCTTTTTGTCCTCTCTGTGTCAGGTTGTATTTCTGCCGGATATGTTATTATTGGTCTGATGACGGTTTTGTAAATTCTGTCTTTCATTTTTTGACCGATATTTTTATTTCTCCATATTGTTTCATTCTGGCAACCTGCGGCTCTGTTTGTTTTATTCACAATCTTAAACTTTTGTTTCGAGCTTTCTGTAGCTAGATAATGTGTTGCCTAGATATATAAACTTCATCACTTGTTCTATTATATAACCTTTCAGTTCCAATTTACATCTTGGTCAATTTGCTGTTGCAACCATGCATTTTGTCTTTTTTGGGGAAATTAACATGTTCAATTTTCTCGTGGTTATATTAAATTGGTGCAGCACACGTTGTAAATCATCTTCAGTTTGAGAGGGTAGTATTGCGTCGTCTGCATAGCAGATTCTTTCAGTTGTTTCTCTCCCATTTGGTATCCTTTTTTAGTTTCTACTTTTTTTATTATTTTATCCATAATCACTTTGAACAATAAAGAATTGAGAGAATCTTCCTGTCTTATTCCATTGCCAGCTTCAATAGGGTGAGTTAGTTCTTCTTCTTTTAATTTTATTGTATTGTTTTGGTAGATATTTTCGATCGTTTTGATTATTACTAAAGGCATTTTTGCCTAAAGTGGATAACGTCCTGTAATGTGACCAGGTCAAGTAACTTTTTAAGGTCCACAAAACATAGACATGCCGGTTTGTTGTTTTCCAATGACTTATCTTGCATTTGCCTCTGCGTGATCTTCCCGACCAAAAACTTAATTTTTCTTCTGTCTTTCTGTCCTTCTGATTTGTCTCCTTTTTTGAAGAAAGGTATTGGGATACTTCAAAAATGTTATTTTATTAATATGGATCCAAAAAAGTGTGTTTAGTTGCCTAGTGTCTGCTGCATACCTGACGTATTTATTCTCTTTTTTAAATAAAATTGTTTATGTTTGCGCCATATTTAATTTTGATATCAATAAAAATTACATTCAAAAGTATTAAAAGCCAATTTTTAGTAAACCTCGTAGTCTATTTTATAGAACCATCACCACAACTTATTTATAGACATAATATTGGACGCAAGCTCGAATTATCCCATTATTTATGATATCTAAGAGATATTTTAATTATGTTTTTAGAAATTAGATAAAAACAACTCCATATAAGTCTTTAATGTGACCAGGTCAAGTAACATTTTAAGGTCCACAAAACATAGACATGCCGGTTTGTTGTTTTCCAATAACTTATCTTGCATTTGCCTCTGCGTGATCTTCCCGACCAAAAACCTGATTTTTCTTCTGTCTTTCTGTCCTTCTGATTTGTCTCCCTTTTTGAAGAAAGGTATTGCGATACTCAAAAATGTTATTTTATTAATATGGATCCAAAAAAAATTAGTTGCCTAGTGTCCGCTGCATACCTGACGTATTTATTCTCTTTTTTAAATAAAATTGTTTATGTTTGCGCCATATTTAATTTTAATATCAATAAAAATCACATTCAAAAGTATTAAAAGACAATTTTTAGTAAACCTCGTAGTCTATTTTATAGAACCATCACCCCAACTTATTTATAGACATATTATTGGACGCAAGCTCAAATTATCACATTATTTATGATATCTAAGAGATATTTTAATTATGTTTTTAGAAATTAGATAAAAACAACTCCATATAAGTCTGCACGTTAATTTTAGGTTCCTCATTCCTAGCTATTTGTCGACTTTCACTCTTATGCATATCCGTTCTCAATAAATCATGCAATCGAACTTTTTCTGTCGATTAGTGGAACTCCAGGAAGTGACAAGATTATAGTTGGTTTCATATCATGTGTGTTTATGTAAGATTCTAGTTTATGTATAGATTGATTTCTTTCTTTATTTAAGAAAATATTTGTTATTGTTTACCACGACAGTAATGACGCCTTGGCTACAGAATTTAAGTGACTTAATGACACCTTGATAGGTTAGCTGCAAAATATTTAATTTTTACAGTGCTTTAAATATTTTATTTGGGCGGGCGTTATGGCCTATAATGCCTTGCTGTATAAGAAAAAAAAACGCAAATGTTATAGAACGAGGTTTTTTATTTTAAACAATTTTAAATCAACCATCTGAATGGTTAACCTAAACATTTATTTGTATCTCAATAAAGAAAAATGCTATAGAATGCACTGACCACCGCACCATAAGCCTGATGTCTCACACACCTAAAATGTTTTTGAAGATCATCCATAAACGCATTTACCAAATACTTGATATGGATATTGAAGAAACCCAATTTGGATTCCGTAGAGGCGTAGGTACCCGTGAAGCTCTCTTTGCATTCAACTTACTAATCCAGAGATGCTTGGATGTGAACCAGATATGTAGGTACGTCTATTTCATAGATTACAACAGGCTTTCGATAAAGTTCGCCACAAAGAGCTAATGAATGTTCTTAAAGCAAAACAATTACAATACAATGACCTTCGAATTATAACAAATCTATATTAAAAACAGCAAGCACACATACGCCTTAATGAACACACATCAGAAGAATTCGAAATTAAAAGAGAAGTGCGACAGGGTATGTATTATTGTCACTACTACTATTTAATGCATACTCTGAAGAAATAATGAAAAGGGAGAAACAGCAGTAATAAAGGTCAATGGAACACCAATTAACAACATTAGATGTGCGGACGATACTATCATAATTAATAGAACACAACCTCCAAGACTTTCAAAAACTATTGAACAATATATTTGAGTGTAAAAAAATATAGATTATCAATAAATATCAAGAAAACTAAATTTATGAGAATATCAAAAACACAAAATAATGATGACAGCATGACAATTAACGGTAAAACTTTCGATCAAGTTGAAAACTACAATTATTTTAGCATAATAATTAATCACACAAACTATTACTTCGAAGAAATCAAAGTTCGAATAGAAAAGTCACGAACAAACTTCAATAAAATGAGAAAGGTACTTTGTGCAAGAGAACTGAAATTAAACTTTCAATTTTTAGAATTTTTACAATTTTTTATTAACTTAATTTAAATAAATGATATAAATTCATACCTGAATGTAAATCCAACTGACAATTACATTACAACAAACGTCAAAATATCAACAACTATCATAGACTACTACAAACAAGTAATAACGTCTCTAATTTAGGTTTTTTATATTATGTAAAGTGAAAAATAAAATCTTATATTTACCACTGGTGTTACCGGATAATTGCGCCCATCGAGCAACATCGATCCCTCGGGCCAGAGGCCCTCTGGCTGGATTATATTGCTCTCCGGGCGTAATCATCTTAAAAACACCCATGTACATAAATAAGAATTAGTGGCCTAGTCACATACGTTTCATATAAATATAGAGAATTTGCTTTTAGTTAATCAAACTTATTTATTTTATATTTTAATTTTCAATGATTCATGTTAATTATGTATTGTCTTAATCAAACATAATAGTGTCTATTATTGATTGAACTGGCCATCCCTAAACTGTGTGGTATTTAATTTTCATTATTCATCTGTCCAAGTAACTGTATTTTTAAAAGTTCCAGTAAGTTAATGAAAATGATGTATATTATCTTCTTCTTCTTCAAGGGCCATCTATTCGGACTTTTGAGACGGCTGCTCTGAAAAGTTCATTTGACATACATCTGTACTACACTCTTAGGCTGCGCAGTTATGACATTCTACGCTTCCCTATGCTTCTCTTTCCTTGAATCTTTCTCTGAATATCTCCGAAATATTCAAATTTTCTTGTTTTAATTGTATTTAAAATTTCTACTTCTTAATTCATCCTTCTCAGAACTTCTTTGTCTGTGACGTGTTCTGTCTACGATATTTTCAGAATTCTTCTACATACATCCACAGCTCGAATGATTTCAGTTCAGTTTTTTCATTGATGTCGGATTCAAGGTTCAAGATCCAATTCATAAAACAAAGTCGAACAAACGTAGTACCTCGCCAACCTAATTTTTTTCCAATTTGAAATCCCTTGTACATAGCACTCTTCTTATTTTATTGAAATTTGCTCTAGCTTATTCTATTCTGATTTTGATATCCTGAATGTAATCATTTGTGGAGTTATTCATTGTTCCCAGATATGCATATTTGTCCAGTTGTTCGACGTTGGTTCCGTTTATTAGAAGATTCTCGTTGTTTCTTTGAGTTTTCGATATTCTCATAAATTTAGTCTTCTTGACATTCATTGTTAGACCATAGTCTTTTCCATACTCCAATATTCTGGTGACCAGTCTCTGAAGATCTTCAATATTTTCGGCTAAGATCACAGTGGCTTCCGTATACCTAATGTTGTTAATGGGAACTTCATTTACCTTTATTCCAGCTGTTTCACTCTTAAAAGCGTTTTCAAGATCTCTTCAGAGTAGGCATTAAAAATAATTGGTGACAATGCACATCCCTGTCTCACTCCACATATTATTTCAATTTCTTCTGACAACACGTAATTTTGCTCGCTGTTTATAATATAAATTTGATATGATCCTGAGGTCGTTGTAGTGCATTTTCTTTGATTTTAGGACATTCATTAATTGTTGATGTCGTAATTATTCGAATGCTTTATTATAATTAATCAAACATGCGTATATATCTTGATTGACGTCTAGGCATATATATGTCAGTAGACAGTATATTAAGTAAAAAAAAAGAGCTTCACGAGTTTCCAGGCCTTTGCGCTTGTGTTTCCAGGCTTTGTGTAACAAATCTCTTGTTAAAAATATAAACCGTTTCCTTTCTAACTGACTATGACTGTACAATACTTTGAATTTATTTTTCTTCCAGGGTTATTCAGCGTTCTGCGCACTCTTATTGTTGGCGAACGCTGAAGACAAGTCATCGGCCACAGACACGAAATCAGCAGAATCTCAAACCAAGGAAAAACGCGGTTTGGATCTGGGATACGGTGGCGGTGGACATGACTTCGGTGGCGGCGGGCACGACTTCGGCGGCGGCGGAGATTTCGGAGGTGGCGACTACGGCGGACATGATTTCGGAGGTACGTCTGACACAAAGGATCATTACTTTAGACTTACAATGCTGTAGTTTTGGAGAGAAGTTCTTTAGTCGTTATTTAATTATACATAGGCCAAACATCTTACACTTTTTATACACAATGCATGAACATACAACTTATATAAAGGTACTAATGTTTTATTTTTTTGGGCTTTCTAATTTTGTATAGATGTCATTCTTAGAGAATTGTGTAAATTGTGTTAATCTTTGGTAAACATCTCACTTTTTAAATATTATGATCTTTAGGATATCTACTTTATTGCTACATACTAAGTGATATTTTTTCTTTACAAAGATCTTATGATTCTTCATAATATCCTATCTTTTGGAGGTTTCATTCAATAATACTTTCTTTTCCTTCTTTCAGTTTCTTTTTTATTTCAATAGAATTTTTGGAGAATAATTTCCTTTATTTTGAAATTCATGTAAATATTTTAAATTTTTTATTACTGCCTTATGGTTTATGATTTTTATTTATTCAAAATATATTATTAATTATATATTATTAATGTAGGTTTTTCCAGAATTGCTTAGGTCCGTGTAATACTTCTGCAAAACTCAGCCTTAGTTAATTGATTACTTATAAAAAGCCATTGTTGATGATTGTTATATTAAAGTAAAATTTAGTAAATAAAAGGATAGAAATGAAGTGAAAAACAAAAACATAAAAACAAGATATTTGAAAAGGAAGGAAAGCGACAGGTTTTAGACAGGAACGTTGAAAAATATCTAAAATGGTTAAAACATACACAGTATGAAAATTAAGTGTTTTTTGGAATTGTTTCGAAAAAAAGGAAAAATATCAAAGAAATAGAACACTTATACTAATAAACTCTATAATAATGAAATATTCTACATAGATTTGTAAGAAAAAATAGGAATAAAAATTTATTGAAAGAAGTTTTCTAACTGGAACACAACTGAAAGTCTTGGAAAAAGCAAATAATAATGTGAATACCCTCATACTTTACATTACTTTAAAATATATCAAAAACATAATGGTCCACCTTGTATATATTTCTTAATATTTACTAATATCAGGCTGCTGTTCAGGTTCATTTTTTCTAGGTGGGAATGACCATGGTCACCATGAGAAAACAGTCACGGTGGTCAAGAAAGTAGCAGTACCTTACCCTGTTACGAAGGAAGTACCATATCCTGTAGAAAAAACAGTCCATGTCCCTGTCAAGGTTCACGTTCCACAGCCATACCCAGTTGAGAAAAAGGTAGGAATATATTTTCTATGAGAGGCAAAAAATTTTAAGTAAAAAATTATCAATTTTCATTCTGTTCTATTTAGTACTTAAAAATTGGTGAGTTTAATGTGCAAATAGGAAACAGTCTGTTTATTCTTTCAAGTCTAAAACAATCAATTTGATATCACCAAGTACCATTTTTTAAGTTTAACTTTGACTAATGTTTCAGTTAGTTTAAGATACAATGAATATTTTACATTTTAGGTACCATATCCTGTGAAAGTTCCAGTGAAAGTGTCAGTACCAATACACAAGCCTGTTCCTGTGGAGAAAACCGTACCCTATCCAGTGAAAGTCCACGTAGACAAACCTTACCCAGTCAAGGTTTTAGTACCACAACCCTACCCAGTCGAGAAGCACGTAGCAGTACCTTACAAAGTCATAGTTCCTCAACCTTATCCAGTAGAAAAGGAAGTCCCATATCCAGTTAAGGTGCCAGTACATGTTCCCAAGCCTTACCCAGTAGAAAAGATCGTACCATATCCAGTGAAAGTGCATGTTGACAGGCCATATCCAGTACATGTACCCAAGCCAGTACCCTACCCAGTAGAAAAGAAGATACCATACCCAGTTTTCAAACCCGTCCCAGTCCCTGTGAAAGTACCAGTAGAAAGGCCAATTCCTTACCCAGTTGAGAAACCCCAGCCTTACCCAGTTAAAGTACCAGTTCCAGCACCTTACCCAGTAGAAAAGAAAATTCCCTACCCCGTTGAAAAGCCAGTACCATATCCAGTCAAAATCCCTATCTTTAATCCAGTACCATATACCGTTTATAAGAAAGTACCACACATCGTTGAGAAACCAGTTCCAGTACCAGTAAAGGTTGCCATTCCAGTTCCAGTTAAAGAACACCATCACGAAGAAAGCAGTGGTGGACACGATTTCGGTGGTCAAGATTACGGAGGACACGATTTTGGAGGACATGACTTAGGAGGTGGGCACGAATTGGGAGGACACGATTTTGGAGGTGGAGACATCGGAGGGGGAGACCACGGAGAAGATCTAGGAGGTCACGGTTACCATTAGTGATATAGTCTATTAGTTATAATTTTATTTTGTACTGTTTCTGTCAGTATTACTGTACGCTTCTTGTGATTTTTGTTATAAATTGTATATAAAGTTATATTTATGAAACAATTAGACTTTTAAATTACTCTTATCAATATCCATCTTCCATTTCCCTTTGTATAATTCTGAACTTAGAACTTCAATCATTTCCATGTTCCGAGAATTTGGGCAGCTTTAATTCTTCTGTAGTAATTCCGACTTTCAGCTCCTATCTTTATTTTAAATACGTTTCTGGCTTAAAAAGAAAGACCTTAGAACTTGTTTTTTTAGTTTTTTATTGCTCTTCTTTTTTAAAAACTTAATGGTTTATTCTAATTTAAACGATTTTTTCTCTACAATCCTTTAAGTTCCATAACCTGCTCAAAGACATTCCTATATTCTGATCAATTATGCGTTTTATTTTTAAAATTGAATATATTTAGAATTTTTAGGTTTTGTCCCACTTGTTCCATATATTTGAGATTTCCCATTGAAATTCTGTCTATTAGCATCTGTTTGGTCATTGTCTTGGTTATCTCGTTTTCCAGACCCATTTCACATGGCTTATCTAACGCAGTCACCAGTGTTTTACAATTGCAAGGATTGTTGGTTATTCACAAGCTATGTAGAGTTCAAAATCGTCTACGCTATTCGCTGTTGGTGTTAAGGCCTTTAGGTTTCATCAAATTTTTTTGTTCAAGATATGCAACAGTTTCTTTCATTTTGTAGTAATGATTATTTTTGAAATCATGAATGTGTTGCTTGTGTGAGTCCATTTTAAATAGGTAAAGAAATAATAAATAAGAATTACTTACAATCAATCTAATTTAACTATCTGACGACCGGTTTCGCTTTCTAAAATATGCAAAGCATCCTCAGGTCTCGATACAAAGTTAAACAAATGATGCCGGTACTCTATTAATTGATGGATGGTAGAACATGGTTGAAACTACTATATATTGTTGAATGGAGAACTCAATTCTATTATTGCAGTTGTTTGACAGTAAACGGGAAGTTCTTGAGGAGATAGATTTGATCTAATGAAGAAGAGATATGTGTGTGATTGTTTGTTAAATGAAAGTAATGTAATATATCATTGTGTTATTAAAAGCTATTTATACTTATTCGAGAGATATATTTTTGAAATATGTGTTATTTATTGAGTAATTGTTTTAAGAAGGTGACAGTTTTATGACAATGAATATGTTTAGATGTAAAATTGTGTGGGTGTGCAATTATTTTCCAACCTGTAGTTATCAAATTACTTTGATAAAGTTCTATTGGCAATTAGTAAATTATTGGAAGTCAAGTGAATAAAATATATTAAAATACAAACAATTAAGGACAATTCAAACACACTAAAACAGAAAACACTTAGAAGGGACGAAACAAACATTGAATTTAAAAAAAGGGGGAAGGGCTTTAATGCACTACATCGTAGTCTTGGGCACAATGAGTTTTTTATGTTTTATCTCTTTATCTTTATATGAATATTTTATCTTTATATGATTATTTTTGGTTCACTATTCTGAGCTGTATTTTTACAAGGATAAATGCTTAACATGATCATCTCTCTTCTACTTCTAGTAATATCAATGTCGTCTACAAACGTACAAACGCTAAAATTTTTACTGTGTTTGTATATTGTTCCTATGGTTTTGACTGTTGATTTTTTAATGAAACATTATTGAAGCGGCGTTGTATTACTATTTTCCTATAATAGAATGCCGAGGCGAGCATCACGGACTTGGTGTCACAAGATGGCGTCGTCACGAGTAGCGTCATAGAATAGCGGTTCTTGACATCGATTTACTACTCTCGATCAATTCGTTTCTAGTCATCATATATTTACTCTAAGCAGTTTTATATCCTCCTGGACTTCTTCTTTCCTCCGGTTTTCCTTGGACTACTAGTTTCTCCATATTATCAACATGTGTCATATGTCCAAACAACGTTAATATTTTTGAATATATGGAATTGAAAGACGTTTCGAAAAGCATTGTGAATCTCCGCAAGAACAGATGTATTTGCTCTTCTATCGCTTCAATGAATTTAAAGCAATCTTTTCCAACACCACATCTGAAACGTGTCGATTCTTTTCCTGGCTGCTATTTGAATGGTCTAACTTTCAAAGTCATAGCTAAGTATTGGAAAAACTAGCGTTCGTACAAAATTTATCTTAGTGTTTTTGATAAATGTTGAGAGTTGAGATTTTACATAACGGTTCTACTTTGTATCCAACAATGTTCTGAATTTTTTGTTGGTTCTATCGACAATCATTATTTTTGTCTGATTTTTATTAATTTATCTTGTTTTTTCCACGAGGAAACTAAGTTCCTGTAGCTGGCTGTATACCATATATCACAAAAAATTGTTTAAAATCCTTTATAAAAGGTATATAAAAATGCCACAAACGGGCTATCACAAACACATTGCAAAACGTTTTCGGATCAATCAATCCATCATCAGTGCAAACGGTTGTACATGCTAGTAGCCACCAAAATACATGGGTCAAAACCCTTTAAATGTTTTAAAATTGTAGTTGTTTTACATTATTAGTAGTTATAATTTGTGATGTTTAAGTTACCGTTGAATAGGTAACATGGCGGCGTATGACTCTACATGAGTAAAATGGTCCTGAGACGAAGTGTCTACGAGGACCTGTTGATAACAACTCGTTCAACAAAATCTGTTTAAGGACAAGTGTCTGGTCTATACCCGATTTTGACCGCAGAAACTGCACTGCTATCATCCAACTGCTTGTTCGACCTATCGACTCAATATTTCCTCCTAACTAATTTACTTGGTATTTAACTTTTCCTTAAATATTTTAATTCATATGCTGAATATATTTCTTTGTTCTGTCAAAAAGTTTACCTCGTTCTCCCTATATTCTCACGACTATCACGGCTATATTGAGTTTGTTTGTCACAGAATGAGACACTCAGTGGTAGTGTTATACCATTTCAGTAAATTTTATAACCAGGATAGTACGTCTTCTTTCCGTTTTCGTTTTGCCATTTATCTTGAGAATAAATTTGACGAATCTCTAATGTTTTTGATTTCTCGTAATGTATCGCTGATAGTGTTGCCCAAATGCAAGAACAAGACGAGACTTAGACAGTCTTGGTCTTGGTCTTGCACCAATATACCTGGTCTTTGTCTTGGTCTTGGTATTGCGCTCCCAGTTTTGGTCTTGGTCTTGGTCTTGCAGCAAGAGTCTTGCAAGTCTCGCAAATACCCATTAGGCTATTGCTATTTATTAAACGTTACTTTAGATCTTGAACAACGTAACACAGTAGGTACATTTTAAGCTTGAATTAACATAGCCATAAAAAGACCAACCAAATTAATGAATGTCTAAACAACTGACACTGGGTGATGTTTGAACCCACGATCTAAGCGAGCCGTGCCCATGCTCTAACTAGCTGAGCTATTTACCATGTTCCACGGGAGTCAATCTGTTTCTTAATAAGCGTTTGCTTTTAACAAGCTTACATATGCACAAACATGGTTAAAAAACAAAACAACCAAATTAATGACATAAACTTGACTGTATTTTAAAAAAACATTATTTGTCTAGAAAGGGATTGGTGGACCCTCACCTTATATGAAATGGAATAAAATAGTTATATAATTTGCCATTTATTTAAATAAAAAATAAAATACAACACAGTGCACAATAGACTCTTACATTACTGATACTTTATATTTATTCCTTTGACCAAGAATTAATACAAAGTAACCATCTAACCATAGATATTATTTTATTATTAGAAGGGGCTATTCTCAAAATAAAGCGCAGTTCCTACTACGCGTTACTATTTTACAGATTTATCCACTGTTTTATCAACCAGTTCTTATTCTTCTTCTTCTTGTAGTACCTATCCGTTTCGGATATTGGCGACCATCATGGCAATGTGCACTTTGCACACTGATGCTCTAAAAAGATTTCTGGTTGTTGTGTTGAACCACGTTCGTAGATTTTTCAGCCAGGAAATCCTTCGCCTTTTTGGTCCCCGTTTTCCTTCTACTTTTCCCTGCAAGATTAGTTGCAGCAGTCCATATGTTTCGCTGTTCCTCATGATGTGACCGAGGTATTCGATTTTGGCTGTTTTTATTGTGGTTAACAGCTCTTTTTCTTTTTTCATTCTCAACAGAACACCCTCATTAGTAACGTGGTCGGTATACGATGTCTTCAGGATGCGACGATAAAACCACATTTCAAAAGCCTCAATTTTCTTGCAGGTGGCGTCTGTGAGAGTCCATGACTCAACTCCGTACAATAGTATAGGAAATAGTATAGTATAGTACTTTCTCTATTCTACATTTGATTTCTATGGAATGGTCCCAATTTTCATTGACGTTCGTACCAAGGTAGATGTATGTTTTTACTCTTTCTATTTGTTGACCGTTTACACTGATTTGTCCAAATTGCTGTTCCTTCTTAGAGATCATCATGCATTTTGTTTTCTTAATGTTGAGTGAAAGTCCGTATCTCTGACTGACCCCTGTGATTCTGTTCATTAACTCCTGGAGGGTTTCAGAGCTGTCAGCGAATACTACCGTGTCGTCCGCGTATCTAATGTTATTGATAGATTCACCCAGTAGTTGTTAATAATTAATAATTTGCAATTTTTTTACTACATAATTATACAAACATATAGTCTTAGCTTTACCGCATGACAAACAGAGGTATTAAAGTCGTTGAAGAAGGGAACCAAGGTCTGAAGCGTTTTATGCTATGTGGTTTCCAAGTTTGGCTTAATGGAACCAACCCACTCGAATCTTTTCTGCAGATTACTTAATTGCGTGATCAAGTAATATGGGTTGGTTTACTGAGTGACAGATCGCAGCATACACCTGCTGTGGCCTGGTTCCATTCTGCAAATAATGTTTAACCACTGTTCAAAGCGCTACCATGAATAGAGCAAAAAAGTTTATTTTATAGGTTGATTCTTTTCTGCAGAATATTGTGCAATTAGCAATATAAGTTTTATGAAATTATATAGATTCTTTATATCAAGAAAATGCTTACCTCGTTACTAATTCGTGACAGGAGCATATAAAAGACTGTATCATTTCATAAAAGACTAAACAACTTATTAAGAACACTGGCTAATAGAAATCAGATCAGGAGATCTGATTAAACATGTGGGTAAATCAATCGAACGTAAGAAAGTCCAAAATAGATAACGGGTCAATTGTTTATGCCTCAGCCTCAACAACACCAGTTGAAAAGCTTGATACTGTACACAATCTTGGCATTAGAATTGTTCTTGGGGCATTCCAGACAACTCGCATTGAAAACCTACTGAGTGAACCCGGTGAGCCACCCTTACTTTACTAACTTTTATTGGCTCCGATCCAAATCTTTGTATGACAATACCTTTAACGATAAATACATGAACGACTTTAATAATGGGTTTAACGCAACAAAACAATACTACCAAAGAATTTGACTGTACTGTTTAAAATAATAATTTATGTAATAATTAAATATTTAATTTCCAAAAGATTTTCCTGTAAACTCTGACAATTTGCCTCCATGGACTATTCAGGTTCGGTGAACCGAAAATTATTATATCATTAAGCTTAAACTTTAAGGATCAAACAAATCCAGCAATCTTTAAAGCAGAGCTTGAACTAGCAGTACAAAGAATGGTTTAAAATATTGACCTTCTTCTTAACATGCCATACACCAAAGTGCGTAGGCGACTATCTCATTACTAGAATTCTGTTCTTGGCGGCGTGACACAGCTCACCTGTATTGTGTATTCCTGTCCATTCTTTAATATTTCTTAAGCAGAATAATTGTTTGCGGCCGGCTCCTTTCCTACCTTCGATCTTCCCTTGTAGGATTAACTGTGGTATTTCATATTTTGCTCCTCTCAATATGTGCCCAAGGTAACCAATCTTGCGTTTTTTTAATTAATTCAAAGAGTTCTCTTTCCACGCCGGCTCTATTAAGGACGTCATCGTTTCGAACTCTATCCACCCAAGGTATGCGCATCATTCTTCTCAATGACCACATTTCAAATGCTTCAAGTTTGTTGATAGATGTTTTTTTCAAAGTCCACGTTTCCATACCATAAAGCAAGATGGACCATATGTAGCACTTGACCATTCTGTAGCGTATTTCGAAGTTTAGGTGTTGATTACATAGGAGCGGTCTGAATTTCACAAAAGCTTGTCTTGCCATTTGTATTCGGGTTTTTATCTCGTGTTGTGGATCCGATTGGTCATTGATTGTGGTGCCAAGGTATTTAAAAGTTTTCACGCGATTTATACGATTGTCACCTATGCATATTATCGGGTTTTCTGGAGGGTTTCTGCTAATGACCATATATTTCGTTTTTAAAATGTTGATTTTGAGGCCATATTTTTTACCTATGCTATTCACCCTATCAAGTAATAACTGCTGATCTTCCAAATTATCAGTTATAATTACTGTGTCGTCCGCATAGCGTAGGTTGCTAATTGGTATGCCGTTCACCTAAATGCCTAATTCCGTATCTTCTAATGCTTCCGCAAATATATTTTCAACATATAAATTAAAAAGCATCGGAGAGAGTATGCAGCCTTGGCGGACACCTTTCCGGATTTCAAATTCATCCGTATATTGGTCTCGATCAATCCTCATCTTTGCCATTTGGTTCCAGTATAGATTCTGAATAATTCTGATCTCCTTCTGGTCAATGTTGGCCCTATGTAGTATTTTCATCATGATATCATGTTTAACATTGTCAAATGCCTTCTCGTAGTCGATGAAGGTGAGGTAGACATCTTTTCGTTGATCTAAGCAGTTTTGTATTAAGGTGTTCAAACATAAAATTGCCTCTCTTGTTCCTAGTCCTCCCTTAAAACCGAATTGTGTTGACCCGCTAAGTTCTTCTAGTATCTTGTACATTCTTGAGTGTAATATTCTAAGGAAGAGTTTCAACAAGTGACTCATTAAACTGATTAAGCGGTGTTCATTGCATTTTGTGGCATTAGCTGTTTTTGGGATCATCACAAAGGATGACTGCAGCCATTCTCGCGGAATGTAACCAGTATCATAAATTCTATTGAACAGCCTTACCAAGATTTCGATATTCTCCTCGTCTAGTAGTTTTATTGCTTCTATATTAATTTCATCTGGACCTGTTGCTTTATGCATCTTTGTGGTTCTAACTGCATATTCTATTTCACTTCGCATTATTGATGGCCCTGATAAGTTTTCATTGATTGATCGGAAGACGAATTTCATGGCTGAAGAACCTGAGAGAATGGTTTGGATGCAGCTCAAAACAACTATTTAGAGCTACTGCCTCAAAAATTAAGATAGCTATGATGATTGCCAACCTCCGTAGCGGAGATGGCACCTGAAGAAGAAGAAGATAAGTTTTCGGAAGGAAGTTTGCGCGTTGGTTGTGTTGGTCTTTCGTCATTAAAAAGGCTTTCTGCGTATTCTTTCCACGCCATTCCTATCTCCTCTTCTGACTCTATGTATTCGTTTCTGTCATTGCGTATTCTTGTTCTGTGGTGGCTTTTGTGTATATTCGATATTTCTTTGATCTTCTTATGTAGTCCAAAACTATCTCCTTTTTCCTGCAATTGTTCTATTTCGTTGCACCTTTCCACCATCCAACGTTCTTTTGCTTTCTTAATTTTCTGACGGATTTCTTTGTGTATCTGTTTGTATTTGTCTTGATTACGTTGTTGTTTATGTTGCCTTCTCTTTTCCATTAGATCCATAATTTCGTCCGTCATCCATTCGTTATGCTTTCTCTTTCTGATCTGTGTTTTAAGTTCCTTGTTTACTGCCAGAATCGTTCCTTTAATATCATTGACCATCTCTTCGATATCATCATTTTGTTCTATTACTCGCATTCTTTCATTAATTTGATTCGCATAACTCTTCTTCAGATTTTCGTCTGTCATCAGTTCTCTTGTATTTATAGGTGTGCTGGTATTTGTCCGAGACACATCAAAAACCGAACAGGAAGTTGGTGTACTTTTTGCATTGTTTAAAGTCCTGCAATATATTAATACTATAACATCTCCTAGAGTATCATTGTTTCCGACTGCCTCAGAGCAATTAAAGCCATGAAAAATCTCTACCCGAAACATCCCATAGAGAAAATGATAAAATTGGAACTGTTTAAAGGCCACTGGTATCGAGGGCAATAAATTAACAGGTGTAAGTGACCGGTAACGACGAATCAGAGACCGGATATCGGAGTGTAGCAAATGATTTAAAAGCCTTTTTCAAAATAAAGTGGCAAGTACGTGAAACTTGTATTAAAACAGATCATGAGTAATATTTTACCGTGGCAACAAATAGCCACAAGCAGAAGATCTCAAGTATTCATAACATGTGTGAGACTGGGCCATATACACGCCTATTGGGCTACACGGATACTGGGCCTATTCTTAAACAGCGAATCTCCAAAGTGTTTAATTTGTGATATAGACAGTATATAATATTTTCTAATTAAATGTACCAAATATACCATTAAATGACGTGTATATGATATCCTGAATAGCTAGCAAAGTATACTTTTAAATAATTTTAACTACAGAAAACTAATAGGTGTCTATCTAGTATAAATATGTTGTAATAAATTTAATCATGTAGGTAGGTAAATACTGTTAATAGCATTTAAATACACTTACCTTAAATATGGAATATTAGCAGGAATATGATACTTGGACCCTGGATCAAAGTCGATTTCGGACCTCAGTACTGGTGGTTTTATTCCTTGGTATTTCTCACTACAAACAACATAAATATTATACACTTAAGTCTGGATAATAAGCATTTTACATTTTTTCTTATTATTTTGGATTTTTGATAAAATTATTGGTATACAATTGGTAAATACTTAATTTACCAATGTTTTTGCTTAAAGTACTTATTGTAATAACCTAGTTAAATTCTTACCAGTTAAGATACAATCTCACTTAGTTCCAATTGAAAGAGGATAATAAATAATTTAATTTTATTAATAAACAAAACGGGAAAACTCATTGTTGGCACCTGTTGATACAATAGACTGAACGACATTGAATTTAAGTGATTAACTGGTATGTTACTTTAAATATCAAGTACACTGTTTTTAGCGGATATAATATTACAAGTATTATTAAATACCGTAAGAAAACTTCATTGGGACAATATGTTTTTTCCATAAATGAAAATATTAGCCCAATACAAGTTTGGAAAAAAATTGGGCAAATACAAGGCAAAAAATGACCACAAAATTCCCAATCTCTTTTTGAATTAAAAGGTTATCATTGAAAATCATGTTCTGGCAGAAAACTGCGAAAAAAAATTCACAACAAATCTGGACCTAACCCTTTATACTCTTCTCCTCCTTAACTCTTTCCTTATTCATACACAGCTTCAGACGATACCAATTATCTAAACGTTCTTATAATGTATTTCGAAATAAAATCTACACCTAAATCCTGTAAAAACACAGCGCTGCTGGCTATGATGAACTTTCCTACATATTATTGAAGAAACTGTCACCTCCATGTCGATATAAACATCTCGATACATATAATAAAATGGCTTTTCCGCAAATTTCCGAATGCGTGGCAAACATCAATAGTATTAAAAATAAAAAAAAATAACTATCTGCCTCTTCCCCTGCTTCTTTTATCTCTTTCCTGTACCATGTGTAAAATACTTTAAAAAAATATCAATAAACGTTTTATCTGGTATCTTGAGAAACACAAAATTATTCTGAAAGAAAAATCTGGCTTTTGATGGCACAGATCTACTAGTAGCAATCTTGTCCTTCTCCAGAATGACATCGCCATGTCAATAAATGAAAAGTATGAAGTAACGGCTGTCATCATTGACATAAAAGGACATCCTAGGACTGGTTAGGGCGTTCTTCTATCCACCACCTGGGGACGCGTCCGATGGGCGACAGACAACGTGTGGATATGTCTACACAATAATCACTTTGATCAAATATTATACACCGATGCTTCCAAAAGTGATTTGGGGGTTGGCTGTTTAGTCACATCAGAAAACAATCTCATTTGTACTTCTTTTATTCCTCTTTTGTGTAGCGTACATACTGGAGAATTATACATTGTTCTACAGGCTCTTACCATCACCTTCCTTGATTAAACACTAAGATTACCTTTATATAGATTCCGTCCCACATTGGTTCTATAACTGGCAACGAACTCGCAGATCAGCATGTTAAAACGGCTTTAACAGATACCACATCAATAAGTCACATCTAAATTTGTAAAGATTTAAAAATATAAGCATACAGATTTACCAGAAGATTATGGCAAACTCACCGGAGCTCCTTAAATACATCCTTACGTGCAATCTAGCCTTCATTATATAAGCCATTATACACTACCACGGGACTATTTAAAAAAGACCTTACAATTAAACGAAAAATCCGTATAGACCACACCAAACTAACAAACAGCTTCCTAATGATATCAGATGTCCAGCCTATCTATCAAACATGGCGGTGCCAATGAACAGTGAAGCACATTTTTACCAAATGTCATCAATACGGTAAAGTAAAATAACAGCTAAATCTCAAACCGCAGCCATTCTTAGTGATCTCAACCAGGTAAACAGAGTTCTTCAGTTTTTAGAAAAATATTATTGTATCGTAAACTCTAAGAATTTTTTATATGACATAACTTTAATTATTAATTATATTATAACTCTTGTAATGGTGTTTGTAATCGCTCCCGTACCAGTGGCTATAGTTGCCGAGCACGTAAATAAAAGAAATAGATGCTTTCTTTTAGGTTATAGTAATTTTTTCAAACTTGGTTTATTAACATAAATATTATGCTAAATTTTGCATAATGTTTTGTTTATATAAGTTTATATAAGTTCTTATTTTAACCTTTCTGTCATGGTAATAATCCGGTCTTTTTATGTAACATTTGTAAATTATATTAAACAATAAAGTATTTTATTTATTAGAAACATCATATACACAGTAAATAATTTTACCTTAGAAGCCACCAATGGCAATTATATTCTTCTTTCTGAACAACACCCTTGAAGACGTCATATCGCCACTTATCCATTACCAAAGCGAACGGCAAGAAAACTATCTTGTCGAGAGCCATTGAATACAAAAAGTTTATATCCACAGCTACACGATCTACGGATTTCTGGACTAATCCCAAAGCCTGTAGATGCCTTGGAGTGCCTACTGAAAGACCTATTGCTTCTCCGATAGCTTCATGGAAAGCTGAAACATGTAAAGTATGCTTATAGTAAAGGGAAATGTTTAAATGTCTTTATGAATTTTAATAACCATAAATAAAAAAAAACCTAGAAAAGACAGTTAAAATTCGATTTGAGTATAGTGCTTTCATTATTCGCTTATATGTATTTTGTCCTATCAGGATTCCTCAGAGCTATGTAAAAACTTTAAACGTGAAATCAAATCTTTTCCGTCAAAAGAAGTAATTTTAAAAATAACCACATACAGACTTTATGGCGTTATCTAATAACAAACTATCAAACCCAAAGAGTTTTTGGTTTTCGAAAGCAAAATTATAATATTTTTCAAAGCAAAACAGACAATAAATAAACTGACATGGGGAATCTAAATTTGTATTCCATAACATAAAAATTTATCAAAATGCACCAAATTCGCCATAATTCATAAAAAAACTATTTCTATTACTATTCGTAACTTCAGATGATTGTTCACGTTTATATATACCTTAATAATATCAGCTATTCCATGGGAGAGTTCAATTAGTAGAAAAGTTGACAAAATCATACTCAAATACATTAGGGTGTGACAAGAAAAGAAGATATGTGAATATAGAGAATATAAGATAACAGTTACTAAAACTATAAACCAATAACAAAAGTTGACTATGCTAAAAATTACAACATAGAAATCGCTGGACTAGCTGAAACTCATTGGTTAGGAGAGGGCCATTTTAGAATAGACAATGGCAATTATATTTACTTCTCTGGCGGTGAGACCCAGAACTATACAGGGGTTGCCATTCTGGTCTCACCAAGATTACAAAAGTCAGTTGTCGAATTTAAAGCTGTGAACGATAGGATAGTACTCATTAAACTGGATGGCAAACCACATAAACTTAATATCATACAAGTTTACGCGCCAACCAGCACATCAGATGACATAAAGATCGAGGAGTTCTACGAAAAACTGGAGACCACAATCGCTAACATACCAAATAAAGAACTTACTATAATATGTGGCGACTTTAATGCAAAAGTTGGCAACACTACACAAAATGACGACTTAAAGAATGTACTGGGAAAGTTTGGCATAGGGCAGAGAAACGAAAGAGGAGACCGTTTAATCGAATTTACTATCACAAACAACTACTCCATCATGAATACTCGATTTAAACACCATGTACGTCGACTTTATACCTGGAAAAGTCCTGGAGATAGATTTAGAAATCAAATAGATTACGTCCTCACCAATATTCGCTGGAGATCGTCCATTCAAACAGTCAGATCGTATCCAGGGGCGATATGCGGATCCGATCATACTCTCCTTGTAGCTAAAGTAATGCTTAAACTTAAAGCACCCAACAAACAAAGAGAGATAAAGAAGATAGAACTGAGAAAGAAAGAAGACCTTCTACAGGAAGTACAGAAAAGTATGCCCTCTATTCGTAACGGAACATCACAAGAAATATGGGAGACTGTTAAACATTGCGTAACAACACCAGTGGATCGCTCAAAGAAAAATAATCCGGTGAAACGGAAACACTGGATAACAGATGAAACTCTTAAAATAATTGAGAATAGAAGAAATCTTTGTAAAAGTGGTGTACATAGTGAAAGGGAAAAAGCTAGTTTAAGAAACCTCAATAAAGAAATAAAACGAAGATGTAAGGCCGACAAAAAACAGTACTATCAAAGTATATGCAAAGAAATTGAGAGACATGGTCAGAATAATCAGCCGAGAGATCTATTTAGAAAAATACGCTACCTGACAAGAGACTTCAGAGCCAGAACTTGGGCCATTGAAGATAACACTGGAACCCTAAGAACAAACAGAGAAGACATAGCAGAGACATGGAGATCGTATTGCAGGACCTATATAAAGATGATCAACGCCAAGAGCTTGTTAGCCAAATCTCTGACGAGGTGGAAGAAGAACATGATATACTCGAAAATGAAGTAAGACAGGCTATCAACAAGCTCAAATATAACAAAGCACCAGGTCCAGATATGATAACAGCAGAAATGCTTAAAGCCACAGAAGAAACCGGCGTAAAGTTACTTCATCTACTCTGTAACCAAATATGGCATTCCAAACAATGGCCTCAAGACTGGACAAAATCTACAATAACGACCATACATAAAAAAGGCAGCTTCCATAAATGCGACAATTATAGAACTATCTCTCTTATATCCCATGCCAGCAAGATAATGCTACATATAATCAATGAGAGACTGAAAACATTCCTTCAAAGAGAAATTCCACAAGAGCAAACTGGATTTACCAAAGGTAGAGGCACTCGAGAACACCTGCTGAATATAAGACAGATAATCGAGAAATCTAGGGAATTCAAAATCCCACTATACATCTGTTTTATAGATTACCGAAAAGCGTTCGACAGGGTCAAGTGGAGACACTTATGGCAAATACTAAAAGAAGTACTACTTTTTTTTAACTGATCCACTACTGGATCAGTTAAAGTACTTGACACACTTTCGAACGAGTTTCATCCATAACGGGGTGTTAGACAATGATGTATACTATCTCCACAATTATTCAACATATATGGGGAGTATATTATGCGAAGAGCACTTGAAGGATGGGAAAAGGGCATCTCAATAAATGGTCATAAACTAAACAACCTACTTTTCGCAGATGACACAGCCCTTCTTGCAAATAGTCAAGCAGAGCTGATAGAACTTATACGACTGATCGAAAACGAAAGTCAAATATTTGGTCTGCAATTAAACATATCGAAGACAAAGATCATGATAGTGGATAGACTACACAACAATCATCCACACATAACCACAATTGACCGGTTCGAGGTTGTGAGCTCATACTTATATCTGGGATCATTAATCACAAACACAGGGTCATTACAAGAAAAGATTAAACGTAGATCTGATCTAGCAAAAGTTGCCACAGCAAAAATGACCAAAATATGGAAGGACTGTCAAATTTCAAGAGCGATAAAGATGAGGGATCGCTTAATATTCCCAATACTGACCTACGGATGTGAATCTTGGACTCTGAGACAATCGGAGAGAAGAAAGATAGACGCCACTGAAATGTTCTGTTGGAGACGAATGTTAATAATTCCTTGGACCGACCGCAGAACAAATAATTCAATTTTAAGAGAGCTAAAAGTTAGCCAACGACTCTCTAGTAAAGTTCATCTCCAACAATTAAAATATTTTGGGCATGTTATGAGAGCAAACACAGAAAACATGGAAAGACTCATAATACAAGGAAAGGTAGAAGGCCGAAGATCACGAGGAAGATCCCCAACAAGATGGATAGATCAAATTACAGGAATATGCCAAAGACCTATGCATGAATTAAAAGAAATGACCAGAGACAGGGATCTCTGGAGACGGACAATACACGACATCACGTCGACCACTACACTCCCCCTGGGGGTCAGGATTGAAGAGAGAGATGCTAAAAATTGAAGTCTTCTTCTTATTCTACTCTTATATAGGAAACATTGTATGTTTTTGTTCGACGTCATCTCTTACTCTAATGGAAAATTATCATTCCAACTTTTCCGTAGCTGACCTGTGCTTCTTCTAGTTGTCGAGGTATCCTGGGCTAATCTAAAAATTCAATTCTCTGCCACTGATATGGCTTTTCCATTCTCTTTTTCTTCCTTACATCCATTCATTAATGTTGCATACTCTGCATAGTTTTTTAATCTTATTACTCCTTGTTTCAGTTGTTTTTTATATATTCTTGTCGTGCTTGTGTCTGATCTTGAGGTATAAGGCATGACAGGTCGGATTACAACAGACTTGTATTATACGAGTTTCTTTCTCCATATTGTGTTGTTAAAGCATCCCGGTACTCTAAATGCTTTTGCCATTTGGTCCCTTATTTCCTCTTCAATCTTATTGTCGCTCGATAAGTTTATTTCTATATATTTAAAATTTCCGTACTTTTTCCTTTATTTGCTTTTTAATCTCTTCATTCTCCATTATTATAATATCTTAATTTCTTTGTTCCCCATTTGGAAGTCTTTTTTTGTTTTCCTTGTTTGTTTCAATTGTAATATCTATCGGTTCAGTCGATTCTGTTTAAATGTTACTTGCATATTCCGTACCTCGGAGGTAAAGAACACTATGTCCATTTTCTTACTTTTTAAGGAGAGCAGTTTTAACATTTTTTAAATTTGTAATCAGTAAATACTCAAATGTTTCTGATATTTAACCAAAATTAATATAATATATTAATTTTGGTTAAGTATCAGAAATATTTGAGTATTAACTGATTACCACTGTAAAAAGTTTTAAAACTGCTCTCCTTAAAACGTAAGAAAATGGACATAGTGTCCTTTACCTCCGAGGTATATTCTTTAATATTTTTTGGAACAACTTGGCTAACTGGTTTGTTTAATAGAGCTATGGAAATAAGACAATGTCATATGAATAGAGAAGTAGTATTTTAGTACCACTTTACAAATATAAATATGATATGTGCAACAATGTACAAACTAAACTACAGAGCATTTAAGGACTTAGTTCCATGTAGAAACCATCAAAGAAAGTGATTGATCGACTGACACGTTAAGAAAACCAAATATAATTGTGTAGTTTAAAAAAGTTTACAAAAAGGATGAAAAGCGACTTCTACAGGACACAAAACAAATATGGAGATGCATAAGAAACCAACAGAAGAAATGACAGAATTAAAGGATTACAATAATATACCAGCAAACAAATCGAAAAGATACCTGACGGAATATTAGGGAAAAGCCTGTTGGATAGAGAAAGAAACGAAAACATAAGAAGAGCATGCAATATAGAAGACATAAATAGATGGGTGACAAAACGGAAATAGAAGTGGACCAAACACATTAGTAAAATGGCAGGGGATAGGATAGTACGAATAGCATGAAATAAGTCATCAAATGGACGAAGAAGTATTGGCAGACCAAGAAAAAGATGGTGCGATAATTAAAACAATTTAGGAGGCTAATATTGAAGAGGAAAAAGGCTTTAAAGCCTACATAAAAGAAGGAGGATGAAGAAGAAGTGTAGTTTGAATTTTTATAAGGTAGATCATCTCCAGATCTACTTTGTATTAAAGACAGTTTATGTGCCAATACAGGAATAAAGAAACAAATGCTTATATGGTACTCATTGATCTTGAGGAAGCGTAGTGCGAAGCATCCATACACAGCACGCAGTATCAACACTGAGTGGATTTACAATATAAAAATTTGGGTATCTACATGTACGCAGCCTTTTCTAATTAGCATTAAGTATGTATTTAAATGACAGTATAAATATATACAGTGCTAGTCAAAAGTCCGTTCCCCACTTCGTATCTTTTGAACGGTTATTGTTATAATAGTGACATTTGGAGGGAAGTAATAAACAGACGTAGGCTTCTCATCTAGTCATAACAGGTGACGTAATAGTGACAGATGACGTTACAGCGCCACTGTGACAGATAATTCTAAATGGAACCTTATGGCAAGTGATACCTCGTTTGAAAGGTATTGAAAATACCTATTCAGTCATAATAATTTTGTTTGAGTTTAAGCTCATTTTGATGAATAAATTAAATAAATACTAAAATTGTAGTTTCGCATTTAATTAATAAATATTAAAACCTCCGCTTCTGGTTACTTGTCAAAAAGTTGACGTTTTTCAATTCTCGAATTGTTTTTACGTCAACGTCAGCTTTTTTGACAATTAACCAGAGGCGAACGTTAGAATATTTATTGATTAGATGCGAAACTACAATTATTTTAATATACCTATTCAATCATACTAATTTTGTTTATATTGATTAAATGCGAAACTACAAATATTTTAATATACCTATTCAATCATACTAATTTTGTTTGCATTTAAGATGCTTTTGACGAATAAATGAAATAAATACTAAAATTATAATTCGGCATTTAATTAATAAAAATTCTAACGTCAGCCTTTGGTTATTTGTCAAAAAAAGTTGACGTTTGTCAATTCTCTAGTTGTTTTTAGTTTTTAAAAGCGTTTATAGCCCAATATTTAGTTTCTGTTTCTACTTAGTTTAGTCAATTCAAGTTTAGTTAAGTTATTTTTAGTTAATTGTTCTTAGTTAATATTTAGTTTAGTTAGTTAGTTAGTTTAGTTTATTATTCTTTACAAAGGCAGAATGGTACGTACTGTATCCGATAAAGTAGCAGCTGTATTACTAATTGGTGAATGTAGAAATAATTTCCATGCAGCGGAACGTCTTTTTAATGAGAGGTACCCCGATCGCCCTATATAGATATCTTATTTGAGAAAGCTTCTTCGGAAGTTTAAACAAACAGGTAGTGTTCAAGATGTCAAACGATCTGGTCGACCAACAATTAGTAATGTCAAAAAAATTGACATAATATCAGAAATGGTAGTGAACCCTACTTCTTCTACAGCCCAAGTTGCATCTATCTATGGAATTAGTCAAAAGACAGTACACCGAGTGTTGGCTGAAAACAAATTTCATCCATACAAATTAAAAATTGTGCACCAACTTTCAGATGATGACCCCGACCGAAGATTAGAATTCTGTGAAAATATGTCCAATAAAATTAACCAACAGCCCAATTACATAAAAACAATTTGTTTTAGTGACGAAAGTACTTTTTCTATCAATGGAACTGTTAACACGCACAATGTGAGGTATTGAAGTGACACAAATCCTCACGTCTTTCGTGAAATACATACTAAATTTCCAAAAAGAATAAGTGTTTGGGCAGGTATTTTGGGAAACCACATAGTTGGGCCTGTTTTTCTCAATACTAACTTAACCGGTGAAGTGTATCTGGAGCTGTTACAAAATGCAATTGAACCATTAATACTTGAAATTCTGGAGGATAATCCAGATGAATTCGGCAACTTGGAAATAACGTTTCAACAAGATGGTGCTCCTGCACACCATTATGGTGCAGTAAGACGTTACCTCTTCTTCTTCTTTTGCCCTTTAATTCGTCCAATTTTGAACATAGGCTTCCCCCAGTTTCCTCCATTCGCTTCTGTTTTGTGCTTTCTGTTTCCAGTGTATTCCTCCTATCTTTCTAATGTCATCTCCCCATCTCATCTGGGGTCGTCCTCTTGCTCTCTTTCCTGTCCATGGTCTCCATTGTTGTATCGTGTTGTTCCACCTATTGTCTGTTTGTCTGGCGTTATGACCTGCGAAACTCCATTTTAGCCTGGCTATATGTTGACCTGCGTCTTTGACTTTTGTTTTGTTTCTTATCCAGATGTTTTGCTTCTTGTCTTTTAATTTTACTCCCAACATTGCTCTCTCCATGGCTCTTTGTGTCTTCACTATCTTATCCATGTTTGCTTTGGTCAGAGTCCATGTTTGGCATGCGTATGTGAGAATTGGGAGTATGCACTGGTCAAACACTCTTGTTTTTAAGTACTGTTGTATTTTCTTATTCTTTAGGACCCATTTTAATTTCCCAAATCCTGCCCAGGCTAATCTGACTCTTCTTTTTACCTCCGCTGTTTGGTTTTCCTTATTTATTTTTATTATCTGTCCCAAATATATATAATCATTAACCGCTTCTATTGTGATTCCATTTAGTATTACGTTTCTATTATCTTGTGTGTTTGTCATTGTTTTCGTTTTGGTAAAATTCATTTTTAGGCCTATTTGTTCAGATTCCTTGGCTAGTTCGGTTAGCATAGTTTGTAGTTCTTCAAAACTTGATGTTATTATTACTACATCGTCTGCATATCTTAGATGGTTTAGTTTCTTTCCATTTATGTTTATTCCCATGTTTGTCCATTCCATTGTTTTGAAAACATCTTCCAGTGCTAATGTAAATAATTTAGGAGAAATAACATCGCCCTGTCGCACTCCTCTGTTAATTGGTATAGGTTTTGTGTTTTCTTCCAATTGTACTGTCATTGTTGCTTTCTTATATATATTGTGTATTAGCATTCTGTATCTGGAATCTATTCTTCAGACGTTACCTAGATGAGGAATATCGTGGTAGATGGATTGGACGACGAGGTACGATAGAATGGCCAGCTCGGGCACCGAACCTCACACATTGAACGAGTACGGCAAGAGTTTAGAAATAGGATGAATTACTGTCAGGAAGTAGATGGAGCACATTTTAAACACTTACTATAAGAACTGGTTGTTAAATATGTATCAATTAAATGAAAAGCTACAATTTTAGTATTTATTTAATTTATTTATCAAAATGAGCTTAAACTCAAACAAAATTATTATGACTGAATAGGTTTTTTCAATACCTTTCAAACGAGGTATCACTTGCCATTAGGTTCCATATAAAATGATCTGTCACAGTGGCGCTGTAACGTCATCTGTCACTATTACGTCACCTGTTATGACTAGTTAAGAAACCTACGTCTGTTTATTACCTCCCTCCAAATTTCACCATTATAACAATAACCGTTCAAAAGATACGAGGGGGGAACGGACTTTTGACTAGCACTGAAGGATTTTTTAGTCACGTGCTGACACAGGTAGAATATAGGAGTCGACTTTTGTTTACAATGTTACCCGACTGGATTAAATTATAGTTGTTAAGTTATTATATAACGAACAACAACATACAATATATTTTTTTTTAAATACATGAAAAATCGGTTGGGTTAGCGTAGAGGGAGCCACAGTGGAACATCACAGTAGGATAAAATACCCGAGATATTTTGCAGTGGACAGTTAATAAAAAAGGACAACTGTGATACATATAGTGAATATTAGGTAGATAAAAAATAAGTATAATCCGACTAACGAGAATGACAATGTCTAACTTAGAAGCCACTGTTAGAATACAGGGAGAGAATTCTAGATCCTTTGAGATAAAGGATGGACTCAGACAAGGGGATGCTCTGGCTTGCCTCCTATTTAATATTGCCTTAGAAAAGGTAGTCCGAGATACACGAATTAGGGATGGCGGTACTATTTACAATAGATCGGTACAAGTCTTAGCATATGCTGATGATATTGACATAGTATGGCATAGTAAGCGAGATGTTGAGCAATATCTCCTAGAATTGGAAACAGCGGCGAAACAGGTCAGTCTAGTCATCAATAAAGACAAAACAAAACGAGTCAAGTACATGTTGGTTACAAAGGATCCGATAGCAAATGAGGAACAGGAAACAGTCTTTGGGAGTCATACCTTTGGACGTGTTGACAACTTCACATACCTTGGGTCGCTATTGACTGCTACCAATAAAACAAGCGAAGAAATCGAAAGACGAATAAATCTTACAAATAGGGCATACTATGGACTCTAAAAGCATTTCCACTCAAGAAACATTCAAAGAAGAACTAAAATTATTATATACAAAACATCGCTGAGGCCGGTCCTCACATATGGAGCAGAAACATGGACTCTAACGCAGAACCTCTAACTTTTGGGAATATTTGAGCGTAAGATATAATTTTGAATTGTATCAGCTCTTTGATGAGCCAAATGTCATAACGTTTATTAAAACACAGCGACTTAGATGGGCTGGACACATAATACGAATGCCAGAAAATACGATTGCTAAAAAGCTAACCACAGAAACACCTGTAGGAAGAATAAGCAAAGGCCGACCGCGAATTAGGTGGTTAGCTGGAATTGAAACCGACTTACGAATATTAAAAATCAGAAGATGGCAACATGTTGCCAGAAACCGAACAGAATGGCGACGAATCTTAGAGCAGGCCAATATCCACAGAGGATTGTCGAGCCAAAGATGATGATGAAGAAATAAGTATTCATGTACTCTGTAGTAATGAAAATAAATAGAAAAATAAAACCAAACAATATTTTATGGGAAATTCTTGGACAGGATGCTTTAGAGAGGATTAGTATTAGCACGAGTAAAGATAGAAACTAATTGAAAAATATAATTAGAGAAGCCAATAATCATGGCCCAGTTATTGCTTTTATTGTCTATTAAGTCACTCAAATATACGTTCTTCTTCTGCTTCTTTTTCGAAGAACTATCGGATGACCTCGCAAAAGATGGATTAGCAACCTTTCACAGAGGTATCAATCCGCCGATGAGCAGGCAATTACTTATAAAGAAGAAGAAGAAGATGAAAATAGACGTTATTTATTCTGGTCTTACCTGGATTTGCTCCGTCTCTGAACACTTTTGGTTGGTTCTTATATTGAGTAAAGTAGTAAATGTGTGCCATTTCATGATGAGCTGTTATTAGATCTTTCATGTTAACGTTTGTGCACATTTTGATCCTAAAACCATCGTATTTATGAGTATTTTCTTAAATAAACTAAAATAGTATCAAAAATTATACTTTAGCTGAAAATTTAAGGTCCTGCACAAAATGGATAAAAGTAAAACTTTTAAAGATAGTAACAGAGTAGGATCGTGTGTTAAAACGGCTCCTTGTATGTATAAGATATAGAAATGTAAATAACTAAAAATCCTGTGATTCGTTAATAAGTTTGAATTTTTTATTTTGACCATATACCGTGTATCCCTAGTTGGTTAGAGGCTCTACTACTAATAATCGCGATTCCATTATGCGTGTATGATAGCATCTTGATAGCATTGAAGACTATACAAATACTACAAAGCAAACAGTAGGGAGGTGAAGAAAACACAAAATATGTTGTGTCGTAATAATTGACTCTTTCGAAATCGTCATATCGACACGAAGTCACGTCGTCAGTGTGATAGATAAATTTAAGTCAGTCTTCTATCCTTGAGAGCCTACAGGAGAATAAAAGGCACTCGACTTCACGCCCCTCATATAAACTTGGACTTTTATAGACCAAAACTTGATGAATTTTGCATCGTGGCTTGGACCTGCATCCATACAAAATTTAACTAAATAGGAGTTGGAGGTAAACAACGATAGCCAACCACGTGAATTCGTTGAATAGGCTCTGGGGCAGTTGTAAACTGCCCCTAATTTTTATTAAAAAAATCGTCTTTATCGATGAGGCCAATTTTTGTACAAATGGAGCATCTCGAAAATGCTGAGCGCTATAGGTTGACGATTACCAAATTGGTTTGACCTGAATTTAACGATACGTAGTTTTAACAGGACGATGATATGTGCTACAGAGCTCATAATATATTGAACATTCTGCACGCGACCTTTGACTACATGGTTATCTCACATGGAGAAATGTAAATTGGCCACCAAGATCGTGCGATTTAACCCTATTAGACACTTGTTAACGGAGTTTCAAGTCACAGGTGTATACAAATACGGCCTTACAGGCTATCAAAACCAACATAACCCATAACATCGATCAAATTTAATCTGATTTATGCGCCCCAGAGTTACGGAAATTTAAACATTTCGGATGCACGCCAACCAGCGAGGTTGCAACGGAGATTTGATCGATGTTCCATACATAATGGCATCGAGGGGCCTTTCAAATAAATACAATATTTTAATTATATATTACACACGCTTTCTTTATTTAAATTTAAAGATAGGAGGTGCTTTAAGAGGGCTTTTAAAGGAGCAGGTTATAATATTAATGATAACTGGCCATTCACAAAACTCTATATATGTTTTCTCTCCTGCATTGTCCCCTAAAACGTTTTATCTAACAGAATATCTTGTCTTTCATTCAGTTGGTATTTTATACAAACACTTCTTTACAGCCATCATTGAAGACCAAGTTCTTGAAATGTTCCATTTATATTTTAAGGATTTTCTCCATAACCTCAACCATATTATCTATTTTTTTAAATAATTTAAACTGCTATATTTACCTAAAGTCTCTACGATTGCAGAAATCCCAGGCAGAAGGTTGACAAAGAACTATCCTGTCCAGTGGTTCTTGAAGTACTGATCCCTGCCAAAATTCTAGAGGAAGAACACTCATATTCAGCGACACAAAAAAGTCTTCTGCCAACCTGAACAAATCTGGTGGAGTATAACCCTAAAAAAAAAAATTTATTATTTGAGAAAAAAAAAGTAGAAAGTCAAACGAAGGTATGTAATAAGAAAATGCATGATCATATTGATAGTACAGACAAAAGATGAAGGTGAATGTAAGGAAAAATTAAAAAGCAAAAGGTGATAAAGAATAAAACAAAGGTAAGGAAATATTTATACAAACCTGTTTGATCATTTCTGGAGTAACATCTAAGAAGCTTTGTCCAGGATACGGTTGAGTGATATCTAATATATTGGTCCATGACTGACCCCACATGTTTCCTAAAATATGGGCAGGTAAAGGTGCCTGTCTATTGATCTTCTCAGGTCCATAATATTCTCTTAACTTGCGTCGCACGTAAGTCAAAAGCAGTTCATATAGGGGCTTTACTTCTTCCCAGGCATCTTCAAGATCTAACATCAAGGATGGGGATTCAAATGGGAAGCTCCAGTAATCGGCAGTGTCAGTAAAATCTACAAAATAAAAAAGTTAGAAAAAAAAAGAACAATCAGCATGTAGATTAAGCCGATGGGAGATTTTTAATGAGTCATTCGATCCGGCATGAATCGCGTATAAAACAATACTACAATATTAATAACAACTTTAGATACTATGCCGTTAATTCTTATTGGTACAGGTGGGGTTATTTTTGAAAGCATGAGATGAGCTAGCTAGTGTAGTTTTCATTTACACATTTAGATTTGTGGATATTGTAAAATAATAAATAAATAACAAAAAAAACACAATATTTTTTATAAATTTAATTTTGTAAAAAGTAATAAATCTTACATCACTTTTTGAATCCACCCTGTAGTTATCCGCGCATCAATTACTTTATTTAGATACATCTGTTGTTTTATCGCCATGGGAAGATCTGCTATTTTCTTGTGAAAACGAACGCTAGATTTTATTTTCAACAGCGGACAAATATTAGAAATGTGAGAAGTGAATAATGATGACAGCAATATAATTTCGTTTGTATTAAAAATAACAATACTTATATAAGTAAGTCTAGTCTATAGTCTGTGTCTGTATATATTTTTATGTTTATTAAATTTATAATATTTATTCTTCAACTTAGCTGATCTCCAGTATGATAGAGAAAGAAGAAGGCAAAAGAAAGTGTCTGGTAAGGTCATAGAAGTGTGTGTTGATGTCAATAAGGCAATATTAAAAATGTGTACTGCGAAAGTAGCGCTTCTAATCTGGTTCTTTTGGCTAAGGCTAAAATATAGTTATAGCACGCTTTTACAGATATGTACTTGATTCTCTAGGTTAGGGTTTTAACTAGACATTGCAATTGCTAGACCCAGCATCCAGCAATCCAGCTAGATTCAGCTTTTTTACATACTGGACCCAGCAACCCGAATCCGCAAACGTGTCAATTCGAAATAAGTTACTTAGTGTCTTCATTATCCTCTTTATTCAAAGCCGTCAGTCTGCAACTTGCCATTCTATAGCATTGGCATGTAGTACGTGCCACAAGTGCCATCGAACTGCAACGTCGCGTCACCATCACCGTTCGATCAACGGTGGTCGATTGTTTGGTTATTCGGTGGTCGTCGCCAGTAAGTGGCAGAATGGTTGACAATATTTGGTTTAATGATTGAATCCAACACCATTGGTATCATAACCGACGGCCCAGCCAATATGGTGAAATTTGGCAAGCTGATGTCTTGCCATTAACAACTGTGCTATGCATATCGAATTCAGTTGGCTGTAGTAGAGGTGCTGTAAAAAGAAACCTCAAAGAGAAGTTAAACAAGCAGCAATAGATAACACTGATGAATTTAAACGCGAAAATAAAGATGTAGAGACAAAGATAAATGAAGGATTGGAAGTAACAATCGAACCAACATCGGCGATCCTTATTGAATTGATTCCTCGTTACGAAAAATTACCGACTAAAGATGACATTTTCTTGCAAAATATGTCAAAGAAGAGAAAGTCAAGGAATTAAGTTTGATTCCTTACTGCCGCACCAGGTAGAACAGTTTGTTCAGTATGCTGGAACGTTTCTACAGCCCAAAACTTCGCATCGATAAAGCGTTGATAGACATTGATTCTGCGATAAAATTCTCTACTGCAGAATGCTCAATAATCAACGAGTCAATTGCCACTCTTTAACCGCTGAAACTGGCTGTAGAAGCTCTTTGAGTCCACTTTAATAACCACCAACATAATCATGAAATTTGTCTTATATAAACTAAATAGTCAGCACTCTAGCCTTATTTACGAGCTATCAGAAGCACTACGCAACAGAATCGCAGAACAGCACCTTTCTGAAATTACATGTATGTATGACGAAGGACTAAACAATCCTGGTTATTTTCCCATGTTGAAAAAGAATGCAATGAGGCAAGAGATAAAAAATTTGTTGAGTAGTATAAATACACAAGTGATTGTGGAACAAGTGCAAGAGGACATAATGGAAGCAGAAGATGAACCAGCTAATCTGGAAACCCGTGAATTTTACTTTAGAACAAGAACTTGGGATTCAACTGAAACGAAAGAGGGAAAACTCTTATAAACAAAAAAACTTGTTCCTAAAAAGATAATGAATTGATTTTGAAAAAGAAAATGACCGTTTATGAGACTTAAAGACTTGAAGGAGTGAAAGGTGATCATTTGTCCATAGCTTATGACTATTTGATGAACTTAAAACCAACCAGCGTAGAGGCCGAAAGGGCTTTCATCGCAACCGTCTATATGTGCAGCTCTGTGCAAAATAGGTAAGGCGATAAGACGATAGATAAAATATGTTTTTAAGGCCTCACTTCCAAAAAACTAAATAATTTATTTTTCTGCTGTTTAGAAATTTAGATACTGATTTGTTTTTATTATGAGATCAAAAAAACTTATCCTCAGTAAACCATAAAAGAAAAAATATTACATAATTGTGTCAGCTCAAAATTACCATTAATGAAATTTATTTCAAATGAACTACTTTTACAACAGATAGTTTATTTAGATAAAATTTCATTCGTGGTAATTTTCAGCTGACACAAGCAAAGCCCTATGTTCCACTTCCAGTTTTTTCCAGAGTTTTTTTTAATTCATGATAATTGTGGCATTTGTCTAGCCATTTTAAGTTAAAGAGAGGTAACTGATTATACGTCCTTGTGTGATTAATATACACCTAAGATCATTTTTATTTTAAGTTTTTATTTTATTAATTTGCTGCTTCCAGCTGGAATCAAGCCAATCGTGCAAAAATCCAGCTGCATTGAAAATGCTGTTGGATTACGATCCCTAGTTGAAGCATTGGTCATGTTTCTCATCATCCATAAAATATTATAATTGTACAAAAAATTGACGAAGTTAAACCCACAACTGACACGGCAACAAAAAATTATATGAATTTTTTTTATTGAATTTGAATTTTGTAACACTAGGCCAATTTTTTTGTAATTGAAGTTTGAAGAAGACAACCGCTAAGAATGAGACTACTGTAGAGATTATGAATGAGTAACAATATGAGAAGATTTATAAAGAACTGCAACTAACAAACAAGATGATTGAATAAATACAATGTTATGTATATATTTTGTAAACTTACTATTTGCTCTGGCAGCATTATTGGATACCTTTACCATCTGCTCGTACGCGTCTTTCATCTTCTGCCCGGAGTTTCTCCTCCATTCAGTCCAAACGTACTGTAGCTCGTCCCAATTTCTGCTCTTGGCCATGATTTTGGAGAGATCTGGTTGTAGCCTTAGTCCGCAATGCAGAGGATCATTAAAGGCACATATAGAGCCAGTATTGTACAGGACTAGCATGTCGTTAATCAGTCGATTGTACTAAAATAAAAACACAATTAAATTTATAATAAAAACAATTTTTTATCAACAGTTTTTAGATTATTTTGTAAAGTCTATGATCATGATTTGACCAACAAAAGTCTAAAGAGGGTTCAAACTGTATTTTTTATGCTTTAAAAGTTTCTGCACTTCAAAATTTTCTTCTACACATCCTGATATCTGTTTCCAGATTTAGACTTTTCTTTCTGCTTCACTCATCACTCAGTCATTCATAACTCGCTCAATTTTTTTTTCCAGTAGATTGATTAACACATTGGTTTTAACTTCGAGAAATTCAATAACTTTTAGTCACCAACAAATATGATATTGTGGCATACTTTAAAGATAGGTATAAACTTAAACAATACACATTTTTAATCAAAATCTACTTACCCTATCTAATTCTTCTGGAGGCAGTGCGGAAGGCCCTATCACGGAGTAATACCTAATTTGTCTGAATGTTTGAGGATCCAAGCTATTTATATTTCCAACCTTACTGAGTAGTTCCCAGACTCCGTGCTGGAATTCCGAGTAAAATTGTTGGGCATTTATCTACAATATAAAGAGAAATATTTAGACGCTTTAAATACAATTTTTTTATATTTATTATCCAGTTCTTCTGATTTTTCGACAATAGTTCCTACATGTATTGATATGATTATGCAAGCTCACCAATTTGGATTCAAAAACAATACAGCTATTGATTAGGTATATAGGCTAGTAATGCCTAGCCTATGGAGAATTTGTAAAATGACAATAATTCTCAAACCAAATCGTAATACTTTTTGTTTGTCTAAGTAATTTGAAAAATTATTTGTAAAAAGCCTTAGCTTGTTAAAGATATAAAAAATATTATTACAATACATAATTCATAATACAATCTAATTAGTATTAGAGAAAAACTTTGCAAAAAAAGGTATGTTAAACAATATTTCTCGATGTTTTTTAGGCCTTTGATAACAGTTTGGTATATTGCATGAATATATATGTTAATATCCTATTTTCCTAAGCAATATACCCACCAATATGTCTCAATTACTTTTATAAACGATTAGAGATAACGGATTAAATCAATAAATTGCGAATAAGCTAATCTGATAAATGTATCCAAATAAACTTGTAGCATTTTTAAATTCTTTGGTATATATTGACATCCATTCGTATATGTTAAAACAGCGAAATATAATTTCAATCCTTTTTGCGTCGACGAGTTGATGTAAACACATTTTAAAAGTTTGTTTATACATCACAGATGTGTATTTCCTCGGTATTATTTTCAGAAAAGTCGCTTTTAAGATATTTTGCACGTCAAGTGGACAGAATATTCTCGTTTGTGTTTTATCTATTTAAACTGAGTTATGGGAATGATTTTTGAAGATAATTACATCACTCTCGCTGAGGCCGCTGTCAGGGACAGTTGGTTACAATGTTAGTCCAAATTTTTCTTCAAATTTATAATGCTTTGTGTTTTTTTATCATTCATCATGAGAAAATGTGTACTGTAGTAGCAGTTTTAAGTTTTATGTGTAGTTAGAATGGAGGTTGGGAAGAATCTTTGAACAGTCAGCGAACACTTATAGTTAGCTATAAGTGTCGGCGCCAAAAACAACAAATTTTTTTAAAAATAGTGAATTATACTCAATGTAATGAGTCAATTTTGAACAAGTTATCACTGTGTTTTATTTTCCAAGCCGTCTCTCATCTGAGATATTTGTAAAACGGCGTTTACAACAACTTTGAAGGATAAGCACATGTTTCCATTTTGCCCAGCAGCTTCCATCCTCGTTTTGTTTGTCCCTGGTTCTCATTCCAGGCTTTTTTGTAGTTTGGAGATACTTTTTCTCGCAGGTAACTTTTGTGTTTGATTTTTAAAGAAAAAAATAAACATTTTCTAATAACAATTGCTTTCATAACAATTTAAAAAATTGTAATACTTAAAATTGTAGATCTTAGGGTATGGTTTAGCTGTCATTTTAATTGTTCTCAGTTTTAAGATTTAGTATTGACATATGACAGTTAGCACTATTTTTTACATTTGGTAAATACCTAATCATATTTGAGATTTTGGTTTTGTTTTTTAAAAAAGGTAAACCTCTATGCATAATTTCATTTAAAAAGATATTTTTTTTATTTGTAATAATTTATTTCTGCTACAAATTGTCGCCGATTAACACTTGTAAGTATTGTATTATCCCCAACTTTTCGAGTTTGTAAACTGATAGAATATAGTAAGTGTTTTCTTTGTTATTTTGGTATTTATCTTTGTAATTACTTATATAGTATTTTTTGTATTACCATTTACATTTGTAACTGTTTGTGGTGAGATAACAATAAATGTATAATTTTTTCCCTAAACCAATTTGTTTATTTCTTTCGTTAAAAAACTTTATATCCCCTATTGTGTTTTTTTGAAAGAAAGAGCTTTTTCTTACATCCAGCAGGAAGATTCCTCAAAGCAGCGTTTATTTTAAATATCTTGAGGACTTTCTTGTGTTTTGTTTGTTTCAGGAAATTCATGTAAGTAGCCCTATGTTTCATTTTTGTAGTTTCCACATTTCAGTCCCCTTGTCATTCACTTATTCACAAGCCAGTTCTCCAAATAAACCCTGAGTGGCCGTTCGCCCAACGTTCGTTGATTTGTTTTGCTTGCCCTATCTCCGCCCCAATAATTTCTGTTCCCAATTTTCAACCCCCCATAATAATACCCTATGTGGTAGGCAAAATAATCGTTTAAAACTATTTCGATTAACTAAATCCCTGTACATATTAACAACCAACATGCCATCATCATCATCATCACTGGCTCGACAACTCTTTTTGAGCCTTGGCATGTTCTAGTATTTTTCTTCATTCTGATCTTTTTCGTGCTGTTTTTCTTCAGTTTTTTCGTTATTTTTGGGATTGTTACATTATTTTCTATTTGTGCTATGTATTTCACCTTTTCACCTTCACCGATCTTCCTCTTTTTCATTTTTCTACTGACACTTAACTACTAAAATAGTACTACCAACTATTTTGTTTTACTGCTGAACTTGTAGCAATTTTGAAGGGCATTACTTGGTTAATATCAAATAATTTACGAGAGGGGTAATATTAACTGATTCTAAGTCAGCCTTGTAGTCAATACAAAGCATACAATTTGAAAGAATGAAATATCCGATATTATGCAATTTAAAAAAAAATTATAGCAGATTTAAATATAACATTTGTCTGGATCAAAGGTCATGTAGGTATACTAGGTAATTAAAAAGCTGATATTTTGGCCAAGGAGGCAGTACAAAACGGAGTTCATTGGAATATTTGTACAATTTGATAAATCTACAAATCTAATTTGATAAAAAATAAAATATTGTTAAAATGGGAACGACAGAGGGAAAACGTTGTAGAAAACTCACAAAACAGGTATTTTAAAATACATCCAACCCTAAGATTTCCACCCCAATATATTTCCAACTATTCCACTTCAAAATTCTTTTCGGCAAGTGTTTTTCGACTTATCTTCTTCGGTTGCAACATTTAAAAAAATCCGATGATTTAATTCATAAACCCATTAAACTGAAATATGTTCTTCCATTAAATCTATCACACAAAAACTATTTTGTCTGGTACCTTCTTAAATATTTTGTTTTTTAGTTTTTGTATTATAGATTTGAACGCAAAAAGCATTATACGAGAAAAACATTGTTAGGATTTGGATGTCATTTGTTGGGTTTACATTACAGTTTTTGGTTATGTTACGTAAGGGCGCTGTTTGTTGTATCCTCTGGCTGCATTAGGCTGCGTCTGTAAGATTCTGCAGCGCAATAGTTTGCACCAACTCGTAAAGTTAGCGAGCACAGCAAACTGTACCTGTATATTTTAAGCCAAGTGTGGAATAAAACACTAATTTATTAAGACAGTAACTATGCCAATAACACTAAAACACTAGATATCATTATTGAGCTATATGTACTGGTCTTTGATTAATTAATACCTGGTTTTTCGGCGTTTTTTTTATGGAAAGATGCTAACAAAAAGGCGGGCTGGTGGGCTGGCGGGCCACTTAGGGCCTGCCTGGCTAATAGAAAATAACGGAAAAATTGTTCCCTTGTTAATAAAAAATTAAGCTGTCGCTGTTTTTTTTTAAATTGTTGTCGTAGTTCCTGAAAATGCTACTCGTTTCGTTTTCGTCCAACCACCCTGTGTAAAAAAATTCGATTGGGTTTTTTGATTGGAAGTTTCGTTTATGATTTTTAAAGACTTTGTTTCACTGACATTTATCTAATCTTTTTTAATCTAGTTTAAAAACTTCACGAGCATTACTTTCTAGCTATTCGCTATTAGCTAGCATTTGCTTGAAACTTATTTCTAGTATTACGTTTTGAATCGGCTTTTGTATGTAAACCATCTGAATTATCAGAGCCAGATTATTTAAGAAACAATCCCCTTACAGACTAGGTTATTACTGATAAGTATTTCATTCATAATTGTGAAAAAACATCAACTAACTATCCATTACCTGACCGATACATGTGTCATTCTATTCCAAGTACACAAGTGTTTTGAATCATATGACAATTATTTTTAAACGTAGTTATTAATTTTTTTAAGGTTCGTTCTGTGACTCAATAAAAGCTCAAGGATACTGTACCTGTATTCAAATATTATTATTATCATTATGTTAATGTGTTTAGAGGAAGTTGTAGAGACGCTATAACGTTGCCACAAATTAAGGAAGGGTTATGAACAATTATCGATTGAAACCAAAAGTGGTGGACGGTTTTTATTATTGATCACGACATGAATTCTTAATTAATGTAGGTATAAGTAACATTATACCATTATTGTTTTTTTGATATACCTAAATATATCTGTATATACAGGGTAGCAGGACGAAAACAAAACACTGGCATTATCAGCAACTGCGACAACATTTTTGAAAAACCCAGCGATACGTCGATTTTTGATTACCCGTTGAAAGTTATGAAGACCTCATTATAGGCTGTTGCCTGTTCAAGGTATAACTGCCTTTTTTGTTGAGCTGGGTTATGCGGGATGCAATAAAACACCTAAAAAATAATAAATCTCCAGGAAGTGATGGTATACCCACGGAACCTATTAAATGTGGAGGTGCTACTCTTACTAACCATATATATATATATATATATATATATATATATATATATATATATATATATATATATATATATATATATATATAAAATTCCGTTTGCCCGCTTTACAAAAAGGGTGATCAATTGATCTCCTTAATACAGCATACAAAATATTTTCGAGTAGTTTATATACTCGCCTGAGTGCATATTCAGAGGAGCTTCTTAGCGAATATCAAAGTGGTTTTAGGCTTGGTCGATCAACAACAGACCAGATCTTTGTGCTAAGGAAAATACTGGAAAAAAACCAATGAAGTCAATATCGACATATACCATCTTTTCGTAGATTTTAATTCGGCCTATAATAGTGTCCTAAGAAATAAATTGCATGAAGCCATGGATGAATTTCGCATCCCGATAAACTGATAAGATTGGTTAAGGCTACAATGCGTAAAGTTGTTTGCAAAGTCGAAATACAGGGCGACCAATCACAGGCATTTGAAACGCATGTTGGGTTGCGACAGAGAGATGTGGTGGCGTGTCTATTTTTTTAACATAGCTCTGGAAACGGCGGTCAGGGATGCCCAAATAGACAGCAGAGGAAACATTTTTAATAAATCATCCCAAATTTTGGCATATGCAGATGATGTTGACCTAATTGCCCGCACAACACGCAAACTAGAAGAAATGTATACCACCTTGTCAAACGCCTCAAAAAATATGGGTATGCAAGTAAATGAGGAGAAAACTAAGATAATGGCATCAACACCTAACAATAGAGCCAGAAACATCGGCCACCAAATCACTGTTGATAACTCTACCTTTGAAGTGGTGGACAAATTCACATACTTAGGCTCCCTGATCACCAAGGAGAACGTCATGACGGAAGAAATCAAGCCAAGAATAATCCTAGCAAACAAATGCTATTTTGGATTGAGTACACATATGAGAAGCAAAAACTTACACAACTTACGCAGAAACAAAAATAACCATATACAAAACCCTTATACAACCAGTGTTGACATATGGATCGGAGACATGGACCATTTTCAAGGCAGATGAAAACATCCTGCTTATATTTGTAAGAAATATTCGGTGGCATCTGTGAAAACGGTGTTTGGAGAAGGAGGTATAACTATGAGATATATCACAGATATTAATATATATTTGGTGGTAAAGACGTAGTATCTCTCATAAAAACAGGAAGACTAAGATGGGCAGGACATCTGGCAAGATCACCGCAGAACAACCCTCCAAGAAGAATCCTTATGTCACAACCTGTGGAAAGTAGAAGTTGGAGTTGGCCAAAACTTAGATGGAGGGGTGGTGTAGATGAGGATGGTAGAAAAATAGGCGCAGCAAACTGGCAACAGTTGGCAATGGATAGAACTGAGTGGCGTAATAGACTTGGGAAGGTCGAGGCTCTTTTATAGGGCTGTAGCACCAATGATGATGATAATTAATACAGCTTTGACTATTCAAAGCCTTACTTTCCACTCTTCTTACAAAAGGTACACCCCTGTTAGAAATTACGCGCCATACAAGGATTTTATCTGCAAATTTGGCTTTATGCTTGTATCTAACATTGTCAGGGCATTCTTCTACGTTCTTTGTACAAAATTTATCATTTCCCTTCATTTAAGAGTTACTCAAATACTTTTCGGTATCTAAACTAAAAATTTTTTCATTGTCTTGGTACAGGAAACTTGAGAGTATTTGGAGCAATTTCATCGCTTTTTTAAACATTTCAAAGAACAAAGAAAACATAAAGCAAAAGATCTGAATAAATACAAAGAAATTAAGAAAAATATCAAAGAAAAATTTAAGAGGCAAAAGAGAGGTGGTTCTCCGACAGATGCAAAAAATATATGATCTGGATAAAAAGTATAATAGCTTTAATTTACAAAACAAAAATTAAATAAATGACAGGTTTTGGAAAAAGCACTAGAACGAATATTATTAAAAATGATAAAGGAGATATTACAACTGATGTGATGGAAAGATTATGCCACTGGACCAATTACATTCAGCAGCTATTTAATGATTTAAAAGAGAATTGTCATTACAAACCACAGAGGATACGGGCCACAAACACTGGAGAAAGATATCTATGACACCAAAACCACAAAAGTGCGCAAATCTATGGGACCAGATGATGTGCCCATCGAATTATTAAAAGTCATTGATGAAGATGTTATTAATGTAATAGTTGAACTATTTAATCTAATATATCAGAGTTCCACAATCACCTGAATAAATGACAATGGCTGCAATCGACCTTTGTGGGAATACCCAAAAAGTCAAGTGCAACATATTGCTCAGATCACAGAACAATTAATAGCTGTAATGAGTCACACACTTAAAACATTGTTAAAAATAATACACAGTAGAATTACTAAAACTCTTGAATATGAAATTAGTGACACACAATTTGGCTTGGCAAATGGTATGGTACAAGAGATGCTTTGTTCGGCTTGAATGTGCTGGTCCAGAGATGCATGGATATTAATCAGGACATGCACTTGTGTTCAACATAAAAAGCTTGTAGATATAGTAAAAAGCAAAAATATTGACAGTCGTAATATGAAAATTATTTCTAATCTACACTGAAATCAAAGTGCCGAGGTAAGATTTGGCAATCAGAACACCCGAGATAGCACAAAACAGAACAAAAGGATGCTTCGATGTTACGTATTCGCTACTTTTTTTTATGGCTTGAAAGCATGGACATTGAAAAAAGTGCATCTCAATAAGCCTTGCCTTTGAATTTTGGTGTTACAGAACAATCCTACAATTATCATCGACTCAGAGAAGGTCAAACGCAGAAGTTACTAAAAGAATAGAAAATGAAGCTAAAATATTGTTGACTATCAAAAGAAGAAAACTTGAGTACTTAACACATGTGATGAGAGGGCCAAAATACTCAATATTGCAACTTATGCAATGCAAAATTTGAGAGAAGTGACATGTGGAAAGACGAAGAATATCATGGCTTAAGAACTTAAGCGAATGGTTTGAATTCATTAGTAAACAAACTTTTGATTCCAAAGGCAGGAGCTCGAATAGTTTGATTAATGATATTTCTCCACTCGTCGCGGTCATCTGTTACATGTACTGTCTCAGTATACTGTTTGTTTAGAAGCTTTTTCGTAATATCTGCCCATCGCTGGGGAGATGTATTGCATTGGTGTTGACTCTGAGGCCTTTCTTGACCTTTCCTAGAGCAAACAGTACTAAAGAGATTCACTTAGCTACTTAATTGAGTATAAATTTTTCAAAGAAATATGTTTTGCTCTACCCCTCGTATTTTTTTATGAAACTGTAGTAAATTATATTGTTTTTTGCTATTTTTAACCTAAAAATGTTACAGGGACCATTTGGCCGCAGTCTATTCTACAGTAACTATATTTTCTTTAAAGAGGAACAATTTGTTATCCTCGATTAAAAATCCACGGTACGTAGCATATATTTTGTGTAAATATTGAAATATTTCTTTCCTTAGACCGAAATTGACACATTGCCAAATATCGCCTTATTTATTACATAATTACGTACAAAAGAATTATATAAAATTTAAAAAAAGGGTACTTTTAAGCTTTAAACTGTGCATACAATATTCTTAAAAGTGGTAGGAAAACAATACTATAGACAAATAAACCATTACATCATTGCGATGCACCACACCTTTAGCTGAAAATTCCGGGAATATAGAACACATCTATAAAAAAAATGTAAACAAAACAGAATTAACTCAGTACGCACGATTATTTAAATGAGACAAGAACAAATCATTTTATATTATTTATTCGATTGGTTTTTCATTGCCATGTCAAGGTTACGGTTATTACAGCGTGCAACGTGAGTTGATGAGTCCATAATCACCCTGCAAAAAGCAATAATGTTCTAGATAATTTGTTTGCCGTTAAAGCATTTTTATATAGTTGAGTTAATGAAATTTTTCCATTGCGTGATTGTTTCTAAAAATAATCAAAGATGGAAATAAATGTAATTGGTTTAATTTAAATGACTAATTGTGAATCATTCATATTAAATTTAGGAGCACCGTGTCTCGTTGCAATAGAACAATGGAAAATGCATAACATGTTTTTCATATTACCGCTTATGCGGAGATGCGGAGTATTATCCCCAAATTGAAACAAGTCACATAAAAATATCTACAATCATTTACTAAAGCAACACCATGTCGCCTGCCTGGTCGAATCTACTGGTGGTTATGCGAACAGCATTCAAATTGCAAAATGACTGATCGTTGCAGACAAATGAATAGGACATATATCTTGTGGAGGACTGTAGAATCTAGTAGGTCTTATACCTACGAGAATCTTACTCCATTGACACTCGTGATATATGACATGTTGCACATTCCTATTGAAAGGTAGTGTGTTTATTTCTATAATTCTTGATTTTTGGAAGAAACACAATGTTTGACATGTGCACGTAAAGATCAGAGTTTACTGTTACTGCGTGTCCATCCTCGTTCTGAAAAAAATAGTATCAAAAAAAAACAAATCAAGTCCGGTGATTCCTAACAAAGAAATTACACCATATGAATATAGAGGTCTTTCGTCTAATTGCCGCGGATCATTGTCGGACCAATAGCGAAAATTTTGTTTACAGACCCATTAGATGAAAGTGACCTTCATCACGCATCCAAAGATTATGCAGCAAGTTGTCGTTTTCATTAATATGCTCCAACATTTATTCACAAAACCCTAGACGAGTGGGATACTCTCGAACGTTAAGGGCTTGCACAAACTGGATTTTGTATGAATAACACTGAAGATCTTTATGCAAAATTGCGTGCAATATTTCGCACGGCTTCAATATTCTGTGGTGTGCGAGCCGTTGTGACACTGCTGCTTCTTCTTTGTGATATTGAACCACTACTTTCAAAGTTCCTAACCCAGGTCTGAATAGCTTTCTTAAAAGGAACTTTAGCGCGAGGCAGCAAATAATAGTGTCACTGAAACGCTCGTTGTACACGCACAAAACTTTAACTTGAAGCATCAGCGAGAAGCACCACACGTTGCGAAACGTCGTCAAAATATTTATCAAGACCAAAATTATTCAACGCGGAGTCAAACCCAAAAACTACAGAAAGCGTATATATATATATATATATATATATATATATATATATATATATATATATATATATATATATATATATATATATATAGAAAAGAAATTTAATCTTTCCAGATAAGTTAAATAGTAAACTCTTAAATATTGGGGAAACCTGCAAGAAAAACTCTAATGTGTATCAATTATTTCACCTAACGTTTTCGCCAAAGAGAATTAATTTGGCTTCTTCAGGGCTGAAAGAGAATAAATTATAATTAGCTACCATATATTATCTAATAAAAAAACATTTACCTTACCGTAAATTTTAGAAATGTCGAGTTATGATGTTAAAAAACTTTAGCTAGTTACAACATAGTGGTGTTTTTTTGTTACTATGTGCAAAAAAGTTATTTTTGTTAACGTTGGAAATGTATGGTAGCTTTGAACTTAAAACGCAACGGTTTACCCAAGGTTAATCGAAAAACCCAATGTAACTACATTTAAAGGAAGTAATTCTTTGAATTGTCGGCAATAACTAAATTTTTGATTCTTATAAAGTTTGAATGTGAGGTTCTGTTTTCATAGAAAGCAAACGCTGACAATTACAAGTAGTTGTTTTGAATATTTATGTCGTTAAGGTTCATTGGTAAAACCGATGAAGTTAGATCCCAGTCTGGGGAAATATTAGTTTACAATTTTCTTAATTGAAATTCTTTTTTAATTAGTATATTGTTCATGTATTATTATACTAATATCTTATTGAGATGTATCTAAGAAAAGCAAGGGAATGTTATCTTTTTTAGTTAATGAAAATTATTATTAAAGTAGGTTAGTTGTTAATAGATATATCAGTCAAGTTAGTTATCTGTGATGTTGTATTGTTCTTGGTATCTGATTTAAGTAAGAAGTGGTATATATCGCTTAGATTCTTAATGTCACTCTTAACATTGATTTTTTGATTTGATTTTTTTCCATCAAAACACACAAAAACACCACTATGTTGTTACTAGCTAAAGTTTTTTAACATCATAACTCGACATTTCTAAAATTTACGGTAAGGTTAATATTTTTTATTAGATAATATTATTATATGGTAGCTAATTATAATTTATTCTCTTTCAGCCCTGAAGAAGCCAAATTAATTCTCTTTGGCGAAAACGTTAGGTGAAATAATTGATACACATTACAGTTTTTCTTGCAGATTTCCTATATATATATATATATATATAAGATTTGTTGATATTCTTTAAATGATGGAATAAAAAAATAACTAATAACTCAATAACTCTTCCAAACGGAGTCCAGTCGTGATAAGACTTAATTATGTAAGAATGCGTCATTACGCAACCTCGTAATCCTTAACAATATTTATAATATAGTGCACAAACCTTGGCAAATTGTTATAAAATTTATTATAATTATTATTGTTTATTTATACGATGCCATGTGAAATGCAAGCACCGTCCTCGCCTTTGAGCTAGTTATAGAAGCAATTTTTCACTGTCATTTGGTCATCTACGTACGTGATGGTTTTTCTGTAGCAATTATGAAAATTTAGAACTTTGAATTAAGACATCAAAGAAGCGGCGTTTTGAATAATACCTGTATAATAAATTATTTAGTTGTTGTAATCACATATTTAACAAAGAAAACACCAGTAATACCCAGTTTGGCTTTCGTAATGTATGAGGTTCTGAATGAAAGACGAATAATGTAAAATCATTTTCTAGCTTCGCAACATCTCTTAAAAACATTGGAGTATTAGCTAACTGAATTATCATGGTTTATGGTGTGTTTGCTCTATTTAAATTGGTTTTTGATAATAATTTTCTGGTTTCCAAGAATAAATATTACTTTACATAATATAAGGGTTACTATTTGGAAGACCTATAATAGGCATTTATTTCACCTATTTTAGTGAATTTCTTTCTGAATGGTTTATCTTTTCAGACCGTTTATAGTAATAAATAAAATAGTAATAATAATGCCTCGAAAAGAACAGCATTGCCGTGATATTAAGGGGAAGAGGAATTATGGACATAGGTGAGCACTTGGATAAACAGGTTGCTAATTTAAGAACTTATTTTCAGGTCCAGGGTTGGACCAGGATTTTATGGTTGCGCATAAACTATCTGACTAAGCTAGAAAAAATGCGCACCTGAATGAGTAAACCTCTGCATTGGCGATATCTCAATGAGAGCAACGAAGAATATGTCGACAATACAGCGTAAAGAGGCTGAGGGCTTTCTACTGGCCATTCAGGATCAGGTTATTTCAATTAAAAATTACCTAAAATATATTGTTAAAGATCCTCAAGTCCAAAATGACAAATGCCGATATGGATGCCAAACCCAAGAAACCATCCAACTACGTGTTAAATACAACGAAAAGATCGCCAAGTATAGAGATCTAGAAATACAAATCAGGAGACAATGGAGAATGGAAAGTATCCAGAGTACCTCTTAGCTAACATAAAACACCTGGGTCTAAATGAACATCTTTATGAGGCCATGCAGAAAGCTGTACGACGTCCAGATGTGTACGAAAATTTTTGGGAAATGCTCTAGCAAACGAAGTCACCTAGGGCTCGATAACACACGGAAACCTTTTGATACCCTAGGTATCTGGGATGAGTGAATTTTCCCCTTAAATGGAGTGGGAGCCGTATGGCTAAATCTGGGATGCCTCGAATACTTTGTAGGTGTTTAATAACTTCGATTCTCATTTACAGTTTACTTGTGAACTTGATTATGTCAAATATATGTGATCATATATTTGATTGCTTTCTTGGATATACATATTGCACATAGGTGGGGCAATCAGTTAGCTACATCTTGGTACAGGGACCAAATTATATAATTATGTTCATTGGTATCATTATCCATTGTCTGAAATAGATTATTTTTTATGTACTGCAACATTTTATGTGATACATTCTAAAATGTGGCTGAATTGGATATAGTGTGGCTTTAATTCATTTGTTCACTATATATTCTTGTTCCTATATCTTTTAGCAATTTGGGTAAATGTATAACCAATAGTGACCCTCGACTCTTACCTTGTCACTCCTGGACTTTTATAATTTTTAACTTTTCTACTGCGTCTTTGATTTTGTTATTAGAAATATTAAAGATAGAGGAGTAAACTAAGAATAAAAAAATCAAAAGAATCGTGAATTAAAAACAAATTTAAAAAAATAGAAAATTATCGTAGAAAGTATGATCGATTTAATATAGACAAGAACGTAAAATTAATGGGAAGAGCATCCAAAGAAAAACCAGATAGGATTAACAACAAAGAAGCAGGAATAATTATAAACTTGGAAAAAAAAATAAAATATGAAGTGAATACATAGGAGAATTATTTGAGGTTGACAGAAAGAATATTTATTGGAACCGCAAAACGTTCCGAAATTCTTAAAGAGGAAGTAGGACTATAATATATATATATATATATATATATATATATATATATATATATATATATATAGTAATTAAAAATTTTAAGACCCGAATGACAATTAGGACAATAAGTTTATGAGCATACGACTACATTTATTTAACGTATTATGTAACATATATGTAACTACCAACGTCTTTGTCACTAAATATATCACCAAGTACAGAGAAGCTTATTTAAAACTTATCAAAACGGCTAAAAAATGTACTATCAAAATCGTTTGGGAAGCTCTATAATGTTGCAAAAGAAACTTGGTCCATTATAAACAATTTTCGAAATAAATCTAACACAGCTCAAACATTTTATTTTACAAACCCTAAAAATATAAATGAATACTTCTTTATTGTGTGTTAAAATATAACATCAACTATTTTGCCTCAACAAATTGTATTGTTCGAGTTGTTTTCTAACTTTGGTTTTCAATGGCAACTGGATCCAGTGCTTCCTATCAATAATACTTTTAAATCTAAAATTTTTCGAAAACTTTAGGGACATACGTTATTTAATTATAATAAGAGAAATGTCATTGACGATTAAGCATTAGATACCGTCGGCGTCGTTGGTTTGAATTTTGGATATACTTAGACAGAAAAGTGTGTTTATGAATTATGAAAGAAATAATATGCAACTACAAATGTTACAGATAAAATAATTTTTAATGAGTTTTAAACTCCGATGTGAGCGACATAATAACAAATTAAAATTATTAGGTACCAAAAACGTAAGCTACGATATACTAAGAAGTATAGGTACCCACTAACAGCAACAATTTTTTTTTACATTCCCAGTGAACCATTTTTAGTTAGATCATTTCGATCACAGTTCAAAGTATTTTTTGTTGTCCACATTAAAGGTAATACGTTTTATTATATAAAAAAATGTAACATTTTTGACATAATATTCTTTTATATCGATTAAAATATAAAACTTCTGTCTCAACGCTAATACGTATTCCACTTGCAGTTTTTTAAAAACCAGTCAGACTAATATAAATTTTATTTAAAGTGACCACATCAATTATTTTAAGCATTTATAATATTACGTTGTCGTTTAAGATGCCGCTGAAAAACACAATAGTTTTGTAATAATTTATGGGAGTGACCATGGTCTAGTCCTGCGGTTTTGATCACATGCATGATGAGTAGATTAGAAGTCATTTTATCATTAGAAATTATATATCCATAACATGCTACAAACAACTATCTATTTTTTATATAAGTAAAAATATACAGTATGTTTAGAAATAATGCAAAAATTAAAAAATGTATATTGCACTACTTATATGTTAATTCAACACAAGTTTTGCTGTGCGATAATAAAAACACAATTGTATGGTTTGAATTACACTTGATTATTCGGTATAGTTACCCTGAACATCAATATACCAGTTCCAATGATATTTCAATTTATGAATTCCACCCCTGAAGTACAATTTGGAAGAGCTGCAATTTCACGCATATTTTTTTTAGGTATAATAACAGTTGAAAGGAGCCAAATCTGGTAAATACAGTGGATGCTCTAACAATCCTTACTTTAATTCATGGATTGTAGCCATTGTCAAAATGCTTATATAACGCGATGCATTGTCCTGATAAAAAAGGGATTTTTTTCTTCTGCAGCCCGCACCTTTTTTACGATTGTTTTCTTCGGCTGGGCTAAAGGTTACAATATTATTCAAAATTTATTGTTTTAACACTTGGCGAATAATCCACAAACAAAATTACCTTCCCATCTCAAAAAACGGATCTTGGATGATTTCTGTCTTTTTCTGTTATGAAAAAATACTGTGACATATTGATAATAAATAGTTTATAAATAGAGAATGAAATGACAAAAAAAACTGAAACTTTACATTCGTTCGTATGAAGAATGTACCAATATACTAAAACAAAATTAGGCTACTACAAACGTCCTTTCTTATCGAACCGCAAGACTTATTGACCCGCCTATTATAATGTCTTATCTATCCAATTAATCTTGTGGTGTTAGGCCTCTCCATGCCATTGCTTCATTGATATCTCTTTACCAGAAGAAAAAAATGTCGAAACAAAACCCAAATAAGTACAGAGAAAAACATAAATTAATAAGGAACAAAATAAAAGAGGCTAAGGAAAAGTGGATGATGGAAACAAGCATCTAAGTGAAATTTACATAAAAAAGTGAAAGAATTATCTGGAAAATCACGAACAAATACACCTAACCGATTAATTCACAAAAACAATAAACCTATTAAAAACCTAATTGAAATAAAACGAGGAAGCTTTAATAATATTAAAATCTGAAGTCCAACATGCTATAAACAACTCAAAATCAGGCAAGGCCCATGGGCCAGATGAAGTTCATATCAAGCTGATTAAACTTATAGACGAAGACAATTAAAGTGCAATAATAATACTCTTTAACTTAACCACTACTGAACTTTTCAGGGCAGCAGTCAAAAAAGTCAGAATAGCCATGTTAGTGTCCAACATCCGTAACGGATCGGCACCATAAGAAGAAGAAGAATTATACTCTTTAATAACATATAAAAATCTGGTATGATACCTTTGTTCCTTACCAGAAACCAAGAACCTCCAACACTGTAATGACTATAGATTAATCAGCTAAATGTCACACTTATTACAAACATTTTTAAAGATTATACATGCAAGAATATTCAGAAAGTATGCGAAGTGCACATGAATAATAGACAGTTTGGTTTTCATAACGGCTTCAGAACAGTTGAAGCTCTGTATAGTTTCACAACTCTTGCCCAAAAATGTTGAGACCACCAAAAGGATCTTGTCGTCGCGTTTATAAACTATGAGAAAGCTTTCAACAAAGTTAAACATAACATTATCATGGAATGTCTAAAGAGAAAAGAACTCAACAAAAATGACAATAACATAGTGAAAAATCTCTATTGGAACCAATTGGCTGTGGTAACATTAGATGAAAATAGCACGAATGAGCAACAGATAAGAAGAGGAGTGAGACAGATACTTAAAAGGCAAGATTAAGGGAGATCTGAATTTAAAATCAGAAATTCGCCCAAGAATAAAGCAATCAAGAGCAGCCTTTTTGAAGATGAGGAAATTTCGGAGTAACCAAAGACTCAATCTGCAAAGCCGATATCGGATAGTAAAATGTTATATCCACTCTATTCTTCTTTATGGTTTCGAAGCCTGGACTGCTAATGTTTACTTAATGAGAAAACTGAAAGCTTTTGAGATATGGCTTTTTAGGAGAATTTTGAAGGTACTATGGACCGATCATATTACGAACGAAATGGTGTTGCACAAAATGGGGAGAGACAGAGAACTTTTGACAACCATTAAAAGGTGAAAGACAGCATATTTGGGGCACATACTTAGAAATGATAAGTACGAGTTGTTACACCTTATTGTGAAGGGTGAAATCAAAGGAAAACTGGATCCTGGTAGACGACAAATATCCTGGCTGAAAAACATTCGCGACTGGACCGGGTTAAATACATAGATGCTTTTAAGAAAAGCAGAACATAAAGACGAATTTGTCATGGTTATAGCCAACCTTCATTAGTAGAGACGGCACTAGAAGAAGAAGAATAAGTGTTTCGGTCGTCTTTTTTATTCTTTTATGTGACGTCTACTCCAAAACTTTCTTTGGTCATCTTTCTTCGGTCATTCGCTTTAAATGTCAAAACAATTTATTCCAATAGCTTCAATGGTCTCAATAATATCTATATTGATCCCCATCTCTGCTAAGATATCTGAATTTTTCTCACTCTATCCGTTTACGTAGACGACAGCAATATTTTCAGTAATTCACTCCATTTTAAACTTTCTTCAGCCATCCCTCACTGGTCACTTGATGAAAATATCTGAACAGTTTAATCGCTTATCAATGACATCTTACTATCGCTGAATGCTCAAATAGACAATCAAGTAATACCCGGCATTAAACAAAAACATAACGAGAATGTTAAGAACGAAAATGGAGAACTGATGATCAACTTCTGCACGAATAACGAACTAAGAATAAACAACACATTTTTTGACCACAAAGACCAACACAAATATACATTTAATCACACCCGTGGACAAAGATCTATAATAGATTATGTTATAACTAACAAAGATATACATCCATCAAAAATAATAGACGTAAGATGCCTCAACTCAGCAGATATAGGTAGCGACTACAGCCTAGTATTATGTAAAATAAGAATAATTCTAAAATCAATCAAATCAATAAAAACTTAAAAATAACATAATTAACGCAGCAACAATATCATTTGGAGAAAAGAAAGTAACGAACACTAACATATCAAAAAATAAAACACCATGTTTTAAAGAGAAAGTGAAGACAAAATGTGAAGAAAAGAAGAGAGCTTTTTTACAATACAGAACACAACAAATACAATAGGTATAAAACCACTATAAACGAATCAGAAATGAAACGAATACTTTAGTGAGACAAGTAAGAAAGAAACACTGGCAGAGTTTCTCAAAACAGATGGAACACGACTTCTACGGAACACAAAAAGAAATATGGAGAATGATCAGAGGACAAAGAAAAGAGATGAACAAACTAATAAAAACGAAATACATTCAGAAGAAAACTTGGGTAGACTAGTTTCGATCCCTATTTGCTAAAGGTGACGGTAATGAACCATTAACACCAGAGGTGACGACAAACGAAGAAATTAATATCGAGGAGGAAGAGGTAAAAGAAGCATTAAGGAAATTAAAAAATAGAAAATCACCAGGAGATGACAGAATACCGAACGAAGTACGGAGGACCAGATCTAGCCAAACAACTATTAAAACTAATCAAAAAAATAATAGAACAAAACAAAATTCCTCAAGAATGGAGATCAAGCATCCTAATACCTGTCTTCAAAAATGGAGATAAATCGGACCCGGAAAATGACAGAGAAATTAATTTATTAAACACAACAATAAAAGTAACAACCAAAGTGATAATAGCTATCACCAAGCCCTCGTAGACACTTTATCTCACGACCAGCAACTTCATGTGGAGTCATACGTCGCCATGTTACCAAATCCACTGGTAACTTTAACATCAATATATAATACCATATAATGTAAACGAAATTTAAACATATAACTGTTAACGGGTTTTTACCCAGATATTTAGTGGCTCAATGCATATACACGTAGACACTGATGATGGAACATGGATTCCGAAAACGTTTTGTGATATAGCCCGAGTGGTTTTTTAAATTATGTACCTTTTATAAAGGATTTTAATAAATTTTTTGTGATACATGGTATACAGCCAACTACAGGAACTGTATCCTTGTGGATTTTAAACGAATTGTTAAAATGTGAATTATTTACAATAAAAATCACTTTTTCTTTTAATTGAACTAGTATCATTTATTTATTAAGTGTTAAAGGTGTTGAATGCCGAGAGCTTTAACTTTATTACATAACTGACAGTGGAAATTAAATACAATAGACAACGTTTAATAATTTTTATTTATTTTTTTTTACACAATGCGCGGACTATCAGTAATTTGTTTACTTTGTGAAATAAAATTAAATTAGATACATGTACTTACTTGACGATAATTATTAAAATAAATGTTTAAAGTGAACTCCACCTAGCATTGATACGACGAATCCAATTGTTAGTAATGTCATAGTTAAGTAAATTATGTCGGATAGTGTTTGCAACATCAAAAATTCGTTCCCGTAACTCAGTTTCTCTTTCGATATCATCTCGGTTATCATAAACTAACAATTTCAGATGTCCCCAAAAATAAAAATCCCGTACATTGCATTCTAGACTTCGTGGTGGTCGCAGAATGGGTCCATTCCTACCAATTCATGGACGAGGATAAGTGGTATCAAGAAGATTTTTAACAGCTCAGGTAAAATGTGCTGGGAAACCGTCGTAAAGAAACCACATTTCACGGCGTGTTTGCAAAGGCACGTCTTCAAAAAGTACCGGCAAAACATTTTGTAAGAAATTATAGTAGGCAGGTTCATTAGTGTTCTGGGTAGTTCATATGGTCCTATCAATCGATTGTTAATTATTCCAGTCCTTAAATTTAAGCTCAATTTTTGTTGAAAATTTGTCATATTTATTAAATAATGGTTCTTATCACTCCATATGTAGGAATTATGAAAATTATACAGACCATTTCTCGTGAAATATGCTGCATCCGCACATAACACTTTAGATGGATTCTCTGACCATGTGTCATATCTTAAAACCATCTACAAATTTTAGAGGAAGATTATCTTGTAAATGTTGTACTTTTTGATAGTGGTATGGATGTAGAAGTTGTTCCCTAAATGTTTTATGAACAACGTTTTTGACATTCCACTATAGGTACATAAATTCTCCACATAAATTTGGACCGCTAAATTACTGTTACACTGCGCTTCTCCATAAATAATCAGCATAATTATCATGGTATTCACGAATTGAAAACATTTTCAGTGGTGATACTTCGTTTTTTGATCAAACGGTTAAATTTAGAAAAAAATTTATAAGACTTTTTTGCTCTAAATGATGCCTTCTATCTATACCTTTAATGAACGCACTATTTTCGGGGAGACCCTGTATACTGTATGAGTTTATATAAAATATTGAATGTGTACTATTTAATAACTATCTAAACTGAAATATTAGATACTAACAAATACACCTAATGTTAGTTGTAACCCCATACACAATCATATTTTTCGACAAGTACCATAAACAAAACTATTGTTTATGACCCTTGAGAAATACGTAAGGTTAGAAAAAGTCAATGGCACTGTTTTATCTCTTCGAAACAACAACCTGAATTGTCCGAAAAGACCGTGAAAATAATTATTTGTATGAGAAAATAGCCGCATATGAAAAAGAAGCGTTTGTCTTAAAAAAGTTGTGTAATATTCCACATATCATTGTAGGTATGTCAATGTCGGCGGTCAAAGTGTAGAAAAAGCTTTCGTGCTCGGTAATAAACATAAATCAGAAGTAATTAGTGTTTTTTGTAACTTAAGTATAGAAAATTTGTTGAAAAATAAATGTATAATGAGTTCATAAATATTGTAATAATTTTATAGTTGTGTTTATAGCTATACTTTCCGTGTTGAGTGCTTTGAGAGTACCGAAAGATAAAATTAAGGAGAGTAAAATATGTAAAAACTGTGGGCTTTGCTAGCCGCACCTGAGTGAAAACTGAAATTTATTTGATATAAGGTTGAATACTCGAATAAATGAACTTTGATAATATACAAGGCAAATATCGAGCACAGTATTAATTTAATCTTGCCCAAGTACTTTCGATCACTAGATCAACTTCAGGGGCATTTCGTCAATTGCGGCCTATCCGACAAGAGTAGAATGTCATAAATATAAAATAGGACATCACAATATACTACACAAAGACAAACAAACACTTTAAAATTTTTGAAAATAGGCGAAGCTACATGGTCTATAGAAGCTAGTGTATTCATTCTGTCTCCGGCTTCTATACACCATGTAGCTTCGCCTATTTTCAAATATTTTAAAGTGTTTGTTTATCCTTGTGTAGTGTATTGTAATGTTCCATTTTATGTTTATGACATTTTACTCTTGTCTGATGAAATGTCCCTGAAGAAGATCTAGGGATCGATAGTACTTGGGCAAGATTAAATTAATACTGTGCTCCATATTTGCCTTTTATATTATCAATGACCCTCAAACCATTTAAAGAAAAAACAAAACCTTGGATGACAGTAGAAATTCTTGAACTCATGGAAGAACGAAGAAAACATAAAGCAAAAGACCTGAATAAATACAAAGAAATTCAGAGAAACATCAGAAAGAAAATTCGAGAGGCAAAAGAGAGGTGGCTCTCCGATAGATGCAAGGAAATAGAAGATCTGGATAAAAAGTACGATAGCTTTAATTTACACAAAAAAATCAAAGACATGACAGGTTCTAGAAAGCGTACAAAAACGAATATCCTTAAAAATGATAAAGGAAATATTATTACTGATATGAAAGAGAGATTATGTCACTGGACCAATTACATTCAACAACTATTTAATGATGAAAGAGAAGAACTGTCATTAGAAATCACCGAAGATACTGGACCACCAATATTAAGAGAAGAAGTCATCTATGCCATCAAAAACACAAAAGAGGGTGAAGCCACTGGACCAGATGAGGTGCCCATCGAATTATTAAAACTCATCGATGAAGATGTTATTGATGTAATGGTTGAACTCTTTAATCTAATATATCAGACTGCCACAATCCCCAGACAATGGCTGCAATCAACCTTTGTAGCAATTCCCAAAAAACCAAGTTCAACAACTTGCTCAGACCACAGAACAATAGCTTTAATGAGTCACACACTTAAAACATTTTTGAAAATAATTCACAGCAGAATTGTTAAAACTCTTGAATATGAGATTAGTGACACACAATTTGGCTTTAGAAATGATATGAGTACAAGAGATGCTTTGTTCGGCTTGAATGTGCTGGCTCAGAGATGCATGGACATGAATCAGGATATGTACTTATGTTTTGTAGACTTTGAAAAGGCATTTGATAAAGTTCAACATAAAAAGCTTGTAGATATATTAAAAAGCAAAAATATTGACAGTCGTGATCTGAAAATTATATCTAATTTATATTGGAATCAAACTGCCAAGGTAAGAGTTGACAGCCAGTACACCGAAAATATCAAAATACAGAGAGGAGTCCGCCAGGGTTGCGTGCTGTCCCCACTACTTTTCAATGTCTACAGTGAAGCGTTATTTCAAGAAGCGCTCTCAGACTTAATAGAAGGTATATCTATCAATGGAGAAGTTTTGAATAACTTACGTTTTGCAGACGATACAGTAATAATTACGGATAACAACAATGATTTACAGAACGTAATGCAACGCCTTAATGAACGCTGTCATGAGTACGGACTGAAGATAAATTTAAAGAAAACTAAATGCATGATCATGACTAAATCTGCACATGCAAATATCCAATTGACTATTGAAGATACTGCAATTGAGAGTGTTAATAACTATAAATACTTAGGAACATGGATAACATCAGATGTAGACCAAACCAAAGAAATTAAGACACGTATTGAAATAGCACGTACATCATTTATTAAACTTAAAAAGTTTCTTTGTTGTCGGGATATAAGGTTAGAACTACGCCTGAGAATGCTTCGATGTTACGTGTTCTCTACTCTTCTTTATGGTCTGGAAGCTTGGACACTAAAACAAGTTCATCTGAATAAGTTGGCCGCCTTTGAATATTGGTGTTACAGAAGAATCCTACGAATATCATGGACTCAAAGAATGTCAAACATGGAAGTAACTAGAAGGATAGGAAATAAGGCTGAAATAATATTAACTAATAAAAGACGAAAACTTGAGTACTTGGGACATGTGATGAGAGGGCAAAAATAATTATTACAACTTATTATGCAGGGCAAAATCCGAGGAAAGCGAAATGTGGGAAGACGAAGAATATCCTGGCTTAAGAACTTGAGGGAATGGTTTGAATGCAGTAGTGCAGAACTTTTTAGAGCGGCAGTCAACAGAGTCCGCATAGCCATGATGATTTCCAACCTTCGATAGAAGATGGAACTTAAAGAAGAAGATTATCAATGAAATTTATTTGTCAAGAAAATCGTATATGCCGCGACAATTTTCTCCTCTATGCCATTTTACGAATTAATAAAAGAGTATTCATTATATTTAAAAAAAAATGGCTTAAAGGCTGCTGCTGCCCTAAGAATGTTAATTATGACTTAAACATATAATGTTGATAGGTCAGCGTTCGTGATTTTCTCCTTCATTCCACTTAAAAGTTTGTTAGTTTTCACGATAAGAAACCTGAAGATAAAGACGATGAAGAAACCTAAGAAAAAAGTTTATCTTGGAAAAGTTGCAGAAATCTTTTAGCTTTGGTCCGCGATTTTGTCACAGAAAAAATTATTTAAAAAGTTGTCGGCAAATTTAAATGCTGTTTTACGATTTTCCACGATATAATACATATATGAAAAGGAGAACCCCTGAATATCGGTGGTACAGGTTTTTCTCTCCCAAAAGAGGGATCCCAAAATCCGCCCTCATATTCGAGCCCAACCAGCGAAATAAAGTTCAAAATAATCACTCTATGATTACTCTATCAATCCCTAAAATTGGAAAAACTACCCCTACAAGGGCATGTGCAGTATTAAATGACTAAAATGGTAGATAAAGTACTTTTAAATTCTTTTTATTTGCAATGATAATCGTACCAAAATGCAATACCGATATAACCGATGTAGGTATTCAAGGCCCATACGTGTTCAGACAGTATGAGGGTAATAAAATAGCTAAACACGAGGGAAATGTATTTACATTAAGAATTAAATGACAGTGAAGATTTCTAGGTATACAATATAAAAAGTTTATTTTCGATACAAGTGCGTAGAAAATTTATAACTGTGTCAATCAAATGTAATTATGCACAGGAATACATTTTTGGTATTTCTTCTTTTACTAGACGACATACAGTCGACGAGTAACAAATCGGATTATACTCTTGATGAAGACGACTATGAGAATGACGTTCCTCAGGGTGATCCGTTATATGAATTGGAAAATGACGATAATGTGAACGGCACCGACTAATAATGTTAATATAAACGAATTAAAATACTTACGTGATAACAAAAGACCAAGAAAGTAAAGTAACATATAGAGAGGCAGATTCTAGAGCCCTACATCATGTATGATGAAAAATCTATAAGAAGAGAGACAAGGAGAAGAACATTTTATAATATTCTAGAAAATATTAATATGTATATATATATATATATATATATATATATATATATATATGGAAGAGATATAACCAGTAACAGTATAATACAAAAAATTAGTATGGTAGAAAAAAAATAGAAAAGGAAACATAACGATGGTATAGACACGTAGAAATGCCCGATAGATGAGTTAATAAAATTCTAAAATGGTCAATATCGGTTTAAAAACGATGAAGTATTCCTAAAACAAAGCAAAAAACAAAAAAGTTTACAGAAAATAAGAAAAGGACAGAAGTAATTCTACATGAAGGAGATTGGAATGATCGATTTTTGTTGAGGCTGACAACTACCTTATAAAGTAAAGTAGTCTTAAAGGAAATAAATTGGTGCTAATATTGTATAAGAATATTTAAAATTAAAAAAACTTTTTAAAATAAATAACAAAAATTTTAAAAAAATATTAAAAAAACTTTGTATATATTAACAAAGCAGTAGTAGTAGACGGAGAGACTCGCTACTGTAAAGTCGTGTATAGTATCACAGTCTAACTTCTGTCTACATCTTGCTTCTAAGCTGAAGTCCAATGAGACTTAAAAAAACAGAGCACCAGAACAAGAAGGAATCAACAACATCATCCTCAAGGAACTCTACAACTGTACTGTATCTTCAAATTTCGCTTGGAAAAAGGACACTTTCCAAGCAACTGGAAACATGCGAACATAATTCCACTTCTAAAACCTAGGAAGGATGGAAGAAGACCGAAAAATTACAGGCCTATTTCTCTCCTCGAAACAATGGGAAAAATTCTGGAAAAATCATCTTCAAAAGACTGGTGAAGCACACAGAAAGAAGAAGAATTCTCCAAGAAGATCAATTCGGATTCAGGAGAGGAATGAATTGCGAACTTCAATTAGCAAGAATAATCAGCGACACGAAGATAAAGTTCAACAGGAAACAAAAGGCAGGACTAGCCATACTGGATATAGAAAAAGCATACGACACGGTTTGGAAAAAGGCACTAATCTTCAAGATGGATAAAGCTAGACTTCCTCACTACTTAATCAACATTTGTGATAAGTATTTATCTAATAGAACTTTTCAAGTTTCAGCTGACCAAAAGATGTCAACACTTCAAAACATTCAGGAAGGAATGCCTCAGGGCAGCATTTTATCTCCAATTTTATACAATATTTTTGTTTCAGATCTCACAACGGATCCTAGAACTTCAACAGCCCTATACGTGGACGACACCGCAGTGTATGCATCCGGAAAAAATAAAAGAAGAATCAACCGAAACATGGAAAACCACTTAGAAAAAATCACGGAGTTCACCGAAAATGGAATATAAAGATCAACGCAGAGAAGACCCAATCCATCATGTTTTCACAATATGCGAGACCACAAGAGAACGAAATAACAGTAGGAGGAAATAGGATCCAGTCAGCAGACACAGTCATGTACCTAGGAGTCCGCCTCGACGGAATATTCAACTTTCGGATGCATACAATAAAAACTAAGGTAAAAGCCAATGTAGCTAAAAAACTAATACTTCTCTATATTTTCAGGACCAGCCCCCTATCGAAGGCCAAGAAGATCTAGTTATACCAGGCCTACGTTAGATCGGTGATTTTATATGCAGTCCCAGTCTGGAGTTCAATAGCAGAGACCAACTGGAAGAAACTTGAATCAACAGAAACATCGTGTTACCGGATCATAGAAGGAACATCTTGGGAAGAAATAATCACGAATGCAACCATCAGCGAAAGGCTCCAGTACACACCACTGAGGGAGGTGGCTGAGAAAAGAACCAGGTACTTCTTCCACCAGGCCACAAGAAGACTCCGTAAGACCAGGGACATCCTCGAGAAGAACAGGATCCAGAGGATGCATAGACACACCCATAAACTGATCGACCATCTGATCAGGGTCTAGCCTGATGGTTGCCGGAAAACAGCCAAGCAGGGAAGTAGGTACGATGCCAGAAAAAAGTATCTACAGAAGAAGACGAGGAAACAACCCAGAGAAGTCCAGGATGCCGAGATGGAGAAAACATCAAAAGCTGACAGTGCGAGAGCGGGACGTCGAAAGAAGAAAGAAGGCAAAAATATACAAAAGGAAATGTCATATATCATTAGGCAATAAATGTTTTATTTTATTATATTTTTACAAGAAAAGCAAACTTTTATACAACACTATATATTTGAAAATAAAAATAACACTTTTTTCGATATTACTAATCCTCAATTACAACAATGTATAAGCCGATTACACCATACTAAATGGTATTCTTGTATTTTAAACTAAATCTACATATTATTAGCCAACAGTTGTCTGTAATGTGTAAGCCGTAATAGCAAAATACTTGTATTATTGAAGATATCAACGTACTTGGCGAAAGATAGCAGAACTAGGTCGATGTACTAGAGTCACCATTTTTGTTATCATTATAAGGAATGGTACCGTTAATATATTCAAGAAATGTTTGGGGTTTTAGACAAGATTTGGTTCAAAATTTAACTTTCAATTACTAGATAACAGTAAAGAAAATAAAAGTACTAAAAAATATACGTAATAATATGTACTAGACTATTACAAAAAAATTGGACAATATAATTTTTTAGAATAATCCAAAATTTAAGTTTAAAATAAGTTTATTTTTGACATTTCGATTTCTACTTCGGAAATTGTTTTCAAAATACAAAATATTAATAAATTAGATATGTTTTGTTTTTGTATACTCAGGTGTATAGAAAACACTAATATTACATATAACAACATTAATATTAAATAGGTAATTATTAAATCCTTATACGATAGAGCCAAAATTACTTGTGTAACGAAATATTGTTCTTGGAGGGGAAAAATTTTTTAATATGTGTTTTATTAAAAAATGATTATCATTTGTGTTTTATAAATAATTTTCAAAAATCGACCGAATCGAACAAAACAACTTAGAACGGTATTTACAGCATACACAAGGAATAATATGAGTTTTGTGCTGAGGCTATTTTCTTGTGGCATTTTAGAGTAATCACTATTTCAATGGGAATAAGCCACAATTAAAGGTTAAAGTAAGTTTATTGACGTTTCAATTTCCACTTTGGAAATCGTTCTCAAAATACAAACATTTTTACATATTTAAAATGTTTGTACTTTAAGAACAATTTCCGAAGTGGAAATTAAAACGTCAATAAACTTAGTTTAACTTTTAATTGTGGCTATTTCCATTTAAAGAATAATATGAGGAAAATAACAATACCATATATAAAAAGATTATCCAAAAAACGATATGAAATCATTTCAACATTTCAACAACAATCGCATTGAGATCTATTTCATCTAAAACTAAACTAACAAAAAATTATATTTATAAAATACCTTTTGAATTCAATCGTTTTTATTTAGGTGAAACATCAAGAATGTTAAAATAAGTGAACGTCAATCTTATATGAAAAATAGAAAATATAATAGATAATAAATATCTAAACATGCATGGAAAAATGAAAATAGGGTGCTATTTTCGTTACTCTAGTTATGTAATTTAAGGCCATATGACCCCATTATATGGCTAGTTCCAACTACTCTATAGAAGTTTTTCATCCGATAGGATCGAAGACGTTCTGAAGGTTTACAAATCCCTTTTGGAAAATTTTTAAAATAAAAAAAAAGTTTGTACCATGTTACAAAAGTAAGTTTTTACTTCATTGTAAGTTTTGATAGTTTATTTATAGACCAATAATTAAATCCTTCCCGATATTTTGATGATCTTTTCTGAGAGGGGTTGAAGTCTATGGTTAACTATACTGCTAAATATTTTATATCCACATGATACTCTTATTCCACTCTTTGGCATTTACTCTTGTCTTCGTATTGTTTTTCCTTTCTACTAATTTAAACAATTCTGCGAGTATTTTATCATATCCAGACCTTGATCTTTTTTTACAGCCCTTTGATTGCAGAAAGAAAGAGACAAAAAACAAGAATAGATGTTATTACAAATGAAAAGAATATTAAAGCGAGAACAAAAAAACAGGTGATGGCATCCAAAATATATGGTGTTAGAAGAGAAATACTCTACGGGAAAAGAAACGATAGAGGAGAAATGCTTCTCAATTTCATGAATGAACATAACATGTACTCAATGAACTCCTTTTTCAATAAAAAACTAAGCAGAAAATGGACATGGATGAGTCCCAATAAAAAGACAAAGAATGAAATAGATTATATATTAACGAAGAATAGAAACCTAGTAGAAGACGTATCAGTATTAAGGCTCATCCTCGAAAATCCTAACGGTAAATTTCAGTTTGCTACCTCTATTTCAAAAATTTCTTTCTTTACGAAAACAAAATCTGTTCATGAAGTAATATTCTAAACTTCGTTTAGATATCTCTCTCAAGCCCAGGTCAAAAATGTTACTCGAGCCGATTAGACACCGGGACAACCCCTGCAGTGACAGGTTTTGGCTTACAATAAAACCATAATCTCTTTAGTGGTGTTTTGAGTAAATATAATACCAGATCAAAGTAATATAATCTATTCATAAATTTACAATGTAACAAATGTACATACATAATTTATTTGTTATTTTTTTACGGAAAAATTGGCTGTCTGAATTTTAACGTAGATTAAAGTTTACGGAAAATAAAAATTATAAAAAAAGATTAGTATTATATATCATTAAAATTGATAAAATGGAACTATATAATATAGAATTATGTCTAATGTTTCTTCAGAAGGTGTTTCAAATAAAAATTATAATAAAAATCTTATCTAATTAGTATCACGATCATTAAAATAGATAAAATGAAACTATATAAATATAGAATTATGTCTAATTTTTCTTCAGAAGGTGTTTCAAATAAAAATTATAATAAAAATCTTGAAATTTTTGTAGCATATTTTCCCACAGTTCCATATATTTATCAATCTTTTCGAATAAAATGTTTTTTGGGGTTCATACCGCAAACTAACAGTATTCTTTATTCGATATAAATAACAAAATAACTGTCCTTGCACCGGATAGTAATAGGAATCAGTTCTTTTTAAAATTTCTTGAAGGAAGGAATAATTTAGTCACGCTATAATTTCCAATTTTGATTTTTGATATTGAATTTGATAGGTTGTGGTTTATTACACCAAAATATAATAAAATATAACATGACACAAGAAATAGTTTCAGAATAAGTTTGATGTGTTGTTTATTATCATTCAGTAAGAGACTAATTTACTTCTTACAATGCTAATCTAACAGACAATTATTATTGTCAAATGAAAGAAATAAGATAATTTACTTGTGTGCTTGTGGTTAGTAAACGTCGGCCCTATGCAACTAATTGTCAACAAAGAAATTACAAAAGTTTAGATGTATGAGATTTATGAGGAGGATTTATGAAACTTAGATGTATACTGAGTACTTATTTCAAAAATTTACAACTAAGGATTTAATTTGTTATATGTAAATATACTCCTAGATCTAGAGAAAATGGGAGTGCGACAATGGGAATTACTGGCACGGGACCGACAAACATGGAAGGCAATAGTAACCGCGGCAAAGACTTACGAAGAGTTGTAGCGCCATTGATGATGATGATGATGATGATGAAATATACTGCATAACTATTTATATGGATGTGAAATATGAATCATGAAGGATAATATGCTGGACATTTTAGGATGTACGTTGAAAAGTTAAGGCAAATATCGAGCACAAATTTAATAATGAAATCTTGCCCAAGTACTTTCGCTTTCTACAGCATCATCAGGGGCATCTGAAATAAGCCAAGAAAAGTTTTTTTAAATGAAGAAAATTAATAAACTTCGATAAAAAAACTCGAAGTTAATGGATGATAAAAGTTTTTTGTGATTAACATTTTAGACTTACCTCGTCAAATTTGTGGGAAAAGACAAAAATGAAATCACAAGTAGAGAAAATATACTGAGATAAATAGAAGAATTTTACACAGAACTTTACAGATCACATCAACAAGATGATGAGATGAGACCAGCACGGAAATTAATAAAAAATGTTGGATCAGAAATAATGCCAAAAGTAGACTAGAGGTAACTACAGCATTGGAAAACATGAAGAGAAATAAAGCTGCAGGAAAAGATAGTATTACCACAGATATGATATTAGAAGGAGGTAAGGAACTAATTGCAATTGTAACTAAGCTTGTGGACAGTTGTTTACATCAGGACAAAGTCCCTAAGACCTGGAACAACTCTAAAGTAATCTTATTGCACAAGAAAGGTGATAGTCGAAAATTGGAAAACTACAGACCCATCAGCCTACTGTCACATCTGTTTAAAATACTCACCAAAGTCATAACTACTCGACTAACAAGGAAATTAGACGAATACCAGCCATATGAACAGGCAGGTTTTAGAAAAGGCTATTCAACTTCCGATCACCTGTTAACCACAAAAATATTAATAGAAAAATGTAACGAATACAAGTTTATAGTTTTCCTGGCATTTGTAGACTACGAAAAAGCTTTCGATACCATAGAACACACGGCCGTAATAAACGCAATGCAAAATTGTAGAATAGACAGCAGATATATTAACTTAATAAAAGAAACTATGAACCAAGCTACAGCTACATACTACCTAAATGAAAATGAACACATGAACCCTGTACCATTAAACAGGGGAGTCAAACAGGGAGATACTTTATCACCCAAACTGTTCACCTTAGTTTTGGAGGACGTTTTTAAAAACCTAAATTGGAAATATAAGGGAATAAACATCAATGGCCGCTACCTCAGTAATCTACGATTTGCAGATGACAATCCTGATAGCTACTGACCTACAAGAAATGCAAACCATGCTTGTAGAACTTCATACCGAATCTTCTAAAATAGGACTGAAAATGAATTTAAACAAAACAAAAGTCATGCACTCCGAAGACACCGTGACAATAATAAACGATAAAGTTATAGAAAAAGTTGAAGAATATATATACTTAGGACAAAAAATAATCCTAAATAGGAAAATTCAAACTGAAGAAATAAAAAGAAGAAGAAAGTTGGCTTGGGCAGCATTCGGTAAACTGAACTATATACTCAGAAATCAACGAATTCAATTACATCTTAGATCTAAAGTTTTTGATGCATGCATTATTCCGATATTAACTTATGCGGCACAAACATTGACAACCACAAAAAAGAATATAAATATACTTAGAGTCACTCAACACGCGATGGAAAGAGCAATGCTAGGTATATCACTTAAGGACAAGAAAACAAACACATGGATAAGACAGAAAACCAAAGTCACCGATGTGGTGCAAAAATCATCAAATCAAGTTGAAATGGGAATACGCTGGAAATGTAGCTAGGAGCGATCTAAACAAATGGCATAGATCAATTTTAACCTGGAGACCATACCAACACAAAAGACCCAGAGGCAGACCTCCTATGAGATGGACAGATGATCTGAAAAGGACTGCCGGGAAAAATTGGCTACAAGTAGCGTACAATAAAATACAATGGAAAGGAAGACTTGAAGAGGCTTATGTTCAGATGTGGACGTGAATGCTTAGACGAAGAAGAAGAAGAATAAGAGGGTATAAGAGTTATCGAGAAAGAAAAAGTTATTATCCTGTAGCGATGGAATTAATAATTTTCAACATAGAAAATATTGATTGATTAAAATCCAATATTGATGAAAGTATATAGAAATGATTTATTTGTCTGCATAATATTTATATAAATATTACAACATGCTATTACCCATAATTACCACAAAAAACTAACTTCAATTCAACTTGCTTTTTTCTTTGAACACCTTGTAACACTAACAAGGTTATAATAAATCCATACCTCGAAAAAAGTCATCTGAAAACCATAATTACATGGCGTGTATACTTTATTAATAAAATAATGGTCCGAAGACAATACCCAGGGAATGTTTTTAACTCAATAGAAAATTCCCACAGATCAGCACTTCCTACAGCAATTTCAGCTCTCGTTAGTGTATAAGTGAAAAATGGCTGTTAAATAAGTGAAAATAACGTTCATAGAAATGTTGCTTTTGATGTTGTAATCCTTGTGATGGTATTAAAAGGACTGGTGACAGGACTTTTCAATTAAGCAAGCATGAATTACCATATACATAGATGATATGAATTTTTCTAGTAGAATATTTACATAATTTCGAAAAGGTTTTAATAAAAACTAAAAGTAAAAAAGCTTTATTAATTTATAAAAGTTTTATAAGAATTTACTTTAAAAGCTAGAAATGGATATACATTTTCTTGACTATTTTAGCTCCCATTTAGTCAAGTCGTCAGAGATTTGACCTCTAAAAATCATACGAACAAGCTAAATTGTGCTAAAAATGTCAACTTTGGGACCCAAAAAATATGCAAAAAAGCTACTACCTCTCGGTTACAGCCCAAAACTCATCAGGCAGGGAGGGAAAATCGCTTTACCAAGTGTCTGTTTACAGTAGAACCAAAAGTTTTAAATAAAAAATTTAGCTGAGATCATTTTAAACAAAAATAAGTCAGTCAATCGCCCGAAATAAAATTTGTAAAATAAAATAAAAATAAAATTTGTATCAACTCGACGGTAAGAATTTGATATCTTGATCAGAGTGTCCTATCGAGAAAAATCAAATTGAATTTTAACGGTGAAGAGTGCAGCTTTTGTATGCAATCAATGTATTTTGCCGCAAATATAGTAAGCTTTTATAAATCTATTTAATAAATAAAGGTTTTTTGGCGATTTTTGTCTTTTTTTCGATTATCATTAATAAAATTTATCAATCAACCGGTCGTATTGGAATTTCCATTGTTAGAATCTAGTTAATAAAACTAGAACATGAATGTTTCGATTTTGAGTGTTTATTTTATTTATTTATTTACGGGATATCCCCATTTTTACAAAATTTAACAAAATAAAATATGCTAACGATAATACAAGTACATACTAAAACTAAGTATTAAATAATTATTGTTACACAAATGATTAAATTTAGTAAATTAAATTAACTTTCCTGGAGATCTTAATAAAATGAAATGATATTAATAAAATAAAATAAAATGAAATGGTCTTAATAAAATGAAATGAAATTAATACTCCAAGTTCACCCCAATGTCCCTTAACTTTGCTTCCTAACATACTCAGTCAAACAGTGCTTAAATCTTACAGATTTTATATCCACCAGATCCTTTTTTTTTAAATGGCTTCGGCAGTTTGCCATACAGCCAGTTACATGATCTTTTAATCTCATTAGGCGCAGTAAAAAGTTTTTGAATTATTTGCAATCAAATAGACTAAAATAGATAAATTTAAAGTTAAGAAATCAGTACAATAATTAATGAAGAGAAGAGAAAAATATATATGCATACACATATATATCCATAAACACATACAATTAACATGGGTCACTCGCTTCACGTCCAAGGCCCCATCAGGACATTATAATATATAACATATACAGGAAAACTAGGCCACGGTCTTCTTCTTTAAGTTCCATCTTCTATCGAAGGTTGGAAATCATCATGGCTATGCGCGGACTCTGTTGACTGCCGCTCTAAAAAGTTCTGCACTACTGCATTCAAACCATTCCCTTGGGTTCTTAAGCCAAGATATTATTCGTCTTCCCACATTTCGCTTTCCTCGGATTTTGCCTTGCATAATAATTTGTAATAATGCGTATTTTTGCACTCTCATCACATGTCCTAAGTACTCAAGTTTTCGTCTTTTGATCTTCTTCTTCTTTAAGTCTCTGTCCGTTGCGAACGGTGGCTAATAACATGGCAATTCTGATCTTGTTTGCAGCGCTTCTGAATAGTTCGACCGATGTGCACCCGAATCACTTCCGCAGATTTTGGAGCGACGAGTGTCTTTCCTGCCTGGCCTTCGCTTACTGTCTATTTTTCCCTAGACCATCAATTGCAGTAGAAGGTACTTATCGTGTCTCAATATGTGGCCTAGATATTCAAGCTTTCTTTGTTTAATTGTATTCACGATTTTGGATAGTTAATATTATTTCCGCCTCATTTTCTATCCTTCTAGTTACTTCCACTTTTTGTTTGACATTCTTTTAATCCATGATATTCGTAGGATTCTTCTGTAATACCAAAATTCAAAGGCGGTCAACTTATTAAGATGGACTTGTTTTAGTGTCCATGCTTCCAAGCCATAAAGAAGAGTATAGAACACGTAACATCGAAACATTTTCAGGCGTAGTTCTAACCTTATATCCCAACAACAAAGAAACTTTTTAAGTTTAATGAATGATGCACGTGCTATTTCAATACGTGTCTTAATTTCTTTGTTTGGTCTACATCTGATGTTATACATGTTCCTAAGTATTTATAGTTATTAACACTCTCAATTGCAGTATCTTCAATAATTAATTGGATACTTGCATGTGCAGATTTAGTCATGATCATGCCTTTAGTTTTTTTTTAAATTTATCTTCAGTCCGTACTCATGACAGCGTTCATTAAGGCGTTGCATTAAGTTATTCAAAATTTCTTCATTTATAGATATACCTTCTGTTGAGTCTGAGAGCGCTTTTTGAAATACTGCTTCACTGTAGATATTGAAAAATAGTGGGGACAGCACGCAACCCTGGCAGACTCCTCTCTGAATTTTGATATTTTGGGTGTACTGGCTGTCAACTTTTACCTTGGCAGTTTGATTTCAATATAAATTAGTTATAATTTTCATATCACGACTGTCAATATTTTTGGTTTTAATATATCTACAACCTTTTTATGTTGAACCTTATCAAATACTTTTTCAAAGTCTACAAAACAAAAGTACATGTCCTGATTCATGCCCATGCATCTCTGAGCCAGCATATTCAAGCCGAACAAAGCATCTCTTGTACTCATACCCTTTCTAAAGCCAAATTGTGTATCACTAATTTCATATTCAAGAGCTTTGACAATTCTGCTGTGAATTATTTTTTTTAGGCCACGGTAAATAGGATTAAATATATAAAGGAGAGAAAACAAAGGTAAAAAAAATTTTTTAATTAATATTATGTAGGGATTCGAGTATCACCAGATCATGAGATTGGCTAGTCATTTCCCAGGATCCAAATCCTGTTAATAGGAGATAATTTGCCATATTTAGTGTGATAGTGTTTTATAGAAAACAAAGGCATGTCTATAAGAATTCTAGTGTTACATCTAAAGTTGATAAGACTTAATAAATCAGAACAGTTAGTGGTATGGTCAAGTAGTTTATCGGGAAAAACTAGATCACATTTAGTTCTGCAGTCTTCTAAGGAACTGATATTTAGCCTTGACCTTAGTAGTTCTACTGTAGACATGTTTCGTAAGTTTAATCTATAAGCACAAATCCGAAGAAACTTATTTTGAATTTTTTCAAGTTTAAAATAGTATATTGACCATACTATAGAAGCATAAGACAGGATGCTACGGACGAAAGTAAGATATAAATTTCTATATGTGGATACTGAAAGATCTCGAGATTTTCTTGTGATAAAACTTAGATTTCGGTAAGCTTTATTTGAAAAATTGTTGATGTGGAAATAAATGACAAGAAACTGTCAAATACCACTCCCAAATCTTTTATTTTAGTCACTGTTGATAGAAAGCTTGTATTAATGTGATAGTCCAACACAAAATTATTTTTAGATGTGCTAAAGGACATAACAAAACACTTATCTTTATTTAACTGGAGACCATTTTAAAGAGACCAACTGTACAGGGACGTAAGGTCTTCCTAGATCCTTAGACAATCAAATAGACGTGAAACTTTAAAATATAACTTAAGGTCATCAGCAAATAGCAAAAACTGACAAACCTTTATTACCTCAGAAATATCATTAATACACAAATTAAAGAGAAGAGGACCCACATGTGAATCTTTAATAAAAACAAACTGATGAAACTTCTTTCATCAAGATAACTACTTAACCATGAAAGCAACCACTCAGGACAGCCAATACATCTTAATTTAAAGATTAGTAAAGAATCGATTACTGTGTCAGAGGCCTTCGAGAAATCAGCAAACATGTAGTTCACTTGGTACCCAACCTCGAAAGCCCTAATAATGTAATCATGATACAAAACAAATGATTTGTCAATGTAGATTTACCTTGCCTAAATCCATGTTGCTTATTAATCAAGAGATTCTAACAATGCCAAGTAAGATATTTGTTTAGAATTAGTTCGAAACATACAGAGTCATGTCTATATAAAAAGAAGAAGAAAAAGAAGAACCAAATCTGATTTATGGTCTACTTGGTTATTGATAACTGCAATAAAGGACTATTCAATTGATTCTGATTTTCTATGACACTGATTTGTACATTTTTCATTTAAAATGCCTATTGTAGCTCCAATTTGAGCTATGTAATGATTATGATGGCATTGATTATCTGGCTATATTTGTTGTGTTAATGTCTTCAAATTTGCCTTACACAATATTATTTTAACCAAAAATGGTGTTTCTGCGGCCTTGAAGGGGGGCACTGGCTAGTGGACATGTAGTTCATTGACAAACTCAAATAATGTGAGAATCAGACTTTTTATTATTTCCGTTTATATTGTATTTTAATGTTATTATTGTTTTTAATTCTCATTCTTTTACACATTTGAAGCTATTAAGAGGTAGCATTGAAAATTATGCTGATTTAAATAACCTTTTAGTTAAATAGAGATATATGATATTGAATAATGTTTATAAAGGTTTTCTTTTTTTATTAATGTACTCAATCATACAAGGGAAAGATATAGCATTGGAAAAGTTGCTTTTGGAAAACGAAATTAAAAAATGATAAAAAACGAAAAATATATACACAAAAGGGGCAGTAAGGGATACTAAATAATATAAAGGCAAAATCATATGAAATAATTCATAAAAAACGAATAAACGAAAAAGAGAATAGAAACAAAAGTCTAATCGTCGAAATAAGTTGAATTTTGCCGAGAATGTCAATTTTGGGACCCCAAAAAAGATGTAAAAAAAATTGCCACTCTTACCCCCGGTCTTCCCCTTAAAACCCAACCTTGTAGGGGCTTAAAACGAAAAACCATCGATTTACCAAAAATCTGCACGTTGTACAAAAAAATTTTTCGACTAAGAAAGATAGCTGAGATAATTCTGAACAAAAATGTTAGCACTTTTTGTGTAAAATGAACCCTTCTCTCAGAAAAAACGCTTGAAACTACTATTTTGGATGTCAGTTAGACTCACGAAATAAATGATTTAAAATAAATTTCAATATTTTTTCGATATTTATCGAAAAAATTCTGTATTTTTTTTATCAAAGAGTCCTATCGATAAAAATCAAAATGCGTTTTATTTTAAACGTGAAGATTGTAGCTTTTGCGTCCAATTTTTGCATTTTACCGCAAATAAAGCCAGTTTCCATAAAGCTGTTAAAAAATGAATGTTTAGTGAATTATGCCATTTTTTGCGAATCTAAAGAGATTAATAAAATTTATCACTTTCATTGAACGTTCATTGTTAGAGCCTAGTGGCATTTTCGTCTCTAATGACTAGAGTACAATAAAATGCAAAAAATAAAGATCAGAGGGCAAAATAAAAAAACTACTAATACACGGGCAAATAAAAAATAAGGAGAAATGTCCTAAAAAGTGATGATTAAAAAAATTGGTAATATCTGAACCAAATCGAAATTTAAGCAAAAATTAATAGAGAGTTAGAGAAACTAGATAATTAATGAAATAATTAAGACTTAAAAAAGGTATAAACCAAATAGGCTATTTAAAATAATTTTGAAAATCAAAGACAAAAACTTATAACAAATAAACAAAGAGTTAACAATATATAACTAAAATAAATAAAAATTAGGATAAAATTAATTAAAAAAGTAAAAATAAAAAAGTACGACAAAAAGTGAAACAACTGTCTTAATCCCTTAATAGAAACAAAAAAAAATGTTGAAAAACTTAAAAAGTGTTAAAAACTATATAACAAGGAAAGAAACAATAAAAATTCGTTCTATTAAAAATATTTATACTTACAGCTTCCAACTGAGTAGCCTCATTGATGTTGGTTTCAAAATTCCATTGAGCAGCCACGTTATTTGTGCACATTTGAGAAGCCTGAATATCCAAAGCCTGTAACAATCCTCTAATATCTCCATCGACCCTATTTCTCCTGTTAAAATCGTCGTCAAACGACCTACCACCGAAATTCTGAGGATTGATAGGTCTTTGGGCAGAAAAGTCGCCCTGTCGATTGTTAAAATTTTGAGGACTGTTTACGTTAGTCTTAGGGACAAAACTCGGGGGTAGATCACTGGGTCTTTGTCCGAAATTTTGGTTGTAGTCGTTTCGGGGGTCGTTAGGATTGTACGCGAAGTCTCTAGGAGGATAAGGGGTAGAACTGTAGGGCGGAAAATGTGTTGAACTCGAAAAACCCCTACCGTCATTATTATAAGGATCTCGGCGTTGATCGTTGGGTATGAACGCGGGGGGCAGGCTTATTTGAGCTAGAATTAATTGAAAATTTACAAAATAGACAATCACAAATGGTGTCTTCTTGACAACACTGATATCACACATGTTTCTAATTTTTTTGAATGCAAACTACTGGGTATGAACTATGTGAACAATATGTATAATAATGTAAGCTTTAGCACGTGGGAAATTAGCAGGTGGGGGCAAGGATTGTTTGGCTAAAGCGGAAGGTGCATAAACCAGTGGCGGGAGTACAAGAGTTTTATTTTAACATGCTAATTACGTTATCGACAATTTTTATGTTTTTATGAAATAACTGATACGCATTGCTTACAAAACATAAAGTGGTATGTCTTTGAAAAATATTGTAAAACCATACAGGTACATCAAGAAATCATTCTGATTCTACAATCATTCAAAGTAAAGTGTGTTTAAAGCAAACGTAATAATAATAATAATAATAAATATACCATGTTTACAGAATTTAACGTAATTTTGTATTGATTTTATGTAACATTTTTCTTTTTTTATCACTAAGTATCTTAGCGTTCAAACTCTGAACACGAAGCTTGGAAAGACATAATAAATTGGGAGAAGATGTAATAGATTAATGAGAAGAAAATTAATAACGAACACTGAGAATATCAACTAATAAAACATAAACATAATTTTTTTTTTTTATTTTTTTACTTATCGTATGATAATTGCGACAATAGATATAAAAAACATAAAAATCACTAATCTAACAAATTTTGAAGGGTTACAAACAAACATCAAGTCTGATAATACAATCTATTGACTCTGAAGTCGCAAACTGGATATAATAGGATCTTGTAGGACGTTTTTTAACAATATTGTCAATGTAACAATAAAACACTAATAAATAAAACTTCCACAAAATTTATTTTAACTATTATCACTACACCTGTTTCGGCTGATTGCCTTTCTCAAGTGATCTATTTTTTGGCATGCGTTTACAATTTATAGTCTCTAATGAAATAGGTTGAGGAGGGGAAAACTGTTTGTCTCAAGTTGGTCATTCAGAATTATATCTGTGTTTTTTAATTTATTGATTTCCATAGATTCTAACAAAGATAGCTTAAGGCCTTTATTTTGAATGTGAAGAATTTTAAATTTGTCATTAAAAGAATGATTATGATCTAGAAGGTGAAGTGCGTATGTCGAATCTGTTTTTCTATTATTGAAGTTTAGAAGAAGATTATGTTCTGCTATGCGTTTATTAAAGTTTCTACCAGTTTGACCGATGTAAGTTTTTGGGCAGTCGCCACATTGAAGTTTGTACACACCACTATTTAAGTGTTTTTTATTTTGGCTCTTGTTATTTTTAATATATTTGCCTAGGTTTTTATTTCTTCGGAAAGCTAGTGTTATTCCTTTCTTTTTTATGTGTTTGGCTATTTTTGTTGTTATTTTGCCTGTATATGTAATCGAGCAGAAGGTACTGGGTTTTTTCTCTGGTGGTGAAAATACTAATTTCAGGGCTTTCTTGTGTAGTTTTTGATTTAACATTTTATTAATTGTTTGTTCGTTGTATCTGTTGTTTACTGCTATTTGCTTAATTATATTTAATTCTGTCTCAAAGTTGTATTTTGACATCGAAATTTCTGTTAATCTATGTAACATACTACGATAAGCTGCCAGTTTATGCTGGTGCTATGTATAGTCGTGTCAGTATGTGTAGGTTTATGAAATATGGAGAAGTCATGTTTGTTTTTAAGTCTGATAATTTTTATATCTAAAAAATTTATGGATCGATTTTGTTCTGTTTCTATTGTAAATTCAATATGACTATGAAGTGAATTGACTATGAAACCTAGGCAAATATATTAAAAATAACAAGAGCCAAAATAAAAACACTTAAATAGTGGTGTACCCAAAAACTCACATCGGTAAAACTGGTAGCAACTTTAACAAACGAATAGCAGAACATAAAAGGGCTTGCAATAATAGAAAAAACAGATTCGACATACGCACTTCACCTTCTAGATCATAATCATTCTTTTAATGACAAATTTAAAATTCTTCACATTCAAAATAAAGGCCTTAAGCTATCTTTGTTAGAATCTATGGAAATCAATAAATTAAAAAACACAGATATAATTCTGAATGACCAACTTGAGACAAACAGTTTTCCCCTCCTCAACCTATTTCATTAGAGACTATAAATTGTAAACGCATGCCAAAAATAGATCACTTGAGAAAGGCAATCAGCCGAAACAGGTGTAGTGTTAATAGTTAAAATAAATTTTGTGGAAGTTTGAAAACAAAGTTTTCAGTGTTTTATTGTTACATAAAATGAATTTCCATCAAGTAACGGTCGAATCCATAAAATATTGTCAATACTCTTAGTTTCCCTTGCAGTTTACTGAGGGTAGATAGGATATCGTTCAGATAATGCATTAGTAATGCTTGCTGAATGGCTCTTCTACACAGATTCTTTATGTTTTTGTGAACGATTTTCTAGAATGAAATCGATTAATGTCCAGTTTTTTAATGTCTGAGCTATATATGGAGCATGGAGCATAATATTCAGGAGCCTATAAAATAAGTGGTAAAGCACTGATACGAAGAGTGAAGTGTGTTCCTCCCTAGGTATCCTCTCAGAGGTTTTGAATAATCATGTTTCTTGTCTTCAGCTTTTCTTCATGACTCTGTCCGTATTTCTAGACATGACTCTATCATTTTGCTTATATGGAAGTAACATTCTACTCTTCTGTTTCTTACGCAGTCTTTGATGTTTTTCACCTTGCATCTCCATCGTGTATCTGTACTTCTAGCTCTGTCCCATAATGTTTTATTATAAGTTTTTTTAAGAGTTTTCATCTCTGTTGTCTCTAACAATACTTTTGTCCTTATTGTGTCAGGTTGTGTTTCTTCCACGTATGCCACTATTGGTCTGATGACTGTTTTGAAAATTCTGCGTTGTATTTCTTTTTAAAATGGATAGACAGAAAAAAATGACAGTTTTCTTAGTAGTGTCGCTTCAAGAACAGGCAACAACCGTCTTGTAATTTCTTCCCCAGGATGCACCCAGATATAACCCTCTCGTTTAGAGACAAGATATAACCAGCAGAATCTATCGCAGGTTTTTCAAAGTCAGCTAAAAAGTTCTACATCAAAATCGTAACAAAAGCCTGCAAGAATTTTAAGCCGATATTAAAAGATTATTGCATTTGGCATACCCTCAGACACCTAAAGATTTTATTCCAAACCTTAAAGCATACTGCAAAATAATAACAGAATTCCGGAAGAATGGGACATTCGCAAAATAATTATAGAACCGAATTCCTGGCAAGAAAAGTAGAATTAAAGAATGAGGTCATAACGTGGCCTAGATTGACAACCAGAAGCCCGACACATAGTCATACAAGAAATATCTTCTCTCTCGAATGAAGTTACAGAACAAATTCAGCCTTGGCCTTTTCCAAACTATGCCTCCAACCTTTTACCACCTAAGGCTTTATTTGGTAATGCGTTGGTCTCCATTCTCACTGTAAGTCCAGCCCATCGAAGTCTTATCTAACTACAACGAACTAAAACAAACTTCTTGAAAGAGCTTAAACCAGGAAATAAAAAGGAAATAGAATTTTTTTGAACTCTGTTCATATTACCGAAAATTTATTAAAAATTTTGACCGCATTGTCAAGACTCTTTATCTACTAACCGAAAACAACATTTAATTTGACTGGACACCGGATTTGAAAAAGCGACTTACATTAGCATCTATCCTAACCCATCTACGGGAAGAGGGAAAATTTTTGTTGAACTGTGACGTATCTTAGCATGGTATTGGGGCAGTATAATCATAACAATACGAAGGTGAAGAAAAAGTTATAATATATTTTAGTAAAACAATAGAAAAGGCCCATAAGAATTACTGCGTTACCAGAAAAGAGCTCCTAGCTTATATTAAAACAGTTTTTATATGGCGATGGCATCGACACTCGGCTCGGTGACCAACTTTAATACCTGCAAAAAATGAAAATACAATTAATTTCATACAATGCCAAGGATAACTACGATGTGTTAATAAACACGCAAGAAGAAAGGAAGGACGAGTCAGAGGAATAGAGATGGAACGGGCCAATTAACACTCGGTCTGACAAGGAGTGGATAGTGACTGATCAACACTTAGCCACGCAAAAGAATAGGTCTGTCTCATATCAATGCTCCAAGACCAGGTACGAAACTGCCACTAGATCAACACTCTAGCAGAAGCAGTTAACCTTCTGTCAACACCCGAGGGCCAGTCGAATTGTTATCAGATCAACACTCTGATGGAACTCAGTTACAATTATTGTTATTAATTCAATGACATTTATGACTTCGTACGAATCCAATCTTTTATTGACAGGGATATTCTAGTAATTTTTTACTTTTCATTTAATATCTGTATTTTTTACTCATTTTTCATTAAGTTTTTAATTTAAACCTGCTTAGAATAAATATATGAGGACTAGAAACGAATTGATCGGGAGTAGTGAATCGATGTCAAAACCGCTATTTCATGACGCTACCGGTGACACCTTCTCGTTATTGGATAGGATTGATTAGAGAAGTCGCCATAAAGCGTAAGCGCAAAAAAAAATTTAAACAAAAAACAATCCTCCCGAGAATATTACTTAAATGACATAAAAGTTTGTAAAGCAATATTTATTCAAATCTTGAGCACATCCAATTGAGTCATTGATCGAGCGATTAAGCTAAAAAAAATAAGGATGGTTGGGTATTTGCTGGTGGCCAGAATAAGCATTCTGAGGCTAAAATTCAAGAAGAAATTTAACACATCTTAAAGTTTCCAAGAGACGTTTTCCATTTAACTCGATCAACAACGGAATCAGAATATTTAGATCTAGATACCACATTTAAAGTTATGCATGAACTTTACTCAGAGGAATGAAAACATTTAGTTTCTTGTGCAAAGTACAAAGTGATTTTCCTAAATAAAATCAACCTAAAAGGAAAAGCTCAAAAAAGGATACGTGCAGTGTCTGTATTAAATTATCTGCGCAGATGAAAGGTTTGGATTAAAAAGACCTGGAGTCAGTTAATAACTTACAATAAACATCTTCAAGAAGCTAAAAATGACCTGGAAAAGGAATGCCTCTCTTTTGAGTTAAAGAAGATACTGCCCCTGTGCCATATCCCAACATGTACAGTTTGGTGTAAAGCGGCCACTTCGCTTTCATAATTTCGGAATCCACAGTTTACAGAATATTGGATCTTTTTACACACGGATTGAAGGAACGGCTGGCAGAAGTGCAGAGTTGTGACGCTCACCTCGGCATTTGATTATAGAGAAAAAAGTAATACAACGCCAGAATAGAAGCTTTGCTTCAAAAGTATTAAAAATCCAGAATATGTTAGTTTTCCAGATTTCATCCAGAAATGTCTCGTAAAGTTTGACACGTCAAAAATGTATATAAACAAGAAGTTGACAGTTAAAGTAACAGTAGTAATTGAGTTTTTGAATAGTTCTGTCATTTACTTAAAGTTCTTATCAAATAATTGTTTTACTGTTTACTGATTTTAATAAAAGTGGTTTTCAAGAAATGGAACAGTACTGTTATCTTTTTACCCTTTGACTTTTATTGTAGATTTATAAGCGGCTTAATTTTATGATTTTTGTTTCTGTGACTAGAACAGAGGTAAAATAAAACTGTGAAAGTTGTATGATATTATGGTTAGCACTGAGCTCCCTATACCTTCTCACCTCCGTCACTGAAACAAACAACAAAGTCATTGTAGCTGGTAACGTGCATATTTTTTATATAAAAGAAGGATATTTAAAATAATCATTATTTGTTCTAAGAATGTTATGGGAACAGTTTAATAAATGATTTCTATAAATTTTTCAAGATTGTGTTTATTTTTAAATTTTGTTTATGCATGAGTTAAGTGAATAATGGATGCAACAGTTTTTTTGAGTGAAGTGTAATTAAATGAACAGCATAAAGTACAACGCCTAGTTATCGGAATTTATATAAAATTATTACTGATGATCCTTTCGATCTGCCTTAATGTTTATGTTAACTATTGCAAAAATATACATTTTGGCATTTATTATACCTACACATAAATAAAATTTAAACTACAATAATGAGAAAGATAAAAACAATAAAGATTTTTTTACTATTAACATATAACAACTAACAAAAAAACTATTAGTCTTATTTATTGCATTAAAATAACCTCGGCCATCCAGCCAATTACAGAGTTTGCACTGTATATAACACTGGAAATAATGTAAGTAAAACATATAAAACATACTCAGACTACAATACAGCGTCCAACCCAGAAAATACAGTGCAGCAGCTAATCACATAAAAAGGTAGTTATTCCCAAGCCGCTACAGGAAATCTCCAAAGAAAAAATGAAAACAGGAATAATAAATATATACCCACGCTAATGCCAGGCTTCCTAAACGAATTTAAAATGTTATTTAATAAGTGCTTAATCAGAACAGCATGATCCTCGACATACTAACAACAGTCATAAGCAAAATATCAAATTTATGGCAAAGTAAATAAGAATAGCGGCCTGGAAAGCCAACGGCCTAACAAATCGCCTTCCGGCAACAATACCGGGACAACTCAAAAAAACGTGTTTCGAGAAAATCGAGTTTAAAGTTTTTGGAATTTTGTACAGCCATTTTATGCTTTGAGTTATATACGTTTTTGACTAAAACTATGTTCTTTGTTTCAGTTGATGTCAAAGATTGCTTTTCAGTTCATTTTAGCAATCTTGTGCTATCACTCGATTTAATAATTAGCAATTAATTGAAAAAATTTTGAGTTGTTCCAGTATTGTTGCCAGAATTATTTCATTATTATGAAATATCTACTCATTCTGATATCCCATTTAAAGAGTAACAGCATAAATAGAAATGATGAATAAAAAGTAGACGGTAGTTTAATAGTTTTATTAAAAAGTTATAATGTTCACAAAGAAATTTCAAGAGGCCAAGCATCAGAAAAATTGTGTGTATTATTAATTAATGGGGTACACAAACTTGGTAGCTAAACATAACACTAGGATCACTTCATTTGACTGCCTTATTAATTAATAAGTCTTTGTAAAAACTGTGATAGGTAGAGATAATGAGATTGTCAGAGACTAGAGACATCAAATCTTTTTTCTTGTTCTCAGATATTCCCACCGGTTTGTCATACGCCGCTTTTTTTGGCCAGTTTTTTATTACATTAATTTTATCAGTAGTAGTCAACTGGTTGCAATTCTTGCGCAATTTTAGCTTCTTTTGGTTATGTTCATCGAAAATATTAACAGTCTTGAAGTCATCTAAGTATGATAATTTGTAGAGGAATTCAAAAGGTTTTTCTCTGACAATTTTTACTATTTTGATGTCTGAGAATGAAAAGGAATCAGAATCAATATTCTTATTAAAATTTTTGCCGATTTTTCCTGCCAAATCCTTGAAATCGATAAAATCGTTGAATGCAAATTCTATTACACGATACAGTGGAGATGTCTTTTTCGCACTTTTCATTAGCTGGTAGTACTGGGCCGGCACATAAATGGGTCCAGTTTTTCGAGTCCTCCTTAATTCCGCCTCAATCGTTGAATGAACCGAATCACCCTCGTTTTGAGTGTGCCCGGAGATCAAATATTTATGGGAGATGCTTTTTATATTACTGAACTGTGTAATGGCGTACATGTACATGCTCAACAAGAATTTATTTTTTTGTTGTCCGCAGCAGTTGTCGGTGAAGAAAATGAACTCTATATCTCCTTCTGCGCTCATAGCTCTCTCTTCAATAAATTTAAAAATGCATGTAGCTATTTCATTGGCACCTCTGTGGGCATCACCCTCGTGCCAGACATTACAAATAGCTTGTTTTGTTTTCAAGTCAAATACAGTTAGGTTGTACGTAGAGAGTTTCGACTTGTAGTAAAACGTTGAAACTTCTCCTTTAGGAGTAGGCAATGCTGCTTGTAAGTCGTATGTTGCTACAATAACATCTGCTGCCGATTGAGTTTTATCCATCTCTTTCTCTTTTCGAGCCAAGTCTTTTTCCTGATGATGTCGCTTGAGTTCTTCTGCATTCTTTTCTCGAAGTTCTTCATTGTAGTTTTGAAACGCTGTGCAAAATTGACACTGATCTTTTTTGGGCGTAAAAAATGACAAATTGTATTCTTGGTTGAAAATACGTGAAAACATCGTCTGATTTCCAAAATGTTTGCCTTGTTGTCTGCATTTCTCAACGTAATCACGATAGATTTGCGATATTGACTTACCTCCTTCGATAAAATGCCTTGTGGTGTTAGCTCTTGTATAGTGGCTATCCACTTTCGGGATTGAATCAATGTGTGCTCTCATGTCGTTCTTAATAGAAACATCAACTACTTTTCTATTAGTGTGTTTACCACGCCGGTCTGGCTGAACGAACCCAGCCTCGTTTTTAAGGAAACTCGTCGAAATTGCGCGTTTACTGATTCCCAATGTAGCCATAAAAAAAATTTACATACTCGAAGTCGCAAATTATTCACTTCAAAATAGAAGGCATGATTCAATTTTCTAGAATTTTCTTTGGCATAACGATACTGAGGTTTTACTTCAGCTGAGTGACGAACCACAAAATCTCGCTGCTTTTCTATACTGCCAAGTTCCCAGTATCGATTGAATAAAGACATCCTTATTTCTTCTGAAATTTTTAAAGGACAGTTGTGTGGACAATTTCTGCAAGGAGGTTTTATGACTCTTGCTTTAACGATTTTATTAGATTTCCGTGAAGTGTATTCTTTGCCCGAATTACGAAGCTGTTTATTCTTGTTACTTTTCCATTCTGAAGGACAGGCAACTCGTTTTTTTCCTCTTTTTGTAGTGGTTCCGCCTTCGTTTTCTGGTGAAAAATTATTGACATCAACCAGAACTTCAGCTGCTGGGCAAATTTGATGATTTTGTTTGAGCCTACTTTCTTGGGATTGTCGGATCTCTTTCGCTTGCTTTTTGGTCGACTGGTTCATGTTAGCCTCATCCATTTCAACACTGTCTGGGGACGTAACGTAGTCCGATACATCGAAATCTGGATCTTTAATTGAGTCGTCATCTCCGAAAGGTTCGACAATATCACTAATTGTGGATTCGTTGTCTAGATTTTCAATCGTTTCTTCAGCATTGTTAGTGGGTTCAAAACGTGCTAAAGTATTTTTATTTGAACAAGGTGAGATTTGGGTGAACTTTTCGCATAATATGGCCAAGTCTTTATCAGTTATTATAGTCGAAAAGCGATCATATTCAAAAATAAAGGGGTTCCATACACTTACATTATCAATCGTGCGTGACGCTGGATTATTAGGTTCTGAATCTAGATTCTCCTTTTCATTTTGATTCTGTCTACATAATGATAGTAAAAGCCGACCTCGCCCACCAACATCAGAATGAGACGGTCCCTGAAAACAAATGAGCCGAAATGTAATTTTGAATATTACTCGTACATTACAGTTATTCTTAAGTTATTATGTTACGATATTCGTAAATTCGATATGATATTCGTAAGTAAATTTGACGTGCATTTTTTCACCCCCAAGTAAAATCAACCAACGGTACAAGCTCAACTTTAAAGTCGAGGGTTAGTAGAACCTAAATATGCCTTAATCTCTGTCCGAAATTGTTCGCAAAATCGCACCAATCTGCTATCTATTCATAATTATAACACTGTTATTAAAAAGGTACCTACGTAAAATTCTTTAGTTATGACCAAAGTAAAGATATCACATAGTGAATAATTTAAAAACATACAATAATACTTACTTTGGAGCCTGAATAGAGGGACATCTCTAAAAACAATTCAAAAAGATGTGACAACTCAAAATGGATAACCGAAGTTAAGGCATGCACACTGAGACAATTCAAAAGGTTCACTGTTCGTGACACACTCTCTTCAAACGTCGGTAACAGAGTGACGGACTTCAGCGTTAGCCCACTACTCCCGCCGCGCTTACCTCCTAGCAGTCTGAATGTAATAGTGGACCTAGCGCCCTCGCTCGGAGAGTATTGCACTTAAAAATGTCCCAGTCATCGCGGATTATAGAGCTTCAAATCCTCTATATTTTAGTGTAGACATCTCAAAAACGACCAATTTTGAGTTGTCCCGGTATTGTTGCCGGAAGGCGAAATCATGTCCCAGAAATTACGTTATTTTTAAAAGTTAACAAAATAGATATATTATTAGTTTCAGAAAATCATTCAACTGCCCATGCAGGATCGGCAATCATATTCAGATCATCTGTTAAACATAACATTTTACAAAGTTATTCCACACTTAAAATTCAGAATATTTTAATTAGAATAGTACCCTTCTCGAGGCGATTGATGGTCGAAGCTATTTATTCATAGCTTCTAGGCATAATGTCCTAGTTTAAAAATACGACAGCTTCTTCCGAACCCTTGGCTCGCACTTCCTGATAGCAGGCGATTGGAATGTCAAAAATACTCTATGGGGATCACGACTAACTACAACAAAAAGGTAAAAACCTACATCAATCATTACAGAAAAACGACTCATTCTTTTTATCCACAGTATAACCAACATACTGGCCAGCACAAAACAACAAAATTCCGGCTCTTCTAGATTTTGCAATATTTAAAGGTTTTCCTAACACGCATTGAAAAATAAAGTTCAGTTTTGACCTAAGTTTTTACCATAGCGCCATAATAATATCATTAAGCACAACTATAATGTACAATCAACAGATTATCTAACAAAAAAACAAACTGAGAACAATTTGAAAACACTATTAACCAGAACATAACGGTAAATCACCGAATATAAGATTCTGATAAGCTGGAATTAGCAGTACAAAAACTAACGGATGTAATACAAAATGCTGCTTGGGAATCTACTCCTATAAGTAAAAGGGGTAATTCTGAAGACAACAATGTGCCATTACATATCAAACAAATTCTAACCAAAAAAAGCAGAGCGCGTGCAAAGTGGCAAAGGTGCCGAAATCCACTCCATAATACACAGCTAAATAGACTAACACTAGCTGTCGTCAGCGCTAAATCAAACTCGTAATGACACCTTCAATTTTTGTATAAACCATTTCTCTCTAGATGACCACTCTCTATGAAGAGCAACTAAAAACTTTAAGAAACCAACAATACCAATTTCTCCAATAAAAAAACCTGATAGAAGTGATAGAAGGCGCAGACTGACAATGAAAAAGCTAATGTATTTGCAGAATATTTAGAAAATATATTTACTCCCAATTTAGGTCAAAACATAAATGATGATGTAGTTAGCGAATATCTGGATGCATCCTGCCAACTATCCCCTCCAATAAACGCATTCTCCTCATTCGACGTTTGCAGAATATTAATGAGTACCAACTCTCACAAAGCCCCAGGTTACGATTGAGATCTACAAATCCTCCAATACGATCTGCCCGAAAAATTGGTAATTCCTATGATATACATAGGCAATGGACAATAAGATGGATGCCAATAGTAGAATCGGACTATATTAAGATATCCACCCCAACTCAGGGTTTCATCGGATCAAATCTGCCCCGGTCCATTTGGGCAAGGCTTAATCGTATACGTAGCAGAAAGTTCACAGTGCGATTGCGGAGAATCTAGACAGACCATAAGCCATTGTGTTTCAGATTGCTTGAATCGTGCCTACCGTAGAAACCTCCAGGACTTTGCGGAATGTTCCCCAGAAGCAATTGAATGGCTATGTAAATTAGGCATTAATATTTAGTGTCATTCATTCTATTCATTCTATTTTTACTATTTTTAGTGTTTGAATAATATATATATATATAATATATATGCGTATATTATTGTAATTGTATTTGTATATTTATCGTACTGTGAAAGTCCATACGTTAAATAAATAAATAAATAAAAGGTTACGATTTAATCGATGGGAAAATCCTAAAGCATCTACCCAAAAAAGCAATTCTCATGCTTACTATTATCTATAGTAGAATGCTGCAGTTAAGCCATTTTCCAATCCATTGGAAATATGCTCATATTTTAACTGGATCATATAATGATTGGAAAGCCAGATAAATTGCCTACAGAACCTTCTTCCTATCATCCGATAAGCGTATTACCCTTGATGTCCAAGATATTTGAAATATTCCTGTTAAATAGAATAAGCGAAACTGTACGATCAGTTTGATTTACGTCAAAAATGTTCAACAATCCAACAGTGTCATAGAATAGTAAATAAAATCAAGAAAAGTTTGAAAGAAAAGACTATGACTATGTGCCTCAATATTTCTCGATAATAAGCAGGCTTTTGAAAAAATCTGGCACAACGGTTTGATATATAAATTAAAATTTTAATTGCCCAGCTTTATGTTTCTTATCCTGAAGTCCTATATTAACGAAGCAGTTGCCTGTATTAACGAAGCTCGTTCCAAATAAAAACCAATAATGATTTCTCAACCTATCACTCAATCCAATCCGGAGCTCCTCAGGGAAGTGTCCTCGGTCCCTTCCTGCACCTAACCTTCACTGCTGATATAGCTGTTACAGATGACATCACATTGGCGACTTTTGCCGATAATACAGCCGTTTTACTTTCAAAGGCTAAGCCATGGCATTTGAAAAGCTGCAAGATTACTTGCATACAGTACAGAATTGGTTAACAAAATGGAAAATTAAAATTAATAACGAAAAATCAGCCTAAATCACATCTAAAACAAGAAGACGCACTTGTCTACAAGTTAATCTAAATAATGCCCCCATTCCTGCTAGAAACGTTGTCAAATATCTTGGGGTGCATTTGGACCGAAAGCTGACCTGGAACCAACAAATTAACGCCAAAAAAACTTGATAAATCTATATAAAAACTCAAAATTAAAACAAATGAATTGGTTATTTAGCAGAAAGTCACAACTGTCTTTGGAGCACAAAATACTGCTTTACAAAGTCATACTAAAACAAGTATAAACGGCTGGGGCTGTAGCAAGCTTTCAAACACAAAAATTCTGCAGACCTTCCAATCAAAAACACTGCGTATTATAACTAACACCCCTTAGTACGTGAGGCAACCATCTACAATGACTTAGGAGCACAAACAGTAAAAGATGTCATATCACTTCACGTCAACAGGGCCAAAATTCTTAATTCAACGCACCATAGCCAAATTATTAGTGACTTATATCTGCCACCAATGGGGGAATGAAGACTGTAGAGGTCTTGGATAGAAGACCTGGTTACATAGGTGAAAATGGAGAACTCGCTGGACAGTACCCAAATCAAGTGAATGTTGTCATCACATTTACTAATTACTCAATGTATTGTTTATGAGTAGATTGTAAATATGCATTTAAAAATAAAAAATAAAAATAATCTGTAATAATAAATGTTCCTTGTCGCAGCTTTAGCAAATGGTATCTACTTTGTAGTTCTCTTTAATCTTTATTGGATACTAACGACCGTATTCCTCACTACGATTTTTATAACAATTAATATATATCTTTTGTCGTTGATATTTACTTTCGTCTATCTGCTGGTTAACACAACCTTTCATGCTGCTCTTTTTCAGTAGCTTCGCTTTGCCTAATGTAAAGACCCGCACATTTGCCCGGCTGTTATACTGTTTCTTCTTCTAGGTGACAGAATCTGCATAGGTCATCATTTGCCAATCCCATCAGGTTGCTAGGGTGCCATTTTAGCAGACCTACTGTGGCTTTGACTGTTTTTCTGTCCGTGTTTATTAGGTCTCCCACAAATTTTGGCGAATGTTCTGTAATGAACTGTTTGACCTGTCTTTGTTCTGGTAAATTCCTTTACCATTCGAGAAAGTTGTGAACTACTCACTTTATAGCCGTTCTTGTAACTGTCTTTGTAAATTGTAACGACGTAGAAGGGTTACTGTTAAATGAATGGAATTTATAAGCCTTGTTTGGCCATTTCATCTGCTTTTTTATTGTCCTTATGATCCTCGGCAGATGGGATAAAACAGAGGTTAAAATTTTAATTTTGCTTAAATATCAAGCTAGCTTTTGCAGATAAATTCTATTAAACATTAATTTGCAATGTTTATATTTAAAGATATTAGATAGCAGATTTTTTTATTGGATTTTCGTTTATTTCTTGTTTTTCTTCATTCAAAGAAAATGTAATTCAAATCTCCTTCTTTTTGAGACAGAACATTTGAGGCAAGTTTAAATTTACGATTTTTAGTTTTACCAGATGACTAGGATAATAGGCGTGTCAAAATTTTATTCTAATTATAGATGGTCAATACATTCGTGGAAAAGAATAGTTTTTAAACCAATAATCACTTGAGATTGAAGGCTGTATAGAAGCATATTGCAAGGAAGAACTGTACTGTTTATATGCCATGATTGTTTCCATTTACTATTATTATTATTAATTTTTGTTAATGGGTTTTGTCTAGAGATTTTGTAACCAGTTTGTGTTCCAATAGCAATGGCTTTTAGCTAGGTCAACATGTTCGTTATATTTAAGGCCTATGTGAGCTTTAATCTACGAAAAATGATTCTTTGGTTTTTAATAATGTCATAAATAAGTTTTTTAATTTGAAAGATATAAATGTTTGATATTACTAGGAAAATTTGTAGTTTCTATGGGTAACATAACCGAAAGTGAGTCAGATACTATTGTAACAAAAGTATTCTGAGTTTTTTTTAAGAATCTTAATTCTTCATATATAGCTTTAGCACAAAATTTTGAAAAATTGGAATTTACTCGATAAATTTCTTCTACTTTAGTTGATGAGATGAGGAAAGCACAGCCAGTACTAACAGCAGACTTTGAGACATCACTATAAATAATTAGAGACTATAAATCACTAGAGATAGGACCTCAAAATATTGGAACTAATGAAAGAATTTACATAGTACTTTGGTTGTTTCACTCTATTGGGTTGCAAAATGTTCGATATTATAGATAATTCTTTAATTTAAAGGTATAATTAAAATTTTACAGGCCTTTAAAAGTCTCACAAAGTGGAGCCGAGTTCTTAAGTCTCCAAGAACGATTAGTTAAATTTTCTTTATTCAGTTTGCTGATATTTGAGTAGAGAGGAGAATTGCAATGTCTATTAATAAGAAACTTTTGACTGAGGTATTCTTTTCGTTAGTCGAAGGGATTTTCTAGAGCCATATAATACACATCCATAATCTATAATTGATTTAAAATATAATCAAGAGAAAAGTAATAAAGTTTTCATATCTGCAAGAGGAAGCTCTGGTAATCAAAAGATTAATGGAATAAAGCTTACATAACCGAATGATCATCATGAATACAAATCCACATCAAAATCAATAAAGACGAAAAAACTGAAAAAATGCGACTTAATAAAGGTATTAGACTATTTCACCAAAGCTTTTTACCTTAGCATTGGAAAATGTATTCAAACAGCTTGACTGGGAGCAAGAAGGTCTAAATGTTGATAGTGTACGTTTGAGTTATTTGAGATTTGTGGACGATATAGTATTATTTAGTACAGATATCAAAGAACTGGAGCAAATGCTCAAGGAATTAAATCAGCAGTCAAATAAAATAGGTCTTAAAATAAACCTTCAGAAAACAAAAATAATGAGTAATTTACAAACAAATATTGTTATTGACAACGTCAGTCTTGAATATGTAGACCACGATATATATCTTGGACATACCATTAAAATCGGCAAAAAAAACCTAACAGCCGAAATAAAAAGACGCATACACTTGTCTTGGGTAGCTTTCGGCAAGTTAAGCTTCATCTTGAAGAATAAAGATATAGCAATGTGTCTAAAACGTAGAGTTTAAGATAAATGTATCTTGCCTGTACCTACATATGGAATGAAGACCATGGCCTTTACAAAAAAAAACCTTAGAACAGCTTAGTATGCCCAAAGAGCGATGGAGAGGGTCATGCTAGGGATTAGTTTGAGAAACAGAATTCGAAATATCGACATTTGGGACAGAACAAAGATTACTGATGTCACAGAACGTATAGCAATGCTCAAGTGGCAATGGATCGGACATGTTGCTCGAGATAATCCCGAAAAATGGACATAAAGATTAACAAACTAGAGACCAACAGACAACAAGCGAGGAGTAGGCAGACCACAGAAGAGGTGGGCCGATGATATCAAGGAAGTCGCGGGCAAGAAGTGGATGAGAAGTAGAAATCAATGGAAGCAAAAGAGGCTTATGTCCAGCAGTGGACGAATACAGGCTGAAGAAGAAGAAGATAACTGATGCGGGAGTACAATATGTAACAAGAAAGACCAAGATCGTTTAATATCTTTAATTCTAGGACGTGCAGGACACAATAAAACATATTATATTTTATAATTGTTGCCATAACTTTTGTTTGTCTTGAAGAAATAAATATACCAAATTTAAATAAAAATATTCATTTAATATCATATAATACATATTTATTTAACCCTTCCTGAAATTTCCCTAATTATTCTGTGGATTCCTTAGCCTTATCTTTCGATTCTAACTCCTGTCTGGTCCTTACACATACTGTAAATAAACAAAAATATTAATATTATTATATTATATTGAAAAAAACTATATCTACCTCTTTTGCTCTTTTCCCAACCAACTTGAACTCCATTCTTAGTATTCTCTTGCTTTAACCATGTGTGAAGAGGTTTAAAATATTCCAAAAGTCCACTAGCATCCATGGTTCTTTGACCTGTCAAAGCTTCCATTGCATCAGGCCACGGTTTAGCAGCACCCATTTGGAGCATTTTCCTACAAGTACAGAACAGATTATATTAAAACAAATCTTAAAAAATGAAAACTACTTGTATCTATAGGATATACCGATGTAGAGCAACATCCACCAGAAGAATAAAAATGTGTTTTTTTTATTGTAGTGTGTACTTACTTAAGAGCATTACCAGCATCAGTATTCTGATAAATATCACATTCATGTAAGGGTTTTTTAGGATTATTGGGCTCATATTCTCCTGCTTTTTCGCACACAGCTTTATGGAACTGGAACTGAATGACGAAGCTTATGAAATACCTGCAAATAAATAAAAATTAAGAAACCACAATTTCATCAAAAAGTATTCAATAATCAGCTCTTTGAAATTTTTATAGTACCTGAGATACGGAACATCTGCAACTACGTGGTACTTCGCAGCTGGATCAAAATCTTCTTCAGATCGATCTACTGGTGGTTCAAGACCTTGATACTTTTCTCTTAGTTCCCACCACTTGCAATTGTAGTTTTCAGGGGTGGTTTTTCCTGCAAAGATATCCCATCGCCACAAGTCGATCAAGTATCCGAATGGCAAAAATGCGATTTTTTCTAAACCAATCTAAAAATAGATGATAGATAGTTATTTATTTAAATAGAAACACTTATATACATGTAATATAAAGAAAGTACACTATAAATTTTTGATACATTGTTTAAGTAACAGTTTGAAATTATTGAGACTAGTACATTTTTTTACAGATGTTGGTAAATGATAAAATTTATATATACTTTTATACATAGTTCTATGTACATATATATTATCTAAACCTCGGATATTATAAGAATGAATACTTTTGTTAAAAGAAATAAATTCTTGAAAATATTCAGGTGATAAGCCATTTACTATTTTGAAGACCAAAATCATGGTGAAATAAAACAGTCTATTTTCAACAGAGAACCTATTTAGATTATTTAACATCTTCCCAATTTGTTTTAAGAATTATTCTTATTCAACGGTTCTGTAATTTTTGTAGCATGTTAAGTTTGTTAAGGTTAAATAAACATAAAATTGATGAGCAATAGTCAAAATGAGGTTGAATAATTGTGTTATATACTGTTATTTTTGTTTCCATTGATAAATTTTGAGATATTCTACTCAGAAAGTAAAGTTTTTTTGATATTTTTTTATGAACGTACTCGAAGTGATTTTCTCAAAATTCAAAATATTGTCAAGCTGGAATCCTAAATATTAAACTGTTTTGTGACAATTTAATTTTTTCATTATTAATATTTAAATTTATGATTTCAGAATCAGGCAAGCTATATTTATGTTTGGTAGTGAAAATCATTGCCTGTGTTTTTTTCACATTCAACTTCAGTTTACTCATTTTGAAATATATATTAACCATATCTAAAATAGTGTTCATTTTTTGAATAGCTAAATCAAAATTTTCATCACTACAATAGATTAGATTATCATCGGTAAAAAGATTAATAAATTCACAAATTACAAAAATATCGATATCGTTAATGTACAGAATAAATAAAAGGGGGCCTAACACAGTACCTTGAGGAATCAATGTAATACTATCCATTTCAGATGACAAATGGTCTTTAAATCGAACTTTCTGTTTGCGATTTTGTAAATAATTTTCTAACCACGCAATTACTGTACCTCCTATACCATATTGTTTAAGTTTAGAAATCATTATTGTTCTGTCAATGGTTTCAAAAGATAAAGTAAATATAGTGCCAAAATAATTATTAGTTATATACAAAAAACTAACCTTGTACAAGTTGTTGAGGAGCTGTTCATTATTATCAGTTTTGGAGGTTATTAGTCCAATCTTCCGCAAATGTTTGGTAGAACTGAAGGATAAAGAAATTAGATCTCCAACAGCTTCGTGGAATCCTAAAACATAACAATTAGAAACTGTCCAAGCATATCTGGTGTTTTGCTTAAATACCATCATTGGCTCCATTCCGGTATGGAGTGGGTTGATTGCGGTACTGTAAGAAGTACTCTATGTGTCCCATTTCATGATGAGCGGTGTTCATATCTTCATAATTAACGTCAGTACACATTTTGATCCTAAAAATATCAAAAGTTAGATTTAGAGTAAATAATTGGTACGACAGGTACCTATTTTTTCTATTTTTCTATTTATATATTATTACTATTTAAAAAAAAAGACATTTTCGCCAAATACAATCAGTTATGCAAATACTGATTATAATATGTAGTAATGGTTGGAGCAGCAAGTCGCATGAATCTTTGAAACTAATAATAATTTTTATATTTTTTGCATATTCTAGTCCAAGTTTATGTTTATGTTTTAAAATTTAATGTCGAACATCCGGTGTATTGGGTACTTTTGTAATAATTATTCTAATGGACTAATGAATTATTGTTTAAAGTGTTCACAATTTTATAGTAGATTGGGACAAAGAAATTGTTAACCTTTCCATGAGTAACTGTTGAATGTTTTTAGAATAATTTTCCACTTATCTTGGTGTTTTGCAATATCCCATAAGCCTTCGATTTATCATGTGCTGTGGCTATCATGATTTTATAAACGTTTTGCTTGATTTCTTTAGATTCGCCAGGTAAATGGCAACTATATAGCTTGAAAAATTTCTTATATCCGATAGAAAATTCCACATAAAATGTTCAGCTTTTTTGTGGACTACTTTATACCGATTTTTTTGTATAAAACTGTTTGTACTGGAAGGCATACGCCGAAAGATTTTCATAAGTCAGCTTGCAAAATTTTTTCGTCAGAATAATTATTAGGCAAATTAATTTTATCTACTTGTTGCGAAAATGTGATGATATTTGTGTTGTTAGCAATTCTTTTCTTGTAATTATGGCCTTATTTTTCGCTTCAAGTTTACAGAAGACTTACATGTTTAATAATCAGACTTAAAAACAAACATGATTTCTCCATATTTCATAAACCTACCCATACACGACTATACACAATTCATCCTATCCCACACAACATAAACTAGCAGCCTATCATAGTATATTACATAGATTAACAGAAATTTCGATGTCAACATACAACTTTGAAACATAACTAAATATCATTAAGGAAATAGCAGTAAACAATGGATACAACGAACAAACAGTTAATAAAATTTTAAATCAAAAACTATACAAGAATGCCTTGAAATAAGTATTTCCACCATCAGCGAAAAATCCCAGTACCTTCTGCTCGATTACATATACAGGCAAAATATCAACAAAAATAGCCAAACACATAAAAAAGAAGGGAATAACACCAGCTTGCAGATTAGGCAAATATATTAAAAACAAGAGCCAAAATAAAAAGCTCTTACACAGTGGTGTAACAAACTTAAAATTTTAATAAACGAATAACAAAACATAAAAGGACTTTTAATAATAAAAACACAAATTCTAATAATTCTTTTAATGGCGAATTTCAAATTCTTCACATTTAAAATAAAGGCCTTTAGCTATCTGTGTTAGAATCTATGGTAATAAACAAATTAAAAAACACAGACATAATTCTAAATGATCAACTTAAGACAGACAGTTCTCCCCTCCTCAACCTATTTCGTTAAAGACTATAAGTGTAAACTCATACCAAGTAAAGTTTTACTGCTTTATTAATAATATTATTAAGGTCTTCAGCCCTACACTATAAAGAGAAGAAGAAAGAGTCAGACAAATGCTGCAAAAGAAAAAAGAAGAAATGGATCGAAGAATTACTGCAGGAACTCGAAGCCAATAGTAATGACAATGCAAGACTATACAAATACATAAAATCACAGAGAAAAAAAGAGATACCAGCAAATATTGGAAAAATAGAATGGGAAACATACTATAGAGAACTGTTTAAAAAGAAAGACGATGCTGAAAAAGCAGAAAATGAAGAACAAACAGAAAATAGGAATGGAGAACAATCAGAGCCTCCCTCATACAGCGAACCATTGGCGACTATAAACAGATTAAAGACAAGTAAAGCAGCAGGACCAGACGATATTATAAATGAGTTCTTTAGGAATGGGGGAGAGGAACTAGCCCACAGAATCCACAACCTAATAGAACGAATATGGAAGAAGAAAGCATGCCGAACGACTGGAATTGTGGTCTGATAACACCAATCCCTAAAAAAGGCGACAACACGAAACGCATTAACTACAGGGAAATCACGTTATTAAATACAATGTACAAAATATTAACTAATTTGATCAGAAAAAGAAACTAGAACAAAAATAGGTGAATACCAACATGGATTTAGAGAAGGTAAGTCAACAGTAGATGCAATACACATTGTAACGCAAATAGTCGAAAAAAGTTACGAGTACGGAATAGATCTACATATACTGTTTATTGACTACAAGCAAGCTTTTGACAGTGTAATAAGGGAGGAGCTAATTAAGGATATGAATCAATTAGGCATACAAGAAAAATTAATAAGTCTCACGAAAATGACGATGAAGGAATCCAAGGCACGAATCTTAACAAAGGAAGGCCCGTCAGATGAAGTACAAATGGAGGTAGGTGTCAGACAGGGAGACTCCCTGTCAACAACATTATTTAACGTTGCCATAGAGGGCGCAGTAAGAGCAGCCAAAATTATGAGAACGATTATCGAATATTCAGCCCAACTGATTGCGTATGCAGACGATATTGCACTGGTTACTAGAGATTTAAAAACCATGCAGAACATAATAGTAATACTAGATAAAGAAGCAAAGAAGAGAGGGCTAGTAATAAACCAAAGGAAAACGAAATACCTCAAGTGTTCAAGAAAGAATACGAACATAGAGAAAGAAATTAAGCTTGGTGCATATACATTTGAAAGAGTACACCGTTTCAAATACCTGGGAGTGATGGTAAATGACAGAAATGATAGAACAGATGAAATAAATGAACGCATCCTACTGGGTAATAAAACCTACTGGAACTACCAAAAATTCTTGAAAGAAAAACACATTAGTAAGAAAACCAAATTAAAAATTTACAAGACTGCAATCAGGCCAGTGATCACATATGGTGCAGAGACGATGTGCCCAACACAGAAAGATGAAATGAGGTTAGAAATCTTAGAGAGAAAGATAATTCGACGAATAATGGGGCCGGTGAGGATAAGTGTAGGCGAATTTAGAAGATTAACCAATGAAGAAATTAAAGAAGTCATCGAGGGTGAAGACATAATCAAGTTCGTTAAGACGCAAAGGCTCAGGTGGCTGGGGCACACAGAAAGAGCTAACCAGACTCTACGCTAAAGCGAATAACTGGATGGAGACCAACAACAAAGAGACCAAAGGGGAGACCAAAAACAAGATGGAGAGATCAAGTCTTAGGAGACATAAAGAAGCTGAGAATCTACAATTGGAAGGAGCGCTGTAAGGATCGGAAAGAATGGAGGAAAATTGTAGACAGGGCCAAGTCACACACGCTGCTATAATAATAAAAAAACAACAGCGGACTGATTATCCGCAATAAATGAATCAGAGAGCCCAAAAGGGCGGCAAACACTCCGCCAGGAATGAATAAGCCATGATGATGATGAAGGTCTTCAGCCAGTTTTTTACCTTTGAGCCTTCAACCATATAATGTTTGTTTGGACCTTCAGTCATTTTTTATACATTTAGCCATCTTGTACATGACTTAATGTAACGTAAAGACAAGTCTGACAATGTATTAAATAAAATATGTTTTATTTTAAGGCACACATTTTCACCAATAATGAATCTTCGAATAAAATTGTATGTAAAGATTCACAAAATAAATAGTTTACGCTGTTTACAATATAAAAATGGGATGACAAGTAAAAAATATATCAAAATTAAATCACGGAAGTAGAACTCCGAAGATTTCTTTTTACGAAATCAAAATCCAGATTTTTGCTTTAATCTGTGCCTTCTAAGAATCGTAATGCAAAACAGACGTTGTTAAAGCTGTAAAGACAGAAAATGAGGAATCTAAAATTGTATTCCAGCTTCCATAAAAGTCTCCCGATGAGTCTTGTTAGCATGAAATCCGTATAAGTGAATTTACAGAGGCACTATAAGGGAAATCAAATCTTATCTGCCTTTATTTTATAGAAAAATTAGTCACCTGAAGTCCTTTCCATCGTAAAAGTCCCAAGCTGAAGCATGACAAACGATTTCTCTGTCCTTTGGCTTCTCCAAGATCGATCTCTGCCAGAAAAGATCGGGCATAGCTGTCAAATTGATGGACTTGAAAAAGCTTTCGGCCACTTCAAATATCTTCGTTGCTGTGAAGTTCTAAAAACAAATGAAACATGTTATTTAGACTTTTAACAAATTATTCAATTTTACACTAACGCAGACAACTTCTCAAAAAATAAATGAAGAATATAATGTGGACTAAAGACCTATTCTACCAAATTCTATCAAATTTCTATTGTACCTAATAGTGCAAATAAATTATTTATGATGGAATACTTTAAATTGCTGTATTACCTGTTTTAACATTTCTGCAGTGATATCATAATCCACAACATCTGGATATGGCAAGGTAAAACTTGCAATATTGTTCCATGTTTGCGCCCACATATTTCCTACAACACAAAAATTAAATGTCAAACTACAAAACAAAATCATTATAAGTTCTTTTAATAACATAAAATTCCTCAATATAACCCATAAAAATTTAATGCAACATTACATCGTTCGTTGACTTAACATTTTTTAATGATTATGAAGAAATTTTACCTAGCAAATGAGCAGGAATTGGTCCCTTCTCTGGTACAACATCTCCATACTTTTCTCTTAGCTTGAATCTCACATATGCGTGAAGTTCTAGGTATAAGGGCTTCACTTGCTCCCATAAAGTCTGCACTTGGTCTTTAAAAGTATCGTCCTCGTAGTTTAAGAGCCATAGTTCTGAATTATCACTAAAATTGTTTAATTTAGCTGCCTGGTTAGATAGGGTGACGTAGGGAATATAATCTGCTTTGCACTTGCTAAGGGCCTTTCTCCATTCTACCCACACGTGTTTTAGTTCCTTTTCATCTCTTGAATTTGCCAAAATAGCTGTCAATTCTAAAATAAAGAAATTTATAAGATTTCAAACTGAATAAAACTTCAAAAAAAATTTATACTAATTAGGAAGTTTAGTCTAGGGGAATGAGAAAATAGTATATATGGGGTTAAAAAAAATTATTTAATATTATAAAAAAGTTATTGATGTTTCATCAACAATCTTTGTATAAACCAAATACAATATTTGTTTTAGTAGTGTTTGCAAAATATATTTCCAGAACTGATAGTAAAGAAAATAGAAGTTATTTAATTACTATTAAACTGGGAATAAGCCACAATTAAAGATAAAAATACATTTATTGACGTTTCAATTTCCACTTCGGAAATCGTTCTCAAAATACAAACAGTAAATTAAACAAATTTTGTTTTTTGTTACATAGTGAAAAATTCTTCTAATAATTTAATTTTATCTGACTCATTTATATTGACAATTCAGACATACATTATGCATTTTAAAGTAGACGACTTTAAAATGATATTGCCAATATTGTTGAGTTGCGCTCCTGGGACGACTTTACTTATAAGATAGTTCATTCGATTACATGAAATCAACTTTAACTTGAGAATATCCGTCAGAAAAAATCATAGCATGTAATTCGTCTTTAAAAAGACAAACACATGACATGATGACAGTAAAATTCTCCTGTTAGTGATTCCATAGTAAATTATGAGGGAAAACCAGGAAAAAAACCTCATAATACTATCCCGACATTGTAAGTATTTGTTCGTGAATTTAGTTTACCTTCAACAAACATCAAAATTCTGATTTTATATGTTACGTTATTTAAAAAACATAAATGATGTATCCTCTATATGTTACTGACTTACTAATACTGGTATTTTCTTATTAATAACTTCTCTTTCAATATTGGTAACCAGATCCTACTACATTCTGCCGAAGAATTTGCGACACAATTGGCCTCATTTAACATAATTAGAGCCGCTTCTTTGATTTTTTATAAGTGTTTTATAAAATACCTTGTGAATGCGATCAGTTTTATTTAGGTGAATCATCAAGGCCATTAAATGTTAGAATAAGTGAACATCAATCTTATATTAAAAATAAAGAATTTGATAGATCTCAAATCTGTAAACACGCATGGAAAATGAACATAGGGTTCAATGGAGTAATTCAAATGTAGTCCTAAAAGAAACGGATGGTAAAAAAAAGAAAAATCAAAGAAGCGGCTCTAATTATGTTAAATGAGGCCAATTGTGTCGCAAATTCTTCGGCAGAATGTAGTAGGATCTGGTTACCAATATTGAAAGAGGAAGTTATTAATAAGAAAATACCAGTATTAGTAAGTCAGTAACATATAGAGGATACATCATTTATGTTTTTTAAATAATGTAACATATAAAATCAGAATTTTGATGTTTGTTGAAGGTAAACTAAATTCACGAACAAATACTTACAATGTCGGGATAGTATTATGAGGTTTTTTCCTGGTTTTCCCTCATAATTTACTATGGAATCACTAACAGGAGAATTTTACTGTCATCATGTCATGTGTTTGTCTTTTTAAAGACGAATTACATGCTATGATTTTTTCTGACGGATATTCTCAGTTAAAGTTGATTTCATGTAATCGAATGAACTATCTTATAAGTAAAGTCGTCCCAGGAGCGCAACTCAACAATATTGGCAATATCATTTTAAAGTCGTCTACTTTAAAATGCATAATGTATGTCTGAATTGTCAATATAAATGAGTCAGATAAAATTAAATTATTAGAAGAATTTTTCACTATGTAACAAAAAACAAAATTTGTTTAATTTACTGTTTGTATTTTGAGAACGATTTCCGAAGTGAAAATTGAAACGTCAATAAATGTATTTTTATCTTTAATTGTGGCTTATTCCCAGTTTAATAGTAATTAATTTACAATGCCACAAGAAAATAGCTTCAGAACAATAATAGAAGTTATGTCAAAAAAAATCTCCAAAATAGCAGGTTACGAATGCCTATTAGCAAAACCCTTATTTTGGGCAAAAATTTTACATGGTTAACTATATTTGTAAGAATAAATCCTAGAGTAAATGATTTATACCATATTTTATCATCATCATCAACCTGTATGCGTCCACTGCTGGACATAGGTCTCCCTCAGCTCTTTCCATCTCTGTCTTGTGCGGCTTGCATCCAGTTATTGCTAACACGCTTCAGGTCGGATCTAGTTGGTGGGCGAAGAATGATGTCATCTGCAAATCTCAAATGACTGAGCTTCTCTTCATTTATGTTGATACCATGCTCACTCAGATGTGCCTTCTCACAAGTATGTTCTATAAGCGTCGTGAATAATAACTTTGGAGCGACGGTATCTCCTTGCCATATTCCTCGCGGTATACAAAATTTATTTATTTCATGATCAGGTAGTGTTACGCTAGCTGTCGAGTTTGGTAGATATATTTAATTATGTTAATGAAGTGATGGTTTATTCGGCAATCTGTCAATGTTTTTAACACTTTCTGGTGGCTTATGGTATCGAATGCTGTGTCGTAGTCGACAAATATCAGTGCCAATGGTTTGTTGTATTCTGTAGACTTCTCTCTCAGGTTAGAGCTAGACACTGGACTTATGTATCAGCAAAATAATAATATTTACTTGTGGATTTACAACAATAAGAAAGCCACTAATCACTCAATAACGCCCACGTAGTGGAGACTGAGAAGGGAAGTTCTTATCTCCGACGTGGAGCTTCCTAATCGCTAATAGGCAACCAACGTCTATGAGTACCTAATAGCATCTTATTGGTGTGAATATGGTATAATCAAATAACATCGCGGATCAACTGAGACAACTGAATTTGTTAATTGAACATGACAAGCATTTACATATATATATTATATATATATATATATATATATATATATATATATATATATATATATATATATATATATACGTGTAAACATACATCGAAACTCAAACAAAAAAACACATCATACGATGAGACATTTGCTATGAATCCTGCGTTCTTTAATCTCGAGATCTAATATCAACGTAGCCAATAAATATTAACTAAACAATACACTAGAGAGCTGGCGAACTTTGGAAGTTTATAACTTTAGCACGGTATAGGCGCACTGCCGTTCCTTGTATAAATATATATTAATATCGAACATTGAAAGAATAAAATAGATACAAGACAAAAAGAGATAGCCTAGTCTAAGACTCTAAGCGACTCTTTTAAGTTCACAAGTAAGCATTTAGAGCAAAAATTGTGTTTCCAAATAAATCTCAATAATCCCAATCACAGACCTAGAGGCGAATCATTAACAGAGTATTACCTGTTTCTCAAAACATACCGTTGTTAGGGAAAGGTGTAATGTTGCCTTAATCCAAGATCCCAGAGCTACATAAAAGGTACCTTCGATAATGAAGGAGAGGTTACAGAATGGACTTAACACAAGCTCAAAGAAGTCCAATATCATACCATTTTCCAGAACGAAAAATTTAAAGGGTTTAGGTTATATAAACCTAAATGGTAAGTAAAGTATAGAACTTTAAGGTAATATCAGAGTCGGGGCTTACTGGGAATCAGTAAATAGAACGAATAGCCAACAGAGCGGCTACTACCTTAATAGTAGACAGATGCACACATAGAAACAAACCAGATGTTTTTATTGGATTTATAACTGAATGGTAAAATTAATCATAATTTAATCTGAATCAGTGGTATGCTTGCCTTGAAATCACAGGCGCTATGAGGTATCATCATAAATAATATCAGGGATACCGACCGAATGCTGACTTCTGATCACATGGTATCCAGATACACGGCTAAAATACCTTTCTAAGTGTAGATTTGCCCACGAGCGGTATGGGGTAGATAAAATACGCAATGCGGGCAGCGGAGATATACCTGGTACACAGACCGATCTTAAACTACAAAAAGGGAGGGTACATGAATATTTAATATTAGTAGAAATGTAAATATTGTGCAATCGTAAGTTGTAAAAAATTAACTAACGTAAAGGGCTTTTAAACAGAAGCACAATTAAGTATAAACATATACCCAGATAGTCAAGCAGTTACATCAATTCTAAGAGGGCTCTAGAATATTTGGAGAATGCAATGGACAAACTGGTGAAACATAACAGTGTTATACTGGTATGGGTTCCAGGTCACCAGGAAATTTAAGTCAATAAAAGAGCTGATGAACTTGCCAGATGACGATCAGCTATAAAATACTTCGAACCAGAGTCAGTCGTAGGTATGGCAAAAAGTATCGTCCCCAACCCGAAAACTGAGTCATAACAAGCTCCCTTACTGTATATACGCTAGTCAAAGGACACCTGCATATAAAAGCCAAATGTGCTGTTTACCAATTAAAATGCAAAGACTACCAAATCGTGCTCCTACACCATTATCATCACCATCATTTTGGCTTTACAACCCTGTGTGGGTCCTAGCCTCCCCAAGAATTCTCTTCCAGTCGGCCCTATCCATCGCGTTCCTCCGCCAAGCACGTATTTCCATATTTCTCTTATCTTGGTCTATATACTTTTTAAAACACCAAAGCGATAGCAAGCTTTTACTAGATGTAAACTTTTACTAGATGTACACATTTTGTCTATCGTTAAAGACAAAATAATTTAAATAAATTGTTTTTGTTGATGGCCATCAAAGTAGATGACACCTTTGTAAGCTCCCATTAGAATAGAAAATAGTTAGCGATGCGTTTACTTTTTTTTTCGTGTTTGATTTTGTATTCAGCCTCAACGTCTGATGCGTCTACGCGATATACTAATCTAAATACGTATATATGTAAAGAAAATCCCAACATGCAATATCTGCTGTCGAGATTTTCCTAAATTTGAATTTTACCGCCTTACCGACGGAACGCAAGATTTCCAAGCAGCTTGAGTAGACTGACAAGTGAAAATAAACATTATAAATTCGTTATGAAAATTATGAACAAGAAATGATCTAACCTTATTAATAGCTTTAATTGTTGTTTCTTTGTTTTTTTCAGGTATGATACCTTATAATTATAAGTTTGCAAATTTTGTAGCAATAAATAACACTTTGTTATTTTCAAAACAACTCAATTTAGTTATTAAAAATCTACTTCCAACTTTTCCGATTCTATAGTGCTGGTAAAATTACATTACATATATACAAAATAAATATGATTATAGAGTAACGAATTCTTACCAGGTTCTAAAGCTAGATCACAGTTGGTTTTGTTATTATAGTCACAAATTTTTGCTTTGGCGTACACAGATTCCATGTCACTAATATGTTTCTTCAAAGCCTTGAATTCTGCTTCTGGTAAGGCTGCGTTTCCAATAACTGAGTAGAACTTAAATTGTCTTTTCAGGTTGGCACACGAGAAGCGTTTCCAATCGAACTGCTTCACTTGCTCCCAGGTTTCTTTATCTTGTTGGGCGACTTCCGCAGACACGTTCAACTAAAAAAAATTATGGACTATATAAAAATTTTTACAATCCTACAAACAAATCTAATAAAAAGACAATGAATCAATCATATTTTAATAGAGGGGAAACACGTGCATAATATAATAAATATAAAAAGCATGAGATGAGCGCAATGTAACCCGGATCACCTTTCTGTAAGAGCAGAGTATAAAATGAATGTTAACAGGTTGAGTGCCAACCAGAAACTGAGTAGATGAGTGGATTTTCAATTTTTTGTTTTTATAATATCTAGAATGCTTATAAATTTTTAGGAGAAATGAAGTCGTAATTTTTTCAATCCGAAGCAGACACCGGTGTCTGCTGTGGCACTGATGGCAACATTTGCCTTTTATTAATTCTGCAGACACAAATAGCAGACACTGAGGTTTACGGCGCCGCTGTCGTTTAAACCTAACCTCAAAGACATACACGTGAGATAGTAGTTTGTTGAGTTATACTTTTGTTTAATAGCTGTATTAAATACCTATATTGGTGATTTTTCTTAAAAATTATACATCATGCATAATATTAGTGATCGCACAAAGAGAATTATGGCTGCAATTTATGCAAAACAGTCTGCAGCAAGTTACGGTAAGTTTTTAACAATAAGTGTAAGTTATATCGGATTGCAAGTAAATAAATGTTTTCAGAAGACAGCTGCGATTCATCAGATGAGAAATTCAGTTCCACAGATTCCATAAACGATCCAGCTTATGTTCCAAGATCGTCAAATTCTGATGATTCTGAACCTGCTGCTTAGGTGCCGCCAAAGTCTAAGATGGAAAAAACGAGACAGAAAGTGAATCATCCGATTCCAATTCGAGTGATACCCCATTGACAAATTACAACACAACAGTCTCCAGACCCGTTACAGAAATCAGTGATGGTTGGTCTGAACCTACTGGACGGCGGAAAAAATCTTTGTTTTATAGATGAATGTGGTCCTAATGACGCGGTTGTGGCTTAACTTTCAAGTGGTACTCTGTTTGACTTTTATTCTACTTGTGTGGATAATAACATAATTGATCATATTGTCCAGCAAACAAATTTATATGCTACACAATGCCTAACAACAATAAATGATATCCCACAATCCTCGCGACTACATAAATGGGAACCCACGACTATTTCTGAAATGAAAAGATTTCTAGGACTTATAGGCTATATGGGTCAGGTGAAAATGCCAGCAATAAAGAGATATTGGTCCAAATCTATATTGCATAATAATAATGTTGTGAGGAATACAATGAGCCGGAACAGATTCCAGCTTCTTCTGCAGATGATGCATTTTGCAGACAATGAACTTTGCCCCCAAGGTGATCGCCTTTATAAAATACAGAGATTGGTAAATATGTGCAATACAAATTTTCAAGCGTTGTATACTCCAGGTGAAGTTTTTTGTATTGATGAGAGTATGGTTCCAGTTCAAGGACGCTTGCTTTTAAAACAATATACACCGCAAAAAACCCACAAATATGGGATAAAAATTTTTAAACTATGCTGTAATTCTGGTTATATCTGGAACTTGGAAGTATATGGTGGTAAAAGTAATAACAATAGAACTACGTCTTTGCCTACAGATGTTGTTCTAAGATTGTCTGAGAAGCTCTTGGGTAAAGGTAGAACTATTGTCACAGACAATTATTACACAAGTCTTGAACTCGCAAATAATCTGCTTAGTAAAAATACTCATTTGATCGGAACACTTCGTAAAAATAGACGTGGAAATCCAAAGGCTGTCATAAATAAAAAGTTGAAACGAGGTGAAATAATTTCGAGGGAAAACGATGATGATATCACAATTACTAAATGGAAGAACTAAAACTGTGTTAAACCTAAGTCAATTAAAGATTACAATACTGGAATACCATAACTAGCCAGTTGATCAGATAAATCTATGGAAAATCTTCCATAGATTTATCTGATCAACTGGCTAGTTATGGTTCGGCATTACGACGCAGCCTGAAGTGGTATAGAAAACTAGCCATAGAGTTGTTGTTAGGAACATGTATTGTCAATGCTCACTTTTTGTACAAAGAAATCACAATAAAAGATATAACTGTTCATGAATTCGAGAACATATTGTAACAGAACTCTTGAACACTGCTGATGAGACTTTACCACCAAATACGTCTCAAAATCCTGAACTACCAAAACGAAAGTCGATATCCAATCATAAATTTATAAAAAAAAAACAAGGAAGTTCAAGACTGAGCCGTAAATATTGTCGAGGTTGCTATGAAAAAAAGAAGTTGGGTGAGATTCCACGAAGTAAAATATCAAAAGTTACCACATTTTGTAATGATTGTATTGGAAAACCTCCAATGTGTCTTTCTTGTTTTAATAAAACACATTATAATTAGTTGCTATGTATTTTATCTTTTTATGAAAGTAAATATTTGTCTTCAAAACTAGAATTTTTATAACCTTCAAAAAAAGCAGTCCCGTAAGAAAATTTAAAGAGTTTATAGTTGTCGCATATAAACCATCACCTTAGCAGACACCGATGTATGTTAAATACACAGGATTTGCAGACAATGTGAAGGTATAGTCAAAAATGTGTATGAAGTCATAGCAGACACAGGTGTCTGCTCTGGCAATATTGGGCAGATACCTCTGAGCAGACACTGGTGTCTGCTGTGGCACTCAACCTGTTAATGTAAAGAAAGGCAATAAAACAAACAAGAAACCAGGAAACAGTTCAATACTATCTGTTAAAAAATAAGATTAAGAAGTTACTTAGACTTACACTAATTTCAAGATTAATATCCGTAATGTTAGAAGCATAATTCCAGTCGGCTATCGTTGCTTTATTCAGATTTTCCTCACTTTTTTTATTAGTTGCTCTTATAAAATTATAACCAGCTGCTTCTTCTTCTTCTATATTTGGATCCTTGCCGCTTGCAGCAAGGGCAAAATACAAAACTATGGCTATCACAGCCACCATGCTTACTCTGAAACAAAAAGAGTATTGTTAGGGTTTTACAACATTTATATAGGCTCTAAAGAGATAAACAAAAATGAATATTTATTAATTATGTGATTTTTATAAATGACGCGAATATATAATTTTTAATTATACATGAAATTTAATTATGAACATTTAACGTCGGTATTTTCAGACCTCTTTATAAATATAACCATGCTTGAATTAATACTACTTATTTTCAAAACTCAATAAACAGCTAAGAAAGCTTCTAATTCAGGTCCTTTTGTCCACTAAGAATTTTGTCAGTATTGTAGCTATTTTAGCTTGGTTTATGACATTTTTGTTGTCAGAGTTTATTTTATAAAAATCATGTGTCAACAAATCCTAATAAAGTTTATTTAATTAAGATATTCTGATTCTTCCATTGTAACTGTTTCCTTTTCTTGCATATTTATTTATACAATATATTTCAGTATTTTAATCAAATGCCTTTTTATGGGTGTTTTTGACCTACAGGGTGTACAAGTATAACATATTATTACGTACTACAATATTTTTTCTAGTCCTTCCTGTCTTCTGTTTTGCCTTCTTCACTATTTTCCCATATTTAACAGGTATTTTTGTTCATTTTGTGCAAGTGCCAAGACAAGCTGTGTCCTTTCTATAAACTGTGTTAGTGATTAAACATTTAGGTTTGTCCTAATTATTTTAGTTTTCATTCTGTTTATTTGTAATGAGTACGCTGTTGAGGCTTGTATTCGATTTCTTTCCTGTTATGTTAGCGCTCATGTGTCACCTGCTTTTACCAGTTTTTTTTTATTTGTTTTTTTTAATTTATTTTTACACATACTCTGCAGTAAAATTCATTGTTTTATTTTGTTATTAGTATCAAAATATAATACAATACACTGCAACATAATTCAATATAATAATACAATACAAATTAAAATGTAATATTCATAAGTATTTAAAAATGACAATATATATATATATATATATATATATATATATATATATATATATATATATATACACCATTTTTCCAAGTAAAACACTTGCACGTCACGATTTATACAAAGTGACGTCACTTATATTTAAAATTTCGAGAACATCAACCTAAAGGTCGATTCAGACACATCAGTCACGTCTCGTCACAGCCCTGGCGCCGAACCGAACAATCCGTAATACAAAATATTCTTTAATAGAAATATGGCGCCGGCATTCACATTCATCAGTTGGCGAACAGTTTGCCAGCTGTCAGATAGTTGATAGTTCTGTGACCAAACAGGACCGATTCGGCGCCGAGACTGTGACGGGACTGATGTGTCTGAATCGACCTTTAGAGTTCAAATTTTCCTAACCAGCTAATAATACGAAACCCATACGGAACTGCTCGATCTCTCATAGGCGTCAACATGGTGTAATAATTAGAAAAATGTAATTATCATTATATTGGAAATTTTAGAATTATATTGATTAAATAACCAAAAACATTTGTTATTATTAATAATATAAATTTTATGAAATAACTCTTCAAGTCTAATATTCCACAAAATAATAATTTTAATTAAATATATTAGACAATTGTACGCAACTGATACGGAAATACTTTTTTATTGATAGTTAAGCGTGTGGCAAAAGTGTATAAAGTGATGCCGCTTTTTTAGAGTAGGAATTTTATTTATGTTTTGATTTCTTACACAATTTGATCATAATATAATATATATTAATAATTTGTATTTATACAGTTTAAAATGTCTTCTTGAGCTATGCTACTTTGACTACAATTGGCTACAGCACGATCGTTTTATAATAGGCTTCGAAAAAAATAACAACTTATTCTAGAAATTCGGTTTCTTATTTTCTATATCTCTGCTATTGTAATCATATTTCTATTAATTATTTTTTAATAAAATGTCATCATTTATTTTGTACGTACGATTTCCAAATTGGAATTATAAATATTATTATATAATATTAATGAATTTACTGAGTAATTTGTAATTTATTGCCAAAAAATATGTATGTATTAAAAAAAAAGTTCTTTACCTTCCAGATAAAAATAACATTTTAAAACATGAACTTGCACCATGAAAAAACTGTCTTTCTTGGCCACTTACTACGAACATAAACTTCTAGCTATAAGTCACATTATTAAACATTTTTAAAATTCGTTAACGTTTCATGAAGATAAAAACCTCGAAATTCTCAATTAAAAACAGATTTCCAATTATCGCGATAATTTACATGAATCGAGTTTGGGTTACTAATTTAATAGTATTTTATCATAATAGTGGTGTTGAAATTTATATAATAATAAACAATACTACTTAACTCATTATACAGCGTGTACAGCAGTTCCTTTTCATTTAATAGATGTGTTATCGATTTAAATGGTTAAATTTTGAAAATTATTCAAATAAAAGAGTTTCTAAAACTAAAATATTACCTTATTTTTCTTCAATTTTTTTATTTTATTAGGTGAAGGGCCTGATTAATCTGTGGTATTTTCTAAAAATTCACATTTTTTTATCCAAATTTTAAGCGAAACATCTTAAAAGTCAACACACAAAAGAGCTTATTAAGACGAAAGATGTATCTAACAGAAAGACACAGAAATAATGCGAGATGTGTAAAAATACAATACAGAAGCTATTTCGGAATAATAGACCAGGGTACTACCAACTGCCAACATTAAAGTGGATTATCAGTTGACAGAAGCAACCTCTATAGATAGAGGAGTGTTATTTAACATGTACTCTGAACATATCTTCGAGCAAGCACTGGTAGAACTACAGAAAGGCCTATTAACCAACGAAGTGGTTTATTATGACCTAAACTGAACATAGCGACTGAAAGAAATTTATTAGCAAATTTTTTATGTGCTAAAGTATGAGTTCTGGGACAAATTACAAGAAGTGATAAAACGATTGTACAGAGAAAATTGTGATCACAGGAGACATGAACAGTAGAGTGGGGAAAGAAGCAGAAAAATGGAACAATGTTATCAGACCTTATGGGGAGGAAAAAATAAACAAAAATAGAAAATTACTACTCGAATTCTGTCTAGACAGTAACCTGGTGATTATGAACACACACTTCCAACATAAAAGGATACACAAGATCACAAGAGAAGTCAAATTAAGAGACGAACAATCAATTATAGACTATGCTACAGTGCAAAAAACAGAAAAACAGAGAAGAACTGGGTAAGTGACGTAAGGATGAAAAGGAGTTATGACATTGGTAGTGACCACTATCTACTGAAACCACATTCAAAAGCAAAAGAAAAGAAATAAAAAGAAGTGAGAACATAAACAGAAAACAAAGAAATAATAAAAATTTATAAACTAAGGGAAGAAACAATGAAAATAAGATACACAAAAGGGCTAGAGAAAGAGATGGACAATGAACATGAAATAACAGAAACAATAGAAGAAGAATGGAAAAAATTTAAAAATGTGATGATAAAAACAGACAAATCTTTATGTGATACTACAAAAAATAACAACAGAGGGAAACTAACATCTTGGTGGAACGATGAAGTGAAAAGAGAAATAAAAGAAAATAAGAAATTATGGAAAGAATACATACAAGACAAAACACAACAAAAATATGAAAATTATAAAAGACAAAGAACAAAAGTCAAAGAAATATATAAGAAATAAAAAAGAGACGTTGGGAAAAAATCGGAGAAAATGGAAGAAAACAGCACAGAAAAACACTGAAAAACCTAAGAAGCAAGAAATAAATGAAACAAACAAATATTGAACAAGGAAGGAACAGTAATAAACGAGGACAAGACAATAATAGAAAGATGGAGAGAACATTTCCAGCTTATACTGAGTGGAAATTAAGCGAATACAATGGAGAAGGAAAGCCACATCAAGAGAGTATTCATGAGAAACACGGAAAATCCAGAAACTATAGAAAAAGAAGAACTGAAAGAAGCAATAAGAAAGATAAAGATTGGAAAAGCACCAGGAAACGATGAAGTAGCACCAGAAATGATGAAATATATAGGAGTGCAAGCAAAAGAAAAATTTTTATACATATATAACCTGGAAGAGAAAAGTAATACCCAGAGAATGGACCAATGCAGTATTTATAACTATATACAAGAAAGGAAACACAAGAGACTGTAAGAAGTATAAAGGTATATTTATTTATATATATATATATATATATATATATATATATATATATATATATATATATATATATATATTTTATATATTTATATTTTGCTGCTACACACTACTGTGTGTAGCAGCAAAAGTATACGAAATCATAATAGAAAGGAAAATCAGAAAAGAAATAGAACATAAATTAGACGACGTACAAAGTGGATTCAGGAAAGGACACAACACACAAAAACAGTTCATATATTCACCATGCAACAAGTAATAGAAAAGGCCTTAAAGAAAAATGGGAAATATATCTGAGCTTTATAGACATGGAAAAAGCATTCGACTCAGTCAAAAGAAAAGATATATGGGAAAGCCTAAAGAAGAAGCAAGTAAGTGAAGAACTGATAGAAGCAACAAAGAGTATATACATGAAAACAACAAATACAGTAAGAATGTTAAATATACAGTCAGAACCATTTAAAACAACAAGGAGTTAGACAAGGGGGAAGTTTCAGCCCAGTGCTATTCATTAATGTAATGGATGAGATATTGAAAGAATGTAAGAAAACGTTAAAGAACTACTGCATCGGTTGGAACAGAATGCAAATGATAAACGCTGAGATGTGTTTATCAAACAGCAGAAAAACTGAAATACAACTCAGAGAAATCGAACCTAGCAGCAAGCAAATACAACTTAAACGTAAACAAAGAGAAGGCTCAGATAATGAAAATATCAAGGAAACAAGGTATGGAAGATCAAGTGGAAGTAATGACAGACCAACAAAAATTAATACAGACAAATTCATATAAATACTTAGGAACAGTAATCAACAACAAAAAAGACATCGAGAGCTATCTTAACAACAGAATGGGAAACACAGGAAAACTATTCCAAGCACTAAATAGAGGATTCCTTAATAACAAAGAAATATCAACAAAGACCAAGATGACAATATACAAAACAATATATAGATCTACAGTGATGGTGCAGATGGAGCAGAAAATTGGATATTTAACAAAAGACATCAGAACAGAATTCAGGCAGCAGAGATAGAATCAAAAATGAAGAAATAAGAGAAAGACTTAAAATTAAACCGATACTCGACTCAATCAAGGAGAAAAATTTGGCATGGTTTGGCATTGGACATCTAACCCGGATGGACAATAATAGACAAGTAAAAAGAGTGTGGGACGCCAAACCAATAGGGAAGAACAGAAGAGGAAGGCCCAATAAAGAATGGAACAGTGACATCTCGCAGATACTGCAGATTAAGGATAAGACTTGACAGGAAGCAACACAGATGGCATCCAATAGGAAGGAATGAAGAAAATTCGTTAAGAACTAGGACACCTTAGAAGATTGTAAAATATTGTAATTTAATGAATTGTATTATAAACGGCCCAACACCGAAAGGTTCAAATGGGTCTACTGATTAAGTAAAGTAAGTAATGCTACAAACAACCTCACAATTTACAGTAAACGTAAATATCAATGCAGTATGAACATCAGCTGTTTAAACAACCACTAAGCAAGACTTCAGTAAATCCTGTGTACTAAGCATAAACGTAGTATGTCTAAAATAATTACTGCATTCTTGCTTAGTCTATTATGCTTTCGGCAGTTTTACTTACTATGATACTTTTGACGAACTTACTGCAAAAAATATTTTATATCGTATTTACTGTTGGAGCTACGACAATTTTGAGTAGCCCATTAAATTATGGAAATTATATTATTGAAAACATATATAACTCAATATTTAATATTTTTGGACTGAAGGCATTTCTTCCTAACTAAGCAGTATGGTAAGAATACACAGCAACTCAATGACCAATTGAATAGCAGTTTTGTTTTGATGAGTTTGAATAGTCAGTTTTGAAAATAAGTTAAGCCAGATACAATTTAATAACAATAAGAACGTTTACAGAAAATATTTTATGGCAAATTTGAATAAATCCTACAAAAAGAAGAACTGTGACCTAAACTTTTAAAGCTGTAGGTATGTCCCCAAAATTATAAATGTATCTTGTGGTCAAATTTAAAAGCAATAAAATACTTTTATTAAACTTGTTTAATGAAAAAAAAAACAATTTTCTGTGGTTTCGTTGACCTCATGCTACACATCGACTCTTAATCGGTTCACTAAACCGTTAAACTATATAAAAATTATTAAAAATCAATAAAACTGAAAAACTAATAGCGACAAAACCTGATTCGTAGTAATTAATTGTAGTATTTGAAAAATATGACCTTGTCTTTCAACACCATAAAGAAAGAACAGTTAATTTGGAATAATTTAAAGAAGGTCAATGATTTTCTGAAAACATATAACAAAATGACCACAAATGAATGGTTTATTTTACGAAAAATATCAGACTATTTTGTTAAATTCTTGCTGTAATCTCAACTTTTCTACAGAAATAGGTTGAACTAATATTCGTCCTCCTTGAATTATAGTTAAATTATATTTCTCTGGTATTAAGATATTTTCTATCCGTGATCCTATACCTTTCTTCTTACTTGTGCTTTCCGACGGATAACTTATTCATTATGTTTCTATATATGAGTTTTCCTCTTTCTGTTGGGAAATTATTGTCCAATGGGACCATATAGATAATACTAATCTTACTTAAACAATTATATCTAAATTAGTACAATCTATCTAATTAGCCTTCTTCGGTCCATCTTTGGACATAGGCCTCCCCAATCCTTTTCCATTCTTCTCTGTCTGTCGCTACAGTCATCCATCTGGAGCCCACGTGCTTCTTGATATCATCTGCCCATCTCAATTGGGGCCTTCCTCTGCTTCGTTTATATTCCCACGGTCTCCAACTTATAAGAATTTTGTTCCATCGGTCTTCTTTTTGTCTTATATTGTGTCCGGCAAATCTCCATTTCAATTTTGCAACTTCTTGTCTAACATCCCTCACTTTTGTTTTCTCTCTTATCCACTCGTTTCTCTTCTTATCCATTAGTCTTATGTGCAACATTTGTCTTTCCATTGCACTTTGGGTTTTTATGATTTTGTCCATGTTTGCTTTTGTAGATATCCACGTTTGGGAACCATAAGTAAGAACAGGGAGTACGCATTGATTATATACTTTGGTCTTAAGATGCTGTGGATATCTTTTGTTTTTAAGAATGTAGCTTAGTTTGCCAAATGCCGCCCATGCCAGTCTAACTCGTCTCTTGATCTCTGCTGTTTAGTTCTCTTTGTTAAGTTTTATAGTTTGACCAAGATATATATATAATCCTTAACTTGTTCTATTTCATCTTGTCATTGTGATGTCTTCATCTGTATTTGTTATAGTTTTGGTCTTGCTCTAATTCATATTAAGGCCTATCTTTCCAGCTTCTAAGTCCAGTTCTTTCATCATTTCAAATAATTCTTCTTTTTTATCGGTTATCAATACGATGTCATCAGCGTACCTTAGATGGTTCAAGCGTTGTCCACAAATTTTTATACCTTTTTTTTCCCATTCTAATCTTTTAAAAGTATCTTCAAGAGCCTGATTGAAAAGTTTCGGTGATATTGTATCATCCTGTCTCACGCCTCTACTTATTTGTAATGATTGTGTTCCTTCATATTGTTTTGGCTTCCTTATATATATATATATATATATATATATATATATATATATATATATATATATATATATATATATATATATATATATATTGGTTATTAGTTCCGTATATCTGTGGTCAATTCGGCTGTTAATCAAAGAACTTTTCACTGCAGAATGTTTAACACTGTCGAAAGCCTTTTCGAAATCTATGAACGCCATATATAGAGGAATGTGGTATTCATTTGCTGGTTCTATAAGTATTTTCATACTTAGTAAATGGTCACTTGTGCTGAATCCTTTCTAAAACCAGCTTGTTCTTTCGACTGGTATACATCGAATTTTGTCGTCAATCTTTTGGTTAAAATTTTTGTTAAGAGTTTATACATTACATTGAGGAGTGTTATAGGACGGTAGTTTTTTATATCTGCTTTATCCCCTTTCTTGTGTAGGATAATGGTTACTGATTCCTTCCAGTTGTTTGGGATTCTTTTTTTTTTAATATCTTGTTAAAAAGGGAATGTAAAGTATTAATTACAACTTTTCCACCATATTTCAGCATCTCTGCAGTTATTCCATCTTTTCCAGGCGATTTGTGGTTTTTTATTTCTTTCAATGCCTTCTTTATTTCTGATTTGCTTATTTCGGGCTGCAGCTCTGAGTTGACATTTTTTATTTTGACCTTAAGTTGGTTTCTAATTTCTTCTGGTGGTTCCTTTTTTGTTTTATATAATTCTGAGTAGAAATGGTGGATTATATTTATGATGTCATCTTTAACGTTTGTTTCTATTCTATTTACATCTTTTATTTTGTTTATTTCAAACTTACCTAATTTCGGCCTTAAGCATTTTATATTTTTGTTGTTCTGCATTACTTTGTCTATTTTTATTTCTTGTCCTTTTTTCTTATTTTCTTTTATTATTCTGCTTATTGTTTTATTGATTTCTACATATTCTATAAATTTTCTTCTACCTTCTTCATTCAGCTTTCTTCTTTTATATATAAGCTTTTTTGTTTTTGTTGATGTATAGTTGTTCTTTTTATATCCTTTTTTTTGTTCGTAAAACAAAAACCCACTAAGACAAGCACAACATAAATCAAAAAACCCGTCAACTTGTCAATAGAGACATACAACATTAAATCAATGGCCACAGATGAAAAAGTACATGAACTGGAAGAAGAATTAACAAACATAAAATGGGATATCATAGGCCTATCAGAAACTCGAAGAAAAGAAAAAAAACCGAATACAGCTAAAATCTGGTAATCTACTATATTATAAAGGAAATGAAATGAATAGTAAATTTGGAGTAGGATTTATAATAAATAAAGCTATAAGTAAGCACGTCCAAATTATCAAAGGTATATCAGATCGTGTCGCCTATGTCATACTTAATATAAGAACAACATCAATTAAAATTATCCAGGTATATGCCCCCACGACAGCTTATGACGAAGAAAATATCGAACTATTTTATGAAGATATATCAAAGGCTATGGAAGAACATAAAAATCATCTTACACTAGTAATTGGAGATTTCAGTGCCAAACTGGGTAAAAAACTGAACAAAGAAGAAACTAAAATTTCGGAGATTTCGGGTATGGTCAGAGAAATGATAGAGGTGATACTTTGATGAACTACCTAGAAGAAAAGCATCTATACGCAATGAACTCCTTTTACAAAAAAAAAGCCCCAACAAAAGTGGACATGGATCAGCCCTAATGGATCCACAAAAAATGAGATCGACTTCATACTGTCCACGGAACGATATATCATTAAAGATGTAACAGTTCTTAACAGATTCACAACAGGTAGCGATCACAGGATGGTCAGAGCAAAAATTAGTATTGGCGGTAACTATGAGATGACAAGAAAAATAAGTAGAAACTGGAATCTAGTAGATAGAAACAAACTAGGGCAATATAAAGAGATATACAAAGACCTATTAAAAGAACAACTTACCCAAAGATTAGACAGTGACGATAAAGATATAGACGAAATAGACAACATACTTACATCAACAATGATTACATCAGGAAAAGAAATAGCAAAGAAGGATCTAAAAAAGAACAACTATATATCAACTGAAACAAAGAAGCTTATGGATAAAAGAAGGAAGCTGAACGAAGAAGGCAAAAGGAAATCTATAGAATATGTAGAATTTAATAAAACAATAAGCAGAATGATGAAAGAAAATAAGAGAAAAGAACAAGAATTAATACAATAGTAACTAAAAATTGTCAAAAAGGTATATGGAACTCTCAACACTCTTATACACTATAACACTTTTAAAAAATCCCCCTCGAAAACCCGACATTTAGGTAGGATTTTTTCGGCTCAGAATTTTCATAAATTCCAAAATGTTTGCTTGACTTCTAGGTAGCACTTTCTATCTGTGGATATGGACTATAATTTCAGTGATATTTTAAATATGCTTGTCTGTATTTTCAATAAGGCATTTGCTTTAATAACAATTAAGCTTAACATTACAAACACTGGACCAACAAAGTTATCCGCATATCAGCTAAAAATAAGCGTTTACTACTATACATCAAGAAATTTACTACCAATGTCTTTGTCACTAAATATATCACCAATCACAGAGGAACCCATCTAAAGCTAAAAAACGTATTATCAAAATCGTCTGGGAAGCAAAAGAAACTTGGTCCATAAAAATGATCTTCGAGATAAAACTAACACAGCTCAAAGATTTTCCCCTCTAACGCCTGAAAACTAAGTGAATACTAAGTTACTGTGAGTAAAAATATAACATCAACTATTTTGCCATAACAAAAACCCATTTCCTGTCTCCCCAATTTAAAAAAAAAAGGTCTCGAATTCATTATTTATAAGACCAGTTGATAAATTTGAACTAATCTAAACAATCGACAGTATAAAAAAATTTTTTCTGTAATACTGATGAACTATCCACAAAAATATTTTAAAATCTCCTGAAAAATTGAAGTTCTGGACGGTATCGAAGCATGGACATTAAAAATATCCACCATTAATCGTCTGGAGGCCTTTGAAATGTGGCTGCACAGACGTATATTAAAAATTCCATGAACGGCTATGCTGACAAATGTGGCAGTCCTTGAGAGAGCAAATGCTGCTCGCGAGCTGCTTGATAACATCAAATGTAGAAAGATGGCCTATTTTGGACACGTAGTAAGGGGAGACCGATATAATATTCTTCAACTTATTATGTTGGGTAAAATCGAAGGACGCAGAGGAATTGGTAGAAAGCAGGCCTCTTGGTTGAAGAATATCAGGGAGTGGACAGGAATAAAGAAAGCTAAGCAACTATTTAGAATAGCTCGAGACATAGACTTGATAGGGCACGTTAAGAAGAAGGTCTCACTAATTAATGATTCCTTTGAAAAAGGTATATTTCTAGAGTGCGTAAAGACAGCCATTCTTATTCCTCTTTATAAGGATAGTGAAAAATCGAATGCTTGCAACTATAGATATATTGCCCTATTAATGTTAAGGCCTTTTTGTAAGCTTTGTCCATAAAATTGTACAATTTTTAGTGACAATAAAGTATATATCCATTCTATTCTAACAAAACATCAGTAACAGAAAGTATTAAGAACAAAAATTAACCTTTCTTTTTAAACAAGTAAAATCCACACAATAAAACAAAAAAGATCTTGATGTACATACAATCCACCTCTTTTAATACTTTCTGTCATCAAGAAACTAACCTAACAAATTCCCAACTATTGAATTTAGACCTATTTCATAAACATTTTTCTCATTATTGCAATCTGCAAATTGGTTACAAATACAATAATTACTTAATCCCATTAAAACGTGATATTTAGTGGTGATTATAGAGTATGTACCTAGTAATATTTTTTTATCGAAAATAGTGTACCGAACATGTACAAAAATATTAATGAAATGAAAGAATCCATGGTTAATTATTGAACAAAGTGTCTTTTTTCTTGTCACTATATATTTTTTTCTTCAAATCTTGTATCCCTATGGTTGTCAAGATTATCATAAACAAGACTTTCCATTCATCCTAAAATTTCTAATTATTTTATAATTTGCTCCCTTTTTATGACATCTTTTCGCCTTCGTAATTTTGATATTCAGTCGTTACCTTCTCTCTCTTTCAATTCAATTTCCAACTTTACCACCATTCCCTGGTCCTTCGCTCTCGTTTTGCTAAGGTTAAGTAAGTAAGTAAGTTATATCAGGTTTAGTCCACAGACCACATATATATCAGCATTCGCTGGGTGCTGGGTGCATCGTTTTAAAAGTCTTATTTTGAGTATTGTATGCTATAATTCCACTATTTGGAAGTGATTCATCGTTTAAAGGCGAAGAAGTGGGGAAAGACGTCGGCACTTGCTCGACAAAAACGAGTTTTACGGCTATCTGTGAGTCGGAATTAGTCCGTCGCTAATTTCAAAGTTGCCAAAAGATTGAAAAATAATGTTTTAAAATATCGATTTTTATTTTATAAATTTAAATATGTAACGAAACGGAATATGTAAATAAAATTTATTTCATTACTTTTTTTATTAAAAAAATTTTGTTTATTAAAAATTAAGCACAAATTTTGTGCTTAATTTTTACTATTAAAAAAATCATGTTTTTGGTATTTTTATGACGGTAATAATCGCTGGGTGGAAGAATACATGTTTTGTATTACCAGAAATACTATTATACTTGTGAACAAGAATTGGCTAGACTGTACGACAACTCCTGGTCAAGTCTTCTATAGAGAAGCACAAATAAATATAGTACTTCTGTAATTTCTTATAAGAAAACGCAAATTACAATTGAGAAAACAGGTAGTTTTCGAGGACCGCTGGGTACATTTAAATTTGACGGATATTTGACGTTTAAACGATGAATCACTCTTCCAAATAGTGGAATTATAGTATAAGTATTTATCATTCGTAAAAATAAAAATTAGTGTTTGTTCTACTCTGTGGGCTTTTATTATAATAGACTTATTTCTGTAAATTTTATTTATTATAAGATAAACTAATACTAATACATTATTATCTTAAAAGAGCCAGAAGACCATTATGTCTGTTCTTCTTCTATTTGACATGTCACTAATGTTAAGGTAGGTTTACAAATATTAACCCTTCATCACCCGCACCGTTAGAAAAATCTAACGTTTTTAAATATTTCACCATAATTTTCGAAATATTGCTTCTTTTGGATTCTGCAACCAGGAATACTCCTATGAAGACTCGTATAAGACTATTAATAATGGTGGCAGTACCTATTATCTTATAGCCGACAGCAGTTATTGTTAGTTCAAATATAACATGCGAGCTATCGCGCTCTTCGGAGCGTTAGAAAAAATTTAACAACGCGAGTGTTGGCGTGTGTTGATTTTTAGAGAAATCACTTAAGAAAAGTTATAATTATCATAAAAGGTAAGATTTTTAGTGAAATACCTATAGATTGTTGAACATCCGTTATTATAAGCGCTATTTTGGTTTATTGCAAGTAAATATGGACAAGAAAATGGAAAAACAGTTACTAAAATGGTATGAAGAGATAGACAGCGATGTGGAACCACTAGATTCTAATAGGGACCTAAGTGATGTTTGTTCTGACCACAGTATCCACAATACAGATTCTGAGCAGTCCACACAAGATCTACCCAGTAATCCTGAATATGCCATGGAAGAAAGCGGTCAAGATGATGGTTATCCAAGATTTTATAACAAAGATAAAACAGCATGGTTGAAACATAAGAAACACACTCCCAAAGGTAAAAGTAAAGCTTGTAATATTGTTACAAACTTACCTGGGGTGAAATCAAAAGCAAAAGGCGCCAAAACCATATTAGAATGCTGGAAATTGTTTTTCTCGGATGCTATGATCAATAATATTGTAAAATATACAAATCAAAAACTGGATATGATGAGAGTGTTTTATACTCGCCCTAGGGATTTCCCTGCTGTTGACTACGAGGAAATGGACCTTTGGGGTAAATAAAGCGCAACATTTAAATACTAATGAACTCTGGAAATTAGATGGCACAGCTCCAGATAATTTGCAGCTACTATGTCCAAGAAAAGATTTCACCAAATAATTCAAGCTGTAAGATTTGACAATGCCACTAAGAAGCAAGAAAATTCAGTAGTTGATAATCTTGCACCCATTCGAAAAATATATAAAAGGTTTGTCACTAACTGTTTATCTGCATACACTTCTGGATTCTATGTGAACATAGATGTAATGTTGGAAGCGTTTCGAGGTCGATGCAAATTCGGGCAGTATATAGTCAATAAGCCAGCGAAATACGGAATCAAGATTTATGCCTTGGTGGACGCTAGAACATTTTTCACACAAAATCTCGAAATTTACCCCGGCAAACAACCTGAAGGATCATATCAACTACCCAATAATGCATCTTGTGTAGTAAAAATACTTATAGGACCCATCAGTGGAACCGGTCGAAATGTAACTACGGGTAATTACTTTTCCTCTGTACCCTTAGCCAACTCTTTATTGAACGAGCACTGCTTGACAACGATACATACTTTGCGTAAAAACAAACAACAAATTCCTCCTGGGTTGACGAACGTGAAAGGAAGACCTTTATGTAGTAGCATGTTTGCATATGGTAACGATGGAAACAAGTGTGTACTTGAACCATTATGTGCAAAAAAAAGAATGTACTACTACTTTCAACACTACACAGCGATGGTTTTATTAATGATAATATCAAATCGCATACCATGAACCCAGAGATTATTACTGATTACAACCTCACAAACGGCGAAGTGGATGTTGGTGATAAAATGAAGGCAGAATACTCGGTGACTCGATTTAGCAATCGCTGGCCTTTTACTGTTTTTGCAGCCTACTAAATATTTCAACTATCAACAGCCAAATAATTTACAACAATAAAACTAATATTGTAACATCTCGAAAAAGCTACATTGCGCAGAAGCTTGGCAAGCAAGTTTTAATGTCCCATCTTCAACGACGTTCCAATATCCCAAATCTGCCTTTTCAGTTGAGACTTAGAATCCGAAATATAACCGAAAAAAACCCATCAGTTTCTCAAGGTACAACTCCAACTATAAAACCAAGATGTTCTTTTTGCCCTGTAAGGAAGAACAGGTTTACCCAACATTATTGTACTATAAGTTGCCGATATGTAAAGAGCACCCTGGTTTAACAAATTGTACTTGCCACCACTGCCTAGAAGAGGAAGAAATCTTATTTTATGCGTAATGCGTACATTTTTTTTTGTTGGAATAAATCCCCTTATTTGTTTTGTTCTAGGGTAAGGTGTATATTTTTTAAGTTTACCTAGCAGTTTTTTTGCAGTTTTTTTTAATATAAGTTTATCGTTTTTTGTGAGTTAATAACCAATAAACATAACCAATAAGTACTAATGCCTCATTTATTTGACCTATACCCATATATTATGTTAGATGAAATCTAACACGCGAGTGATAGCGTAATTTTTTGAGGTGGGAGTGATGGAGGTTTAAGGTAAATTTACAACTTAACACAACACTACAATTAGTTTTTCACGTAATATTCATAATGATTTTGCATTTTGTTTTATCTTCACAGTTGTATTTTCTTTGATAAAGATGACGTAGTGTTATTTAGTCTACTATTACAAAAAAAAAATCTCAGTAAAATGTTCTGCTACGGATTTCCAGCTTTTCTTGTGGAATCAAATATGTATAATAACATTATCTACTCAATTAATTTGTTTGCCCTCGGTATACCTCTAAGGTTACAAGGGTCAAGATCAGCTAAATGGAGAGGACGGATCGTAATCTTAAAACTTAAATAACAGAATATTTCTTGATAAATTTTTAATATCCGTAGTAATATTAACAAGCATTAAGGAAAATCAAAGAACATGTAAGGCTTAATGAAATTGTTTTTTACGTATTTGTTAGGTCATTAAACGATAATCATAAATTATATATGAATAAAAACGCAAATGATTTAAATAATGAATTAATTATCAATTTTGATTATAACCGGAACTACAGCATTTTGTTTTATAAATGTAAATGTAAGTGAATGTTTATCATCCAATTATTTTATTGTGAAATATGTGTAAGTAAGCACAGTTGTAAATTCCCAAGATAAAGATTAAGCTATAGAAAGGTCAAGAGAGATGAAGAAGAGATCTTTAAATTGGAAGGGAAAAAATGGCTGCTCACTGAAGCTTACTGTATGTTTGGTGGTGAAAAAATTTACAGAATATGGACATAAGTGTAACAGTGTTACCTAAACAAGTGTAGAAATTACCATAAAGTTTAATATAATAATACGATTGCTTCAACTTAAACTATTAGTGTGCTGTCAACAGTTTCGAACCAGTTCATATTTGATGTAGGTTGATAGTTCGATCTCGTCAGTAAATACTCAAAAAATTAGTGAGCTAAAGGAAACAATAAAGATATTTTTTAGAAAGACGAAGTTCCGTTACAGAAAGAAGTGAAAGTACGGAGGGGGCCTATGAAGATAAAATGTACAATTTGTCTATAAGGAAGAGAGAAGATTAAGAGGAAGAAGGCAAAACAAATTGCACAGTGGTGGGTAAAAGATAGAATTTACTGTTTTTTTATAGATGCAACTGTAAATCATGTAAAAATATTATAGTCCAGTTGGGTTAAATGAAAAATGCCTAACTTTGCATGACGAGCTACTCCAAATTTTATTATTCTAAACTTTAGGAGGAGCGAGGGGATCAATATTATTGTAAATTTCGCGACTGAATTCCGCCGCCGTGTTAGCCGCCGTAACTTTTAGACCAAAATGGTAAGGACTGAAAATGTTTGAATATTTTTGAACTCTAATGTTTGAAATGTTTGAACTCTAACATTTTTTTTATTATTAAAATATTAATTATTTTTAATTTCTTTTACCCCAGTGCGATACGCCGATGATTAGGAATTCCCGTGTTTACGATAAGAAAATAATATTGGATCTACTAAATTATAATGGACTTCCCTAATTACTAAAGGTAGTTAATCCTTTCCGTCTTAATACTCAGTATGAAAAGATCTAATGCTTTTGGGTATGCAGGTTCTTTTACATAAATTGATAATTTTCGCCGAAGGCCCGTATCTTTTGACAATAACTTAATCCCAAGTATTGTCTGCTTCTCATGTCCAATTGTTGGTACCGGTAACTCAAAACTTTCGGAATTTTTACTTCCTCAGAATTACCTACAACAGTCCGATGATTTTAAGTGGGGGATATAACTTCTTCTTCTTTTTTCTTGGATAGTTGGGGAAATTTTTAGTGGAACCAACTTACTTCTCGGTGGGCTCTCGTTGAGCACAGGTCGATTATCTCGTGAGACTTCTCGGTGGCCTCTCGTTGAGTGTGGTCGCTTGCCTGAAATTATCGTCTCTATGAATTATTTTCTAAGTGTGTATACACTCTATATTTCAGTTTTCTTGTCCAATGAAGCGGCATTTCAAGAAGCGCTCTCAGACTCAATAGAAGGTATATCTATCAATGGAGAAGTTTTGAATAACTTACGTTTTTCAGACGATACAGTAATAATTACGGATAACAACAATGATTTACAGAACGTAATGCAACGCCTTAATGAACGCTGTCATGAATACGGACTGAAGATAAATTTAAAGAAAACTAAATGCATGATCATGACTCAATCTGCACATGCAAATATCCAATTGACTATTGAAGATACTGCAATTGAGAGTGTTAATAAGTATAAATACTTAGGAACATGGATAACATCAGATGTAGACCAAACCAAAGAAATTAAGACACGTACTGAAATAGCACGTACATCATTTATTAAACTTAAATAGTTTCTTTGTTGTCGGGATATAAGGTTAGAACTACGCCTGAGAATGCTTCGATGTTACGTGTTCTCTACTCTTCTTTGTGGTTTGGAAGCTTGGACACTAAAACAAGTTCATCTGAATAAGTTGGCCGCCTTTAAATTTTGGTGTTACAGAAGAATCCTACGAATATCATGGATTCAAAGAATGTCAAACATGGAAGTAACTAGAAGGATAGGAAATGAGGCGGAAATAATATTAACTATTAAAAGACGAAAACTTGAGTACTTGGGACATGTGATAAGAGGGCAAAAATACGCATTGTTACCACTTATTATGCAGGGCAAAATCCGGAGAAAGCGAAATGTGGGAAGACGAAGAATATCCTGGCTTAAGAACTTAAGGGAATGATTTGAATGCAGTAGTGCAGAACTTTTTAGAGCGGCAGTCAACAGAGTCCGCATAGCCATGATGATTTCCAACCTTCGATAGAAGATGGAACTTAAAGAAGAAGAAGAAGGAAAAAGACGAAGACGAAACAGAAAAATACTAATTGAAAGACATTATATTCATTACTCAAGAATTATTTGTTTACTTGCCATGAAATCGTACAGACAGTCAAATAAAACGATTGTATTTATGGATGAAACTTATATTTATGGTTTACATACCATTGCTACTTGTTTGAACGACAATTATTCCATTGAAGGATTAGCTAGGTCCATTTCATTATTGTTCTTATTTATTTTTAAATTCAAATACCGAAAACTACTATTACGAAATGAATTTTACGAATTAAAAAGTGGTGGGAAGAAAAATTAATTCTTATCCTATCTCGAAAGTTGGTCGTAGTTATTGAGAATGTCCCTCATCACAATATCCAAAAAGATAAAGCACTGAATTCTAATATCCTATCATAAGAAAACAAATTATGATAGAATTTTTAAGGTCTTAGAAAATTTATTTTGACAAGAATATGTTAAAACCTGATTTGTACAACATTATTAAACTCCATAAACCAAAATTTAAAACGTCCGATAGAGACGCAATTTTAACTCAACATGGCCGCAGTGTTTTACGATTAACTCGCTACCATCCAGATTTGAATCCCGTCGAATTACTTTGGACATCACTAAAACAATACGTGAAACAAAGGAATTTGTCTTTTCGTATTTGGAATGTTATGAGAAGCAGTTATTTACAACTATGAGAAACTTTTGGATTTTCTGAGTAGAAAAATGCTCTGATCACGCAAAAAAGTGCAAAGAAAAATTCTTAGAAGCATAACCTTTCATTGACGAAGTAACCGATCCTTATTTTCTTAGGTAGCTGTAGCTTCCTTCGTGATTATTGTTAATTGTTGCCCTGGAAACCATCAGTCTTCTAACTCTATTGTCACAAATTGGTCGCATTGCTCCTGTAGTGATCCTTTTCCAAGTTAACATGCTCCTTTTCTAACTTGGCTGCACCGTACTGAAGACGACCAATACTCAGAAATACGAAGATATGGTTGGCTTCCATCGATATACCTTTTTGTTTTTTGTTTTCCTGTTTTGCGAGACATGTCACTACATTTTACTTTTATTATTAACTGGCATTAAACTTTTATATTTGTTTTAAACGTTTTAACGTTTTAATTTTCTTTCTATAGATCATATTAAGAAAGTGGAATGATTGGACAAACAAATAGATCTCATATGTACACTGACAGACATGCAATTATTAGATTGTACAGCAAAAGTATGGGCGGTGTTGATAAAATCGATTTTTGGTTGCCCTATATCGACCTTTTTATTCGATAAAAAAGTGGATAGATCAAAATAATTCAGAAAATTTTACAAAACAAAAAGGTTTATTAGAAATTACATTAATTGTTGCTAGAGCACTAATTTTTTCAAAGATATTAGAAAGAAAACCTTAATTTGGAAGACCTCATTTTGTATCTTCTGCTTAAATTCCTTCAACAGTCAAAAGGCAAAAATATTTAATAGCAGTTGAACATGTAACGTTTGACAATATTGTTCATTGGCCCAGCCGTGTTGATGGTCATGAACAGGGATGCAAACTTCAATCCTGCATCTCGTGTACAGTGTGAAAAATATCAAACTTTCTTATGTTATAATTATTAAAAAGATCTGTTATAAAAAATATCATGTTAAATAAATCTAAACCTAGTGGTGGCAATTGCCACCGCTTTCTAGACCACTTAAATGATAGAAAAAAATTTTGTAACAAAAAAACTAGGTATTATTTACACGTATATGTTTGCAAAAATGTATCAAACTAATATTTATGATAAGTTTAAAAAAGGCAGGGCTGAAAAGGTTAAGCAGAACTTTATAAGTAAAACTTATAAGATCAATAAAGAAAAAAAACTGCTTCTACAACAAGAAGAAAGTTTGTATAAATGAAGTAAAAAGTAATAGTCTTAGTATTTTTCACCAATAGCTTAAACTAGACTCTTACCTGTATAAATTACGTCAGATGTCTATCTAATTATTAATACATCAGTTCAATCACACGTATTCAAAAGAACTACTTTTTATCATTCAATGATTTATATTGAACACTTTTTCTGTAAGTTTTACAATACGATTGGCAATATGTTTTGATAATAGAAAACAATAAAATGTATTGCAAATTACATAAAATCCTTTATTTTTTATTAATTGTGTGTGTAATTAAAAATAAACCAATGTTGCGAAACTCCAGTACATATTTGACGTTGATATATAATATGTATTTACTAAGTTGAAACCATAAGGAAACATGTTATCTTTAGTGCTTAAAAAATATATTTTCTATAAAAAGTTTTGCATGGTATAAAACCTAAAATGCAACCATTAAATATCAAATGTTTTGAGTCTTATACCAGGTGTGTAAATATGCAATTACATCTAGATACATAAAAAATACGGCATCGAAGGAGTTAAATATGTAAAGAAGAGTACAATACAGGTTACAATAAATACCGCCGATGGAAAGATCCATTTTATAAGTATATATGCACCTGATATGAGCAAAGCAATGGAAGAAAGAGAAAGATTCTTTGACGAGCTGCAGAAAAATAGAAGTTAACAAACTAAGAAACAGAACTGGAAAAGAAACTACAAACAAAGATGAAATATTAACAAGGGGCGAAGAGTTCTAGACAGAGCTATATAGATCAAGAGAAAAAGATAACAATACTCAACCTCCAACTACAATAAAAACTTGGGGTACTAAACCAAAGAGGCCCTGAAAAAAATGAAAATAATCGAATTTCAGGCGAAGATAAAATAGTACCGAACTTATTTGAAGAAGAAAAAAAAAGAAAGAAAAAAAATTATAAAATTAACTAAAACCTTCAAATACTTGGGAGTACAAATAACATTAAAAGCCAGGAGTAGCGAAGAAATGGATTCTAGGATTAGCCAAGCAAGATTAGTCACTAGACAGCTACACCGACTATAAGGGAGTAATAATATAACAAAAGAAAATAAAAGAAGAATTTATAAAACAATAATAGAAAGTATTGGATTGTATGGCGCCACAGTCTGGGAAATAAATCAAAGAAACAAATGAAAAATTTAGGCCTTGGAAATGGACTTTTTGAGACGATGTTGCTGGCTTACTAGACTTGACTTGATAGGGTAAGGTGAGGTGATATCTCGTAGACATGACGAGAGAAATGAAAATTTACACTATCAAAGCCAAAATGCTAAATTTTTATGTACACTTGCATAAAATGCCTAAAAATAGATGGCCAGAAGGATTGAAAAATGGACTCTGCTCTCTAGAAGAAACCGAGGTAGACCAAGACGATCATGGAAAGATGTCTAAGATTCAATGACCACCAGAGATTTAAAAACTAGATTGCTTCGACAGAAAACGCTGAAAATTTAAATTAAATAAAATAGAAGTTAATAAAAAATACTGGTTTTAACAAAGTTTAGGATTATATGCCTCTTATTAATTTTTAATTGGACTATGACTCCACGATATGGAACACGTTGTACGATGTAATGAGATCAATATAACTTCCATAAAAATTGTTATAACTAGTGGAAATAACATTAACTAGCTAACAGAAACTTTGGAAAACGAGGTCCAGGAAGAAGAAGAACATCTTGGTTAAAGAACCTTAGAATCTGTTTCAATAGAACATCTGTGCATCAAGATTGCCATGATGATCGTTAACATTCGTAACGGATAGGCAACATAAGAAGAAGAAGAAGAATTTATATAGTGTTAAAAAAATAATAAGTGAAGCTAATATCGAGACTTTTTCAATAATTTTGATTAACAAACAGTAAGGCCAGTGGTTGCATGAAAACATTACAAGAGCCAGAAACTTAGAAAAAACATATTACGTAATAATTACGGGAGATTTCAACGCTAAAGTAGGAAAGAACTAAAATAATAACGACAAAGAATATATTAGAAATTTTGGACTGGGCAGTAAAAATCACAAGGGAGATATGCTTGCAAATTTCCTCAGCAAAGAAAAACTATTCTGCTTAAACACATTCTACAAGAAAAAGATGCAGAGGAAATGGACGTGGCACAGCCCAGACGGCAAAGTAAAAAATTAAATTGACTTTATACTTTCTAACTCCAAAAATATTTCTAAAGATGTTAGTGTATTAAATTCTGTCAAAATTGGTAGAGATCATCGATTAGTAAGCGTGCGAATAAAAGTAAATACAAAATTCGATAGAAGACAATTATTACCATAGAATAAATTACCAAACATAAAACCACTCGAAATGAATCAAGAGAAATATATAAGTGAACTAAAAAAGAGACTAGGACCTCTACCAGTATTCAACACGAAAGATATAAATGAAATAACACAAAAATTAACGAATGACATAACATCAACTGCAAAAAAGATCTGTGGTAAAAATAAAATTCCAAGAAAAACGAAATTGAAACAAACAACACTGGATTTAATGGAAAAAAGCAGAGGAACATCGAAAGAATTATCCGAGAATAAGGCTATTAACAATAAAGTTAAAAAGAACATAAGGTCAAACTTGCGAGCCTATCAAACAAAACAAATATTGCAAACCATCGAAAACAATAGAAACATGAGAGTATTGAAATCAAATTTAACTAAAGTAAAATCAATGATAACTAAAATCAAAAACCAACAGAGGAATACAGGGACGGAAAAAACTCAACTAATCAAGGAAATACAAACTGTATATGAGAATCTGTATACATCTACTATACAGAACCCCGGAACAGACCATACAACAATTCTAAACGTCGGCTCGGAAACTCTCCCTAAAATATCTTCTTCGGAAATTAGACATGCCTTACAGCCAATGAAAAATAAAAAAGCTCCTGGTGAGGATCGTATAACGTCTGAAATGTTGAAAATAGGTGGCAACATCGTTGTAGAGGTTGTGGAAGTTTTGTTGAATAAGTGTCGAACAGAAAAAAGAATAGCCAGTCGGTGGGAAAACGCCTAAATAATACTTTTACACAAGAAAGGAGATACTACTAATATTGAAAACTACAGACCTATAAGTTTGTTGTCAAACATAAAAATTGCCAACAAGAATAATAACCAACCGCATGACACAAAAACTTGATTTATATCAACCGGTTAAACAGGCGGAATTTAGTGAAGGGTTTGGTACTAACGATCACTTACAAACCATCAGAACACTGGTAGAAAAAACCATAGAATATAATGTACCTCTACATATGGCATTTATTGACTTTCACAAGGCTTTTGATAGTATTGAAACTTGGTCCTTTTTGTCAGCCCTGAGGGATGCTCGAATAAACTCACGGTACACTACACTTATTAAAAACATTTATGAGCAAGCCACATTTCACATCAAAATCAATGAAGACGAAAAAACTGAAAAAATGCGTCTTGGTAAAGGTATTAGATAAGGTGATACTATTTCACCAAAGCTTTTTACCTTAGCATTGGAAAATGTATTCAAACAGCTCGACTGGGAGCAAAAAAGTTTAAACGTTGATGGTGTACGTTTAAGTCATTTGAGGTTTGTGGACGAACTAGTATTATTTAGTACAGATATCAAGGAACTGGAGCAAATGCTCAAGGAATTAAATCAGCAGTCAAATAAAATAAGTCCTAAAATGAACCTTCGGAAAACAAAAATAATGAGTAATTTACAAACTAATTTTGTTATTGACAACGTGGGTCTTGAAAATGTAGACCACTACATATATCTTGGATATACCATTAAAATCTACAAAGAAAACCAAATAGCTGAAATAAAAAGACACATACAATGGCCTTGGGTAGTTTTCGGCAAATTAAGCTTTATCTTGAAGAATAAAGATATACCAATGTGTCTAAAACGTAGAGTTTATGACAAATGTATCTTGCCTGTAAATATATTATAGACTGGAGACCATAGCCTTTACAAAGAAAATGTTAAAGCAGCTCAGTACAACCCACAGAGCGATGGAGAGGGCCATGCTAGGGATTAGTTTGAGAGACAGGATTCGAAATATCGGCATTAGTGAAAGAACAAAGACTACTAATGTCGCAGAACGTATAGCAAAGCTCAAGTGGCAATGGGTCAGACATATTGCCCGAGATAATCTCGAAAAATGGACACATAGATTAACAAACTGGAGACCAAGAGAGAACAGGCAAGGAGTAGGCAGACCACAAAAGATGTGGTCAAATGATATCAACCAAGTCGCGGGCAAGCAGTGGATGAGAATTACCAAGAGTCGAAATCTTCTTCTTTTTCTTCTTGCTTATAGTATGTAGGCTTTAAAGCCTGTTTCTTCTTCAATATTAGCCTCCTAAATTGTCGCACCATCTTTTTCTTGGTCTGCCAATACTTCTTCGTCCATTTGTAACTTATCTCGTGCTATTCGTACTATTCTATCCTCTGACATTCTACTGATATGTTTCTTCCACTCCTGTTTTCGTTTTGTCACCCATTCATTTATGTCTTCTATATTGCATGCTTTTCTTATGTTTTCGCTTCTCTCCCTATCCAATAGACATCTCCCTGATATTCGTCGGAGTATTTTCATCTCTGTTGTTTCTAGCAGTCGTCTCGTTTTAAATGTATCAGGTCTTGTCTCCGACGTGTATGTTAATATAGGTGTAATTTCTGCTTTATAGATTCTTTTTTTGTGTCTTGTCTTAGGTGTTTGTATTTCCAGACTGTATCATTAAGAGAATACGCAGCTTAACTTGCTTCTAAGCTTTGTTGTCGTACTTCTTCTTCAACTTCAAGTTGAAGAAGTAGAAATCAATGGAAGTAAACCGAAGAGGCCTATGTCCAGCAGTGGACGAATACAGGCTGAAGAAGAAGATGAAGAAGAAGGCATGGTTAACCCAGATTGCTTATAATCTGTTATATCTAAAAAAATCAAGAAAAATAAAATGTTTCCAAAATTCGAAGGAAAAGTATTAACCACATTATGTAAATGATACAACAACGGTAGCCAGAATCCCAATATTTTAAATAAAAATACAACCAAGACCATTGTAAGCATGTAAAATATCCACTATACCAACCAACCACAATGAGAAAAGAAAAATGTAAATCTGGAAGAAGAAAATAATGACACATTAAGAATGACAAAGAAAAGAAGTGATGTAAGAATATTAAAAGCGACAGAAAGAAGAAACAAAAATGAGAATAGCAGACGACAGAAAAAAAAAGAAATGAATAAAACTATAAAAACTAAGACCCCTAAAGCCAAGGCTTAATAAAAGCATATTAGTCTAGACGGGATCTGTTTTGGATTGGACATTTTTCATAGGAAGCTATTTTTTGCTGGAATCCCTTCAGGATGTGCCCAATATCGATAATCACGATATGCGCCAGTCGCAAACCCTGTGCTAAATTTTTTATTTAACAAAATCTGAAAACAATTGAAAATTTCTCATTTTTTTGCTCCTATTTTCGTTTATAATTCGGAAAATATTGATCCTAGAGAAAAACTTATAAGAAGTTAAAACTTACGTAATTCAATTTTACACAATATTTTGTTAGCCAGAAATTGAAAATTTAATGTTTATTGTTGAATAAATAGCAATAATTGGAAAAAAAAGTACAAAAAAAATGAAGTTAACCTTTTAAATGTTTTTGAATTTCTAAACTTGACTTACAAGCTCCATATTCCACCTAGAAAAACTTTTTAATGTTTAAAACGTGTGCTAAATTTTGTTAAGATCGGTCGGATAGGTTTTGCATAATAATTGTGCAATCCAGCCTACTGGAAAAAAATCGCAAATTTTCAAATTTCTAGTAGGCTTCAAATAAGGCGCTCAGATAGGTGTAGTTTTTTTTACGTATAAAGGAAGGCTCAAACTTTCAAACGCTTTTTGTAAAATTTAAATCGGTTCACTAGGAGAGCCTAGAAAATTTTTTAAAGTTTTAAACATTTTTTAGACTTATAAACAATGTGAATAACTTTACGAGCTTTAAACATATTATTTTCGAATCAAAATATATTCTCAAATCAAATAATGTCATTATTATGATAAAACTGCAGAAATTAATTATTTTAAAAAGTTTGATTTTTACAAAAAAAAATTCTTTCGTCATTATTTTAACAATTTACATTATTTATTAACAATTTTTAAATACATATTTGTTTACTAAAAGTATATATATATATATATATATATATATATATATATATATATATATATATATATATATATATATATATATATAACAGTAATAATTTGAATTGTTAAAACAAACGCGAACGAATTTTTTTTTTTTTTTTTTTGTAAAAATCAAACTTTTTACAATAATTAATTTCTTCAGTTTTATCATAATAATGACATTATTTGATTTGAGATATATTTTGATTCGAAAATGGTATGTTAAAGCTCGTAAAGTTATTCAATTTGTTTATAAGCCTAAAAAATGTTTAAAACTTTAAAAAAAATTCTAGGCTCTCCTAGTGAACCGATTTGAATTTTACAAAAAGCGTTTGGAAGTTTGAGCCTTTTTTTATATGTAAAAAAAATTGCAACTATCTGAGGGCCTTATTTAGGGCCTAATATAAATTTGAAAATTTGCTATTTTTTTTTTTTTTTTTTTTTTAGTAGGCTGGATTGCAAAATTCAAATTATTCAAAAGCTATCCGACGACCGATCTTCTTAAAAAAATTTAGCACACATTTTAAACATATTAAAAAGTTTTTCTTGGCGGAATATGGAGCTTGTAAGTCAAGTTTAAAAAGTCGAAAACATTTAAAGGATTAACTTAATTTTTTTGTACTTTTTTTTCTAATTATTGCCATTTTTTCAACAATAAACATTCATCAACATCAATATTTTCCGAATTATAAACGAAAATAGGAGCAAAAAAATGAGAAATTTTCAATTGTTTTCGGTTTTTGTTAAATAAAAACTTTAGCACAGGGTTTGCGACTGGCGCATATCGTGATTACCGATATTGAGCCCATCCTATAGGGATTCCAGCAAAAAATAGCTTCCTATGGAAAATGTCCATTAGGGTCTGAATTTTTACAGATCCCGCCTAGTCTATATTATTTTGGATAGAGGAGATTGTATAAAATTCAAATAAATTTAATTCGGGAAATATAAACTTCCAGAAATCATTTTATAGTTATGAAAATATTTCAACAAAATGCAATAAATAAATTGAGAAAACAATAGTCGAGAAAAATAATTTTAAAATATAATAAGAGATAGTCTTCTGTAGAAAAGAAAAAAACCCAATGCTTAGCAAAATTTTTTAGAAAATCAAAATTTTGAAGTAATTCCTCGTATATATCACGTGATACAAACAATAATATACGTTAAAATGTACTCGTACATATGTGCGCTATAAAGAATAATACTGTTACCTTAACAATTAATTATATATTCACAAAAGAGTTACCACACAGTACCATTCATGAATCTTCTGTTCAGAATACTAATACCTCGGGTTTTTACAGCATATAAATAGCAAATAAACTACTAAAAATTATGTTGATCTGTTAAAAACAATACAAATATAGCACTAATGTCATTTTTTGACAATAAACAAGACAGAAAAATAGAATTAGTACCTGCTCTCTAGTTCTTTCACAGAAGTTTACTGCTTGAGTTTGGCGACACAAACCATCCGATAAAATATTCGCACCAGGTTTTTATGTGTGGATTTTAAGAGCTGTGGTTAGATACCGTGAAAGACTGATAGTTTTATAGAAAGACCGGTTGGTACTGTTGGTTCCAGCAGCAATTTACAGTGGCGTAACAAATAGTACCTACATTGTTTTTAGAGAAAATGATGTAGAAAGGTATTGTTCGTTCCAATAATTTAAAACTGTAAGATTGGCGATTGTGGATGTAGTTTCATTCTAGCTTCTGAACAGCTAAGATATTTCTCAAACGAAATCAAATGGGATAATTAAGAAACGGAATTAATAGAGCAGTATCGAAAAATAAATATACAATAAGGATAATGTGACAAAACCAATAAAAAGTTAAGAGTGTCTGAAATGAAAATATGTATGCGCAGTTATCATCAATTTAGCACCACTGCACCGGTGCAAACAGAGCACTGAAATTCTACTAATAGATCTTTAATTAATCATTTACTTTCTTTTTAGATTTAAATAGAACAAACTCCTTCTTCTCGTACCTTATAACCCCAGTCAATGAAGAAAAAATCAAAAAAAAATCAAATGGATCGACCACATAGTTTAAAAGTTATTCAATTTGTTTATCCTGGAGAGCGATTATTTAAACAACTGTACGTGCCCAAACAGTTACTTTATATGTATTTTCTAAATTGCAATCGATTCTTTAAAGCATCATTTTTGGAGTACAATAAAAAAAGTTTAACGTTTTATTCCATTTTTTATTAAAGAATAGTTTCGAAAAGAGTTGAATTTTAACTTGTAAACACTTATAATAACTTTGATATTTTATGACATATGCTTGTATGTAGGATCAATAAAAAGCTGGTGCCAAAAACACACTTTCCAAAAAAACAGAACCTTCTATGACCAATAGGAACTAAGACAGCATCATTATCATCATCATCCAGCCCCATTTTCACATCTATTGTTGGATATAGGCCTCCTCCAAACTTCTCAGTTCTCTCTATCTTTAGCTGCTGCAATTCAGTTTGTTTCTATTCTCCTTAGGTCGTCGGTCCATCGGGTGGGTGGTCTGCCTCGACTTTGCTTGTCGGCAAGTGGTCGTGGTCTTGGTCTCCACTCCAATAATCTCTTCGTCCATCTTCCGTCTTCCATTCTAGCAACATGTCCAGTCCACTTTTGTTTGACAGCAAAATTTATATTTAGATATTATATTTAGACAGCATATTATTTGTAAAATCATAGCGTTTTATTCTTAAAATTATACTTCCATTGTTTATTTAAACGCCGAATTCTTATAAGTGACATGAAATCGACTGTCACCAATTTCCCTATATTCTCTTATGCATAGCATCGGATCTTGCATTTGGTCGACGTATTAGTACTAGTTGATTGTTTACTGAACCAGTGCACTCAAATTTATTCACCACACTACGAATAATCTCCTCAGTGTGGCGACCGAAAATGGCCGAAGCGCACAGAACGTTACCCAAAGAGAACATCTCTTTAAAAGAAATAAATTGATTATTGTCATGTCGTGTTGTTGTAGTCTAGATTAATCCTTGGTGATTTGGCAAAACAGGTTAAATAAATGACAGCCAATTCGACAGATGTAGCTTTAACGGTATGTTAAAGCTACATCTTTAACATCTGGCCGCTACCAGATGTTAAAGTTCAGAAGACTCTTTTGGAAGACCCTTTACGTATCAAAAATAATCAAACTAAATTTCGTCTTAGATTGTATGCTAAAGTAACGACAGGAATTTAGAGTCTGCTTTATTACTAAGAAATGAACTAGTCGTAAAAATCCAAGCTCATTTCTTCTGAAAAATATTCTCCTCTGTATTTTTCTCCTCTGTAAACATGTCCTTCTTCTTCTTCTGGTTCCTATCCATTTTTGATGTTGGAAATCATATTGGCAATCATAACCTTGCTCGCTGCGGCTCGAAACAGCTCCGTTGAGGTTTTCTTAAACCATGTTCATAAATTCCGCAGCCATGATATTCTCCTTCTACCGGGTCCTCGCTTACCTTTGACTTTCCTTGCAATATAGACTGTAGCAGAGAGTAACGGTGCTGATTGCTCATAACGTGTCCCAGATATTGCAATTTTATGCGTTTGATCGTAAACACAATCTCTGGTTCCTTCTTCATTTTTCCTAGAACTTCCTTGTTCATGATCCTTGCTGTCCATGATATTCTCAGCATTCTTCTATAAAGCCACATCTCAAATGCTTCAAGTTTTTAATAGTGGTGTCTGTAAGCGTCCATGCCTCCGCCCCGTACAACAACACAGAGAAAACATATCATCTCAAATGTCTCATTTTTGTATCAAGGGATATGTTGTGACTATTGAAGATGGCGTTCATTTTGTTAAAGACCGTTTTTGCCTTTCCTATGCGGCACTTTATTTCCTGTACATTGCTCCACTGTTCGTTTATAATAGTTCCCAGGTAGCAATACTGTTTTACTCGCTCTATCTGCGTCCCATTAATGTATAGATGAGCCCAGTTTATATTCTCCTTGCTGATAATCATTTGTTTCATTTTGTGGGTATTAATGTTTAGTCCGTACTGATGACTATACTCGTTTATTCTGTCCATTAGCCTCTGAAGTCCCTCTAAACTATCTGCTATCACCAAGGTGTCGTCGGAATATCTAACACTGTTTACTCTTTCACCATTTAGAAGGATGCCTTCGTCTATTCCGTAAAGAGCCTCGTTAAAAATTTTCTCTGAGTACATATTAAATATCAACGGCGCTAGGATACATCCCTGTCTAAATCCACGTAGTATTTTTATGTGATCTGTTTCTTCTCCGTAAATTTTCATGTATGCGGTCTGATTCTAGTAGAATTCTTAAATTATTCTGAGGTCTTTGTCATCCAGGTCTGCCTCTTTTAAAATGTATATCATCTTTTGATGTTGAACTCTGGCAAATGCCTTTTCATAGTCGATCAAGCACGCGTATACGTCGCAGTTAACGTCCTTGCATCTTTGAATCAGTACCTTTACTCCGAAAAGTGCCTCTCTCTAGTACCCACTGCGTTAATGAAGCCAAACTGTCTGTCCGATATTTGTTCCTCGCACTCCTTATAAATTCTTCCATGGATGACTCTAAGAAACAGTTTCAACATGTGGCTCATTAGGCTGATTGTTCGATATTCTTCGCACTTTTTAGCCCCCTGTTTTTTAGGTATCGCTATGAATTCTGATTCTAGCCATTTATCAGGGATGATTCCTGTATTGTATATTTTATTGAAGACAGCCGTGATCCAATTTATTCCTGCTTTCTTCAAGAGTTTTAAAAATTCAGCTTCAATATTATCAGGCCCTACAGCTTTCCCGCTTTTTATCCGTTTTATTGCTTCTTCTACCTCGGATTTAAGTATGTCCGGTCCCGTCATCCTCTCTCAAAATGGATGCCTATAATCCGTTCTTTGATCTTAAAAAAGTATCTCCAAATATATTCTCCATTTGTCTTTCATCTCTTGGGTGTCAATGATTAATTTTCCATTGGTGTCTATGAGTTTCATTTGTGTTTACTTTTTAAAAGTACCCGTTATTTCTTTTACCTTTTGGTGTACATTAAAATTGTCATGCTTGGCTTGTAGTCTTTCTATTTCTTTACATTTCTCTACAGCTTCTTTTTCTTTAGCTTCTCTTATTTTTCTTCTGATGTAAGCCTGCATTTTTTTATACTCATCTTTATTTCCTTTAATTAACCTTCTGCGTTCCATTAAGTGAAGGATTTCTGGAGTCATCCAAGATTTCTTCTTTGTTTCTTTGTTTGGTTTTAGCAGATCTTGTTTAGTTTTCTTAATTATTTCTTCGAATTGATTGATTTTTCGTTGGATGTTATTTTCTTCTTTTAGTTGTTTAACTTGGTTGTTAATATATTCCCCCACTTGCTTTTTAACTTTCGGATGTTGCAGGTCGGTCATGTTGTAGTTAGGTCTAGACTTTTTCTTTATTGTCTTCAGTCTCACATCCATGACTCCCACTAAAGGTTTGTGGTCAGATTCAATGTCCGCTCCTGGATATGTTTTGACAGATTTAAAACTGTTTCTGAATCTTCTATTTACCAATATATAATATATCTGGTTTCTAATTACGTTATGGGGTTTATCTGCTGGTGCCTTCCATGTATACAATCTCCTCGGTGGTAGTTTATAAAATATGTCCTAGATATAAAACATGTCTTAGATAACTCGTTTTTCTGTTTTTACAATATTTAGGACTTCTCTCTCAGTACTCATTCTTCTTAGCACCTCGTTGTTGGTCACGTGCTCTGTCCAAGAGATCTTCCTTCGAAAAACCTACATCTCAAAGGCTTGTATACGCCTCATACGTGTATTTCCGAGAGTCCATGTTTCCACTTCGTATAGCAATATGAAATAAATAAACGTTTTTACAAATTGATATCGGATATCCAACGATAAAGTAGAGTTTATTAATGCGGACGTAGCATATTCTATACGAGCACGTATTTCGACTTCGTGGTCAAAATCGTTTGTTATCCAGCAACCAAGATACTGGAATCTTTGTACTGGTTTCATATGTTTGTTATAGACACGAATATTAATGTCGATATTTGGTAAACGTGTAACAACCATTACTTTTGATTTATTTGTGTTTACATTTAGTCCCAAGCTATCTCCCTCTCTGATTATGGCATTCAAAAGTCATTGTAAACCCTCAGAACTGTCCACAATAATGACGGTGTCGTCTGCGTATCTTAAGTTGTTTACGTATTGTCTGTAGATTTTGATTCCTTCTTCAATATATAAACTAGCCCTCAGTAAATCAAAACAATGAATAATCAATATGCAGCTAATAACACAAGTTAACAGCTATATGTATCAAGGTACCATTATAAACTATCAGTGGGATCATTTACGTGAAACTAAACAGAGCAGAGAGAAGGCTAGAGCAGCATTTGTTAATATGAGCATAATTTTTAAGATACATGATTTGACAATAAAAACCAAGACCCACCTTGTTCGGTGAGTCTTGGTTTTACCATATATATTTAATAATGGTATATTAATTATTGTTTAGTTTAATAATTAGAAAACAATATAAATAAATTTAAAAACCAAGTAGGTATTTGTAATGTACTAATTAATTATAATGAAAGTAGCAAAAAAGTTAAATACTATTTCTTAGAATTATGGAAACAACAAATGACCAAATGTTTTTCAAAATTTTCCAATAAAAACTTATTGCTTGTATCTGTGTACATATCTTTGTAAATTAAGAAACTTCTTTTAACATCAACGGATGTAATGGAAGCATATGTTAAATTCACAAAAATATTTGGTTCTAAATCTATTTCTTCACAAAAATTTACCAACAAGAACGTCAGCTGCCTCAAGAAGTTTCTGAAAACCATTGTTTTTTTTTTTAAATATTGTTTGTGTCACCTTTAACATTTTGACAAGCTGATCTAATTTCTTTTATTAAGGCTATGATATAAGGCTTATAAAAGTTTTTTGAAGTAAAAGCAAAGATCTAATGAATGAAAGTTGCGGCTGAAGAACGTTGTTTTTAAAAGTGTGTTTATCATCTAGCAGAGATTGGGAACTTTCATCCGTTAAAGTATCAATTGTATTTTTTAAATCTACGAAATATTCTGAATACAAAAATGCGGCTTCCAACCATGTTCCCCATCGTGTTAGAACAGGTTCTGGAGGAAGTGGAATATTTGGATGGATTTCTTTATAAAGTTAAATTCTTATAGAAGATTTAAGGAATAATTTGCTTTATGCTTGATATCAGGTACACTTTTCTAATTTCCTTCGTCACTAATAATACATGCCAGTAAAATCTTTTTGCATATCATCAAAAACAGACTAAAAACCTAACTACATCATCAAATACCGTAGGAACAAGGGAGTTCGAAAAGGGAGTTGAAAAATCGAGAGAATTTTAAGTACGTACCCATAAAATTCTTTGTTACTACAACAAGGTGGTTTCTCAAGGGGATTAAAAAATCAAGAGAATTTCAAGTATCCATAATATTCTTTGTTGAATACCAGAATGCATTTGATTCTGTAAGCTAGATAAATCTTTGGTCTATTTTAACAATGACACCGATAGCCCGATACACCTGGTGACATTAAAAATCTATACCAGTTCATTATAACAACAGCACGAGAAGATCAAAAGTTCTCAGGCCAGTTCAGAGCAGAGACAAGGATTAGACAAGGATGCGTTCTTCACCTGATACTAATTTAATATTTATGGTGAACATGCCATACGCCATGAGGATGGCTTTAGAGGGATAGGTCTATGGAGTACCGGTGGCTGATAGAAAAATCTCCAATTTATGATTTTCTGATGACACTTCGCTTATAACAGCAAATGAACAAGAAATGCTAGATTTGCTACAAAGATCTGAATAGGAAAGCATTAAAATTGGTCCTAAAATTAATAAAGATAAGACGGAGTAACAACTTACAAGAATACCAGATAGTAGACAGCTTCAATTATCACTTCACTTCAGTTTCACAGAGGAAATCACGATCCTTGACATGATGCAGAATAAGAGAAATAGAGAGAGAGAGAGAGAGAGAGAGAGAGAGAGAGAGAGAGAGAGAGAGAGAGAGAGAGAGAGAGAGAGAGAGAGAGAGAGAGAGAGATAGTACTGAGAGAGGGAGGGAGAGAGACAGTAAGAAAACGAGGGAAAAAGAAAGGGAGGGAGAAAGAAGAAAAAGAGAGAGAGGGGGAGAGAAACAAAATCTTAGTAAATGATTTTCAATATCTACCCCTGGTTATTTAAAGCAGCAGGAAATAAAACTAAAATAGCCATATGAGACTAGAAGAAGAAAAATCTAGATATGTTGTTGTAAACGTAGATATACACAAAAGATTTTTCAGGTCGCGGTGTGCAAAAATTAACAAGGCAAACGACTCCTCTGAAATATAAATATACAACAAAACAAATAACAGACCCATTTGAGATAATATGGACAAAACAGTGATTCCTAAAAGATTGACAATAAATATTTAAAGAAAGTGGATCAAGAGAACTGGAAGAGGGAGGTCAAAAAGTATTAAAATCAAATTAAGGAAATTATCAGAAGAATAATAAAATAGAAAACTCTAATGATAAGAGATAAGGCTTCAAAATGCCTAAAGTTTTAAAAAGGCGAAGAAAAGAAAAAACATTTGCTTTTACCTCTCGTTGTTCAAAATAAGGCTCAAATAGTTATTTTAGTACCTTACTTATTTTCTTTGATACGTTTACATTTTGAATTGCGCATATTCGTGGATTTATTTTTATACTCTCTTTGAAAAATTTCACTTAAGCCAGATATTAAGCGATAAAAAAATTTGGTTCTTTAAATTATTTTCAATCTTGTTTTATACACCATTTAAAATATTTGATATTATTTTGCATCCCGTATAGACATCATAGGCTATTTCTACTATATAGAATATTATGGATACAACAAAATTACTTAAAATTGCATTAACATTAAAAAATATATTATATTTATTTGCGCTCTAAAATATAATAATAAAAAAAATAAATAAAATAAAAATTTTAATTATTATTATCCATTCACACATTTCATCCTGTATATCTTGTCGGCTTTTGCCATCTGTTAATACTTTACGAACTTATTAATTAGATTTTAGGTGTTTTCAGTAGATTCCTATAAGATGGTTGGACTGACTGTTCAATAACATGCCTAGTTCGGTTGTTGCTCACATCGTCGCTGGCTAGCAAAATATGTGGTAACGGTGCCTGCCTCTACAGTGGTGGGAGTGAAAGGAACTGTCTACACCTAACCTAATAATTTTTTTATAACTTTTGTTTATAATCGCGAAAATACAAACGTTTCGAAAAAGGAATGTTTTTCATAAGCTCGACGCCCAAACTTTCACCCTCGCGAAGTGACTTCAATCGAAACAACAATCGTCAATGTTTTTATAATGTTTACAATAGCAGTTTACGTTAGCAATAATAAGGATATTAGTGAAAGATGAACTCTCGTGCTCACGTACAGCCTTTTTTGAACAATTCAGTGTCCATCAGGCAGGAGATTCAAAGATTCGAAAGTGTCCATCCTAGTATTTATGCCATTTACGATTTGATTGATGTTATACCTGATGGACTCATAGCACAACAGATCAGGGATCATGTAGTGTGCATAGAAGGTGAGTTTTGCATAAAATCGACCTCAAAACAATCATTAACAATATTATTATATCTCATTATCAGTGAAAGCAATAATGGGATTACACACTATAATTAAATTAATAAATAACAACACTAGATGTATTTGTTATTGATTTTATGAAATATTAATAGCATAATAATTTATCTGTAACATTATACTGTTTCCTTGAAAAGTACATACTAGTACATCGGTATCTGATACTAAAGTAGCTTTTAGTAGATATTGCTATGAATATTTTAGTATAATTTGTTCAAAAATTACTTTTAAATTACCAATAATAACTTGTTTGGTATTTGTTTGTAAATATTAATTATTTTGTATTAGTATCTCTTCTGGGTTTAATTTTAATGACGAGTTTTACATAAAATACAATACTGAAACATTTTTAAATTCTTCTAATGTGTTCAACAATTAAATAGTAGTTGCAAGCTACAGAAAAACATACTACAATTAAAGAGATCCTTTCTTCATGTAGATGGTACCTACCTACATTTTTCTTATTTGGTTCACTGAGTGATAAAAATAAAGAATAATTTAGGAACAAAATACCATTCTAATTAAATGTTTTCATAGCATAGTTCATTACAGAGAGAAAACAACAGAAATTAAATATTTTATACAAAATAATAAAGAATTTCTTGAATATAGTATCAAATTGGCAAGAAATCACCAAACTTTATATTTTGAATTGTGTAGGATTACAGAAGTTAACTGAAACAAGAAATGTGCCAAAATGTATTAATACAATACTAAAACATAATAAAACATAGGAAGGTCAAATGAGAATAAAAAATGTTGACCAAAATGAATATAAGAAAGATTTTTTTAACTCAGAAGAGAAAAAGAACCAAAAAAACAAGTAAATAGAAAATATGCAAAAATAAATAGATTAAGTACTTCTAAACAATAAAGAAAATATGAATTCAGTGGTAGAAAAACTGTAGTAATTCTTATTTTAGTTCATAAATAATTGAGGCCATCCCCGGAAAAAAGGCCCATATGCCAAATGGCACTTTTGAGAAAACCACAATTGAAAATTTAACAAGTAGGTATTTTGAAAACAAAGATTAAAACTTTGAACTTTTTTGAAAGCTAAAATAAAAGTATTGTATAATAAGATGTTTCAAAGATATAGACACATTTTTATGTAAATATAATTTTTTACATTAGCTTGTCATGGGCCCTTTTTCCACAGATCATTTGTGAAAGTATGAAATAATGATGTAAATGACATAAGAAATAAACATTAAAACAAGTTATTATTATATAAAGAAAGTTATACAGAAACTTCTTCTAGTATCTAGCATATCCATTGTTCATCTTCTTGTGACAAAAACGAAAATAGATCTCTAGTTTGAAAAGAAATGTATGTGTTTATGTTTCTTCCTTTCCAAATTGTGAATTTTATGTAATTTTCCTTGTATGTTTGAGAACAAGCCAGTGTTCCATCTTTTTTGTATTTCATTTGTACATACTGTTGAATGCTGGAAACAAGTCCCTTTGTTTTTAGCTTATTTAGAATCCTTCCCAACGTTCAGTCCAATTTTTGATTAGTGTTCTGTCCATGACAACATTAAAATGAGATGGGTTTTTCTGACAATGCACTATTGCTTCCAACTATAGCTTTGCCATCCCTATGTATTCCTTCTTTTTTAAAGATGACTTTACCAGCCCAAAATTGCGATCGTACTGGTTAAAGGGATGGCAACAAACTGAAAATATATATCGAATATTGACGTTAAACTTGTGTGCTAGCCACATTCCAAATTTTACTATTAATTGCTATTAATTGAAATGTTCTTATTTTGTCCACACGCATCCGACAAAAATACGACAGTGACATCACCATTAATATTTTTGCACAAGCAGTCATAGACGAATGAAATAACAGAATCAGCCCCTTTTTTTTTGTCCTTTCTTAAATGGATACATGAAAGATGACCTATCATTGTGAATATGTATATTAAAGAGATAACACCCAAGTAGACGTTTATAAGACTGCACTGTTACATTGAGTTTCGGGACTAGTAGATTCTGTCCATTGTCAAATTCAATAACAAGGCAACTACTGTCAGTTTTACTTCTTTCTATAAGATTCCTTCCCATTGCTATATGTCGCTTTACTTTCACATTGTGAAGGCGATAGGAAATTGCACAGGCATAGTTAGGATTAATATATAGTTTTTGTTTACATTCTGTGCAGAAATCACATACATCTGTTTTGGAATTGTTGAATCTGTATGAACGCAGTGACTTAAAATACTGAAAGTATGTCTTGTATTTCATCTTTAGATTTGTGCATGTCTTTTTTTGCGCAGATTTGTGCAGCTTTTTAATATTTAATTTGGGATTCTCAAAATATTTTAGTTCGGATTTTTGTTGGGAATAATAACTTTTTCTTAAACGGAATAGTTTCCAAATCCTCTTAAAGCAAGTCATGAATGTTGAGAGCCAATTTTTGGGATCTGTTGGCATGTGCCCTCGTTTTTTTGTAAATGAATCCCCCTCAATTACCTTCTTTTGTACTACATGAATGCTCTTCACAGATACCAGAAAAAGTTTTTGGATCATGGTCCGACATGTTTTTATTCTGTCACCCTTTTGAGACACGGAATATTCCCATGTATACGCTCGTAAAACTTTTGGATTATTCTTGAGTCGTTTACGGTCTATAAGTTTTTTCATACACTGAGCCAACAAATAGTCCTGTTGAGACTTTGCTTGTAAATAAAAGTGTTGAAACGTTTTTGATCATCGACACTTAAACGGGTAAAACATTTGTCCAGGCAGCAATTTATGATTAACTGAAATAACTTATCTGCAACATCGCGACCTGCCGAGGTGACGTATATTTTACCTTATTGTCTTTTAATTTTTCTTTTTTCTCGAGTCACATTAATCTTACATCTTGTCAACTTTTGTCTAACTACCTCTTCGTCAGAATTCATTTTTAAATCTCAATAAACACCCTTACGTTAACGACAAGCAAACGAACAACGGACGCGAACACAAGTGTTTTGTTTATTGAATGACACAGGTTTGAGACATTGTTGCCAAACTTGGCCGAAATGAACTTTACATCATGGCGGATCGAATTAAACGATCTGCGGAAAAACGGCCCATACGATTATGGGCCCTTTTTCCGCGGATTGCCTTAATTGCAAATTTTCAAGTCTCATTGGCAAATTGACAAATAATTTTTGAAACTAACATTGGTAAACTCACATCAAAAAATTTAAATAATTTACAGGAAGTTTGTCATAAAAGACAGGATAGAATATAAGAAATCTGGAATATACTATACTAAGAATTTTTCCTATTATTTGTGAACACAACATATCCATTTTTTTTTGTAACTTATATAGGTTATTCTTCTGTGTTTAACATCTATTTTGGTTTAATGTCTTATTTTGTTTAAATAAAAATGGCATTTTTAGTGATATTTAGTTTTTCTGTCTTAATTTAAAAATATAGTCAATGGAATTTGTTTAATAAATATTCAGATGTCACTCCTATGTCCTTTGAATCATACTGTTTATATAAAAAGCATGTAGGTATATTAATTTAAATAACACATGCATAACTTATTTTAATTGATGACAAAACATTTAACTAAGGATGCTTTTCTATATCATCAGTTTTTGTCCACATTGTAAAACATAATTTACTTTTTCAAACATAAGGTAACGGAACCAGTAGTTGACACCTTAAGAAAAAATTTATACAAATCTGACAATAAAACAGTTACAGATTTAAATATTTTTATTATCTATGTCTCAGGATAGTTGTTAATGTTTGTAAAATAAGAAACTAACTAAAAATATGTACAAAATGTAATATTAAACAAAACATGTTAGATTTTCTTACAGGTTGCAAATGAACCAGTAGATGACATGTAATATTTTCAAAATTCCAGTAGTTGACACCTACAGGATCCAGTAATTGACAATATTTTAACTATCCATCAACTTCAAGCTTTTTCTTAAATTCATATTTTAATCGATCTCCAGCACAAGTTATATTGGGAAATTCTAACTTCTCAAGGATTTGGGAAAAATTAATGAAACTTATGTCCTTCTCATTCAACTTAAATACAGTTTTTGTTTCATTACAAGCCGTCATACCTACCACTTCAACTTCATCATTGTTGTACACTTCTTGAATAACACACACAAATTTATATTCTTTCTTTTTACCTGGAAATGATACAAGAATGTAGTCACCTTCTTTATACACTTGTGTGGAGTTTTGTCCATTGTTAGGTACATTTTCAGTCGTCAAGTCTGTATTACGTTCTTCAATTTTAAAATCTAAATTTGTATCTTTTTCTGTGTCACACACTTTATCTTTTTGTTCAATATTGTTTGTACCATTCCACACAAAACTGATATCATCAAGGCTATCACCAGACTCTTGCCATTCTTCACAAGTCTCTGAATCTGAAGAAGTAAATACTTTTCTTTTGTGAGTTTTTCTTTTATTTCCTAGAAGTTGCATTTTTTCTTCTTTTTCTTTTTTTATTTTTTCTCGTACTTCTTTTTTTCGTTTTCTTTCCTCCGCCCTTAGTTTTTTATTTTCCTCTTGTACTGTTTTTTCCATTTGTTTTTTCTCATGATATTCTTGCCATTGTTTTGCAGTAATAACTGAAGGTACTTTTTCTTTTTTAGCTCGTTTTAATTGCTTTGACTGTTTGGGCTCAGGCCAAAATAGAGCTCTTTTAAATGGAGATGGAACCGCATATGATGTCGACGGTTGTCTCAATTGCAGGGCTTCTGTTTGACTTCTTTCTGGTGTTGTTTTAGTTGGTGAGTTAACTGGAGATGAGGGTGCTTTAAATAACTCATTATCAATATTTGGCTCCTCTAGAGGAACCTTAGATCCATAAGGTACTTCAGTTTCTTCCCTCTCATTAACAATATTTGGTTCCTCTAGAGGAACATTAGATTCAGAAGGTACTTCAGTTTCTTCCCTCAAATTTTCATTTGGATTTTTTGTTTTTAAATCTCCATTTTTTATGATTTGGGATTTAAGAACGTTTAATTCAGACATTTTTTCTTTAAAAAAACAAAATAAAGAATGATCACGTATGTCTCCATCCTATTCTTCTCTATTTTTAAAAATTGCAATTTTCTTCTCATCAATATTATCTTCTAAGAACTTTAGACCAACTTCTAACACTTTGATTTTTTGACTTGCCGCAGCTTTGCAATGATTGGGTATATCAGATTCATGTAATTGAGTGTTTATTAGGTTAACAGCATTTGGATTCCAAGGAACAAGACCAGATTTTCGAAATGCATTTTGAAGTACAGTTGGTGTCACTCTTTCTTCCAGTAGTTCAGCAAGTAAGGGGGAAAAATGAACCTTTTTAACACAGGAGCATCATAATTGGTTAATCTCCATTGCTGAACTTTATTTTTCCAACCATCCTTAAGAGTACGAAACACAGCTACATCCAGAGGCTGAATGAGATGAGTGGCATTTGGAAATAAGGCAATCAAAATTATTCCTTTACTTTCACAGAATTTACTTAGATGTAATGTTAAATGAGAAGCATGTCCATCTATGAAAAGAATTATTGGCAAAGTAATACCGGCATTTAACAACCATGGATAGAAGACATTTGTGATGTATTCGAAAAATGTCTCTCCGGTCATACAACCACTTTCGCTCTTCCCAATACCCCACCATTGAGGAACACTAACAGCTAAGTCTCTTGGAATTCGTTCGTAACGGAACAATATCATTGGAGGTGCCATCGTTCCAGCTGCGTTTCCAGTTATTAAAACTGTAAGGCATTCTTTGTCATCACTGTTGACCTGCTGATATACAGTTTTATCGCCTTTTTTTGCCAAGACTTTACTACCTTTTGGATTTAGAAAGAATGCAGACTCATCTCCATTAAACACTCGTGAGGGATCATTCAAAACTTCCTCATACTTATGTTCTGTTACATAAGTTTTAATTTCTTGAAACCAATTTAATATACTTTTCTTAGTTACTGAAGCTCTGCTTATTGTTAAATTTTGAGCAGTCCTTGTAGATATTTCTGGATTTCGTTTCAAAAAACTATAGTACCATTTCCGCCCAGGTCTATTTGATTTAAAAGGGTTCTTTCTTTTCAGATCTTGTATTAAGTGTTGAACGCTGGTAAGTAAAGCTTCTTTACCAATTGGAAATCCAGCTTTTGCCATTGTGAAAATCCAAAGGACAATATTTTTTTCTTCTTCCTTCGTCAAAATGGAATCTGGGCCCATTTGTCTAAATTTTGACACGTTCTTATTAATTCTATTAATTAATGTACTTCTGGGTACTCCATTGTTTTTAGCTGCAGAAGCAACTGATTGACCATTTGAAATCGCAGCTAATGCAGATTCCATTTGCTCTTCTGAATACCGAAACATATTTCCTTTTGTTGGAGGCATCATAAAATATCTGAAATAAAGAAACACCAGTAGTTGACAGTCATATGATCCAGTAAATGACATGCTGTCATCTACTGGTACAGATCGAAATATCCCCTTGAGAATAATTTAGAAAAAACAACACGCTTTGAGAAGGCTTGTAAAGCGTTTTTAGGGACAAATAACTTTAACAATCATTTCACCAGTAGTTGACATCCATGTCAACTACTGGTACATCATACAAATATAAGAACCAGTAGATGACACCCATTTACAATATTGTAAACAATGAGATAACTACATTTTAAGCATATTTTGAGTTTGCTTATAGCTTGCAATATACACTGGAGTTTTACAATAATTTAATACAAACAAATAAACATGTCATATGTTGTGCAAAAATACTAACCTTCTAAACACTTTTCTTTAAAAAATACTAGTTTTATCCACAACACAAAACTGACCAACTGTTATTTGCTGCCATATTGAATTTTTTTAAGGTAGGAAGTTTTAACTTGTTGGATGAACAGATAGATGGCCCCACTATTCTAAACTGTAGATTTCTGGTTTCTAATAATAAAACTTAGCTTATTTTGTGAAAGTGAATCTTATATTGTCAACTACTGGATCACTGTCAACTACTGGTTCCGTTACCTTAAATATTTCTCTTTTACATTTTACTAAACAGTAATTTTATCTTTTTGAAAAAATTACTGGATCAATTGAACTAATGATTTTTCTTTCTGATCCTGAAATAAATTATGTTCATCTACTTAATTCATTGTTGTTATTTTTTCATTCACTCCAATTTTTGTTTGCTTATTAAAAGAAGAATCTTCATGTTTTATTGCCAACCTTGACTTTCTCTGTTGCTTAATATTCAACATCCACAAATTTTACAGCTGTAATGTTTCCTGTTGATTATTAATTCAGAAAGCAAGTTATTGATGACCAGTTGTCTTTTTGATCAATAATCATTTTACTTTGTGGTGTTTAAATTAATTCATTAATAAGCAAAAACTAATATATCAAACACAGCGGATCTCAAATAAAAAGTGTAGAAAGGTTTAAAAAAAAAATAATTTAATTAGATATTTTTGTGGACACATAATTACCTATAATTAGGAAAAACTTAAAGGAAGCAATCATTAAAGTCATAGTTTCAGCATGGGAAGATTCCTGCTGTGTGCGTGTGGAAAGATAATGCCACGGAGTCAAGACCATTTGCCACAGAAAGTTGTATACATGACTTTTCTTATAATAATACAGAGTTGTGGGGTATGCTGCTTTAAATTTCTATTTTTACTTGTTTAAGTTTCTATTGGCAGTTAACAAAATGTGTGATAGATTTAATGGAAGAAAATATTTCATTTTAATGAGTTTATGAATTAAACAGATTCCTGCTATTACTTTTTTAATAATACTGTTGTAACCTTGGAAAAAGACATTCTACCACTACCATAAATTAAAACCTTAATTCCTTATGTCAATTGAACATTTATTCACATAAATGCCAAGAAATCCATTACATATATTTAAATATGTACAAAAAGTATATCTTTGTGTTTATATATAGATTTAACAATGGCTTTGAGATGTCTACGAGCAATAAAAAACAAATTGATAAAGATGTTTATGTTTTTATAGCAGTTAAGATGATGTATAGCTTAATTAACAATTTTTTATAATTAATAAATGTTAAAAAGCTGAGAAGTTTTGCTCTCGTTCATTATATTTATTGTTTTTATTATGTAGACAATGTATTACACTGTACTGTCTACTGATCTAACTTTATAAGAGAGGTTTAGTCATAAATATGCATTAAGTTTACTAAAATTGTGTTATACCTTTCAAAATTTCATTTAATCAAATATATACAGAAAGGAAAATATATGGAGGAGTCCAAGAACAGGGTTTGTGGTGTAGGCGCTACAACTTTGAATTATACAGAAGTTTTGGGGAACCGGACGTTCTAAAATTTATTAAATTAGCACGCTTTCGATGGATAGGACATGTAATTAGGCGAGATGAAGATGTAATGATCAGAAAAATTCTCGACCGAAGACAATCAAGAGGAAGACCAAAACTTGGATATTAAGATAACATAGAGGATGATCTAAAATCCATCAGAGTTCAAGCATGGAGAAGAGTTGCCAGAGACAGGAGTGAATGGAAGATTGTTCTGAAGAAGGCTTTGGCTCATGACGAGCTGTAATACCACTGATGATGATGAAATATATACAGAATTAAACAATCGTAAAATAGTTTCGAAACACAATTCAGATTTCTGCTTTATAAACTGAGCCTTCTAAGAATTGCAAGGCAAACAGACGTTGATAAAAGATGTTAAAAGAGACATGGGGAATCTAAAATTTGCATTCCACGACATGTCTTTTACAACTAAGCAGAAATCCTTAGCGAATTGTGTTTCTCGTACTCCCACAGAGCATATCCGAATAAAATGAGAAAAGGCAGCAAATATTTGATTTCACGCAAACAAATCCTATGTATCTCTTGATACGTATTTCGACCTAATAGGTCTCGTCAGAAGAGCTATTCATAAGGCTTCTAAACGTGAAAAATCAATATTTTCTGCCTTTCGAATTCAAAATCGAAACTATTTTATGATTGTTTAATTAGATGTCGCTACTGCGTCCGTATTGAAGCCATGTTATTGTTGCTTCTTAAAAGGCAGAAAATATTGATTTTTCACGTTGAGAAGCCCTATGAATAGCTCTTCTGACGAGACCTATTAGGTCGAAATACGTATCAAGAGATACATAGGATTTGTTTGCGTGAAATCAAATATTTGCTGCCTTTTCTCATTATATACAGAATTAGTTTGAATTGATTTTTCAAATGAATCAGAAGATAGCAAGCGACTTTCTGCCAAAACACTTTCAAAATAATGGCCAATATATGGCACATTACCCTTCTTGTAAAGCAGTATTGTAAAAGTTTGGTTTATTTCTCTGCTTGAGCCATAAACAAGGAGAAAGAGCTATGAGAACTTCAAGGAATAATTGCTCATCACTTCATTCAGTCCTGACATACAAAGGGTACTAGTTACAATGATCTAAGTGATCCTATTTTGCAATTTTCAAAATATTGTAAAAATCCTAATTTAGTGTGTTGTTTCTACATTACAAAAAAATATTGTTTGAGCAAAGAGATTACTTGATAAGTATTATTCATATTCTTCCCTGTCTAGGCCAATGACTAACATGTGTCATCCTACATTAAACCATATTGTGTGGACACAAACAATGCTCAACGCTCTTATGTAGAGTCAAAAACATTTTTCACAGACCTCAGGAATGTTAAAATAGAGGAAACTGCTACACATACTTACTTAAAAGAAAAAAAAAAATAATACCTTGGTCATATTATCAGAGACCCTAAATGCCAACTATTATGACTCATTATTCAAGGAAAAGTGAAAAAAGACAATAGATGGATTTATGTGAAGTCAGATTACATTGACTTTTTGTTCACTTCGTCAACTGAAATTCACCATGTGGAACTATTAGAAAAATTTGAAAATTCATAAAAAAGTAGTAAATTAAGGATCGGAAGAGATGCCAATATAAAATATACGAAATAAGGAATGCATTGAAGAGAATGAAAAGAAATAAAGCTGCAGGGAAGGCAATATTGTTATGCACTTACCATTCTGTTACACAAAAAGGACGATCCAAGAGACCTCGAAAATTACCAACATATAAGCCTGTTAAATTGGCAATAGATTATGAGAAACACACGTCACAGAACTTTATAGTTGCGAAGAAAGCCCGGAAGAGGAAGTAGGCGTAATGGAAGACATTAAAGATAATTAAATAGAGATACCAACATATGACGAATATTTAGACATCATTCAAAAAATGAAACAGAAAAGATCACCCCACCCAGATGAAATTCCCAATGAGCTAATTAAAAACTGAGGTGAAAAGTTATTAACAAACATCTATAACCTAATATTTATGAGAAGCAGAAGAAATACCTGAGGATTAGAAAGAAGGCAGAATTATATCAATATTTAAAAAAGGGGAGAACTAACAAACTGTAACAACTATAGAGCAATATCTCTACTGAGCACAACATATAAAATTCTAACAGCCCTCATCAAACAATAACTCACCCAATTCACAGAGAAAAAAATTGGGGACTACCAGCAAGGATTCAGAGAAGGCAGATTCACATACTTACACAAACAATCGAAAAATTCCACGAACACAACATAGAACTCCACATCCTGTTCGTAGACTTCAGGCAAGCCTTTGACTCTAGTGGAAGAAATAAATTATTTATTGAAATGAAAAATCAAGATATACCAGCAAAATTAATCAGATTAACAAAAATGACCATGGATGGAATTCGAACCAAAGTAACAACAGAAGAAGGTAGCACAAAATCAATTGCAATAGAAACAGAAGTGCGACAAGGCAACTGTCAACCACGTTATTCAACATATCTGTAGAAGGAACAGTTAAGGCCAGCAAAATTAAAGAAACTATAACCCACTCCTCAACACAGATAGTTGCATGTGCAGATGATTTAGTTCTTATGGGAAGAGACAAGGAAAGATTAAAAGAAGCAGTAACAATCCTGGCAGAAGAAGCACGGAAAAGAGGTCTAGAAATTAACGAAGGAAAACAAAATATTTACTCTGCTCTAGAAGAGAAGATAACAGGACGAGAGAAATCAAAATAGAAAACCACACTTTTGAAAGAGTCCAACAATTTTAATAAAATTTTGAATAATAGTGAATGGTCAAAACAAGAGAAGTGAAGAAATAACGGAACGAATACTAGCAGGCAACAAAACATACTGGAGATATCGTAGGCTTATGAAGGACAAGAACTTATCCAGAAATACAAAACTGAAAATATACAGAGTTGCAATCAGACCAGTAGTTACGTACGCAGCTGAGACTGCGAAAATTGAGAATTTTCAAAAGAAAAATCCTCAGACGCAATATGGGCCCGATAACAATGGACAACGGAGAAATGAGAAGAAGAATGAACCATGAACTAAGAGATATGGAGAAGATATAGTTAGATTTATTAAAGCACAAAGGCTGAGTTGGCTGTGACACATAGAAGGAAAAATGACCTACTGATTAAGAAGATCACCAGATGGAAACCAGCAACTGAAAGACCAGGGGGAAGACCCAGAGAGAGATGGGATGACCAGATCATGAGAGATATCCAAATTCTGAAGTGAGAAACTGGAGGGAACTATGCAGATATCAAAATGAGTGAAGGAAAATTGTAACGAAAACCAAGTCGTACAACAAACTTTGACAACATACAAGTGGAATGAGTAGTGATTTACCGCAATAAGCGAATCAGAGAGCTCTAAGTAAGAGCGGCAAATATTCCACCTGGAATTAAAAGCCCTGATAATGCAGAAGTCTGTTAAACCACCTTTACAAGCTATTCACAGGAATAATAAATAGACTAGAAACAAAATTAGATTTTTACCAACCTAGAGAAGAGGTGGGTTTTAGGAAAAACTTTAGCACTAACGATCACCTTGACTACATAAAGTGGATTACGTATAGAAAAATTTATCAAATACAACCGACTATTTAATATAATAAAAATTAACAGTGTAATGAAAGCATTGGGGGAAAATGGTATAGATTACCAGTACTCCAAACTGGTCGGAAACATATACAATAATATCAACAAAGATACAAAATTTATAAAAATTAAAAGAGGAATCGGATAAGGAGACATGTTACCCACAAACTCTTTACTGTAGTCCTAAAACATGATTTCAAATATTAGAGTGGGACACCAAAAGAATCAATGTCGATGGCAGAAATGCTCTCATATCTAAAATTTGCAGACAACATAGTTCTGATAACAGATGATAACTTAAAATAGATTGTAACTATGCTTTTCTGGGTCAAATGCCACCTGTAAGGAATTGTTTTGAACATAAATTTTGGAAAGACACAACACATGACAAACCTGGTACCAAGTGAAAATCCAAAAGTCGGCTGCACTGAAATTACATTAGTTCACAAATATAAATACTTGGGTTTCCTCCATGAAAAGCAAATTGTCAGTAACAACCAAACCACTGAACTGTAACGAAGTATCATAAGTCGCATGTCTCTATCAGATATCTTTAAGAGCAACATACTAAATTATTTGAAAATATGTTCGATCAATGTGTGCTCCCAGTGATGACTTACAGTACCGAAATACCTTCTTAACCCAGGCCACAGCAACCAAACTCAGAGTCACTCAAATAAGAATGGAACAGTCGTTACTTGGACTGACTCTCAGAGACAGGTTTGGACACAGAATTGGACTTTGCATGTTCGAAGGTTGGTCTCAAAATGAACTTGACCAAAACTAAGTTTATGACAAATATGGTATAACATATATGGACAATAACCATTTAACTATTCAAGACAAAGTAGTAGAACTTGTGGAGGAATATACTTATTTGGGTCATGAAATAAGAATCAGCAAAGATAACCAAACATGCGAAATCCAAAGACAAATTACTTTAGCGTAGGCAGCCTTTGGAAAACTGCGAGATACACTTAGGGCCAACATACATATTAGCCTCAAATCAAAAGAAAAGTATTTGACAATGCGTATTACCGGTCATGACCTATAGGGCGCAAACTATGATTCCAACCAAGACCCCTCTTCGTAATTGAGAGTGGCACAGAGACGAATGGAACAGTCTATGCTGGAAGTGATGTTGCAGGACCAAATAAAAAACAAAGATCTGCTAAGAAGGACGAGTATTGCTGATGTTGTGGAACGCATAGCGGAACTAAATGGAACTGGGCAGGCTAAGTATCGAGAATGGAGGACTAACGATGGACAAGTAAAATCACAAATTGGAGGCTAAGAGCAGACAAACATAGTAGAGGAAGACCACCTACACGTTGGACTGACGATATCATGCGTATCACCAAAAATGCAACAAGGAGCACAAAACCGCAAAGAATGGAGAAGTTTAAGGGACGCTTGACAGCCTTTGAGATGTGAGTATACAGACGACTGCTGAAAATAAGCTGGGTCGACAGAGTTAAAAATGAGGAGGTCCTTAGACGGCTGAACCAAAAACATAACTGGTCAATATAATAAAGAAACGCAAGCTGGAATACTTCGGTCACATTATGAGACTCTATGAAAAATATGATCTTTTACATCTGATCATTCAGGGAAAGATCCAAGGTAATCGTGTTCCTGGTAGAAGAAGAACATCATGGCTGAAAAATCTAAGGCAATGGTATGGAAAATGAACTACATCGTTATTTAGAGCTGCTGTCAATAAAGTCACGATAGCGAATATAGTAGCCAACATGATATCCAACGATCGATAACGGTCATTGAACTAGAAGAAGAAGGGAGGCCTATGTTCAGCAGTGGACGTGATAAATGAAGGCTGGATGATGATGATGATGATGGTGATTACTGATGTCATAGTGCACATAGCATGGCTGAAAAGTCTTTATATTCTCTCGGTCCGGAGATATCTGTAACTTTGGTGACCTTAGATCTATCTATTGACCATATTCCACCTTAATTTTAAGATTTGTGGACTTTTCCTTAAAGTGTTTCGCACTGACAGAAAAACAAATAGACGGACAGATAACGACACGTTTCAATAAGGATCTGCCGGGTCCTTAATAAGTATTCATATGCATGCGATCTCATACATTATCGTTTTTACGTTTTATCAAAGGTTTTGCATAATTTACTGTCGAAACGCTATGAAAAATCATAAAATCTACGTTTTAAAATATTTTTTATTGATTTTTTGATACTTACATTGCAAATATAATCCATTTTTTGTGCTTTCGGAAGAAATTAGCCATGTTTTCACTATCGCGCGTCGTTCAGTGGCTACGGTTAGAAATGTACACTAAAATATAAGCATTTAGTAGTGAATTTCACGATTTTTCTTATCACACGAAACAATTTACTGAACTTATTTATTCAGGGTTATTATTCAAGTTGTTTGCTTGTGTGCATATCGTTAATGGTCTGTTTTTTTATTGCGGCAGGTCAGGTATTCGGCACAATGGTAGAGAATGGCCATGTTTTAGTCAATTGGAAGATAAAGATGACTAGTACAATAGATGCCAGATTTGGTAATACATATAGGTATACTCCACTCCAGTCGTCTGAGACGAAAATGCCATTTAACTGAAGAGATTACAACAATAAGCTTTACATATTTAACACTAGAAAGACGATTTTATTAAGTTTCCTTTAAGTACGGTGATTGTTTTTGTGACCACGTTGTATTTTTAGAGATTTTTCAGTCATATTTAACTAATTTAGCAAGCACAGGTATTTTAAAAATACAAATAAATTTTCTGGGACATTTGCACAAACTCTTTTTTGTTTTGTGGTTTTCTGGAATTAGCTGCACATGAAACTCGCTTCTCGTAAAAATAGCTGACACGAAATTTACATTTTTTCTCAAAGGGTTTCACAAAAAAACAGTAATTCAATAAAAAAAAACTCTTCACGACTACTCCGTAGGACGCCAGAACAACCGCCAACATAATTCGTCGGTGACCTCGCAATTTCTCCTATCTGCATTTTTTATGAAAATGAGTTATCGATGAATTCGGAATCTGCTTACACCAAAGATTCGTCCGTAGAAGTCGTATAAACCAGAAAAATATCTAAATATATAAAAACGCTACTTGTAATTTCTCCTACCTAAATTCACGCGGTAAACTAAATGCAGCATGTCCTATCTTGTCGTTTGTATGCTGTAATCATAGGGTATTGAATGCTAGTAGACTGTGAGTAGTTTTTCAACGAAATACGATATTTCTGGTAAGTTTCACAAACTTATTAATATTAATATTAATAATAATATTATAATATTAATGATAATATTATCTGATTATAAAATTTAAAGTAAAAAGATTCTAAACTAAAACGATAAAAATAGACGAAAATCTAGTGTTTATAATTTCTTTCAGATAGGAGAATTAACAGCGAATAACAAACAGCGATTAACTGATAGGAGAATTTGTGTGTCTTAAGTATTGTATAGTAATTATGTCCAAGATAATTTTGCGCATGCTTGCAGTGGCTAACGAAAACTTGGTTGTAAATAGAAACGACCAAATAGACTCTCTACTGGTAAACTCACTGACAAACTCTGATGAAATCGACGCATGGAAAAACCTAAATATAGAAAATATGCCTATACTTGTGGTATTAGACGAACCTCTGCCTGAAGACAATCAAACTATTATTATGCTTACAGCAATGCAAAATTGTACGGAGCTGGAAGACTTTGACTTAACAGATTGCTTAAAAGACTTTAACGAAGTAGACTGTTTAGAGGATCATAATAATTGTGTTATATCAAGTGTACCTAAAGAAATGCATTTTTTTAATAACAGCAGTTGTGATACCAATAATTCTGTAAACCTCTTGTTAGATAATTTAACAAGTAAACAAATACTATTGCCAATTAAACAAAATAAAAGCATCGTATCTCTTGTGCCATATGAATGTTTTAGTGACGAAGACGAGACTAATGAAATTACAAATACCAGTAATGTTCAAGAAAGTTCTAATACTAGGATAAACAATAATATCGAAAGAAATCTGATGAACACACCGGAGATAATGAAGTTACCATGTAGAAAAAAAGGAAGCTTGGTCAGAATAAAAATCAATGGAGAAGATACAGAAACAAAAAATGTCGAATGGAAGGTAAAGTATATATGGGGTTTAATAAAAAATCCGGGAAGAGATATACCAAGGAAAGCAAAATCTTTAAAAGAGGCGTGTACGTCAGTAAAATGTCGAAATTTCAAATTAAGATATTGCAGGGAATTTACAGGACAGTGCAGAAGTCATATATTTAAGAACTTTTGGGGTATGAATTGGAATCAACGTAAGGTCTTTGGCATCTAATGTATTTAAAACTTCAACATTTAAATCAAACAAGGAAAATTCAAGAAGACAAGGTACGTACACTTACTACTTACATGACGGAACGAAAACTTACAAGTATGTCGTAGCATGTTCACAAATACATTAGGTATAGGTTATAAAACCATTCACTATTGGGTAAATAATAGTTCTTGCGGTATGACTGACGAAGCATTACGTGTTTCTACCAAGAAAATGGTAAAAACTACGTATACAGAAAGTCATAAATACTTTTATGAGAGTTTACCTAAACTTCCTTCACACTATTGTCGGAACGAAACACAAAAATTGTATTTAGAATATTCTATCGACAGTATGTCAGATTTGTATGGTATTTATGTAAACAGTTTTTGTCAAGAAAAGAATTAAACTCCTTTAGGTAGCAACGTATTCTCAAAACGATTTAAGGAGAATAATTTCACTTTATATACACCGAAAAAAGACCAATTCAATATTTGTTTTGCATTTAAATATAAGAATAGGACTGAAGAAGAATATAGAGCTCATATAAAGAGAAAGAAAGACGCCAGAGAAGCTAAAACTTTGGACAAAACCATAAGTGAAAAAGATGAAATAATAGCACTAACAATGTCTTACAATGTCTGTTTAAAACCAAATTGTCCTGCCATAACTTCACAGTTTACAACTTGAAAACTCTCGATGTTATGTGCTAGTGGTTTTCAAAAAACGAAAATAACCAGCTCAAAGCATCCACATTTGTGTCCTGTATCATACATTATTTAGAGGAGAACTGTGTTACCGATTCAAAAACGCCAGTACTTATTTATTCTGAAGGATGCGGTTATCCAAATCGTAATAATATCCTGGTCATCGCTTTACTAAACTTTGCTATCAAACATAATGTGTTAGTGTTTCAAAAATCTTGAATCGGGTTCGGGTCACTCTCAAATGGAATGTGACCCGGTACATAGTATGATAGAAAGAAGTCTTAAAAATATAGAAATCCATTTACCCAGTGACTATGCTTCCATTACAGCTCAAGCAAGAAAATGAATTAAGCCATATAAAGTCAAAATATTAGACCATACGTTTTTTAAAGATTATTCATTCTCCAACCACATGCGATATTCCTCAATCCGACCAGAAAGAAAAGCGTATGACCCAACCATTACTGATATAAAATGTATCAAATACGATCCAGTTGGGACCATAGAAATAAAAACTGACCATAAAGGATAATACTTACAAGTCCTTATCAGACCAAAGACTATGCCAACAATTCTGGACTATCCATATTTATTTCTATCGCCTCCTAAAATAAAAATGAAGAAATGGCAACATTTACAAGATCTAAAATCTACCCTACCAAAAGATTCGCATTTATTTTATGATGACCTTTTACCCAGATGGATCTTTTATTTTGTTCCTTTAGACACATGTACATACTTATGAAATAATTTTTGTTCGTTGTTTTTTGAGGTTTTAATATTATTTTGTGTTTTATAATAATAAGTGTTTTATATTACCATGAATAAAACTGTTTAATTTAATTCAGGTTTAATTTTAAAGAATTATTTAATTTTATTTGGATAAAAGGACATTTATGCTTAATTTTAATAAACAACATCCCCCAAGTCCACATTAAATAAAAATCAGTATCTCCTATGACTAACATTACTTAACGCAATACCTCCTATATATACGTCCATGAGCTTAACAAAACTAAATTCAATGAAATCTTAACTTTTCATAAGAAGTAAAAATGTTGCTTTCACACAGATCATAAAACACAAACAAACAATTGAAATATGTTAAAATTTTATAATTATACAGTTTTTTGTCTCTCCTGAAAAGTTTAGGTGAAGTCACATAGGAGATATTGCCAGGTCACCGAAGAATTGGGTTATAGTAATTATTGTCGGATTATCTGGATTAATATCTTTAGTAAATTATTTATCAAAGACATGTCTTTAACAGTAATAGAAATGATAAGTATATTTCTTTGACGTCTACATCCCGATTCCGATTGTCTCATGTTTTTATTCATTTTCTTTGAACTTCTTGACAATTATTTCCTCGTAAAGTATCTCCTAATCATTACTAGAAGTGTTATCAACACAATACCGCAAGTGGTTTTAGTATTATCTTTAATTTCTCTGTGTTACCAAATATTGGCGGTTCAAGCATATCATTAAATATATATAGTAGACACTCGTTAATTCGAAACTCGAGGAACTCTTAAAATATTACGAATTATTGAGTGTTTTAAATATGAAATGGTTCGAAATTTGTGGGAGAAAATAAATCTTCCAATTGCCGGAAATGCTTTTTCATCACTTTCGTTTTGTAGACAGAAGGTTTGTAAGCTATCTAATGAGGATCTTGCTTCCTTAACTGACACCTCTGCCAAAGGTTCTGATGTATCGTACTCATCTTCATCGTTATTTTTTTCTTTCCTATTTGTCGCAGATAAAATTTCTCCATCAGTTAGTGAACCTGAGACAGCAACATTTTCATCCACTCGAACAAAGTCAGCAAAACTCACACTGCTGATGTCAACTAATGGTTCTATTGCTACCTCTTCATCATCCATAAGTATTGGAAGATTCTCCTGATCTTGTTTTAAGAAACCGGATTTTTTGAAGCAGTTGAGAATTCTTAGGGGTGTTACACCTCTCCATGCATTGTCAATCAGTAAAATATCTGTCAGAAGCGTGATATTTTCAGTTAGCTGCTTGTCGAGAAATTCTAAAACGAGCTTAATAATTTGGAAGTTGTATTTGGCGGAAAGAAGTAGAGTTCCACGTTGGACAATATAGGAAAATTGTTGTGGACAGTGCAATTGTCTAAAAATAGTAAAATTTTCCGCTTTTGCGATTTCATTCCTCATTAACTGTTAAAAGTTAATTGTTAAAAAGTTCTGTCGTAATCTAAGCACAATAATCCGTAGTAAACGATTTCACACCTTTGAAACATCGTAAATTAATTACTATTAAACTGGGAATAAGCCACAATTAAAGATAAAAATACGTTTATTGCCGTTTCAATTTCCACTTCGGAAATCGTTCTCAAAATACAAACAGTAAATTAAACAAATTTTGTTTTTTGTTACATAGTGAAAAATTCTTCTAATAATTTAATTTTATCTGACTCATTTATATTGACAATTCAGACATACATTATGCATTTTAAAGTAGACGACTTTAAAATGATATTGCCAATATTGTTGAGTTGCGCTCCTGGGACGACTTTACTTATAAGATAGTTCATTCGATTACATGAAATCAACTTTAACTTGAGAATATCCGTCAGAAAAAAATCATAGCATGTAATTCGTCTTTAAAAAGACAAACACATGACATGATGACAGTAAAATTCTCCTGTTAGTGATTCCATAGTAAATTATGAGGGAAAAACCAGAAAAAAAAACCTCATAATACTATCCCGACATTGTAAGTATTTGTTCGTGAATTTAGTTTACCTTCAACAAACATCAAAATTCTGATTTTATATGTTACGTTATTTAAAAAAAAAACATAAATGATGTATCCTCTATATGTTACTGACTTACTAATACTGGTATTTTCTTATTAATAACTTCCTCTTTCAATATTGGTAACCAGCTCCTACTACATTCTGCCGAGGAATTTGCGACACAATTGGCCTCATTTAGCATAATTAAAGCCGCTTCTTTGATTTTTCTTTTTTTACCATCCGTTTCTTTTAGGACTACATTTGAATTATTCCATTGAACCATATGTTCATTATCCCATAGATCTCAAATCTGTAAACACGCATGGGATAATGAACATAGGGTTCAATGGAATAATTCAAATGTAGTCCTAAAAGAAACGGATGGTAAAAAAAGAAAAATCAAAGAAGCGGCTTTAATTATGCTAAATGAGGCCAATTGTGTCGCAAATTCCTCGGCAGAATGTAGTAGGATCTGGTTACCAATATTGAAAGAGGAAGTTAGTAATAAGAAAATACCAGTATTAGTAAGTCAGTAACATATAGAGGATACATCATTTATGTTTTTTTTAATAACGTAACATATAAAATCAGAATTGTTGAAGGTAAACTAAATTCACGAACAAATACTTACAATGTCGGGATAGTATTATGAGGTTTTTTTTTCCTGGTTTTTCCCTCATAATTTACTATGGAATCACTAACAGGAGAATTTTACTGTCATCATGTCATGTGTTTGTCTTTTTAAAGACGAATTACATGCTATGATTTTTTTCTGACGGATATTCTCAAGTTAAAGTTGATTTCATGTAATCGAATGAACTATCTTATAAGTAAAGTCGTCCCAGGAGCGCAACTCAACAATATTGGCAATATCATTTTTAAGTCGTCTACTTTAAAATGCATAATGTATGTCTGAATTGTCAATATAAATGAGTTAGATAAAATTAAATTATTAGAAGAATTTTTCACTATGTAACAAAAAACAAAATTTGTTTAATTTACTGTTTGTATTTCGAGAACGATTTCCGAAGTGGAAATTGAAACGTCAATAAACGTATTTTTATTTTTAATTGTGGCTTATTCCCAGTTTAATAGTAATTAATTTACAATGCCACAAGAAAATAGCTTCAGAAGAATATTTGAAACATCGTGTTTTCATTGCTTTTCCTATCACTAAGGGTTTAAGTTTTTCCGATCCTTCCATATTTACTGCAAGTGAAACTGTCAACCTCTTTTTGCTAGGTTTTCCCCCATGACATTTTTTATCTTTAAAAGTAAGCGTCTTGTCAGGTAAACATTTGAAAAATAGGCCAGTTTCATCAGTTTAAGAATGTCTCGGGCATCATTGTTTTCAATCAAGGTCTGCAATTTACCATGCCAATCTAAGCAAATTGCATCATCAACACTTCCACTTACCCCACAAACTTTTTTTAAACACAACTCCATTTCTCTTTTTGAAATTTGTAAGCCACCCTTCAGTTGCCGCAGTTTTTGATGCTTAGAGTAGACGCGACCTCTTTTGCCTTTTCCTTCAATAAGTTTCGGCTAATAGACACTTTTTGTCCTGACACTTACTGACTTTGTTTCTTCATTTAATAACGTACAGTTTGTATAACTTCATCTATAATGATTGTTTGTTTCAGATTCCTTTGTAAACTCTCAGGAATGGACACTCTCGCGTACGGTTCCCGATCTGCGATTGGGAATCGTAGGATCTTTATCATCGGGCAAGTCCGCCCTGGTCCACCGCTACCTCACCGGATCATATATGCAGGAGGAGTCTCCGGAAGGTGGTCGGTTCAAGAAGGAGATCGTAGTCGACAATCAGAGCTATCTGTTGCTTATTAGGGACGAAGGAGGACCTCCTGAGTTGCAGGTGAGTGGAATTTGCAATCATAATAATATATACTGTGACAGTGACATGGAAATCCGAACACCCATTAGAGATTATTATGCTTTGAAAATATTTTGTACAATTATACAAGGTAGCAAAATTAATAAACGATCAAAATTTTAATATGGTTGAAACAATTTACAAGAGTAAATCTATTAATAATGGTTTGATGCACCTCTTTGGGCAACACATTCTTGGATGTGCCTGGGCTCGCTTCTGATTAAGTGGTCAATATCCTTCTAGGATATCTTATTCCAGGCCCTCATTAACTTCTCTCGAGGTGTTCCCAAAGTTTGAGGAGAATAATAATAATGTTTATTTAGGAAGTTTACATAGATTACAATAAACAAAAATCATACTAAATAATAAATAAACTTAAAAACTCTCTAAAGTTGAGCTACTATAAATGTAGCACCTCTTGTGCTTGAGATTTAAAAATATGTATTCAAACAAATATTTAACAATTGTATAAGTTACATAATATGCGTATTTACAAAAATACATTAATTTTTAATTAATGTATTTTTAATTAATTAATGAAGTCAATAGTTAAAATTGAAGCTCCACATCCTAAACGTGATATACCTACCTCAAAGTCTTTCTTCTTCACGTGCCATCTCCGCTACGAAGGTTGGCTATTATCATGGCAATTTTGACCCTGGAGGCTGCCGCTCGGAACAATTGTATGGAAGTGGAAGCAAACCACTCCCTGAGGTTTCTCAGCCACGACATTCTTCTCCTACCTATGCTGCGCCTACCTTCAATCTTTCCTTGCATAATTAGTTGTAACAGTTGATATTTATTCCCACGTGTAATATGTCCCAGGTATTGTAGTTTCCTCATTTTAACACTCAATACGACCTCCTTTTGTTTGTTCATCCTGTCTAATACAACTTGGTTAGTTATCTTATCCTTCCAGGAGATTTTTAACATTCTTCGGTACGCCCACATCTCAAATGCCTCCTACCTCAAAGTAAAAGATGTCAAACATATGGTCATACCAAAAAATATTGCAACGGAAATCCATATTATGTCAACCGTACAGAAGATCATACGATCATACCGTACAGTAGTACACAAAGAACTACAAAAGAAAATTTCCGCAACTCTTAGAGAAAGTTACTCCAATATATCTGGGAAAACAAGTAATCAACCCGTAAACCAACAAAACATTCAACAAGCTACCATGTTACAACCTCAGTTTCAACCACCTCTTCAACTACCTCAATCAAACAATAGCAACTTTGCATAACTATACTCTGTTTTTTAACCAGGAGGAGTAAACCAAAAAGACAGATTCACACCCAAGAAAGTTACTAGAAAAGTCACCAAATACATCTTCTTTTTTGTTGTATATCTCGGCCTTGCGGTAATCGAGTAATTAATATCGGACAAACTTACACGTCAATTCTAACCTAACTTTATGTTTGAATAATATTTTTTTTTAATTCACTTCCAATAATTATTACAATTATTACAATAAAAAAGGACGTTTTCCACAATTGGTCCCATGTATATATATTTAAATATCGGGTGATCCAGTTTTATAGATCTTTTGAGTCAATGGTACTTAATTTAGAGAATATTTTGATCCAGAGAGTCAATAATGTTACAGATCTAAGTATGGTTTTTCTCAGAAATTTGTTTTTTAATTTGCAAATAGATCTTATATGCAACAAAGCTATGCAAATGCATGTATCAAAAAGTTAGAGAGAGTTCAAAGATTTCTGAAATACTGTTCTTTTAAACTGCGTAGACCATATTCTTATTCTGGTGTGATTAATTTCTTGAATCTAGGTTTTTTTTCTTACCAGAAGAATTAACTTTGACTTCGATCATTATTTTTAAGCTTAATAATCCAATCTCCTGAATTGCTTCAGCCAGTTTGTTTTACATCTTCCTTCCAATTCACTGCTTTAGAATTGACTTTTTCATGTTTCATATCACAGAATAAATTATGGTTCAAATATAGGTGTGGTCCTACTTTTCATGCATGGTAATCAGTTACCTCATTAGATAGATTTAACTTATGCATCAATATCTTAAGGATCTATTTGAAGCACTAAAATGCAAAACAATAAATTTGTATAAATGTGTACTTGCAATTCCTTTAATGCTGGATTCTTGTTTAATTTTGACAGTGAGTTTGTCCCATTTGTTATCAATAAATAAAATTTACTAAAAAATACTGGATTTCTGTGTGATAATCAACTAATTCAATCTATTATGTTACATTCTAGTATAATTTTGTAGTTTTCTTGTGATGATCTACAACAGGAAGAACAAAACCAACTGTATCAATACAATCAAAGTAAAACACAACATTACTATAATAATGTTCTTTTATTGTGATGAAAACAAAATGAAAATGCTTCTTAAGAAGTATACACAAATTTAAAAAATAGTTGCCGTTTTTCTTATGATAATTAGATATAAATATCATACATTTATAAATTTATAAACACTGTAAATTCTATTTATTATATATATCAGCTAGAAAAATATCAGATTAAATACTATTATCGCATATCACCAAGTCCAAGTTATTACAAAAACAACTTAAAGAGTCAGAAATCGATTTATATAATATTCTGGGCATAATATATATTCGGAATGAATGTAAAAATAAAAATTTAATAATTTTATTAGTCTTCCAAATTCTCTCCATTTATGTCTTGGTGAGATTAATGAACAACTACACCATTTTGAATTTCTTGATTTATTTTTTCAGCAAAAACTGAATCTATTTCAGATATTTGAGCAAGAAAGTTTTGTTTTTGGTCAGCAGCCCTATTATTTGAATAATTTCCCCTAAAAAATAACTATGGTAAGACATTCATAATATAGACAATAAATCAACCATCCTATAAACAGTAAGATAAACAATCTATAGTTATGCTATGTAATATTTGCTGCATTGAATCTGCATATGTAAAGTAAAAATATCCTTTTTTTTTCCTTTTCTTCCCTTTCCATGTTCTTATATCTGTTGAACTAAAATACTTGACAACATTCCAGTAGAATATACAAATAAAAACTTAAAGCTTAATATTTAATAGTAATAATAATATACCTGATTATAAAAATGAAATCTATAAAATGTTTTAGTTAATTTTACTATATAATTGTAGCTAAAGTGAGCATTTCATTCTTGAAAAAGAAGCTGTGTACTATCTGTCGTATAGATGTTTTAACTCTTTTATCCTATGTTGCAAGAATATAAGGTCGACCTTCAATATTTTTAGGACATTTTACTGCTCCAGTCTGCTTATATTCTTTAATTGTTCTAAATTCTATTGTTGTAAATAGTTGAATTTGCAACACCTAAAATTAGCACATTACTTTAGTAAGTCTTGATTTTAATTATATCTATTCTGTAAAACTAACCTGCTGCCTGTTTTATTTTTACTACCGTGGCTGTTATTTTTATTCCAGAATTATCAATTTTCATGTTTGTACATGTTTATAGTACATTATTTCTCATTTGATGATAAATGATCCAAATCACTCGGCGTTTTTAAGGTGGAGAAGAATAATTACCACTATACTCTGTTTTTTAACCAGGAGGAGTAAACCAAAAAGACATATTCACACTCAAGAAAGTTACTAGAAAAGTCACCAAATACATCTTCTTTTTTTGTTGATGATCTCGGCCTTGCGGTAATCGATTAATCAATATTGGACAACCTCACACGTCAATTTTACCTAACTTTGTTTATTTATGTTTGAATAATAAAATAATTTTTTTCAATTCACTTCCAATATATATTACAATTACAAAAAAGGACGTTTTTTACATTTGGTCCCATGTATATACATATATAAATATCGGGTGGTCCAGTTTTATAGATAAATCTATGGTATTTAATTATAATTTAGAGAATATTTTGATCGGAAGAGTGATTAATGTTACAGATCTAAGTATGGTTTTTCTCAGAAATTTGTCTTTTAATAGTAGACCATATTCTTATTCTGATATGATCAATTTCTTGAATCTAGTTTTTTTTTCTTACCAGATACTTTGTATAAATAAGTGTGTACTTACAGATTCTTTAATGCTGGATTCGTGTTTAATTTTGACAGTGAGTTTGTCCTATTTGTTATCAACAAATAAAATTTACTAAAAAATACTGGATTTCTGTGAGATAATCAACAAGTCCAATCTATTATGTTACATTCCTGCATAATTTTGCAGTTTTCTTGTGATGATCTACAACCAGGAAGAACAACACCAACTGTATCATACAATCAAAATAAAACACAATATTACTTTACTAATGTTCTTTTATTGTGATGAAAACAAAACGGAAATGCTTCTTAACAAGTATACACTAAATTTAAAAGATAGTTGCCGTTTTTCTTATGATAATTTGATATAAATAACATACATTTATAAATTTATAAACACTTTAAACTATATTTAGAATATATGTCATCTAGAAAAATATCACATTAAATACTATTCGCATATCACCAAGTCCAAGTTATTACAAACAACTTAGAGTCAGTAATCGATTTATATATTAAATATTAGAGGAAAATAATAATAATAACTAAATTTCGCAAATGTCATTAGTGTCAATATGTCATAATTTAGTGGAGTAAACTTGCCCGCGGTTGGACCAATTGCAAACAAGCATTACGGCGCGGAAAATTTGAATTACTCCTCTTGGTTAAAAAACAGACCATAGTACTTGGCATCGAATCCATAGTTATCTTAATAACACTAATATGTCGCTAAATAGTTCTGAAAAGAACTGATTTTTATATAAATGCAAACGAAAAATCTAAAGATGTAAGAAATAACACAAAAAATACAGAAAATTATCGATATAAATTTTGAATTTTAAAATTTCACAAATGTCATTCGTGTCAATATGTCATAATTTAGTGGAGTAAACTTGCCTGCGCTTCGACCAATTACAAACAAGCATTATGGCGCGGAAAATTTGAATTACTCCTCCTGGTTTAAAACCAGACCATAGTTTAAAAAATAATAATGTTTTTAATAAATATTAATAAAAATGTCATATTAATATAAAAAATAGCATCAAAGTTGCGTAATAAAGTATGACTTCTGAGTCATATGATGGTCTCCCAGTACTCATGCAGATGATCGACGATTCTGGCGGGGTTGATTAATTATTTTCATATATATTTTACATACACCTTTTTTTACCGCGTTTGTCAGAGATATCAAACCACAAAACGAACTAAAAATCTGGTACAAGGACTGCAATATTCTCGTATTTATTTATAGCATAATAACCTCAAACGGGAGTTGAATAAACCGTGACAATTCGGGAGGTGGACACCTAGTGATATCATTTCCTCTGTTATCGCGACAATAGATACAATAGATGCCTTCAAAAAGTTTCATATTATATTCATTTGGATGACCAGCGACGAATCTTTTTAATGTATTCCACGTTGAGTTCCGTTTTGTAGCCAAATGGCCAAACATTCCTTTATGTATTATACAGGATGTGTTACTAACAGTGACATTTGAAGAACTCTTTCTAGAGTGTTTCGTTTATAGTATTTTCTTTTATAATATACAGTGTGGTTTACAGTATTATTCCATTGGTTCAAACTATTGTAGTACTTATAGAAAAATTAACTTTACTAATTTTTGTTAAATTTCCATCGTTTTCTTTCATTATTTTCTTTATTAATTGATTTAATAAAGACACAAACAATTTAATGACAGTATCCCCATCTCTGATTATATCAACAAGTACAGAAAATGCTATATAAAACTACTCAAAGTAGCCAAAAAATCCTACTTTCATAATCGCTTAACAAGCTCCAAAAATATTTCAAAAGAAACTTCGGTCAATAATAAACGATTTTCGAAATAAAACCAGTACAGCGAATCAAACCTTTTCTTTTCCTAACCCCAAAAATCTAAATGATTACTTTGTTAATGTGAGTAAAAATATAACCTCAACTATTTCGCCACAACAAGATCCAGTTTCCTATCTCTCTTATTCAAAAAACATTGCTGATACCTTCTTTTTAAGACCAGTTGATAAGACGGAACTCATTTCAACAATTCGTAGTATAAAAAGCACATCGTCCTGTAGTACAGATGGATTATCTATTAAAATTTTCTCAAATCTACCGCATAATGTTTTGGAGGTCATGGTCTCGCTAGTAAATGATTCCCTTGAATAAGGTACATTCCCTAACTCCCTAAAGACTGCCATCGTCATTCCTCTTCATAAAGGTGGAGAAAAATCTGATGCCTGCAACTATAGACCTATTGCCTTGTTACCAGCACTATCAAAAATTATTGAAAGACTTATAAAAGTTCGACTTATGCCCTTTCTCCTTAAATATAATATTTTATCGCAAAATCAGTTCGGCTTTTTGTCTAATAAATGCACTAGTGATGCCATATTTTCTGTGTTACATGATGTATATCTATCACTAAACAGTAACCTCTCCTCTGCCACCGTTTTCTGCGACTGTTCCAAAGCCTTTGACTGAGTAAATCACGACATTCTATTAAAAAAATTAACTTTCTATGGAATTCGGGGTGTGTCTTTGAACTGATTCAAAACTTACTTGGTAGGTAGGAAACAATTGGTTAGAATAAATGACACCGACTCTAGTTGTAAAGATATTGAGTGGGGAGTACCGCAAGGTTCAGTTTTAGGTCCCATTCTTTTTTTACTTTTCATTAATGACATCACTTACTTGAAAATTAAAGGGAAAATTTTTCTATTTGCTGATGATACCAGTATTACTTGGAGCAGCTCTGATATTTCAACGCTTCATTCAATTATAACCGCTGATTTACTTATAATCAAGGCTTGGTCAGACTCCAACTTACTTAGCTTTAACGTGGATAAGACTGTAGCATTATCTTATAAAGGAGTCATGCAACCCTTGCTTTTGAATGAGAGCCAAATCAATATCGTAAATTCCGTGAAATTTCTAGGTATTCTCATTGACAGTGATCTCAAATGGTCCTTGCATACTGACTCCTTAAGGAAGAAACTAGCCTCAGCTTGCTTTGCAATAAGATCTGTTACGAAGGAACTAAATTTATCTTCTGCCAAAATGGCATATTTCTCATTTTTCGAGTCCCATCTTCGATATGGGCTTCCATTTTGGGGTTCTAGTACAGCGGCCCAATTTGATACTATTTTTAAGTTGCAAAAAAGAGCAATCCGTTATCTATTTGGTCTCAAACAAACAACTCATTGCAAGACCTACTTCAAAAATCAGGGAATTTTGACGCTTCTCTCTTTATTTATTTTGGAAACGGTTTGTTTGATTCGAAAGCATCTAAACCTTTTTCCCGATAGACCTGACCATGGCTACTCCATTAAAAATTCGGATTGTAACGTTTATTTGCCGATCCCGTCCACTCAGCTAGTAAAGAATTCTATTCTATATCGTGCAAAGAAACTTTATAATCACCTTCCAAGAGAAATTAAATCCGCAACATCCTTCATTAAGTTTCGTAAGGTGACAAAAATCTATCTCTCAGAAAGACCATATTATTCAGTTGACGAGTTTCTCAATATATAACAAGGAAACAAAATTAGTATTGTTTATAATTACATTTGGGTGTCTCAAGCAGTGGCTACAATTTGTCGCATTTGTTGTTGTCTGTACAAATTATGTAGATTATACAATAATTTTACTAATTTAAAATTGTGTTATTCGGTTTTTTTCTATATTTGTTTTTGTTTTATACTTTTTGTACTATTTGACTGATTTATTTTTTAGCTTTGTCCATAAAATTGTTCAATAATTTTCAGTGACAATAAAGCATATTTCTATTCTATTCTATTCTATTAACCGAGATTATGAAGCTAAGTGATATATTAACCGCTCAGATAGAGTGCCCTCAAATATTCTATGAATATTTAAAGTTGTTTAAATCCGCTCATTTCAGATACAGATAAGTAATATGACAACTCAACAAAAAAAAAATCAGGACAAACTATAATTACCTCAATTCCCAATCATTCATTACATAAATTTAATATCAACCCAACATAAACGCAATTATCTTAGAAATTAAAAATTTCAGTTAATAACCTTTGTCTCTATGACTATAAGTTCAAGTAAGGGATTCCATATTATCGAAAATAAAATTAAAATTATAATCCCTTATGACTATTATCATTGACTTTACGACCTTATGATTATTATCATTGACTAAAACAATTATTTTTAAAATCGTAAAATAGTTTCGAAACACAATTCAGATTTCTGCTTTATAATCTGAGCCTTCTAAAAATTGCAAGGCAAACAGACGTTGATAAAAGATGTTAAAAGAGACATGGGGAATCTAAAATTTGCATTTCACGACATGTCTTTTACAACTAAGCAGAAATCCTTAGCGAATTGTGCTTCTAGTACTCACACAGAGTAAATCCGAATGAAATGAGAAAAGGCAGCAAATATTTGATTTCACGCAAACAAATCCTATGTATCTCTTGATACGTATTTCGACCTAATAGGTCTCGTCAGAAGAGCTATTTATAGGGGTTCTCAACGTGAACCCGTTCCCAATCCCAAGAAAATTTTGAGTAAAATTGAGTTAGCCAAATTAAAAAACATATCGTTACAAAAATTAAATTAAAAAAACAAATAAATTACTTATTGTTAATTCCTTGTCTCTTTTCAGTTTACTGCATGGGTAGACGCCGTTATTTTTGTCTTTAGTCTAGAAAATGAATCATCTTTTAACGCCATTTTCAACTATTATTCCAAGATGTCACATTACAGGAACACCGCAGAAATTCCGTTAATACTGGTTGGAACCCAAGGTAAGCATGAGATATTTATAATATACATTGATAGAGCTTAAAGTCATCATTTTTTTGTATACTCAGTTTTAAATAATTTGAAAAGACATTGCTACAATATATCCCATGAATATACGACTTAAAACAATACTGAGGAAATGTAATATTTTTATTAGCTAACCATTATTTTATTTTATCTACGGTCCAGACGTTTGTTGTTTGCTTATTTAAAATTTCCGAATGGTACGGAGCATTATCCAGTACTATAACAGAGATGATTCGTGTAAACGTGGCACCAGTTTTTCTTTCAATCAGTTTACAAACATCTCCGTATTGGTATTGTCATGATAATCGGCCGATTTTGATTTTGATGAATATGTCTCGTTCCCTCAATATCGATTTATTTTATGGATTTTATACTCTCCTCAAATTCGTTTTGTATTGTCTTTAGAAAAAATCTATGTTTCTTCTAAATAAACAGAGGAAGAACATTCTTTTTTAAATTTCATAAAAATTCTTTTCTTGTGTGAACGACTCTAGCTTTTTCATACAAAGCCTTTCTACTGTCTTCCTTTTTGAACTTAATTCCAATGTGTCTCAAAACTCTCCAGAGTCCTTGTTCTGGAAATTTCAAATACATTTCTTTCTTTTAATTTATGTATCTAATCTAAACATCGTAACTGATTTTAACGTAAAAGTGACTGGACGTGGAAAAGGTGGTAAAGGTTTGGGAAAAGGTAGCGCTAAATGTCATCGTAACCTAATTCCAAGCTTAAAATTACACAACTATAATTATAATTCTTTCATTTACCAAATTAAGAACGTGCTTGCCAACCTTAAAAATAAATTAAACTACTATTTTATTTGGGTAAAAGCTCATGTTGGTATATACACTCTGGGCCAAAATTACCCGGCCATCTTAAAAATGGCCTTAGAGTCTTAGAGAGCCTTAGAAGCCTATAGAGTGGCTTCTATACAACATGTAGCTTCTCCTTAAAAATTTTAAAGTGTTTGTTTGTCTTTGTGTATTGTATTTTGTATTGTTATGTCCAAATTTTACATTTATGACATTATACTCATGTCGGATAGTCCACAACTGACGAAATGCCCCTGAAGATGATCTATTGATCGAAAGTACTTGGGCAAGATTAAATTAATCACCGTGTTCGATAGTTGCCTTGTATACCCCCAAAGTTTAATTATTCGAACATTCAACCTTATATTGATATTAATTACTAACTAATGAAAAAATTTCATGTAAGTGTAGCTAAATTTACCTTTGGTCTAAATAAATCATATTTACAAATTAATTCCGTTTGTTCACATTAATTCGCACAATACTGTAAGTTTAATGCTAAGGCCACAAAAAAATAACAAAAACCAAATTAAAATAAGGCGTGGCCATATCTACAATAATATATGTGCAAATTATCAAATATTTGGACAGATTAAAAGTGCTTGGATATTAGCTGTGACCCCCCAAAGGGTTTTTACCCTCTAAATAAAATTTAATGTTTATTTCGTAACGTACCATAAACTATCAGAAGATAATTGAATCGTCACGTAAAAATGTATTGTTTATTTTCATCTTTTTTGTTAATAACAAGGAAAACCAAACAATACTCGCATGATAGTACATTGCGGTATGTTAAAACGATAACAAATATTTCATATGCATACCACTTCGTATTGTATATAATTTACCAAAAATTTGCATAAAAATTCTTTCACTAATTCCTTATTGGTTTGTTGTTAATATAAGTTTTAGTTTTATGTACATATAGCATAAATACTGTAAACAATTGGAGCACAAAACTAAAGTAGATAAGAAACGTAGGGCATTCGGCAAAAGAGAAAAGAGTGCCAGTTTATATAGGATGCACTGGCAACCATAAAATTTTTGACAGCAAACGTCTAATCGGTAATTAGAATTGATAAAATAAAAGAAATGCCTCCTCCATTAACAAATAATTCAGACCGTTTATCATAATCTTTTTCTTTAAATGTATGTAAAAGCTACGGTTTGTATGGATGATGTAAACCGTAGTTTTTAATTGGAATCAAGTTTTCTTAATAACGATTTTCGATATTTCGTCGGTTAAAAATACAAGTTCCTACTGTACTCTTTACAAAGTCCATATTTTTTGAAAAATGGCTTATACGATTGAAAAAAAAAATAATATCTCATCATTTTATTTTAGGGTTTAGAACATGCAGAACGTTATAAAGAATAACTTTTTTTCCTAAAACTAAAATAAGAAAAGTCCCATTTGGTTTCGACTTAATTGGGCAGCCACTTAAGCCGTTCTTTTTTATTCCTATATTCCTAACCTTTTCCTTGTTCTCTCTTGTGTCGTCAGGTGAGTATCCATCCTAATCCGAGGCTGTTTGTTAGTTATATGAGCACATTTGCTCTTGGCAGGTTGCTAACCTTACTAACAATCCTTTTTTATCGTGGCTTGAGACAGGTTATGATACCGGGCGGAAAGTATTTCTGAGCTACTGGATTCACCTATTCGTCACATCCTTCACCATTAGCGAATTTCACCAATGGTAAAGAACGAAAATGTACCAAAACAAAATAAGGAACAAATTCAAATACACTGTACTCCTATCTCTAGGTTTCTTATTTATCTTCTCTTCCATCCGTTCCTCTGCACAACGACTCCAAAAAGGTTGTCTCAAAAGATCACACAAATGAAATCGGTCAAGAAGCCGAATGGTGGCTATACTGAGAGTCTAACGGAAACTATTGGAGAGTTGTTGAAGACCCATCCTGGCTCTCAACAAATACAAGAAGATGAACCGCAAAGTATGCAGCTGGCAGAGGCTCCAAGGGGCCTCAACAGATCCAGCAGGCAACTAGCGGAAAAAATCTTTACACAAAATAAAATCGAATGGGCCGTTAAAAGCTTTAAACCTTTTAAATCTCTTATTGAGGACGGAATGTTTCCTGCTTTACTCCAAAAAGCCTTCATGCAAATACAGCCACAACTACAGCGGCTTTTCATAGCAAGCCTTGTGTTAGGTCACGTTCCAAAAACTTAGAGGGACGCAAAGATGTATTTATACCAAAGGTGGGGAAACGTCCTACGGACGAAGCGAAGTCTTATCGTCCTGTATGCCTGACCTCCTTTCTCCTAAAAACAATGGAGAAACTAGTAGATTACTACATAAGAAGCTAAACTTTAGCGAGGAATCCATAAAAAGAGCACTAGTAAAGAGAAGCATTGAAGTCTCACTAATACAATGGATTCAGTCAATGCTAAAAACGAGAAACATCACTGCTAGTATTGGAGGAGAATCTGTGACTGTAACAGAGGTAAAGGTGTGCCCTCAAGGGGGAGTATTATCTCCTCTGCTGTGGTTTTGGTTGTGGATGACCTTCTCACTAAGTTGCATGATTCTGGTTTTATAACCCAAGGTTACGCAGATGACCTAGTTGTTACAATTAGGGACAAACATAACGAGACTATATATATCTAGTCTCATGCAAACTGCTCTTAACGAAATTAAAAGTGCTCAAAAGAGGGCTTAAGTGTCAACCCCAGTAAAACGACTTTGATACCTTTCGACAGAAACGACAGAAAAAAAGGCTCATAAAAGTGGCGCCTACTGCAACAAACCGCCTTCAAAATGGTCACTGGTGTTCTCACTGGTCACTGCCCTCTGAGATATCATCTCAAGAAGATGGGCAAATCAGATAGTGAGAACTGTCGTTTCTGTCACAATGAACAGAAACGGCAGAATAATTTAATCTAATCTAATCCATCCGTTCCTCATTTTTATTTAACAACATAACAGTTCATAATAAGTCACCATGTTACAGTCTTTTCTCTCATTTCAGATGCAATAAGTGAAAACAATCCTCGGGTGATAGATGACTCGAGAGCTAGAAAACTGGCCAATGACCTGAAGAGGTGTACGTATTACGAAACCTGCGCTACCTATGGACTTAACGTGGAAAGAGTCTTTCAAGACGGTAGGTATATCTTGATTTTTTTATACTAATTAGGTCTTGGTTATTATAGTAATGATTATATTTTAATTGCGCTTCTCAAATCGACTGCTCAATATGACAAAGACTCTAAATAAATCGATAAAGTACTTTCTTTTGCAAAATAAAAAGCTTTTGTTGCCAGCCTGTCTTTTTTATTCCAGCTAGTATACGGGTTAAGTTGAAATATATTTGTGTCGTAATGATTTTGTGACTCAGATCAAGTCAGTACGGCAACTATCTCAATAAGTTAAGGATATTATCGCTTTATTTCAAGATGATGACTTGTTTCAGCTTGCCAGAAAATAGTCCAGCAAAGGTTGTCAGCTTCAACTCTGTGCCTAACTCCGACCAATTCGAGGCCTTCAACACCGAACAATCATTACTACCCGGGAGCAGTGTCCATACAAAGGCATCTACTGCAAGGCAACAATGGGTATTCGCAGCACGGACAATCACAACCTCATATGTCACCAGGGCATAACTACACCTTGTCCCATAAGGTAAAACCCTAATGCTTAATTCGTTTTTACAATTCTATATTGATCTTTTGATTTATTTCCTTTTAGGAACCAACTAGTGTTCAGCAAGTCGATTTACGTCAAGTCAATACACTCAAGTCTAATACGTCGAATTTTATTCATCGAGAAATTTCAGACAATAAGGAATTGATGTACAAATCATCAGACGAAAAGTGGAATTCTTCAACGTCTACCATCGATAGCCATGTGTCTTCACAGGTAAAATTACTGCATTATTTGTTTACTCTTTATCAGTAACTTATCTGAATATTACTTAAGTTTATAGTCGTTTATGCCCAAATATAGCCTATCACCGTGTTTAAAATCTTTTTCTTTCATACTTTTTTGTGAGAGTAGAAATCGTCCAAAAACCGTACCAACAGGTGAATTGTACCTGGCGTGAGTTGGATTCAGAGTAGACGAAGTACATCCGAACGCAATTCCCCTTTTGGGGTTCTTGTCCCCAGATGCATCCATGGTACCCTGACTACCAACTCAAACCATTCTTTCCCTTCAGTTTTCTTTTTCTGTCTGTTGCTTAGGTTATTTATCATTACCCCTGTTGTTTTTCTCTTTTTAACGATTTTTGTCACAGCCTCCAGCACTTCTTTAAAATCATTTCCCCAATGCCACTATAGTCATAAAAATGTGTGCTCATAAGATGCCCACTCTTGCAGATAGCTCAGCTCTTTCGTCATTGAACTTACTGCATTCGAACATACAGTCTTGTTGTGTTGTTTATTCCGCAGTCCACACAGGTACTACCCATTGCCATGCCTATCCTCTCAAGGTGTGCTATATATGACCGGTGTCTCCTCAGCGACTGGGAAAAGAGTTTTTGTCCATACAGTCCTCATAATCATTTGCCCACTCTTCCTGCCATTTGCTACCTATAAGTTGTAAGGCCACCATCGAAGTCGTTCTATAGGCACATACAACCCTTAATAGGGCTTTTCTTTGGAGCTTCTCTAAAATTTGTTTGTATTTTTGTTTGCCACACCGGTATCGCATATATAATTGTGGAGTGTACTAATTCCATCAGAATCCTTCTTTTTCCTACCTGAGCCTGCTATATTTGCCATATTTATTGCCAATGCTATTGCTTTCTGTTCGGCATTTTTTGCAGCATATTTGACGTATTTACCAAATATCTGCTTACCTAAATATTTAACTTTTTGGGGCATTATTCTCTCTCCCTTGGAGCAATGGTCCTAGGACCGAGCCCTGTGGCACCTCTGAGATATCTGCATAACACCTCCCCTGGCTCGTCCATAAAAAATCTACGCATTTTCTGCTAAATCCTTACATTACTACTTATATAGGCATATCAGGTGACCTTGTATTACTTCATAGCTTATCTATATTACAGGGAGCAGTGGTACAAGCTCTGGAGAATAACAACGTGGCGAAATTCGCAGCTCCCCATTCATTAGACAACCTCCAGAACGTTTCCAACGTGAATAGCAGCTCAAAAGACAACAAGGACATTCCCACACCTAACTCAACACCGACGACGTCCAGAAAAAGCCGTAGAAGATCAAATCTCTTTACACCTAGCAAGAAAGGAGATGACAAGCTGAAGAACTGCGGAGATTTCGGTAGCGGAAGAGCCATTCCTCTAAAACAAGGTAAATTTTTTATGCAAGTTTATACAGGGTGTCTCAGAGTAGATTTTAGTTTTTAAATCAATAAAACTCTATTATTTCAGCATTTGTTTAACTTTGTATCGAGACCTGAGGATGCTTTGCATATTGTAGAAAGCGAAACCGGTCGTCTGATAGTTAAATTAAATTGATTGTGAGTAAGTCTTATTTATTATTTCTTTACCTATTTGAAATGGACTCACACAAGCAACACATTCATGATTTCAATAAAACTCCGTTTCAGAGCATTTTAAAAAAACATTTATTGCGAAAATAGACACAGAACATTGGGATTTTATTTCTTAATTAACACTTCGGTTAGATGTTGACCATTTTGCTCGTAGCACTCTTGGAATCTGGATTGCAAATTAAGAAAGTCGCGCTCACACATATTCACTCAAATGTTGTTAATAGTCTTGCGAATATTTTGCTTCAGCTCTTCGATGGCGGCTGGTGAGTTAGCGTAGACGATGTTCTTTAAATACTTTCACAGAAAAAAATCTAAATGGCTAAGGTCAGGAGATCTTGGGGGCAAACGAATATCACCATTTTGTGAAATCAGTATGCCTGGAAACATTTCTGATTATTGAAGTGTTCGCTGTGTGTGGCGTAGCACCGTCTTGCTGGAACTATGTATTACCTGGATTATACCCTGGAAAATTATTTAGTTCGGGACGTAGCCAATTTCACAACATGGTACTGTTGACAGTTAGCGTGCGTTCCCCAGCGTTTTCAAAAAAGTAGGGTCCGATGATCCCCGATGCAGACATGTCACACCAAACCGTCACCTTTCTTGAATGCAACTGTTTCTGGTGTAATTCATGTGGATTTTCAGGACAGTAGTAGCGAGCATTGTGCTTGTTGACGTATCCATTAAGGTAAGAGTGAGCCTCGTGACTGAAAATAATCCCTTCTAAGCGACTGTTATCCCAAAAACGAGTTATCATCTCAGAATTATTTTTTCTTCAGTAAGTAATCAGTTAATCTCAACAGTAATTTCCTCAATCAATAAGAAAAGAGAAAAATTGATAGTGATCTTGATAATATACTGTTACTATCGGAACTGAAGACTGGACAAAATCTACAATAACGACCATACATAAAAAAGGCAGCTTCCATAAATACGACAATTAGAGAACTATCTCTCTTATATCCCATGCCAGCAAGATAATGCTACATATAATCAATGAGAGACTGAATACATTCCTTCAAAGAGAAATTCCACAAGAGCAAACTGGATTTACCAAAGGTAGAGGCACTCGAGAACACCTGCTGAATATAAGATAGATAATCGAGAAATCTAGGGAATTTAACATCCCACTATACATCTGTTTTATAGATTACCATAAAGCGTTCGACAGGGTCAAGTGGAGACACTTATGGCGAATACTAAAAGAAGTAGGCGTACCACAACATCTAATTACGCTTATAACTGAACTATATGAACACACTACTGGATCAGTTAAAGTACTTGACACACTTTCGAACGAATTTCATCCAGAACGGGGTGTCAGACAAGGATGTATACTATCTCCACAATTATTCAACATATATGGGGAGTATATTATGCGAAGAGCACTTGAAGGATGGGAAAAGGGCATCTCAATAAATGGTCATAAACTAAACAACCTACGTTTCGCAGATGACACAGCCCTTCTTGCAAATAGTCAAGCAGAGCTGATAGAACTTATACGACTGATCGAAAACGAAAGTCAAATATTTGGTCTGCAATTAAACATATCAAAGACAAAGATCATGATAGTGGATAGACTACACAACAATCATCCACACATAACCACAATTGACCGGTTCGAGGTTGTGAGCTCATACTTATATCTGGGATCATTAATCACAAACACAGGGTCATTACAAGAAGAGATTAAACGTAGATCTGATCTAGCAAAAGTTGCCACAGCAAAAATGACCAAAATATGGAAGGACTGTCAAATTTCAAGAGCGATAAAGATGAGGTTGATCAACTGCTTAGTATTCCCAATACTGACCTACGGATGTGAATCTTGGACTCTGAGACAATCGGAGAGAAGAAAGATAGACGCCACTGAAATGTTCTGTTGGAGACGAATGTTACGAATTCCTTGGACCGACCGCAGAACAAATAATTCAATTTTAAGAGAGCTAAAAGTTAGCCAACGACTCTCTAGTAAAGTCTATCTCCAACAATTAAAATATTTTGGGCATGTTATAAGAGCAAACACAGAAAACATGGAAAGACTCATAATACAAGGAAAGGTAGAAGGCCGAAGATCACGAGGAAGATCCCCAACAAGGTGGATAGATCAAATTACAGGAATATGCCAAAGACCTATGCATGAATTAAAAGAAATGACCAGAGACAGAGATCTCTGGAGACGGACAATACACGACATCACGTCGACCAATACACTCCCCCTGGGGGGTCAGGATTGAAGAGAGAGATCGGAACGAATAGATAAATTTTGAACATCTTTAACAATTAAAATACAATATTATGGATTTTTACACGCCCTGTATCGCTGATTGAAATTTACTTTAATTATTTTATTCTCTTTCAGGTTATCTATACAAACGAAGCAGTAAACCTTTGAATAAAGAATGGAAAAAGAAGTACGTGACCTTGTGTGACGATGGACGACTGACCTACCATCCTAGTCTTCACGACTATATGGACGATGTGCACGGAAAAGAAATTTCTCTGCAGTATGTTACTGTTAAGGTTCCCGGGCAGAAACCTAGAGGCTCAAAATCGATCATTACAGTGGCTGGTGGTGGGCATAGTGCTATTAATGAAGGTGTTGGGGGATTATCTATTACAGGTAATACGATTTAATAGTTTTTAGCCGTTTGTATTACTTAGTGTATTAATTTTTTATTGTTCATTTTAGGTAAAGAACGTAAGACTTCAGATAGAGTTCTTCTTGGAGCCTACGACCCGACTAAAGACGTTAATTCGAAGTATGGGGCCCAACAATTAAGCGGAGATGAGGGGATGGTATTGTCGAGCAGCAATTCCTTCTTGAATGGTGAGATTATCAAATCTGAAACACCGCATGTTAAAAAGAGACATCGAAGAGTAAAGAGCAGTGGCGTGAAGAACGCAGAATATGACGGTTAGTTTGCTTTTTTTTAATCTTATTGTTCAGTAACATTAGGGTAGAAAAATATTCCTTAATTACTCGATTAAAGTGTCGTTAGGCTTACCAAATCATTTCTGTTGCAGATACAGACGCTAATGAGTTCTATATTGTCTCATTGGATAACAAGCAATGGCATTTTGATGCTACCAATTCAGAAGAGCGCGACGACTGGGTTGCTGCCATAGAGCAGCAGATCCTCAACTCTCTCCAGTTGAACGAGACCTCAAAAGCCAAAACTAACCCTGTGGAGGCCTCGACGATTCAGTCGATTAAAACGAGGGTGCCTGGTAATGGATTATGTGTGGACTGTGATGCGTCAAGTATGTTTAATAGTGATATTCCATATTCGATTTCTCATTATGATTGTTAAAACTTTTTTTTTTTTGTAGATCCTGATTGGGCTAGCCTGAACCTTGGTGTTTTGATGTGCATTGAATGTTCGGGTATTCACAGAAACTTAGGATCTCACATTTCCAGGGTTCGATCAATGGATCTTGATGAATGGCCGTAAGTTTCCAAATTCTGTTTATTTTAGATATAATTATAAACAATTTTGGTGTTTCGTAATAATATAATATAGATATTAGTAGACTGTGTTATAGATAACAACCAAATAGCCTATTCGACTGTTACTATTGATGAAAAAACTTTTGAAATGGTGCTTCATAAGAAATTATCAGATGAATATATTAAAATATGTGTATATAGATCAACAGGCTTTAATATTGTGAGCTAAAAACTTTCTAACGCTCTAGAAAATCTTCCAAGTACATGAAAACATAGATTTATATAAAAATATATAGAAAAGCACAAATTGAGAATGTAGTTAAACAATGAGTTTTCAAGAAGAGAGAAAAGACAATAAAACAAGCCGATTATTTAATATAGACCAGCTGATATTTTACAATCGGATATACTACAATTATTAAGAAAATAAAAGCTAAATCATGAATGTGAGTCTATTTCAAATAGGTAAAGAAATAATAAATAAGACTTACAATCAATTTAATTTAACTATTCAGACGACCGGTTTCGCTTTCTACAATATGCAAAGCATCTTCAGGTCTCGATACAAAGTTAAATAAATGCTGAAATAATAATAAACCCATATTAGGGTATTGTCTAATAAAGATAAACAAAGTAGATGTTATAAAATTACAATAATTATGCCAATATTACATGTCTGTGGTTTTTCAAAATGAATAAAAAGTTTTTAACAGACAAAGTAAGACCCACAAATTGTTATAAAATAGTCTATTAGATTGTGAATAAATTAATAAATGAGCAAATAAATAAAATAAACATTACTTACATTCCGGTACTCTATTAATTGATGGATGGTAGAACATGGTTGAAACTCCTATGTATTGTTGAATGGAGAACTCAATTCTGTCATTGCAGTTGTTTGACAGTAAACGGGAAGTTCTTGAGGAGATAGATTTGATCCAATGAAGAAGAGATATGTGTGTGATTGTTTGTTAAATGAAAGTGATGTAATATACCATTGTATTATTAAAAGTTATTTATACTTATTCGAGAGATACATTTATGAAATTTGTGTTATTTATTGAGTAATTGTTTTATGAAGATGACAGTTTTATGACAATGAATAAGTTTAGATGTAAAAATTGTGTGGGTGTGCAATTATTTTTCAACTTGTAGTTATCAAATTAATTTGATAAAGTTCTATTGGCAATTAGTAAATTATTGAAAAGTCAGGTAAATAAAATATTAGAATAAAAACAATTAAGGGCAATTTAAACACACTAAAACAGAAAACACTTAGAAGGGACGAAACACATTAAATTTAAAAGGGGGAAGGACTTTAATGCACTACATCTCAGTCTTGGGCACAATGAGTTTTTTATGTTTTATCTATTAGATTTTAGTGGTAAATTTGACAGATGTAGGTTAGCATGTGACAGTTCTTCTTCTGTTTCTCAATACTGCAAGTTAAGTTATCTAGTTTTGTGAAATATGCTGTTTATTAATGAATGTCTATAAATTGTTTCAATTAAGATATCAAAAGTAAATTGATGTGTTTAATATTGGCATACTTTAACAATCTTTAATTAATCAAATTTAATGTAACAATACGGATAATTGAAATACATCCTACAATATAACTAACTCAGTCTTATGAACAAATTAAAGTGATTCTTTGGCAACTTAACATGTACATTTTATCAAATCAAATGTATAATAAGTTTACAAAGGTTTTTATTTTTATTTGAAATTTTTGCAGGTGTGAGTTATCTGCCATGGTGTTTTTTTTAAATATTTAAGATATTTAACTCAAATTTTGATATATTAATATATTAATATATTAATATCTAATATACTAATATGTAACCAAAGCAACAAATGGATAATTATTGATGGTAATTAATTTATGGGCTCAAGAAATTGACTGAATTATAAAGCCTTCAATAATTAGTTGGTAGTTATAATATCTGACAGTTGGAACCGGAAATTGTTATACGAACAGGTATAATGATCCTCTATTGAAATCGGTATAAAGTAAATTTATTCTTATTTCAATTTTTCGTGTCATATGAACAGATATTCCTCACACCGACATGAACAATGGTGAGTTTGTACAATTGTTTTAAGTAACACTTTAAATTCAATAAAGTGTTACTTAAAACAATTGTACAAACTATTTTATTTATTTGCTCATTTATTAATTTATTACAATCTAATAGACTATTTTATAACAATTTGTGGGCCTTACCTTGTCTGTTTAAACTTTTAAAACTTTTATACTTTTTATTCAACTTACTCTTTTAAATAAAACCACAGACATGTAATTTTGGCATAATTATTGTAATTTACAACATCTACTTTGTTTATCTTTATTAGACAACACCCTAATATGGGTTTTTATCATTTCAGCATTTGTTTAACTTTGTATCGAGACCTGAGGATGCTTTGCATATTGTAGAAAGCGAAACCGCTCGTCTGATAGTTAAATTAAATTGGTTGTGAGTAAGTCTTATTTATTATTTCTTTACCTATTTGAAATGGACTCACACAATCAACACATTCATGATTTCATGATCTAAAATAATGAATTTATATACAAGTGTATCAAGTTAAGTTAGCGATGTAACTGAAGGGTTTGATGAATAAATATCAGTAATGCAGAAACGAGTAACATATTTTAAAATGATTTTGTTTTGTAGTCCTGGAAATCTTGCGGTAATGCTGGCGATAGGAAACTCTCTGGCTAACTCCGTATGGGAATGTCAGATCCAAAACCGATCGAAACCCAATCCCCAGTCCAGTAGGGAGGAAAGAGAGAAGTGGATCCGATCGAAATATGAACATAAGGAGTTTTTGCCGCCTCCGAACAACACGATGCCGTTAGGACAACAACTTATAGGTATGTTTTTGCGTTGTAAATAATAAAGTAGATCATTTATATTCTCTGTTTTCAGATTCTGTTTGTGCATCAAACATTAAAGGGATAATAAGTGTGTTAGCAAGGGCGAACGTTCAGGAAGTCAATACAACTGTGGGTCCTAGAGATCTGAGGACGCCTTTACATCTGGCGTGTGCAATGGGAAACTTGGCTGTAGCTCAGCTGCTAATCTGGGTAAGATCAATGATTAGGTTTTTAGGTATATTTGAGAAATTGACGTCCAAAAAAGGATATAGGTCAAATCTAGATAGGTATGTAGGTGAAATACACTTACAAAACAATAAATTTGATTTAAACATCAATACCTTTACTAAATTAGAAGTATAAAATCGAAAGGTAAATGTATAAAATTGAAAGTTAAATGTAGTCTATCGTTATTGTTGACCCTTTCTGTCGACTCAAACGTGCATCCTAATACCATCCTCTAGACAGTCACAGTTTCTTTCTTCGTGGTCAGCTTCTTCAGTTTCAGGGACGTTGTTAGAAATGATACGAAGATACCAAAAGAGTGTTTGATCGTCCTTCCAATTGTCTCCAAAGATGTGCGTCAATAACTTGTCAACATATTTCTTTTTATTGTTCTGAAGCTATTTTCTTGTGGCATTAAAAATTAATTACTATTTAACTGGGAATAAGCCACAATTAAAGATAAAAATACGTTTATTGACGTTTCAATTTTCACTTCGGAAATCGTTCTCAAAATACAAACAGTAAATTAAACAAAATTTTGTTTTTTGTTACATAGTGAAAAATTTTTCTAATAATTTAATTTTATCTGACTCATTTATATTGACAATTCAGGCATATATTATGCATTTTAAAGTAGACGACTTTGAAATGATATTGCCAATATTGTTGAGTTGCGCTCCTGGGAGGACTTTACTTATAAGATAGTTCATTCGATTACATAAAATCAACTTTAACTTGAGAATATCCGTCAGAAAAAAATCGTAGCATGTAATTCGTCTTTAAAAAGACAAACACATGACATGATGACAGTAAAATTCTCCTGTTAGTGATTCCATAGTAATTTGGAGGTATGTAGATGATGTATTTTCAATATGGCCTCATGGATCAGAGTTGTTGGACACATTCCTAAATGATATAAACGATAAAGAAGAGACAATAACATTTACCATGGAAAAGGAATATATTAACACGCTAGCTTTCCTGGATGTTTTAATCTCTAAAAACGATACTGGATATGAGACTCAGGTGTATAGAAAACCAACAACCAAGGGAATAATTAAATCCTTATACGATAGAGCCAAAATTACTTGTTCTAACGAAAATTCGTTCTTGGAGGAGAAACATTTGTTAACATCTGTTTTATTAAAAAATGATTATCCTTTATCGTTTAGATATAAATAAGGAATTTTCAACAATCGATCGAATAGAACAGAACAACTTAGAACGAGATCCTACAACATACACAAGGAATAATATGAGGAAAATAACAATACCGTACATAAAAGGATTATCAGAAAAACTTAAAAGGATAGGAAATAAATTCAACATTTCAACAACATTCAAAACAACAAACACGTTGAGATCTATTTTGTCCAAAACCAAACCTAACAATGAACAAGAAAGGACAAAGAATTGCATTTATAAAATACCTTGTGAATGCCATCAGTTTTATTTAGGTGAATCATCAAGGCCATTAATTGTTAAAATAAGTGAACATCAATCTTATATTAAAAATAGAGAATTTGATAGATCTTAAATATCTAAACACGCATGGGATAATGAACATAGGGTTCAATGGAATAATTCAAATGTAGTCCTAAAAGAAACGGATGGTAAAAAAAGAAAAATCAAAGAAGCGGCTCTAATTATGCTAAATGAGGCCAATTGTGTCGCAAATTCCTCGGCAGAATGTAGTAGGATCTGGTTACCAATATTGAAAGAGGAAGTTATTAATAAGAAAATACCAGTATTAGTAAGTCAGTAACATATAGAGGATACATCATTTATGTTTTTTAAATAACGTAACATATAAAATAAGAATTTTGATGTTTGTTGAAGGTAAACTTAATTCACGAACAAATACTTACAATGTCGGGATAGTATTATGAGGTTTTTTTCCTGGTTTTTCCCTCATAATTTACTATGGAATCACTAACAGGATAATTTTACTGTCATCATGTCATGTGTTTGTCTTTTTAAAGGCGAATTATATGCTATGATTTTTTTCTGACGGATATTCTCAAGTTAAAGTTGATTTCATGTAATCGAATGAACTATCTTATAAGGAAAGTCGTCCCAGGAGCGCAACTCAACAATATTGGCAATATCATTTTAAAGTCGTCTACTTTAAAATGCATAATATATGTCTGAATTGTCAATATAAATGAGTCAGATAAAATTAAATTATTAGAAGAATTTTTCACAATAACAAAAAACAAAATTTTGTTTAATTTACTGTTTTTTATTTTGAGAACGATTTCCGAAGTGGAAATTTAAACGTCAATAAACATATTTTTATCTTTAATTGTGGCTTATTCCCAGTTAAATAGTAATTATATTTCTGTTTGGCTGGAGGTATGCTGTAACCGAGTGGCAACTCATCTGTCTCTACTAATGCGCATTTTTTAGCGCTTCAGATAATTGACATTTTGTTGGAGATTATGACTAGTGAATTTCTATTTAAGTTGTACTATATTCGTTCTTATTGTACTCTTTCTTTGTACTGTTTTTTATTAATCCTTTTCCATTTTTGGTTTGTGAATTTGATATTTACTATTTATGTTTCCATCGACCTTTATGCTGTTTTTTTTTCGCCGTTAACTGTCATAAATATAGGTAAACTAGATTTTTCTCATTTTAAGATTTGCTTTTAATTTTAGCATAACGCAGACGTGAAGTGCGTAGACCAGGACGGACGCACCTGTCTGGCCTACGCCAAGGCTGCGGCCAGTATAGCATTAGCCAAGTCCCAAAGCACGCCTTCAAATGGAGGAGGCGACCCAGATGTTTCAGCAGCTGCTTGCAAAGCTCTTGTCGACCTGCTTCTCTCGTACGGTTGCCCCGAGGCAACAACTGTGTCAATCAGCGGAACGATCCCGAGGCGGAGACCCACCAATCAGACTGCCCCTGGCGGACAGTACAATAAGATGCCATCTAGTGTGCTTTGAGCGAAATGCCGGGATTTATAAATCGGTTTTTGGGCGCTGGAACCAAAATATTTGAAAATAATTTATTAAGAAGTCAATGCTGTGCTTTTAGGCGTAAAATTTGTAAGTTTTATTTAAAATTCGGAGCTTAGAAGTCACATTTAATATAGGACAAGCATGTAGACCGTCTTGAAACCGAATCTTTAAGCATAAAACTCTTTGATTCACTGTAAAGACAGTCTTATTTTAAACTTGTGAACTAATAATTTATTGCTCTATACACCAATATAGATTACCGAAAGAACTCTAACTACACCGATAGTAAACTAGTTATTTTGTACCTGGTTCCATGTGCCCTTCTCTGTTAGAAGAGCTTACAGTACGACGATGCTGTTCATGATATTTTTAAGGAGATTTGAAATTACCTGCGACTGATTCGTGTAAGATTTAACAAGAAAACTGCTTAAAACTCTCGTCTTTGGCCGAACTATAGGTTTATTTAAGAACCAATGTGCTGTATATTCCATTAAGATTACACCACATGATACAACATTTTGGTTCTGTTATTTTCTGTTGTATATTTAGGGACGTGTGCAAAATTTAAAAAAATATATACCAACTCGAATATATATGTATATTTTTATGTTTTTATGTTGCTTCGGTTTATAGATGACGTACTTTTTATCCTTAAAACATGCTTGAAATATTAAAATTGTATTGGAAAACAGTAAATAAATGATTATTAAAATCGTTACGCTGCAATATAGACTGTCTATAACAATTTAGTTACAATATATTTAACGTTGACTAAAAAAATGTATTGAAACAACGGTTACTTAATACTAAATAAATTGCCTTAAAAATTATTTTGTGATTCTATCTACATTCAAATACAAGTATGTAGTTTTTAGGGTCAATTTGATGAAAATTTAATTAAGTCGACGCCTTTTTTGTAGAAACTTCCACTCGTAATTGCACGTTATCGTCTTGGATTAACTATTTTGTTTATAAAAAGTGCCCAAATTTTATGCACATATGCTTAGATTGAAAGTATTTTACGTGACACCGAAGCAGCACTTAACAAATTGTCAATTTAATGTATATCTACGTACATTTTTAAGATACTTAATTTATAATTATTATTTTTTATGATTGTATATGAAGAAATTCTATTTTAAAGTTTTTATTTATGTATATTTTTTTATGTGGGTTCGAGCGACAGAATTTGTCTTACAGTTTTATTTATTACTGTTTATTAAAGTCTCAACAGTATCAATTGAAAAGCGCAGATTTTTTTTAACCCTACAATGCGCAATTTATTATTATCAAAAAAAAGATAGGAGGATAGATTAACTGATTATAAGTAAGGAATAAATAGTAAAAAAAATCACCCATCAAAATATTGTTTATAATTTGATATTTTATTGGCGATGCATATATGCATCATTGCGCACAAAGGAGCACAACATAAAGTAGTAAGGTGAAAGTAACTAAGATTTATGAAAGGTTTTGAAACAGTTGTTTTTTTTTTTTTTTGTTTAAACACAAAGCCGTATTGCACTTTTCACACACCACAAAAGTTTGATTTTCACACACAGGATTCTTACAACGTAGTCGTGTATTGTTCCAAATGGGAAGATGATTTTGGTTGTCCAATCTGACATCCTGGAGTGGCAAGGGAGCAACATTAGCTTTTTTTCTTTTAAAATCGATTTGTTTTTGCAAGTCAGATGGTCCTCCTCTTTTCGTCGCATTTTGTGTGCCAATAGTAGATAGTGCACATGCTAAGTCAACTCTAAATTGTGCAAGTTTTAAAAGGTTTGGCTTGCCTTCATTACATCGTCGATAAAGAAGCCAAGCGTTTATTACAGTTATGTCAATGAGGTGATAAAATAACCTCATGTACCATTTTCTTGACCTCACCTTTATTTGTATCTACCAATGATGCTATCGAGCAAATCAACCCCACCCATATGACGGTTATATTGCTTTACAATGGCAGGGCATGGCAACTGGATCTTCTTTTTCGGTTTTCTGTCATATCTCCCTAGCGTTTGAATAGGATCGGTACCAACGAATGAAGACAATAATGTAACTGTTTTATTACCTCTCCAGAAAACATTACTTATATCAGTGCCTTCATAATCCGCTACAAATTCTTTAAAAGTTCCTCTGGGTAATTTAATCAATACTGCTTCAGTTGGCATTTTACAGCATGGAATTCGATTTCTGCGTACTGTTCCAAGACTATGAATTCCTTGTTTCGCCAAAACCCTAATTACAGGTACGGATGTATAGTAATTATCAAAATATAACTTGTGATAACAATTTCTAGGAATTTCCCGTGCCAATCTCACGACAATATTGCTACTTGCACCCAAACAGGTTCATTTTGTAGCCGTTTTGTTGGACCATTTTCCGTGTCAGTGTATATTTCAAATTTATAACAAAAACCTGAAACCTCAGAAAGCACAAAGAGCTTATATCCCCATTTGTGTGGTTTGAGCGGCAAGTATTGCTTCATATGGTGGCGAGCTTTTGTTGCACATATCTGCTCATCTGTAGACAGCATTTCTTCCATAGGTATTGTTAAAAATTTTGATGATAGGGAATTTATAACAGGTCGTAATCGGTGTAATTTGTCACTGGCTGAATCAATCTGATTGTCATTAAAATGTAAATTAGAGCGTATTTTTTCAAATGACTTTTGACTTATAGCATTTTGGACCATTGCTAATCCAATAGTATCATTCCAATACATTCTTATATTAGGTATTAAAACTACAGAAGTTATTATACAAATTCTCATATATTTGTTCAAGTCATTCTTTGTTATTTCAAAAGGTTTAGCTGGATTTTTCTGAATGCTGTATCTAGTACTTTCTTCAACGATTTTTTCTATGAGATCGTCATCGAAGAAATATTTAAAAAATTGGTATGGTGTCTGTAAATCTAAAATTACATTTGGCAGAGTAGTATTCCCTGTAAATGTTGATGGTACGTTTCCAATCTTTTTCTTTCTCCATAACAACTCCTTACATTTCACCACTTCAGATTTAGAAAAACCATTAGTAGAAGTCTTGTTGGATTTGATAGCAGCTTCTTGCACTTTATCTCCACTGTCATCTGAGTTATCCACGTTACAGTATCCGTTTGATTGATTATGTTCGACATCAGATACCATAATCTTCATTTCATTGGTGCCTCGCTGATTTAAATATTTATCCAACAGATCCGCAGAAATAGGTGCAGCTATATTTGTAGATTGTCTAGTTTCATCTTCGTCGTCACTAAAATCATCTAATTCATCTTCACTGCCACTGGGTATGTTTACTAGTAAATCAAGTAAACCGTCGTTGTCCATCTTTATTTTAAAAGAGACACCTGCAACAAAAAATGATAATATCAATGAAACTATCATTTTTGCGAACGTATTATAAAATGTTACAACTCTTATATTTTTTTGTGCAATTATGCATCCGAAAGCTCAGTGATTCAAATATGAATCGACTGTTATTTTTCCAATTTCAAAATAAGTAAATATATTTTTCAATTATTATGTCAACTAACATTCTTGTATTAAATTTACAAATAGCTCAATAATTTTTTTGTACTCACCCTAGTAATAATTAACAAGTTATTAGCAAAATAAAACACCACAAAAGCACAAATAGTGTAACCACGTGGACGAATCCGTTTACACTGAATAACTAAGATTATTGTGCAGCCCACGATATCCTAGATCTGTTTACCAGATGGACGGGTAGTACATAATTGAATCAAGTCGTTTTCTAAGCTTAAAATTTATTAGAGGGTACCGTGGAAGCGAAAAACCAGGGTGATGTAAATATGCATCGCTGCGCATTGTAGGGTTAAATATGCATTTTTTAGCCTTCACTCTGTACTAGTACCTTAATTTTCATTACAATAAATTGTAGCTTAGTCCTATATAAACAATATTTAAAACTTTCGTTGGACCTTATAATTATGAATGAAACTGTATCCCAAGTTCTTCGTTATTTTCACTATATGAGTAACAGTGACACCTGAACTAGTCCACAATGTATAATAAATCAACTGTATTTGATCGGAAACTCTTAATTTATACTTAAAGAAAGCTTTGCTCAGTTTTTATGATTGTTTGTATGCTAATAAAATTTTATATGTCTACTGTTACTCTGTATGGCAATGTATCAGGTGTATCCTTATCTTTAAGGTTGGTATTACTCAAAATGAAACATAAATCCAGTATCATATCTTTTTAAGTTACTATTTTATCATTTCTTAATTCTGAAATTATTTAAAGATACTCCTGGTATATAAATCAAGGCTTTTGTACTTAAATACTTGTCACTGACCATTTTAGGTGTATATATTGAATGTTTTTGTGTATAAGTACTCATATTCGGAGGATATGTCGATTATAATATCGGTTTCATTTGACAGGAAGTCAATGGTGGATACGGCCGAAGGTTTTACCATGCAAAAAAAAATGAAGCAGATATTTAAGAAGGGAAAATAATCCTATACGGGTAAATTTGGCGAAAAGGCATGAGGAAGCAATAATTAGAAATTAACTTTTACCTTCTATTCGTATGGAATCTCCTTCGGTCCAATCCGCGCCTGTGAAATCTTTTCTGTAAAAATGTATATTGGCTGGAGACGACAAAAATCTTTACTACATGTTATTGTGACAATTAATGGATGTTAAAACCTTTGCAAGAAACAATCATTTTTGTTCGACGTAACTCACTGTTTTCAGCACTGATCGATTTTACATGATTTTTTTATTGCTATTAGTACGAAAATCACAAGATTAGCACTGTTTTTCTAGGGACTAAAAGCAGGCTTTTTACTCTAGGTAGACAGTAGTGCAAAAGTTACTATTGCCGCAGCTTTCCTTTTAAAACAACTTCTAGCTTCATAGGGATTGTAAAAGATATTATTGTAAAAGATATTGTAAATTGTATTTGATAGTTTTTTTAAACCTTAATATTTTTAAGGTACGTAGTTAACACAAAGTCTATGAAAGTCGTGACTCTACATTTATTTATTTGTGTGATAACACCAAAAAAATAGGCAACCAAATGTTCGTCGAATCGCAAATGTAATGACGTCATTTTGAGTATTGTCCTATCTGAATTATTTATTGTGTACCCTATTATTATATGGTTTCGTTTATGCACTATAAAATGGTAGTCAATTACTCTGCTGAGAAAAAAGTCTGTTTTTAGCAAATTTGTAGATTGGCAATTGTGATTGTGACTAAAACTACTGACATTACCTCTTTGTAAGATGTTTTATTGATGATTTAGCTCTATTTCTATAGATATGACTTCAAAAACTACTTTTTTGAGATATTTATTGGTAGATTACTCCACAAAAGATTAATATGATAATCCGCTTAATAATGACGGCATTATATTGATCGAATTTTGAACATTAATCATTAAACAATTTTTTTAAATAAAAAATTAAGATTCGTATTTCAGTAATAAGCAGACACAAAATTGCATTAAAAAATATATAGTAATAAAGCGCTACAGGAAGTATTCACTTCTATCGGCACTCCCCAAGTGCCACGCGTCGTTTTTATTTAATCCTTTGGAGGTCGCGGTCATAAAGTGTACTGTATAGGTCGCGGTGTATCTCAGAGGTACATTCGTTTAAGTTTAATGTTTCACCAAGATTGAAAAAAAAAATGATCGAGATCGGAAGAAACGTTTATTTTGAACATAACTAATAAAAAAATAAGCGGATTTTAATTAATTTATTGTCAAGAGAAAATAAAATAAATGCAGTATTAAGAACATAACTAAATAAGAACATGTAATAACTAATATTATTGTTACTAATCTAAGAAAAAATACCCCAAACACGTAATTAGATTTAGCTAAACTTAATCAGATTATAACAATAACAAATGTTGTAACAAATGTTGCAAACAATATTACTATGCTCAAGACATAAAAATGTGGTTACAACATTTACAATAGTATTTGGACAAACTAGTCGTCTTTGTCGCATGGCAAGAAGAACACCTTTTTCTTTTATTGTCCGTTTTAGCAACATCTGGATCTGCCCCGCTGGTTGAACTCTCCTCCTTATGTTTCTGAAGCTGAAGCTGCAATGGTCTGTGAATACCTGTAGTAATGTCCGATCGCCGTTTTATTTGCTCTAACAATAACTGACTTTCGAATAAAGAGTCTACGTCGTATTTTTGAATTCTGATTTAGCATGTGAATGAACTGTGCGTTGATCCCAGCACCGTTCAAGACGTAAAATAGGCCATAGGCCATCTTCTGCTGTTACTGGCTACATTATACGAACAAACCATTTGGTCTACAGTGTCAACCCTTGATTTCGTCTGATTGTAATAATTGATTATCTCTGGCTTGTGGGTATCTGAATTTACTACGTCATCGAAGTGCATACTAGATACTAAAATTACGTTTTTTCCCTTCTTCGGCACATGCGATACAAGAGTACAATCTTTACTAAAAGCAAAAAAGTTAGAGTGTATTGGCTTGTTTGCCATACTCACTAATTCAGGTGGTAGTTGACGTTTGTTTCTTCTGACTGTCCCTACATATGATAGTTTGTTCTTTTTCAAATCGCTGACGAGAGTTAGATCGGTGAACCAATTATCAGCAGTGATATTTCGTCCCCAATTATAGATAGGTTCAGCTAATCTCTTGACCACATCTACTGGTTTATTGCTGACATGAAATGGACATTCAGGCTGTAGTCCTGGATAAATTTCCATATTGCCTGTGTAAAATAGCTTAGAATCAAATATGGAAAGAATTAAATCCCATATTTGTTAGGTTTTGATGGGATATATTGTCTAAATCCGCATCTGTCCCGAAAGCTTGCGAACATCTCGTCTATAGTTACGTTTTGTCCCATAGAGTATCCTTTTTTGCAATTTTCTACAAATAGTAAAAAGATTTGTATAACAGCTGACAACTTATCAATCTTTAGTCGATCTGGTCGAGTCGTCTTGTCATCGAATCTTATACAGTTGTGAATAAATTTGAATCTTCGCATTGACATCGAAAGTCTAAATAATTCAATTCCACTACCATCTGTTGCCCATAAATCTTCCAAATTTAGTCGATTACTGCGGTGTACGCCAGCTAAATACAAAAGGCCCAAAAATGATTTTAGTTCCATTTTGTCGGTTTGTTTAGCATCTCTTTCTCTGGAATATGTCATCATCATCATCATCTTTGGCTCGACAATCCCCTGTGGATCTTGGCCTGCTCTAAAATTCGTCGGCATTCTGTTCGGTTTCTAGCAACATGTTGCCATCTTCTGATTTTTAATATCCGTAAGGCGGTTTCAACTGTATCTAACTACCTAATTCGCGGTCGGCCTTTGCTTCTTCTTCCTATAGGTGTTCCTACGGTTAGCTTTTTGGCAATCGTATTTTCTGGCATTCGTATTATCTATCTATCCTATCTAAATCGCTGTGTTTTAATGAACGTTATGACATCTGGCTCATCAAAGAGCTGATACAATTCAAAATTATATCTTCTCTGCCACTGCCCTTGGTCGTTTATAGTTCCAAATATTTTGCGGAGTATTTTACGCTCAAATATTCCCAAAAGTCTTTCATCTTTCTGCGTTAGAGTCCATGTTTCTGCTCCATATGTGAGGACCGGCCTCAGCAATGTTTTGTATATAATAATTTTAGTTCTTCTTTGAATGTTTCTTGAGTGGAAATGCTTTTGGAGTCCATAGTATGCCCTCCTACGTGTAAGATTTATTCGTCTTTTGATTTCTTCGCTTGTTTTATTGGTAGCAGTCAATAGCGACCCAAGGTATGTGAAGTTGTCAACACATCCAAAGGTATGACTTCTAAAGACTGTTTCTCGTTCCTCATTTGCTATGGGATCCTTTGTAACCAACATGTACTTGGTTTTGTCTTTGTTGATGACTAGACCGACCTGTTTCGCCGGTGTTTCCAATTCTAGGAGATATTGCTCAACATCTTGCTTGCTACGCCCTATTATGTCAATGTCATCAGCATATGCTAAGACTTGTATCGATCTATTGTAAATAGTACCGCCATCCCTAATTCGTGTATCTCGGACTGCCTTTTCTAAGGCAACATTAAATAGGAGGCAAGCCAGAGCATCCCCTTGTCTGAGTCCATCCTTTATCTCAAAGGATCTAGAATTCTCTCCCAGTATTCTAACAGTGGCTTTTAAGTTAGACATTGTCATTCTCGTTAGTCGGATAAGTTTCTCTGGTATACCAAACTCATGCATTGATTGGTATAGCACTGTTCTCTTGACACTGTCGTATGCGACCTTGAAGTCGACGAATAGGTGATGGGTTTCAATATTGAACTCTAATGTTTTCTCGAGAATCGAGTGAATCCAGCTTGATATTTACCAACTATGCCCACTGTGTAAACTTGCAGCCTTTTATAGAGAATATTTGCTAGTATTTTGTAAGCAGTTGTTAACACGGTTATACCTCTATAGTTGTCACACTGGAGCTGGTCATATTTTTTATGTAACAGGCATATCACGCCTTGAGACCATTCACAAGGCATGGTCTCATTATGCCAAACAAGAAGTAAAAGCTTATGCAGTGTCTGTAGTAGGGCATCGCCACCATTCTTGTAGAGCTCACTGCAAATTGGATCAATTCCTGGTGATTTATTATTTTTAAGCTTTTTAATGGCTTGGGCAACGTTTTCGATGGTAGGTGGTCTTTTGTTTGGGTTGAAAGGATTCCAATCATTTCAATTTGCTAGGGTGTTATCTGGTTCTTCGATATGATGGCCATTAAATTTTGCATCGAAAAATTCAACCCATCTGTTTAGGATTGAGGCCGTATCATTTAGGATATTTCCTTCTACATTCTTACAGCTCCTTATTCTTGGCTTAAACTCTTTGCGCATTTTGTTTAGATTTCTGTAGAACTTTCGAGTTTCATTTTGATTTCTTAGCCATTCTGTGCTTTCCAACTGCTTTTGCTCTAATTGTCTTTTTTTCTTCTATGTAACCGTTTTTCTTCTCTTCTTAGGGTCCGGTATTCTTCCTTTGCTCTTCTTGTGCATCCAGCTTAATTTGTCTTTAGGTATGCCCTGTTTTTGTTATCTGTTGCTTCTTGGCACTCCTTGTCAAACCATTCGTTTTCTTTAACTGGTTTGGTTTTCCCCAATATGTTTGTTACTTTCTCAGTTATTATGTTTTTACATTTTGTCCACAATTCCTCTACATTTTCCCCTACCTCCAGGCTCCTATACTCTCTCGCAACGATTTCAATGCGCAGATTATCAACATTAATTCCGTCTTGTTTCGTGTGTTTATCTTTCTTTAGGTTAGATATTCTTCCTCTGATTTTTGCCATTACCAGAAAGTGGTCACTGTCATTGTTTGGGCCTCGGTAGCTTCTGACGTCTATGAGATCGGAAGACTGCCTTGCATCTATCAGCATGTGATCTATCTGGTTAATGGTTTCGTTATCAGGGGATTTCCATGTTCGTTTGTGTATCATTTTATGGGGAAATCTTGTTCCTCCTAATATCATGTTTTTAGTACTTGCAAAGTTTATTAGTCTCAACCCGTTATCATTTGACTCTTCATGTAAGCTCTCACGTCCTATAGTTGGCTGGAAAAATTGCTCCTTGCCAATTTTTGCATTAAGGTTCCCAGCAATGATTGTCACGTCATGACGTGGACATGGATCATATTCTTTTTCTAAGGTGTCAGAGAATTCATCTTTTTCTAAGCTATAATTAAAGAATTTTCCTTTAAGACGTAGATAACATATTCTGTTATTTATGGGTTTAAAGTTAAGGACTAATTGCTTTGCTTTTTTACTGATTTGAAAACCACTGCCAAACTCGTGTCGGGTGCTATGTCCGCTATAGTATATATTGTAGTCTCTTTTCTCGATAATTCCTGAACCAGTCCATCTCATCTCCTGAATCGCTACTACATCGGCTTTCTTTTTGTCAAGTTCTTGTGTTAGCAGTCTAAGCACCTGGGGCCTAAAAGGTTCGTACATTCCATGTGCATATCCGTAAATCGTTATTCCATTGTCGTTTGCTGGGTCGTCGTGAATTAAACAGTCCGGCTTTTCAGCTTTGTGCTTTCATAACAATGAGTTTTTTTAAGGGAAGAGGTCGTTAACCTTCTGCTCAACCCCCTAATCTTCGAAGGACCATTTCTCCCACTCTCGTTTGCCCTGACTCTGCTTCCCACTGGGGTTGGTTACCAGAATCTTCCACAGAGTTGCTTAGGTTACCAGTGTTCACCGCGTGGAGGTGAGAGTTATAATTGAGTAGGAGAGGCTAGTGACGCTAACAGGATGCAGCGTCATATTTTACGCATCACTACCCCATTTGAACCCCCTCTGGAATATGTACTTAAAATAAAGTCTATATATTTATTTGTATAATGTAAAATTAAATCTAAAACTTCTTCTGGCACGAAACAGTTCCAGAATTCATATTCGGTTTTTGCGTTTTTTGCAGTATTCCTTACTAGAGGCAATTGACACAGAATATTTTGTTTCTGTCGCCTAATTTTATTTCCGTAAACTGGCTTTTTCCCCACTTTGTTATTTTGTCTTTTTCGAAAAAATACTCCCCGTTTTCTTATCGTTTTCTTCGCTCACCTCAGTAGAAATATTTTGTTCGCTGTCCGAGTTTTCTGATCGCTCTTCGACATAATCGATTTCGCCCACGCCACTTTCGTGTTCAAACTCATTTCTTTCTTTTCCATCGTCAGACCCGAGAAACATATTTTCGACATTCTGAATATAATATAGATCACACAACAAAATAAACAGGAAAAAATATAGATTCGATCTGCGAGGTCGCGGTATATGTCAGATACAACTGTTCTTCGGTTACGACAAACGTTTACTTCTCAATCTCAACCGCTAGAAATTACCTGAAAGCCGACGTTGTGTGTTTCCCCACTCCTAAGACATAAATGAGAAGCTAGACAGTGTCGTAGGATTATACGATACTCTTCTTTCGAAATATTTATAAAAATGTTTTTAATGTATGTCTCAGATCAGCCTAGACTTCTGGATGGTTAATGTTTTTGAAAATTGATGAAATTTGAGTTCATAAAACAGTTTTGAACATTAGATTTGTTTGTAAGTACCACCACCAATGATTTAATTATTTACTTTTCTGTGGTCTGTTGTCGAAAAAAAGAATACATACCGCTAAATCTTAAGAAACTAGTTTTTGTTGTTAAAAGTGTTATGTTGTTATTTATTACTCTTGTCTCTATCATTTATGTTGAATATTTTATGCAGCTTTAATCAAAAGTTCGTTATTTTATCTCATAGAATAGAAAAATCACCGCAGTGCCATACAGTGGTGCAAAATCGAAGCATTTTGAAGTTTGGATTTAAGTATAGCCGTCAAAGTCATTGTTTATGTAGTCAACCATCATTTTTAGAGACGAAAATGACCAAATTTGTGTTTTTCGGACCTTAATGATGCGTTTTAGGGTAATTATAGAATAAACATTTTGTAAAAATTCATTTTATGTATTAATCACTGGACACTGTTTTTGAAATGTACACAAACCCTTTAAAATAAATCTCTAACACTAGTTTTGATGTCAGGAGACTTTAACAAGTGTAATACTTGTGTTTGTATTGTTTTAAGATATTTCCACGATCGTATTAAATGGTCTGCAGAGCACATCTGTGTTTAAAATGTATTAACCATTTAATACCCAGTGCCTTCTCGTTTAATTTCTTTGATCACTTTATTAAAATGTAGGAAAAGTTAGAATTATAACCTCTTGAATGTTTATTTGAGAACTTTTGATTTTGTTATTACCATTTTGTTATTTATTTGTTAAAACTGTCTAATGCTGTTTTTTGTTTAAACATTATATAAGACTGTATAAGGGAATTGATCAGGAATAATTGTCCACTGACAAAAAAACAGAGGTAACGAGCTTTTGGTTATAATTGTATAATCTCACCAAAGAGTTTGTATGTATATTCTTTTTATTTGTGTATATAATGACAATTATGTACAGAAATTTATATATATGTTGTTCTTCCTTAATAAAATGTTCCAAATATGAGTTTTACTAAATAGAAACAACCTTTCGACAAAATTAACAAACTGAAACTAACAGTTTTACTGTACGGAATCGAAATGTGGACAATGAGAGACTCTGAAAGAAATAAAATAGACCATAGAAGAACCATTTCAGGATGACAGGCCGTTTTGGAGAAGATGTGACAAACGATAATGGAGAAAGACTAATTGACCTGTGCGAACTGAACAATCTGAAAATTACTAACGGCTTTTTCAGACATACGGCATACATAAATACATGTATATACAAACAACGAGAAACATCAGATCCATTATCGATTACATAATTGTCAGCAAAAGTAGTACTATCAAAATTAGAGATACACGAGTAAAGAGAGGAGCCGAATATGGCATTGACCATCGATTAATAATTTCACAAATGGGGTTTCCCTACACCCAAACTAGAAGGAAGGAAGAACACGAAGAAGAGAAAGTAGAAAATTAACAGACAGAAGAAGAAACTTCAAGAGGAATCCATAAGGGACCTATACCAGAGAAGACTGGACCAGAAGTTACTGAAATCTTTAAGGAAAAATAACAACGAAAAGGTCCAAATACAATACATATCAGAAAAAGAGTTGGAAGACTATTATAAAGAACTACTCACAGAAAACCGCCCAGATTTCATAGAGACAGAACATGAACAACAAAATCAGAATGAAGAACAGATTGAGATAACATTAATCGAAGTAAAGAATGCCATACAGAACAAAAAATCAGGGGGACCAGGAGGAATCGTTAATGAACTAATTAAGTACGGAACGGACAAACTATACAGAATTATACATGAAATGTTCATTAACGCTATAAACCTGAACGAAATACCAGATGAATGGTCCAAAGCATATATAACGTCGATACATAAAAAGCGAGCTAATAAGAAATGCGGGAACTACAGAGGCATCAGTGTGATAGCCTGTATGGGCAGGTTATATGGAAAAATACTGAAAGAAAAACTGGAAAAATCTATCTCAACTAAAATCTGAGAAGATTCGTATTCGAGACCTTTTTGGAGAAGATGTGACAAACGATAATGGAGAAAGACTAATTGACCTGTGCGAACTGAACAATCTGAAAATTACTAACGGCTTTTTCAGACATACGGACATACATAAATACACGTATATACAAACAACGAGAAACATTAGATCCATTATCGATTACATAATTGTTAGCAATCGAGCATTCGAAATGTGGGTGTACCGATGCATTCTTCGTATATCCTGGACCGAACATGTCACCAACATAGAGGTACTCCAAAGAATCGGAAAGGAGAAAGAAATCGTCAATACAATTAAACAAAGAAAGCTTGAATATCTAGGCCACATATTGAGACACGACAAGTACCGTCTCCTACAATTGATTGTCCAGGGAAAAATAAACAGTAAGCGAGGGCCAGGCAGGAGAAAACACTCGTGGCTCCAAAATCTGCGGAAGTGGTTCGGTCGAACTATTCAGAAGCGCCGCAAACAAGATCAAAATTGCCATGTTAATAGCCAACGTTCGCAACGGACAGGGCACTTAAAGAAGAAGAGATGGAGAATGGCAGAACAGAAAGGACTAGAGACGTTGGCTGAAAGAAGGAAGACGGCGACAGCTGTAAAAATCCTTATATAGATAGATAGAGATGGACGCAGAAAGAAAACTATACATACAGGTGCCAAGTAACAGAAAATAAAATAGATGTATAAGGAAACAGAGTTGTTTTAAGAAAAAAACTTGTATTAGCTACCTTCGAATTTTCTTAAAAGCGAACCAAAACCCATCCCTGGAGCAAAGATTAGGAGAAGTAGGCTTGATTTTGATCGGTATTTGACTTTTCTGCGTCTTAACTATTTCAAAATAGTATAAAAGATGGAAAAGAATTGTCTTGATTTCCACGAATGCCAATCTATACCCTATGCACCTTCTAGGGCCAGATCCAAATGCTAGATACGTGCCAGCCTTGATGTTAAGCTTGTTTTCTGGATTAAATCGTTCTGGGTCAAATATGTCTGGATCTGGAAAGTACGTAGGATCATGATGAAGGGCGTAAATGGGCAACCAGAAGGTGGTGCCCTTTTCTAAATATACCGGTTGCTCATCTGGCACTTTCGGTTCAATCGTGAATGATTTGGTGCACACTCGGTCCATTGCAAAAAGTGGAGGCCATTTTCTAACTGTTTCTATAATATAAAAAAAAAAACAAAGTTAAGAACCAACACATGTTTATTAATGATAAACTTACCTTGTAGAACCATATCAAAGTATTTTAACTCATTGATTGTGTCATATGTGACTGCTCCCCCACAATTGTCGAAGCTTTCCTCCACTTCTGCCCTCAGTCTATCTTGTATTTCTTGATTTACAACAATTTCGTAGCAGAAAAAACATAAAACAGTAGCTACAGCGTCGAATCCTGCCAGATAGAAGAAGAAAGCTTGAGCTGCGATATCTTTATTCGTTAGTTGGAGATTTTTGGTATCTAAAAGAAAAAAGGGACAATTTAATAAAGTAAATATACGGTAGGCATCCCTTTACTCCACTCCTGACCAAGTTAACAATAAAAAAGGCAAACACGTTTAAACGTAATCTGTGATTGACGATCAACGCGGTTGATCACAAAATATGACTTATACGCCATCTGGTTTATATTGAAGCTATCGCTGAGATGGTAGAATTAGCTCAACTATACACAATTTTATCATGCGCAACTTCACTTATCACTTCTTTTGATGATTCTGTATCTAGTTTGACCACCATACTATGTCCGACTTACGGAGCATCAAAAATTATTCTTATTGTGTTGTTTTGAAACCTCTGTATTCAAAGTTTATGAATTAATTCTCTTTTTGCTGTCTAGTTCTTTCATGAGTATTGATTTATCTTTCCATTGTATTCTAAGCTCATTGTCCCAGGTAAGTCTACATAGTTAGGATCTGTCGAAGTATTTGTTTTTTACCTATGATTCATATTCATCATCAAAGAAACAGACCTTATCTTACTAAAGCAACAAAATGTACAGCAAACTCATTAACAGAAGAATGTAACACGCTCTGGTTAACAATACCTACTGAAAGAAGTCGTATAGAAAGTTAATAGAAGATGAGACACATCATTTGTTATTAACTACATATAAACACATAAAGATCAGAAGTTGAATCAATCCGAGGGTACCCATCTCTGATTATCGAACACTGAGCCTCATGAGTTATACTTTAAAAGTACTGCTGAAAGTAATACATGAGAGAATATGCGAAAGGCTAGACAAGGATATTAGCGAGACGCAGTTCGGGTTCCGAAATGGAATGGGAGAAGGACTATTTGCCACCAACATATTGATTCAGTGATGTCGGGATGTAAACGTTCATCTACACTTGTGTTTTGTTGACTACGAAAAATCTTTCGATAAAGTAAGACATGAAAAACTAATATCAATACTTATGAACAAGCGCATTGACAGTAAAATCATAAATGTAGTGCAATTGGAACCAAAGTGCCATAGTTCAAATTGATGGGCAACGCTCAGATCTGTAGAGGAGTTAGACAGGGATGTGTTTCATCGCCACTTTTGTTGAACTTATATTCTGAAGAAATTCTCCAAAGCACGCTCAATAATATCAAAGTGGGAGTTACCGTTAACGGAAAATTAATTAACAACTTACGATATGCAGACGACACTGTGATCATAGCAAGGGTATAGAAGATCTGCAACATCTTATCGAAAGCTTAAGTGTGAATGGTGCTAAGATGGGTACTACTACTAAGGATTTCCACAGTTTTCACTGTCTTCCTTCACTCAACCGTTTTCTCCAATTTTCCGTCATTCCAGTCTCCATGTCGCAGGGTTCTTTTCTCCATAGCCTCGTCGATTTCGTCTCTGAATGACCTTCGGAATCTTCCTCTCTTTCTTCTTCCGATCGGGCTCCATTCTGTGATTTTGTTTATCCAGCGTCCTCTGTCCGCACCTCTGACGTGGCCATACCAGGATAGTCTCTTCTCCTCTATATAGTCGATTATGTCTGATTGCACTCCCATTCTCCGCTTAATCTCTGCGTTTTCAATTCTGTCTCTTTCTGTTACAGCTTCTCCTCAGGAACTCCATTTCTACTGCTCTTATTCTACCTCTATTTCTCTTGTTTATTGTCCAGTTTTCGGACCCATATGTCAGGGTATTATATATTCTCTTTTTAGTCTTTATCGTAATGTTCTTATCCCACAGCACTGAATTTAGTTGTCTTATACAGTTTCTTGTTTGTCTTAGTCTATTGTTTATATCTTCTTCTGTTGTTCCCTGGTTCGATATTATGGTTCCTAAATACTTGAATTTATCTGTTCCTTTTACTTGTCTTCCCTCGTCTATCTCTAGGTTTCTCATATCCTTGTTTTCTGTTGTTAGGTATTCGGTTTTCTCTAAGTTTATTTCCATTTCGTTGTTTTTATATTCTTCTAGTTTTCTGAGCATAAAGCTGAGATCTTCTTCATCTTGTGCGATGACTACTTGATCGTCGGCAAAACTTAAGGTGTATAGGTATTCGTCTCTTATTAGTATGCCCATTCCTTCGCACTTTCTCCTCCATGGTTTGAGTGTCTTTTCCAAGAATATTTTAAACACAGTAGGGGACGTAGCACAGCCTTGTAGAAGTCCTTTTGTAGTCTTAAATGGATTATAAGCTTTATTTCTACATTTAATAGCTACTTTGTTTTCTTTGTACAGTGCTTTAACTGCTTTTATTAGTGTTTGTCGGATTCCGAGATCATTCATTGCTTCCCATAATTTGACTCTAGGTATTGAGTCGTATGCTTTCTTTAGATCAACAAACGCCAGATGGACAGCTCTACCGTTTGCCATTTTCTTCTCTATCAGTTGTTCTAATGTGTACGTATGATCTAGGCATGATTTTATTACTGTGAACCCTTGGTCTTCTCCAATTTTTCCTATTATTTTAGTTTTTAGTTTCTCCTTGATAATTTTCCAGTAAAGTCTACCTACCGACGATATTATACTAATTCCTCTGTAGTTTTCACATTTTTTCCTGTTTCCTTTCTTATGTATGGAGAGATGGGTATAAATGCTAAAAAAACGAAATAGATAGATGCTGATTACAAAAAGACCGCAAAATATACATCACCTATTGACAATCAATGTAAACGCAATAAAACAAGTAGAAGAATATCAGTACTTGGAAACTTTGATCAATGAAACCGATGATCATACTGCAGAAATAAACAGAGGTGAATAGAGATTGCCAGATCAGCATTTATACGAATGAAGCCACTCCTAACGTGTAAAAATCTAAATTTGGAGATCAGACTGCGTACCATTCGCTGTTATATATTTTCAATAATATTATATGGAGCTGAGATTTGGACATTAATAAAATGTAATTTAAAAAATATTGAGGCTTTTGAACTCTGGTTATACCGCAGGAGTATTAAAAATATCATGGACTGATAGAATTACAAATAAAGAAGTACTGGAGAGGATTGGTAAAGAAACAGAAGTAATCACCACTATACAAACCAGAAAACTGGAGTACCTAGGCCACGTGATGAGAGGACCAACATATGAAATTTTGATTCTCATAATACAGAGCAAGATTCAAGGAAGCAGGTCTGTTGGCCGAAGGCAGAACTCATAGTTGAAGAATCTACGTGATTGGTATCAATGCAGATCGATTGATTTGTTGTAGAGCAGCAAGTTCAAAAATAAAAATAGCCATTATGATTGCCAACCTCTGTAGGAAGATGGCACTCTAAGAAGAAGAAGAAGAGGGTACCCAGAACAATCACCCCAGAATTTCAACTCAAAACATGATTATTTGCTAACAAATTCGAGGCCAAGTAGTGAATTTATAAACATTACAGCAAGGAATTTTGATTACAGGTAAACATCATTCCTTTATCGTTTGTTTTAGAAGGATTTCCGTATTTTAATTTAAAAACAAAAATAATTTCAAAATCTCTTTAAACTTCGGTATTAAACGTTATAAATATCTAAGAAAATTTCATAATATAGCAAAGAAATGAAGTTATAAATAGGAACTACAAAAGGAAAAAATATTCTATGGACATTTGTTGATATAATATGAAATGAGACACCAAAAACCCGTTCATTCGCATACCTGTATCTTCATATTTTCCATTATCAATAGTTTTCTCTTTAACAGATTCTTTCTTGGCTTCCATCAGCAAGTGGATCATGTCAGGTCGTACTATTCCCCGCTCTTCACGCATTTGGATGGTATCTTCCACAAGCTTTTCAAAGAAATCGTTAACAGCGACATCAAATACTGGTAGGCCTAAAAACTATAAAGTCAGATTAGAGAAAAGCTTATTATTGATATGATTTCGTGCTAAAGTTTCTTGTTTGGCGTATATATAATGTGATAAAGCGTAAAGAGCTTTACCACATTAGGATCTCCGTCCGATTGAAAGCGATATATAAAATCTGGCGTACAAATAACCATACTAATAGCTTTTTTTAACTTACCTCATACAGAGCTGGCCATTGTATCATGATATTAAATTTAATAAGTTTTCCAATTCCACTAGCAAAGTTAAACATCCTCTCAGCCATATCCAAGAACAAATTGTTCGGATTTTTAAAGGAATCAACAGCGAGACCGAATGATGTAGAAGTCAAGACGTCGTTGGTGAATCTTGTGAAAACGTCCTTCAGTTCTACTTCGATGATGTCCTCATTTTTCTGTAAGAAGTGATCCGTGAAATTTTTCGCACTATCTGTGATAAGGCCGAACATGATTTTTAGTTTATTGGAGGTGAAAGAAGGGGAGATGATGTGCCTTATTGTTCTCCATCTTTGCCCTAAACAAAATTAATTAACATAAATAAAAATAAAAGTATTTTAAAGACTATCTATTTATATAGGTCATAATCATGACCTATATAAATAGATAGTCTCGACTATTAGGACTAAGACTAAACGTATAGTAGAAGAATAAACATATTATTATTATACATAAGCAAGGGTAGAGGGACAAATCCCTAATATGCCCAAAAACAAAGATATTACATTAGTTAATAACAAAATTATAATTTTTGGTTTAAAAGAAAAACAATATTTTAAATATAATATAAAACGGTCAAGTCTGTTTTTGAACGCGTTGGTAGAGAGAGCAAAGACAATATTATCATAAAGGTTTAGCAGCAATCAAAAACCTCTGAGGCGTTCATCTTGATGTATGGTAAACATTTATCGAGATATCCAAAAATGGATTTTAATATTTTAGATGTGGTAATTAGGTTTTCACAGAGAAAATCAAACAGCCGAAATATCGAAACGAGTAAGAATGGGATGGGCAGCGTTCGGAAAACTTTCTTACGTTCTATAAGATCAAACAATCCCTCTATACTTACGAAGCAAGGTATATAACTTCTGTATAATACCGGTACTTACCTACGGAGCACAGACATGGACATTTACACAGGCCAATTTGGATAGGATAAGGAAGGCACAAAGAGCGATGGAGAGACAAATGTTGGGTGTATCACTTAGAGATAGAAAACGTAACCAGTGGATCAGAACCAGAACAAAGACAGTAGACGCGATAGATAAGCAGCAAAACTGAAATGAAAATGGGCTGGACACATGAACGTCTCCAAGACGGACAATGGAACAATGCCATCGGAAAGTGGCGTCCATACAATGCAAAGAGATCAAGAGGCAGACCACAGATTAGGTGGAAAGATGACATCAGGAAACAAACAGGTCCCACATGGCAGAGAACAGCTCAAGATAGGGAAAGATGGAGTGAACTGGGGGAGACCTATATCCAACAATGGAAGGATAGAGAATAGGTTCAAAAAAAATTAGGCTTTCACGTTGTCGGCGAAGTTCAAACGAAGTTAGTTTAGTCATACTAAGTCTTTCTACATAGGAAGCCTTTTCTATCCCAAATAAATTCGAGTAGCTTGTCTTTGAACGTTTTACAACAAAGTTTTGGCTCGAAACAAATCAGGATACTACACTGGTCCAGCGTATTTAAGAATAGGTCTTACGTAAAGAGCTTAAAGAATGCCAAGAGCCTAAAGCTTAAAGAATGACTACATTCAAATTCTCGAAAAACACTAACACCAAGGACGTTATACGAGAACAGAAAATCGGATGTTTGCCCGCTAACAAAGTAAGGCACAAGTGGATTATTTTCACCAGTTCAAAGCACTAATTTTTCCTCATTTAAGGGTAGTAGTCACTGGTAACACCGAGTTAAAATAGAGTTTAAGTTCATTTGGAGGGTTAGCTGGTTTGTGATTGGATTGACATATTTTTGTGTCATCAGCATAGAGCGATATTTTACTTGAAACATAATAAGGAACATCGCTGGTATAAACCGTAAAAAGCAGAGGTCCAAGGACAGAGCCCAGAGGCACTCCAATTTCCACTAACCTGTCTTGTGAGAAAGATTCGCCAACTCTAACTTTGTAATGTCGATCTGTCAGGAAATCATCTATCCAACGAAGTAAAGTACCGCGAACTCCGAAATGTTCTAGTTTATGTAGAAGTCTGCACTTGGATACACGGTTAAAGGCTTTAGAGACATCTAGATAAACAACGTCGACAATCCACGAGGAATGTATGGGATTAACAAAAGACGACAAGGATATGTTTGTATGTCCTGGATGTGTGTAAATGTGCGATATGTACTTAATGTATTGACAACTTTTTGTCTTTATTATGAATAAAAGATTCTTTCACTAAACTTTGTATTTATTCTTTAATTCTTAGGTTTAAAATTTATTATCCACGTAAGTTTCTTTAAAAAATGAAACTGACCCTATTAAGTTACCAGTTCCAAATAAGGAAAAATATTCAAGATTTATTCAATGTTAAAATTTTATAAGTATTTCTTTATTTACCTTTCTAGTAGCTTCATCTACATACCTTTAATTATAAACAAACTCTTGCCCCACATTGGTTCAAACTTCTCTGAAATCATAAACTGATGGTCCGTGAAATGGTCAAAATGTTTTACAGTGAGCTCTGTGATTAGATCTGGATCTTTTAACATCAAAACAGGCTTTGAGAACTGATAGATCCCGAAGTATCTAAAAACAGAATATATTAAATGGAATATATAATTTATTTTATATTGTAAAGCATGCATATAAGGTGCTATGATTAAAACGAGTAGGATAAAGGATTCAAGCTTTTTAGAAAAACGTAACATTATTAACACATAACAACTTAAATGTATACAATGGGACAATTATGAGAACATTAACGATTCATAGCGAAAGCCACAGGTGAAAATGAATTCAATTTAAAGAAACAACTATCATTTTGAGCATAATATAAAGTTTTGTGGGCATATTTTAAATACCTTGCGTTTGAAATAGCGTTATAAACATTTTTACACATATCAGGCATTATCCTTTGTCTGCAATACACTTTAACCAGTTCTTTCAACACATATATTGTGGAGACCGTTTTTACACCATATTGATCCCAATACCGGTAACATCTTTTCACTCGATATATTATTAAACATATGACTATTCCAGCAAGAAACAGTCCCAACATATTCTTAAAAGGTACCTAAAACTGTAGGTACAATAACAAACAAATTCATCATGAAAACTTATTTTTTAACATAAAATTTTTTTCTTACAGAAACAAATAACCGTATTCAACAATTAAGTTAATTTTCCAAGTCAACAAGTTAATTTTTACTAATTTTCCATTGCGAACAAAAAACAAGACTGAAATATTTAACAATTTGGATAATACTGCACCACAATAACTTGAAATTGTTATTAAGAACAAAATAAAAAAAAGAATCTTGTTGCACATTCATTAGTAGGTACCTACCAAACTTCTACCTGCCGAAATGCATCCAAAATATTTTTTTAATAAGTAAATCCACGGGCGTGTATAAACATAATTTTTCAAAAAATTCAAGAGCCGAGAATTGATTGGTAGATATAAATTCAAGAGCCGAGAAAGAAGATATAGTTTTCAAAATTATAGTCACAACAGCATTCACAAAATCAAATTAGTTTGGAAATACATAGCGTATAAAAATGTTTTCTACAAAATTCTTACACATTCTACCCTTTAAAAATAATATGGTACGGCTCTGGAAGTAGAGGAACTGGTTTAACAATAACATACTGCAATTAATTGTATTTTTTTTAAGTAGGTCATCGACATAAAACCCGAAGCCGAAACCAATAAAACTGGTTTTCTTTTAAGAAACGAAAACAAGAGATTTAATTCCATTGACCAGTGCGATTAAGCCAAGAAGGTAATGAATTTTCTAGGTAAAAAAAAAACAATGTGGTTTTAATTATCAATAAATTGAGATAAACGAATTTAAATAGATAAACAATGCATTAAACTAGAAATTCCGAAGTTTCTTGGTTTTTAATCTGGAAAATACTGATTATGATGAGTAGAGACATGATAAAATATGATTGGTGATTTATTTATAAATGGCCCATCATACCAATAAGAAAAATTATTATTAGAATAACTTGGTTCAATAATGGTTAGATTTCAAATATGTTTTGTGTAAAATTTCCACTGATGGAAAAGAAGATGATTTTGATATCTAACTGTGTTCATTTCAGGTTCCAGATCCTTCAGCTTCAGCAGAATGCAGAGTTACAGAAATGAACTGAAGATAAACTGAAAGTTGAAAGGTAGACCTGTCAGAATTATTGAATGTTGAGATGGGGTTGTAATTTTTTATTAAATACTTAATAATTAAACTGTACATATACGTTATTGTCATAATGTAGCTCGGAAAACCTACCATGCATTAAACTTGGAGTCTCTCGTAGCCTGTCATAGCGTCCTTTAGTATAATTCTTTGATAACATCAACAAACAGGAACATGTTTTCTCTACTAGAGCAGACTAAAGAGGAACGGTATCATGTACATTATCGTCTAAGTTTCAAGCAAGTTTGCCTCATAACAGTATCTTTTCCGTTTTTAGCCCTAATATTTTGTTTCATCACTGCCTACATCTTTCAATATGATGATATACATGAAACCCATTGTAGGGTAAGTAATTAACAAATGAAAGTTACTTTTGATATCTAAAGTAACCTCCAATTTTTTTAGGTATTTAATATTGTACCCTCAATTAGTGCTATCACTGGAATCAGTCCTCAGAGATACATTTGGAGAATCAGTATTGCCTTTCACGTAGGACCAAGACTAATAATTTCAGCTGTGTATCGGGCATATCATTTAACTTTAATAAATCCTCTTGCTCAAAAAGAAGTAAGCCACATAATGCACAGTTTGTTGTTCTAGCATAATGTGTATTGTGCTTTTTAGGTTCAACTAAAAGCCCAGTTTTGGCTTAATGTTGCGTTTTGGTTGAATGTTATTGAAACTGGATCTTTATGTGGGGTCACATATATTTCCAACAGAGAAAATTATGGTAAGTTTAACATTAATGGTAGTACTTTTGCTCTGGTGATACTTATGTGCGTTCAACATATATTTAACCTGCAAAATATTGATGAACGAATTCACTAGAAATCATAACTTATTTTCAATTATATTTGACAAAAACATTTAAAAAATGTTTACTATATAAATATTTACCATTTTACTGTATTTTCACTATTATTAACTCAAGTTTGTAGTATAAGACAATCTTTTGAACACTTGAGAAGACTATTTTAATAGATTTATTTAATATTCAAAAGAGGTTGGGGAATACTAACTCCTTAAAATATTAATTAAGATGAAAATGAGACTACAACATTTTTTTTTGTTTGTTTTATAGCTATACATGAAAAACTATTCATAATCTTTATGGTGAGTAGCTTGACACACATGCTAGCATGTATACAAGGAATGAAGGGTGTTGCAGACACAAGAGATGTGACACAGAACCAACATTTTAATAAGTGTCTATGTCTGAAGCAGAATCTCTTTAATGTGTCTATCTTGATGACAGTAGGCTTGGTGGGGTTCTTCCTCCAGCATAGGTTGCTATGTCACAGAATGGGTATGTATCTTTGCTTCTTTAGGGATGTATTAACCCTTTCAGTCACTGTGTGGTCAATTGATGGCACAAGAATTTTAACTTCATTTAAGTCACAATGTTGTCAATTGACAACATCTATTTTAATAAAAAAAAATGCTAATATTCCTACCAAAAGACATTAAGAATACCATAACTGGGAATAATTTGGAATTATTAACAAAATATATTTCATTACACTAAAAAAAAAAAATGACCATAAGGGTTTATAAGTGGTTTGTTGTAAATTACATTATTATGTATTTTACATACTCATATTTTACCTCTGTTTCAGCTTTCAGTATGTTTGCATTATGTGAGTATATCATAGCACTGGCAAACATGGCTTTCCATGTAACAGTGATACTGGATTTTCCCACTGAGCATTTCATGGTAGCTAAGCAACTGAATACTCAAGAAGGGGACTTAAAGTCTGCTTCTCTAAAATTAGACTAATTGATTTCCTAATATTTAAAAGTATGATAGAACCTTTTACCAAGGTCAACGAGTGACCCTAAAAAATATATACAGTTATATGAACCAAAGATAACATAAAAGTTTTTTTTTCGTGATTTATTGATAATTTTTATGAGAGAGTTTAGTAAAAGGTTTTATTAGATAGTTAGAAGAAATTTGTAGATTTTTCCACAGTTGCTTCCCCATGTAGACTGAATTTGATTGTTAAAGCAATGTAGGGGCTAAATAATTTGTTTATTTTCATTTTATACACAAACAACATTAGTTTATTTAATAAACTATTGCTATTGTCAATTCTAGTCATCAATACAATCTGAAAGCAATGAAACCAAAAATTTGACAAAACCTTTTTGAATTGGTTAAAAAATTGTAAAATCACCTTTAAAGCAGATTTCAATATCTTGTTTTTACTGGTTGAAGAAGGTGTTGTCCCTCAAGTACAAAACTATTCTAAAAATTTAACAAACGAGCTACACACTGATATTATTTCTTGCAATTAGATCACAAGCAAGGTTTTTATAATTAAATGTATATATGAGAAGAAATGAGATAAGTTACCACACTAATCATATGGTCTTTTGTTTTAATATTTGATATATTTTGAAACAGTTGTAATTAAAAGGATAAAAACTCAGATAAAAACTTGTGATCTGATATTATATTATACAAATGTTGACTACTGCCTCTCAGCAGTAGTACTTCCTACGACTCAGATGCTTCCTATTACTTTTAAATACATTTCTACACATCTAAGATGTCATGTAACTAATTTTAAGGCATTTTAAGGTTTTTAGTAGAAGATAGTGATTCTTTATATAAGTCAATTGATTAAGAATGTCAAGGATTCGAAAATGCTGACAAAAGTTAAAAATTAGACACAGGATCATGATAATGTCGTTTTTGTTTAGGTTTTAATCCATTATTTATACATACTGCTATATATTTACACCTGTTAATGAAAACTACTAGTATTTTAGCTTTCTATATATCTATAGTAAGCTGAAAATCACATTCTAATCTAATTTTTGACTTTTATCGTTGTATAAAATACTCTTAACATTTTTCACTACATAATTTGCACTGAATTTAACACTATTGTAGACATAGACAGCGTAATTTTACAGTAATGGAATATTCTGCAGTTTTACTAATCCCAAAAAAACTCTTCTGTCTTCAAAAGGAGTACTTGCAGTATATGTGCTATGTCTACTTACAGTAACACAGATTTAAATTGTCAAATACCCATTCAATTAAATTGTGTAAGTTTTAATGAGTATAATATTTTTTAAAAATTCTATAGAAAAATTATATTGCAGGATGTTCAATTACTGTCCATTAGGGTAGATGACGTTTTTAACTGTTAAAAATAACTATTTTTATAAGTTTTGACCCTTTTATATATAATTTACTCTTTTGTATACATTTATTCTTGTACTGTGTCTAATAGACACTTTTAATGTTAGATCTGTTGAGGATGTACATAAGGCTTCTTAAGTATCTGGAAGAAAAGTATATTTTTTTATAGGGTTAGAGAGTAGGGTGAAACAAAAATACCTTACAAAGGTATTTACAATTTAGAATTTTTAAACACAAGTTCTTACTACACATGAAATATTTGTTAATGACTGCAATGTCACAACTCTTCATAAAAATGCCCAAAGTGCTTTTCTTTCAAGGCAACTGAAAAATGCCTCTATGTACATCCTTTACTGATACCCTTTTCCTGCCCATTGGTTGGTAAACATCAGTATTCTTGAACAAAAGCCTGTTTTCTTAAAGAAATGCTTTTGAGACTTTTTGCGTTTTAGCTCCATTTCCGTGACTGCTATACCATAATAGTATTGGACTTAGTTAAGAAACTGTACTTATGGTTTTGTTTTTTTTGTATGTTTCCTGTGAATGATATTGTTCTAGTCATTTTTTATGTTTTTAGTCATTGATTAGGTATATTAAAAGAATTAGAAAGCATTTTTTGTCTTTTTTTTTAATGAAAAAGTAATAACATCGATTTGAAGTTGTGATGTGTTTTAAGAGAAGATTGGTCACATTTGGTAATTTAAGAAATAAGGAGATTTTTTCATGACATTTTTTCTGAAATATTACAGTAAAACGGTGTGGAAAAGGGGGTTAACAGAAACTAAATGACAGTGTTTTTCGTAAAAATTCATAAGTTGTTTAAATGGAATCAGGGAAATAACTATTGAGGTACATAAACTCACCAAATGATAAAGAACACCAATTTAGTGGATTTTGCATTTTAACAGATGGCAACACTGGACAACAGCAATTTCAGTCCAACAGCTGATTTTGCCATGTTTCAAAGAGCTGATTAACTTTTTGTAAGAAGGTAAAAAAAAATCAAAATTAAACAAATAGATAATGAGTCCTAATATAGATTAGGGTGTACACTTAACATAAATATTTGGCAAATTAATCATAACATACCAGTAATTTGATTTGAATGTTGTTTTGTAAAAACCTAACCCCAATTCTGTTTCTATTGACCCGCAGAGTCTAATCACCCGCCGTTTCTTTTCACACACTGTTTTGTGTTTTCACTCACCCGCTTTCATTTTTTCTCCAGTATTTTTAATTTTGCTCTTTTTTTTCTCCAGTATTTTTTATTTTGCTTTCAGATTAACCATGCTACGAGACTATATGTACATAATCCAAGGTCCAAGTTTTATAAAAAAAAAAACAATTGTGAGGCTCTTGAAAGGGCCGATAAGAAATGGAATGTCCTATAGGAAGGCAAGCAAAGTACATAGAATTAACTATTCAGTGCTCTATAGGCATCACAAAAACTCTAACTTAAAAACACCTGGAGGACAAACTACACTAACAAAGTTGGAAGAGGAAGTTATACTGAAACAATTGATCACCTGTGCTGATTGGAGCTATCCCTTACATAAATACGATCTCAGAATAATGGTAAAAACATACCTAGATATTCGGGGTAAAAATGTTTACCTAAGTACCTAAGTTTAACAACACTATACCGGGAAAAGATTTTGTACATGGGTTTTGAAGCGACATAAGACACGACTACGAACACGGTTTTTTCAAAACATTAAACGATCTCGAGCAACGATTTCACCCGAGAAATGTGTATTTTGATCACATGGTGCAGAACCAGAAGGTATACCGCCATATAATATTGTAAACTTCGATGGGACTAATTTATCAGACGATCCCGGGAGGAATCGGATAATTACAAAACGAGGATGCCGTCACAACTCTTCCAAAAGTTGCACGTCCGTCATGTTACATCGTGTATAATACTCAAAACACGTACGAATCATGGACAGTTGGCGGTCCAGGTGCCCAGTAAAAGGTGCGAGGTACAATCGTAGCTCTAACAGCTGGTTTAATGCTATAAGCTTCGGTGATTGGGTCACCAAACTAGCAATTCCACCACTCAAGGACTTGCCAGGAACAAATATTGTAATCGGCGACAACCTCTCAAGCCATTTTAGTCCCAAAACTGTAACCGAGTGTTTAGAACATGATATCTCATTCATTTTTTGCCGTCAAATTCTACACATATGATCCAGCCCCTTGATGTGGCTTTTTTTCGCCCTTTAAAAGAAGCATGGCGAAAAATTCTTGAAAAGTGGAAAATGGGTGAAGAAAGAAGGGCAGCTACCATACCCAAAGATCGCTTTCCTCATTTTGTTAGAGAGCTAATGAACAGTATCAGACCCAACGAAGAAAAAAATTTTAAGTCTGGTTTTAGAAAATGTGGTATCTACTGTTACTCCCTACCGACTCCCTAGTACCAACACTGTAAATGTTCAAGAAGTAGAAGAACATGTTAGCAATGTAGTGGTTAATATGCTGATACTCCTACACAACAACGAAAGATAAAGAAAGTTGCCGTAGTAGCTGGTAAAAGTGTAACTGGAGCAGACTTTAGAGAAGAACAGCTTGATTTAGATGCGCAGATAATGAAGAGGTCGTTAACAGAAGGGAGGTCGAATCAGATGATGAGGAGATGAATATTCCTTTAGCCAGATTACTGAAAATCAAAAACGTAGATAGACAAGTGTTTCTGTTCCTAGTGTTTCCTACAAAGGTAGAATTTTTAAACAGGTTTATCCCGTTTCGAAAGAATCTATTCAACTATCAGATTGGCTGCTGGTTGCGTTTTCAACCAGTTTTAGAAAAAACGAAAGATTAAAGCATTATATTGAAAAAGTGTTGAAAACCATTGATGAAAACGATGACATTTACGGAACTTTTTTTGAGGCATCGCCAAACTAAGCAATCATTAGAGTTTATTTATGGATTTCCCACGAAACCAGATGTCTGCTGTTTCTCTTTTGACCAAGTTGTTAGTCAAATTCATCCATCTGATAACTTCGTGCTTCCAAGAAATGTATAGGGAGATTCTTAAATTTCCTGTTATTTCCTCCTATTTCCTTATTAGCTGTGAGACACATTTTGCATATTTTTCGTGGCCGATTAGATAAATAGCAACCTAACTACAAAGCCTGAAAACCTCAAAACTATTTCTATTGACCCTGTTTTACGGTAATCTTTCTTTTAAACTTTGCTCAGCATGATTTTTTTGCTTTTCTTTATCAGTGTTGCAAGTAATTATTTTTTTAGGCATAATATCATGAAAATACTAAAAATTGTGTCTACTAATTATAATATATTATTTTGCATTTATTTGCCACTGTAGTGATTATTATTCAAATGATAGTATTTCTCTGCCAGGGTAGTGATGTGATTGTTAACATTTTTCACATTGTATAATATAAACATTTCAAATTTTAAGAAAGTTGATTTTATATAAACATGAAGAGTTTAGAAAAGTACTCGCTATTATATTTATAAGTGAATAGAAGGATTAGGTGATTATTAAATAATACTTTTGCCCATTAAAACTTGGCAAAATGGAGAAAACATTATTGCTTCTTGATAACCGGCCACCTCATAGATGTTGGAATAAAAAAGACAGGTCGTTAAAAAACTATGTGACCTAGCCGCTCGTAAACAAGTACACTTGTTCGCTCCACCAGACAAAAACTGAAATTTTGTTAAGTGTTAGTAGTTAAAGCTTAAAAAAATTCAATTTTTGTCAATATTGTACCTTGAATATGTTTTGTTGCAAAGACTGCACTTTTTTGTTTAATTCATCCTATTTACTTAAAGATATAAATACATTATGTAGGTATGTAAATATGGCTTTCATTCACCTGTGGATAAATATATACTGCTAGATCAAAACAGTTCAATTATCTGAAAAAATCAATTTTTCAAATACCCATGTCTCAAGATTATAGATTTCAAAATTTTAATAATATATAATAAAATCACTTAACATACATTTATTATTACAATCAATTAAAGTGAATGTCTTAACAAAGTAAAATGTAACAGATAATACATAATATACACAATTTTTTCCAAAAATGTAAACATTGTTTAGAATCCTGGAATCACTTTACCCTTCTTAACAGCCTTCTTCAGTTTCTTATTTTTCTTTTCCTTCTTTCTCTTCATGATATTATCAGTTCTCTTCTGTTGTTTTTCTTTCTTGGCTTTCTCTACCTTTTGTTGTCTCTGTTCCCACTTCTTTTTTGTAGATCTTTGCTTTTGTTCTTGCTTCTTTACACTTTTAGCTAATAAATAGGGATCATCTTTAACCTTTTGCCCTTCAGCTTTCGCTAAAGCATTCTTCCATTGTGATTTTTCTTTGATTTCTATTGCTTTTTCTACATTACCACTTTCTTTTAGTTTTTCAATGTTTTCTTTTTGTTTTTCCAGTTTTTCTAGTAGTTTCTTGGGATCTTTTTCTTTCTTAACCTTCTTCTGCCTGCCGAGAGTATCAAAATCAATTTTTGAATACACAATTTTGTCTTCTTTATTGAACACTGGCTTTTTGTGGATGTCTTCCTGTGTGTCAACTTCAGCATCTCCATTTTCACTCTTCACCTCTTGTTTTAAAGTTAACTGGGCTGCCCTCTGTAACTTCTTCTCAGCATTTCTCTGATCTTGCTGTGTCTTCTTTTTCAACCTGTTCTTTAAACCTTTTTTCGTCAATTTCTCTTTGTACGTCTGCTTTTTCTTACCCCTGATTGCATCTAACCTTTGCTGGAGTTCAACAAGGGTCTCCGCTCTTGAAGTTTTCTTGTGATTTGCATTGAAAGGAAGTTTAGAGGTTGTTGTTTCGACTTCTTCATCACTAGCGTCAAAATCTGCAAAGAAATTTTACATTCAAAAACTATAAAACATGGACTAGAACAAAACAAAACTGTAATTACACAATATATCAATACCTTACCTTTTCTCTCTGGAATACACGACCGTTTTAAGAGTTCTGATATAAATTTATTTTCTGTCCTTAAACATTCTTCCACCTTTCTTATATCCAGTTTTTCGTTTATCAATTGCATTTTGAATGTAAACTTGCAAATTATATATATAAGAAATATAAACAGGTGATAATTTGAAGGTTATGTTCTTGTTCTGGTTATGTTTTAACTTCTTCTTTTTATATTATTAGTAATAGAGAAATTATTTATGCTTGTTACATTACTAACAATATAAAAAGAAGAAGTAAAACATAACCAGCAGAGGGATCACGAAACTCGATTATCGACTTCAGTCGATCGAGTTAACTCGATAATCGAGAACTTTGTTTCACGAGACTCGATAAATCGACTCGACTCGACCAAAATCTCTCGACAACCCTAAAGGAGTCGAGTTAACAAGTTTTGAAGGTTATTCTAGTATTTGGACGAAATTAAAAATTTGCTTAATATCTAAATTTAAAACTATTACTACTATTAACTTTTTTACTCTGTTTTTTTAATTATATTAATTTAATTTCTAATTAAACATCACAAGTATGCTGCCTATTGTTAGAGAACATTTACTGCAAATTCAAAGAAGGCAAGAAAATCTTGCATTGGTTCGTAAACGTGAACAACTCAGACGAAATCAGGAACCATTTGAACTGCCTGAAAAAAGATTTATAGAGATATTCAGACTCTCTAAGGACTTAGCATCAATACTCATCCAATTTGTAAGTCATCATGTAGCAGAGAGAAAAGTAGCTAGAGGAATTACTGTAGAAAGTATGGTTCTTGGTAGTTTACGTTTTTACGCAACAGGGTCATATCAAAGGTGTTTGGGCGAAGAGTTTAATTTTGGTATAGCCCAGAGCACTGTTCATAAGTATGTCCATCTAAGAACTGACATTTTAAATGAACATTTTGTTCCTCAGAAAATAACATTTCCTACAAGTCAAGAAGAACGGGATGTTTTAAAAAATGATTTTTTAAGGAAATGGGGACCTTTATCCATTTTTCAACTGGTTTATTAGTATACCCCAAACTGTTAAGCCGGGTAGCAAGAGTTTCCCACTTATTTCTTATAATTATGTTTGGCACTGGGACCCGTAGCTCTTCCAGAAACCATTTCAGGGTTAGACTCAAATGAATCTAATAAAATTTCCCACTGTTTTGGAGTTGGTCTAGTTGACATTGTTATTTCAATTTAATTAAATCAACTCAAACAATAACGACAATAATTAACCCTAACCCAAACAAAAACGAAAATTAACGTTTGCACACAGTAAAGTGGCACAGTATAATGTTGTCTATACTATGATAGTGGTTTGCACGTGTCTTCGGTGCCTACATAAACTGAACAGACGTTAGGTACAATCGAGAAACTCGATTTTCTATTCGATCGAGGTTCGTGAACAACTCAATAGACTCGATAACGAGTTAAGTCGATTTAGTCGAGTCGAGTTTCGTGATCCGTCTGCAGAACAAGGACATAACCTTCAAATTATCACCTGTTCTATATTTCTTATATTTTACAAGTTTACATTTAAAATGCAATTGATAAACGAAAAACTGGATATAAGAAAGGTGGAAGAATGTTTAAGGACAGAAAATAAATTTATATCAGAACTCTTAAAACGGTCGTGTATTCCAGAGAGAAAAGGTAAGGTATTGATATATTGTGTAAATTGTGTAATTACAGTTTTGGGTAATTATTTACTAAGCCGGAACGCCTTAAAAATGCCCAATTTTTTGTGGACTTAGCCGAAAAAGTGAAAACAACCTCAAATTTTAATGTTTTCTTTGCTTTAAACTATTAAAAGTGCCCAAATAATCAAAAAAAATCAGAAAAAATACAAAAAAAAGTATTATGAACCAAAAAAAAATTACATAAAAAGCAAAGAAAAGTATATATAAATGTCTTAATAAAAAAAACGTAACTAAAACATATTAAATATCACTATTTTTTACTGTAAAATTATGAAAAAAATGCGTAAAATTGTTTAAAATAATCAAGATTTTTAATATTTCAAAACAATATGGCGGCCATGCGCAAGAAGTTAAATTTTATGTACTTTTGACATTGTTGCCAGTTTTAACATTTAAAATACCTAAAATTTAATGAAAATTACATTTACATTTTAATATTAAAAATGCAAACCAATAAACCAAATCTAACCCAACACGAAAACATGACAATAAAACTAAACCAACCTAACCTAACCTAACGCTCGTAAAAAAGCAGTAATAAGAATAAAATTTTGTAATATAATTAAAAATCAAATTTTTTATTTTTCATAAGAAAATATGATAATAAACGTAAAGAAACGTAACCAAACCTAACCTGCCCCTTGTAAAAAAGGTATAATTTTCAGTTAAAAGTAGGAATATAATTAAAAATCAAATTTTTTATTTTTCATAAGAAAATATGATAATAAACGTAAAGAAACGTAACCAAACCTAACCTGACCCTTGTAAAAAAGGTATAATTTTCAGTTAAAAGTAGGAATATAATTAAAAATCAAATTTTTTATTTTTCATAAGAAAATATGATAATAAACGTAAAGAAACGTAACCAAACCTAACCTGACCCTTGTAAAAAGGTATAATTTTCAGTTAAAAGTAGGTAATAATAAAATGTTATTTTATTATCAATTGAAATTAATTAGAAAACATAATTTTGAATAACTATGGCAACACTGGTTAAAATTACCATTTTTGACCATAAGAAACAGTTGTCATTCTTGTCATTTCTTGTTGTTTCATGGTAAATAATGGCGAATAATGGCGGTGGCTTTTAAAAATCGGGCATATTTTAAATGGAAATTACATAAAAAATAACGTCTTGCACCGCATAAAAATCATTGCACAATTATTAGTAAGTGAAGCAGAATTCATTGATATAAATTTCATCTCCGTAAACATGGTTCCGGCTTATTACACTAGTACCCAGTTTTGTTCTAGTCCATGTTTTATAGTTTTTGAATGTAAAATTTCTTTGCAGATTTTGACGCTAGTGATGAAGAAGTCGAAACAACAACCTCTAAACTTCCTTTCAATGCAAATCACAAGAAAACTTCAAGAGCGGACACCCTTGTTGAACTCCAGCAAAGGTTAGATGCAATCAGGGGTAAGGAAAAACAGACGTACAAAGAGAAATTGACGAAAAAAGGTATTGTTCCTTTGTTTTTGATGAAAAATCACTGGCTCGGCAGTTGAACCCGTTCTTTAAATCAAGATCCTTTAGAAAACTCATTTGCTTCTATCCGTCATCTAGGAGCAGAAAATATAAATCCAAATTGCTACCAGTTTATATCATCATTTAAAACATCTGTTCTTAATAACTTAATTAACATACTCCTCATAATTAACTTACTCCTCATTCAAATAAAAATTTTGAAACAGATGACGGCTCTATCTGGCTCTATTCTTGATAATTTGCAAGACTTTTTGGATAGTTCAATCACCAAAAATGATTTTATTGATTTAGATCTTTTAGAGGTAAATGAAATAGAACATCTAGCTCTACCATTACCTGATATAGGCTATTCCACAAATATACGACTGTTTTGGTTTACTGCTGCAATGAATATTTTACTGTGCAAGTAGAAGTATGAAGGACAATTGGTCTAATCATTATTCCAATAAAAAGTGTCTACTAGTATGACATCTAAACTAAAATTATTTCAGTTAAAATCTACAAATAAATACAATGACGTCTATGAAGCCAAATGTGTTCATTAGACATTTGGGTAAGCTTTCCGTGAAATGTAAACAACAAAGAGTCATGAAGGGTTTCTTTGATATAACACATTTTATTACTTTATTAGGTATTTACAACTGTAATAAAAAGAAATATACTATTTTTAATATAAATGAAAAGAAATTGGCAGAACGATGGTTCACAAACCAGAAAAAGGATCTAATATTTCACTTTGTTAGTTTTAAATATTTGTTTGCTTTGAGTTTATGTACTCTTAAAAGTTCCGAAAGTAATGGGTATAACATACCGGCTATTGATAGTTAAAGTACCGAGTCGATACAGATATTAAAAAGTAACGAAAATTTATATACAGTTTCATATATCGACGACTGATTATGGCTGTGAATCTGATCGTTGATGATAGTTTTAGAAGATTAAGAGAATAAGTAAATAAGTAAGTTTTTTTGTTTTTTTTTAATATTAATTGAATATTCGACTAAAAAATTTACACTATTTGATCACTTAAGTATTGTTACATTTCGTTTAAATCACATAATTCAAAAACCAACTTGTTTGCAATGAAATAATTGAAATGAAAAAATAAACTCCATGATAGTAATTATATACTTCAAAATCTGAATTACAACTGTTTTATAAATTATTAACTTTATATTTATATCATGACTTCATATTTAAATCTAAGGTTTATATCTGTTGTAACAATATTTTAAAAATGGGGAGAATTTACTATTGTACAATTCAGTACATTGGACCATTTAATTCGACACTTTAAAGCGAATTTAAAACAGTTGTATATTCGTGGAACGGAGTATACAGATGTTACAGGTCATGGTGGCAACACATTAGCATATGTTGCTGGGTATATAACAAAAAAAATTAAAATAATTCAAGAATGTGAGCTGTGTGCAGCTAATTTAATATCTGATGTTTTAGAACCACATCATACATTTACAATGTTTAAAGAATATAGTGATAAGAAATCAAGTTTAGCTTATGTTACAAAAAATTTTATAGTAGATTTAGCCAAAATTCACGATATTGTAATTGCTGTATTAGTCAATAATGGACATATAAACCATTTGTCCAAAAAAATTAAAATTTTGATAAAAAAGTATGTAACTCTGGAGTGGTTTACTTGTAACCAACATTTGGATTATGTGTTTAATTATTTTCTAGATGTGTCTGTAGACTTAATAATTAGGAAATATTATGATGATGTTTATAGATGTTATCGAGATTTGCAGAAAAATGATTTACAAAACAAGAAAATTAATAAGATGAAGCATTTATAATTTTATTTAGCCTATTTTTCTAAACTCTTCTTCATTTCTTTATTTAAATAAACTATTTTTTTAAGTTCACAACATTGATTTTCTTTTAATATGCTTTGGTACTTCAGTCAAATAGTTAATGGTAAATTTTATATATTGTATTCACATTTATATAACTAACTTAGTATAGTAGTCCCCAGTACAAGGAAAATTGTGTATTAAACATCTTTGAGAACTAAGCGTTCAAAAACGTAGCAACTCCGAAATTTTTCACAGAGGAAAAGTTTGTCAGACACGTTGCAAGGAATGCATACACAATGAAATTTTAGGTCCTTGTACTGGAGACTATAGTGTAGTCAAAAAGTTTTTTATTGGCAAATATTTCTCTTATGAACATATATTTAAATTGCAGGTTTGTTCGATTTGTTTATCACCTAAAAATATTTTACTTATTTATTGTAAGAGTTGTTATGTTAAGGGTATTTATTTTAACTTTAGTAAAGTTCTCTGTGTATTGTGTAATATTTTTCTTTGAATATTTTTAGACTACCTACTAATCAAATTTGTAATATCTGCATTTTGTAAAATATAAGATAAATAAAGAAGAGCGGGGACATGCATGCATTTTGTGTTGATCTGTGTTTTATATCTCAAAACTTTATATTTCAAAGCAATTGTTCTGTATATGTTTTTTTATTTTGTTTTATCAGCACTCTATACATGCATGCGGTAAGTGGGGGGTCCCTGTGAGGATTAATAAAAATAAAACATGTGTAGTTTTTTTCCCAGTGTTCATGTATCCTATTTTTCTGAAAATTTATGAGGAAAATATCGATGGCTTAGCATCGATAAATCCTTCTATCTCATTTTACATGAGAGACTTTAAACTGAACTTTTGCATACTTTAACCTAAAAACAACAAATAAAATTTACATATTTTGATTCTGAACATATATTTAGATCGTTACCCATAATTTTTCACATATATTTTAGGTTAGAGTATGAGGAAATTCAGTTTAAAGTCTTTCCTGTAAAATTATCTGTAAACTGAGATTCTCTACTAAAATATAATAATTTTAAATATCCCGCGTTCCATTTTCTGGCCGCTTAGTTGAGTAAGTAGTTCATCAAGTCGCTAGCATTGAGTGACGTCACACTGTGCCAGTTTTATCTATGCAACCAAGCACTCTTCCTATTTTAGGAGCGCCCATCGAGCGCGCCTAAAAGGAGGACTTCGGAAATTGTGCCGTGACGTCACACTTGACAGATATTGAGTGACGTCACCAATTATGTGTATAATAAGATCGTCGCTATAATAAAATAAGTAAAGTTTCTTCACCTCCGATTAAGTATTTATCTGGCAGATGAAAATGGTAGCCTTTCACTCCCGAATAGACTTACCGACAGATAAAATGTCAAATATTTATTTGCCAAATAAAGTACCACAATTCTGTAACACGGTTTTGTTTCTCCAATAAATGAGCACGTAAGTCTTTATTAAAATTGAAAAACATGTTACATTCCCTGCAGCTATTTTTTTTTAGAACTTTCACATTCTATATAATTTGCATACTTTTTATGCAGGTTTCTATTGTGAGTGATTTGACTTGATTGGGCCTGAAACACCTTATTACACTCAACTCCCATTTACTTTTATTTTTGAAGAAAGAAATCTACAATTAAAATACCAAGGAATTGACCGTCAAAAAATAATTATATTATTTATCTATAAAATAATTTCTTAGGTTATACGGTAATATACCAAAAATCACGTATGCGTGATGACATCACGTTAAGTTGAAACTGATTGATGACGTCACGGCACGATCTGCGAAGTCCTCCTTTTAGGCGCTCCTCTTATTTGTATTTCTCTATGGTAACAAAACAAGTTACCGAGAAAACATATATGAACCTACTAAGTAGGTATATAACTATCGATACAGAGGCACTTACAGCAAACTGTGATTTAAATTTTTGTTTGTTCTATCACAGTTCTATCACTAGATGACGCGACGCGACGTCCATATGAAAACTGCATTAATATTTTAGAAAAACGCAGACTCCTTGATTTTTCTTTTAAAGGGGAACAGTTTTCACTCCCAAGTGAATACCTAACAATCATTCAAAATTTTAGATGACATTGTTCTCATGCACATATAATTCTGGACATATAATTCTAATTAAACTCCGGTCAAGACTTTTTTGGAGAAACACATTTCAAAATTTAAATGTGCTAGGAACCTACTAAATATTTACTTCCTTAAATATTACAACAGGTGACCATCCGCTTCTATAAAATAATAAAATTATTTGGCGCAATTATTCCGAAGTTGCTGGTTGTGCCATCTAGGTTAAATTTTTGTATAAATCGTTAAAAATAAATAAATAAAAAAGTGATAAATATGGTAACCGACAGGGTTAATCAATGCTGCCTCTTATCCGTCCATCGAAAATATTCCCGTGGTCTCAATACTGACGAACAATCAAAGCATAGGTAATGCACAGTAGCACCTTTGAGTTGAAACTCATGATAATGCTTATCATTTACAGTAATATCATTTTAAAGTCAAATTATGAAGTAAAAATAATGGAACCACAAATTCCTCACTGAAATTGCCTGTCCATATATTAAATTTGCTTGCTATATATGTGCAACTTAGGGAAATAATTTAGAAAAAGTAAACATCAGCACAAACTAACTCAGAGCAATGACCAATCAATGCAGAAAAGCTTTAATGCAGAGCTATTTATTAAGTTGATGACTGGAATTATTCAGTTATAGCCACTAATTTATTTATAGTATGGCTCTTCAAATATATAAATAGATTGTATAGAAGATTTAAGGTATACTCGGTTCGCTAATGTCAGTCCGAACTGTCTAGTGATTTTAGTAATTATTTTTTTACGAAGTTAGTTACTTTTTGACAGACTAGATGTAGCTGGAAATTATTATACAACCAAGTACACGTGCTCATAGCGCATTTCATTAGAGTATTTCCTCGACCTCTTTTGCAAACTTATACTATGAATTAGAAATTTATAGCGTGTATATAGAATGTAAGTTTCTATTATATATAAAAAATATGTTTTATAAAAAAAGTTACGGTAATTTAGTTTATATCGTTAGGTTGCGCCAAATGTAGGCAACCAACTTAAACTTTTTGTTAGCATTTAGCTGGAGTTTCTTGAGAATATATTTAATATTTTCCAGTTAATGTATTATTATTTTTTAAAGTGATGATAATAATGCTGAATAAGCAATATTTCAAATGATATCTAATCACAGGACGTACTTAATATTGTGTTATAAAGTAGGTTAGATAAAAAATATCATAATATTCATATTATAATTCAAAAATATCCAATATCATCAAAAATATAATTAAAACAAATCATAATCTTCTATTATACCTTCTATTATCATCACTTTTAAAAAATAATAAATTAACTGAAAAATAATAAACGTTTATTAAAAATATTCTCAAGAAACTCCAGCTAAATCCTAACAAAAAGTTTAAGTTGGTTGTCTACATTTGGAGCAACTTAACGATATAAACTAAATTACTGTAACTTTTATCACAGCTTTTATTTAATTTTTGACACCATGTGTCAAAAATTAATATATTTATAAATATATTTTAATGATTCACCTACGCCGAATGGGCAAATAATTAAACAAAAATGGTTGGTGTTTTGAATAAATCTTTGTGCAGTTTGATTACCTCGTAATTTAACAGCATCCTTACTCATCTAAAAATATTAACTTTTAAAGAACATTTATCATATTTATATTTAATCAAGAAAAACTTATCAACGCATTATCTGATAGAACAAATGGAAAACTTTCACTATCTCTAATAATAAAATTCGAAATAGAACCAACTAATTAACTAAATAGAACTAATAAAGAATTAAACAAAAATAATGGAACAATAAAACTATATTAGCTAAAATAAACAACGCGAATAATACAAATATTTACTACAATATGTTCAATTGTAACAACTCAAATATTATATTTTAAATATACAGGGAAAATGTTATGGGTTTAGTATCTTCTTCTTCTTCTTCTCGTGCCACTCCTAGCGGAGATTGGAAATCATCATGGCCACTGCGACTTTGTTAGCAGCGCGCCTGAAAAGTTCAATCGAACTACACCCGAACCATTCACGTAGATTACGAAGCCACGATATTTTTCTTCTTCCCACACTTCTTTTGCCCTTAATTTTGCCCTGCATGATGTTTCTTAGAAGTTCGTACTTTTCACCTCTCACAATGTGCCCCAAGTATTCCATCTTTCTAGTTTTTATCTCATTTAGAATTTCGCATCTTTTGTCTAAAGTTTGGAGTACTTGCGTGTTAGTGACGCGGTCCATCCATGATATTCTGAGAATGCGCCTATAGCACCACATCTCGAAAGCTTCGAGGGTTGAGTATACACTTCCACTATTTGGAATAATTCTTCTTTTTTTAAAGGAAGAAGTCTGCAATAGTAGTATATTTGAGCTATTAATACTGAGAAGTAGGAATTTTTGTGTTGTAGGTTTCCGACAATGAATCTGTCAAAATATGCCCGAGCTAAGCGAATGGAGAATAAATGCCAAGAATAGTTTTCTAAAAAAATTTTTTTAATATTTTACGAAATACAGGCCAATATATTGAAAAACTTAGGTAAGTCCATTTTGCAATTTTTTTTAAATAAAGGTTGTTGAATCACAAGTCCATTATCTTGTAATCTTACATTAATTTTAATTTCCTGAATTTTCATCAATTAGTAGAGAAACTTGCCCAAACCCGCGCCCTATTCCTAAAGTGGGCCCCTAGGTTGATATATATATATATATATATATATCCTCTAAAATAACAGCTGATCTGGTAGATGAAAAGTGAGTTGAGGTTAATTGGGTATACAGCTGAATAAAAGCCAAGTGCACTCTGTTCAACAGTTCATTATATTTCGCCAATTTTCATTGGCATCATCAGATGAAAGTTGATTGAGGTTGTGGCAATATGATTTATGTTATCATCAGAAAGGTTTGTGGTATGATGTGGATTGTAGTTTTTTTGGATATATAACATGTAGTTGTAAAAATGACAATTAAAATATTTTAATTGTCATTTTTACAACTACATGTTATATATCCAAAAAAACTACAATCCACATCATACCACAAACCTTTCTGATGATAACATAAATCATATTGCCACAACCTCAATCAACTTTCATCTGATGATGCCAATGAAAATTGGCGAAATATAATGAACTGTTGAACAGAGTGCACTTGGCTTTTATTCAGCTGTATACCCAATTAACCTCAACTCACTTTTTATATATATATATATATATATATGTACTTTACAGTTGCAAAGCGGAAACACTGTTAAGCGCGAAGTTCCTTAGGAGACCAAAGATCGGCCGCCTGTGTTACCAGACCTAGGGAATTTTGAGCTAGCTTAGGGAAATAGGAATTTTTATTCAAAACTATGAAAAATCTAGGGAATTCTTAATATTTGTAAGACCATTTAAAAAAATCATTTGGATTCAATAAACTTTCCAAAATCTCACATATATCATTTACTTGGAAATCGTATTATTCGGGGATCACTGAATTCTGTTCATGTGATTTCCCGTCGGAGACTAGAGTGGTGAAATTTCACGAACTGCAAATTACGTCGGGAATCCACCTGGGATAAAGTATATATATTGGCCTCGGGCGATTTTTGGTTTCTAATTTCTCTTTCTCTAAAAATTTCCTTTTTTGGCTTGTAAAATTGTAGTTGATAGATAATATTGTTGCAGATATTATGCCGAAAACAAAGACATTGAGATCATGGTCCCCTTAGGACATGTCAAGGGCGATTGACGCTCTCCGAAAAAAGACAATGGGTTTAAAAAAGCCAGTAAAATGTATAATGTGATAAGATCAACTCTGCAACGATTGGCCAAAGAAAAATGTGGAAATCCATTAGATGCATCTTACAAAAGTTGGTAGGCCACCGGTTTTTTGCAGACAACTTGAGAATGAACTAGTTAATTATTAAATCCGTAAAATAGTTTTGAAACACAATTCAGATTTCTGCTTTTTAATCTGTGCCTTCTAGAAATTGCAAGGCAAAACAGACGTTGATAAAGGTGTTAAAAGAGACATGGGGAATCTAAAATTTGCATTCCACGACATGTTTTTTCAACTAAGCAGAAATCCTTAGCGAATTGGTTTCTTGTACTCATACAGAGTAGATCCGAATAAAAATCAAATCCGAATCAAATATTTGCTGTCTTTTTCATTTCATTTTAGTTAATTATTGTTTAAAAGAAGGATTCAGTAAATATAATACCGATAGATTTTTAATCTTCTAGAAGAGGTTTATGACAAAGAAAAATTTACCCCTGATAGAATTTTCAATGTAGATGAAAGTGGTATATCTATCGTACAGACAAAAGTGGCTAAAGTAATTGGTTTGCGTGGAAAAAGTCAAGTTGCTGCAATGACATCTGCTGAGCGTGGATCTCTCATTACATCGTTGCCTGTATGAATGCAACTGGAATCTTCGTTCCCCCTTTAGATATTTTTCTACACAAGAATTTGAGCGATGAACTGAAAAAAAGGGGCTCAACCGGGAACTATATTTGCGGCACATTCCTCAGGATCAATACATGCAAATTTGTTTACAATGCAGTTCCAATACTTTATAGCATTTGTAAAACCTTCGAAAGAGAATCCTGTCCTTCTCATTTTAGACAGACATTTCAGTCACACCCAAAATATTGACTTAATCGATTTGGCCAGACAAAAATATGCTTAAATTGTATCACTTCTACCCCATTAACAGGACATTCATGGGACCTCTAAAAGCCATGTACAGCTAAGAAATTCGACAATGGTTAGAAGGCTGAGATAGCTATCAATGGCTTCAGAGTTACTGGAATTTTTTCTATTAACCGAAACATATTCACAGAATATGAATACATTGTGGAGGCACGTAAGAATCAACAGCTTGCTCCAAATTCTACCATTTCTCAAGAATTAGACGGGCAGAGAGAATTATATCTCAGTGAAACTGAATTGAATGGTGTTGAAGTTGACCTGGCTGTACCATCAACATCAAGAGCATCTGAGTTGAATGGTGTTGAAGTTGACCTGACTGTATAATCAACATCACGAGCATCTGGGTTGAATGGTGTTGAAGTTGAACTAGCTGTACCATCAACATCAAGAGCATCTAATTTAGTTGTTCCGCCAAAGTCATCTGGATTCTGTCAAGTTAAACTGTCATCCTCAATGAAACGTAATTCTACCCAGAGTCAACCCCAGACTGAACATGAAACACAGCAAAATTCTTTCCGTACAAGCCCAGTTCGTATCAAAGGAGAAAACTCGGACGACAACATATCCTCAGGTTCTTCTGAGTTAGAAATTCAACTACTTGTATCTTCCGTCACAGCTAAACAGGACTAGGAGTGTTTGTTTTGTTGTGTTAAATTTTCAGATGATTGTAAAGGAGAGCGTTTTCAATATACAATTACAATTTTGTTCATTTAAATTGTAAGTGTTCTATTTTTAAGTTTTTCTTAAAATTTTCTCTATTATTTTTTAGGGACTCACATTAGGAAACATTTTTCAAACACACAAATATGCAATGTTCAAGAAAAAACAAATTCACACCTACAAAACTTAATAAAAAAATATAAATAAAACAGACACCTATATACTTCATCTAATTTACTTATCGTTGCACGTCATTATCATTGACAGAGATCGAAGTTGACATGGTTGCCAAAGTATAAAAAAAATTCTAAATCCATTTTAAATCAAATAGGTCACACAATTATTGCAAAACTGGATTATACAACAAAACAAATTAATATTTAATGTAAATAAATAGAAACACAACAAAAGTTAAAAAATAATCTTGTTAAAAACAAATTGAGCCGCTTGTATGCGTCGTATAAAGATGTAAAATGGAACACTTAAACAAAAACAACACTTTTTTCATTATTTATTGACTTTAAAATGTTTTGTTACAACTAAATTTTCAAATGCTTGTTTCTTTTTTCTTCAGATTTATTAAATTTCGGTTTTCTGATCGATAGTGATAGACGTTTTATTATAGAAATGATAGAAGTGTATTAGTTTTTACAGCCTGAGAAATATAACTCACAGTTGAAATATGTAAATTTAAAGCTGCAGTTACACGCTAAAACAAGAATGTATATTTGAAGCAACTACAATAATATACAAAACATACATTTACATATTTCTCTAAGAGCAGTCAAGGGTAGAATGGGACCGTTATTATCACGTCCCTGTTCAAAATAATGAATCAAAGAAGCTACCATCTCTTTACAACGACTATTTAAATTCTTACGTGACATTTTTGAAATAAACACACTAATTTCGTTCTAAAAAACAGATTTTATTAAATAGGTAAAAATATAAAACAAGAGGTATTCACTTTAAAACTCAAAATAATTAGTACAAAAAATAAAAAAGTACAAAAAAGTGTCAACATCGCAACTGTCAAATAAGTTTTACCAATTTATGCTAAAATATCACCTTCGTTCGATTACAGTTACAGTGTGTTCCAAACAAAAATTCTTCATAAAAATTCTTTATAATGCATTTCTACAAAATAAATGAAACATGTTATAATTAAACATTTGTGTATTTCTTTAAGTTAACATTAATAGAAATCTTTAAATATTATTTCTACCCGTATATAATAAAATATGTCTAGTGGCTCTAATGTCAGTATACTCGGCAAACTGATTCTAAAAAAGAACACACCTACCGCCTAAATATTTCGTGTTGGTATCATGTGACCTCACGGACTATGACGCGGATGACGTGCAACGGTAAGTAAATTAGATTAAGTATATGTAAAACATAGTAATATACAAGATGGTCCAGAATTATGTACATTAATTTCTAGAGCTCATAGTACGTTCAAAAATAAGGGTACTTCTTTATGTACACTTTTTTTATAAAACTAAATAATAAGGGAGATACAACCCTCTAAAGGGGTGAATTGAAATTCTTATTTTTTCTAATATCTTCCAAACTGTTTTAAATACGGAGTTCATATTTTGGGAGTGATTATAAGACATTAGGATAATTAATTTCATGTCACCACCTACCACATCCTATATTAATACAGGGTAGTTTTGGAAGGGGGTTATTGCGTCACATGTTTTTTAATTTTTACATATTTTAAAAAAATATTTTAAAAATTGTTTTTTTAGACTTTTCTACGTAAAAAGTAGTCTATAAATTTTCAGTGACGTTTAATAGCAATTGAATTATTTTATCTACACTTTTATTGTACTCGACAGTGAAATTTGTTTAATATGTCTCTTTATTTTTAAATTTGTTTGCCCGCAATATGGCACACTATTTAAATTCTGAGATAACAGACATACTTTTAGTATTAGGGGAATGTTCGGGAAATGCTGCTGCCGCTGTAAGACGCTACAGAGAAAAGTATCCGAACAGAAATATTCCCAATGCAGGACTTTTGTAAGTACTGAACGACGATTGAGAGAAACCGGTTGTCTTCAAAGAAGGAATACAGATGCTGGTCGTCGTAGAGAAGCAAGAAATGTTCGCGTTGAACAGCAAATATTGGATCCTGTAATAAATGACCCCACAATAAGTACACGCAGGTTAGGATTAAGAACGAATATTTTCCATCAAAGTGTTTTAAGAGTTCTGCATGAAGAGCAATTACATCCTTACCACTGTCGACAGGTGCAGGAATTGTTACCTGACGATATGCCACTTAGAGTTGATTTTTGTGAAGTATTGCAAAATAAAGTTCAAACTGCACCAAATTTTTTAAGCAACATTCTGTTTACAGACGAGGTTACATTTACATGACAAGGTATGTTCAATTCTAGAAATATGCACTTCTGGGCTGAAGAAAATCCAAGGGCTACAATGGAAACTCACTTTCAACACACGTTCAAGATAAACGTTTGGGCAGCTACTTTAGGAAATAGTTTCATAGGATACCACATCTTTCCCGGAAATTTAAATGGTAACATGTATTACAATTTTCTAGACAATATTTTACATGATATTTTGGAAGATAATTCATTACAAATACGAAGAAACATGTTTTTCATGCATGATGGTGCTACACCACATTATACAAAAATTTGTAGAAGGTGGTTACATGAACATTTCCCTGATAGGTGGATAGGCCGGGGTGCGGATGCACCGATTCATTGACCTGCTCGTAGTTGTGATCTTAATCCAATAGACTTTACAGTATGGAGTTATTTGAAATCAAAAGTGTCTAACACTCCAATTAATACAGTAAATGAGTTAAGAGACAAAATTGAACAAGTATTTACCGATTTACAAAACGATCCAGTAACACTAAATGGATTAATGCGTTCGCTAAATAAAAGAATTATATTATGTATTCAACAAAATGGACGACATTTTGAACAGTTGTTGTGAAATATTATTTTCGCCATTAATTAAATGTTAAGTGTTAATTAAGTTTTCCGTTAATTTGTAATATTATTGCTAATACAAGTGTCAATTCCAAAGCATACTTGATGAATGTTAAGAAATGTAACGATTACAATAAAATACATGTATATCTTCGAGTGTAAATAAATCGAAAACGGTGATATCTATCGAAATATTACAAGATCACCTTTTTTGCGTAGAAAATTCTAAGGAAACAATTTTTAAAATATTTTTTTTTAAATATGTAAAAATTAAAAAACATGTGACGCAATAACCCCCACTTACCATCCGAAACTACCCTCTATTAATATAGAATGTGGTAGGTGGTGACATGAAATTAATTATCCTAATGTCTTATAATCACTCCCAAAATATGAACTCCGTATTCAAACCCGTTTGGAAGATATTTGAAAAAATAAGAATTTCAATTCACCCTTTAAAGGGTTGTATCTCCCTTATTATTCAGTTTTATGAAAAAGTGTACATAAAGAAGTACCTTTACTTTTGGACGTACTATGAGCTCTAGAAATTAATGTACATAATTCTGGACCACCATGTATATATTGAAAAATATATATATTTTTTTTAATTTCAATTTTTTAAAATTCAAAAACAAAGTGGGATCCTGAGTTTAGGCAACTTCCTTTAGCTTAATTACAGTTTGTTCAACTTCCTGCAAACTATAGATTGCTTTAAAGGTATTGAGTACCTAAATGTTTGCAACCATTTCCTGGTTGAAATTATATTTGACAACTTTCAAAAGTCAAAGGTTTTATGCAGAGAGCAGTACACTTATTTGATGAATCGTTAACATTTTAGTGAGATTATAAATATAGATTCAGGGCTAGTTTGGGGACAGTGTATTATAAATTTTTACCTCAGCAACAATAACAGCGCGTAATAATTCAGTAGTTGTTAATAAACTATATCTTACTCCACGACTTTAACATTTTATTTTATCATCGTCGATCGAGATGAATCGGATACAGGGCATTAAACACAATTCAAAATTATAATTACATTCTAATAGTCCAAGGTACTTTAGGATTCTAACTTTTTTTGTTTAATAATAACACTTTCAGCTATCTATTCCCAAATTTTCATTCATAATGTATTTTTTTGGGCTTTGGCAAAATTTTGTGTTCGTTGATCGGACTAACTGCCCGGTTACGAAATAAAAATATATTATTTTCATTAACTCATGTACTTGTTAATATTTTTGACAATTGCCTTCACTTTCTTTCTAATTTTGACTTGGATCATAAAATTTTATTTCATGCTGAATTAGTAGCACTAAAATATCCGAGGCGGGATTCTCCTTTCAACGATACTATTATACGTGCATTAAATTCTCGTAAAACGTTCTTATTTGTCTTATTTTTTAAATTTTAAAACACAATTACTTTACTTTAAGTAAACTACAGATCGTAAACCAGCATGTAGCATTAAACTACATCCTTATTTGTACTAAATACCCCATTTCCACCCCCTTATCCCGTTTTACGACACTGCCATATCCTTTCCAGATAAAAACTCAGCTTCCCATTAAAGAATTCTGCTCTCTCATGTAGCCAATAAAACATCCCAGAATTCTAAATATAGGTTAATGCATCTCATCCAGTCAATATCTAGACCTATTACAAAAACTTCCCTCTTATATAAGGTAATTCCAGACGAAACCGATTTAGTAGCCATTCCCGGGAATTCAGTTAGATAGAGGATTTTTTTGATTGCGAAAAGTTGTGATTGGCTATAAATAACTCTGGGGGGAGTTGTTTGAGAAGCAGGAGAAGTTTGTGTAGAAGTTTTTTTAAGTCAGGACTATATATCCTTTGAAGTTTGTAGTTATATCCAATTTATATAATTCTCTACATAAAGGAAAGGGACATAAAGTTGGACTATGTAGTTTTTATGAGGCCATTACGGAAATATATACAACTTCATGTTTCCTTTGGACCTTAAAATGCTCTAGAAATAAAAAAAAAACTTTTAAAAAACTTAATTTAGAACTAAAACAGTTTTTTATTCCCTGAATTTAAGTAAACTTATCTTATTTTGAACGGGTGGTCATGTTTCAACAATCAGAATCATGCGGCAGGTAATATTAATTAAATACTTTCTTTTTACTAAAAAAAAAAAAAAAATCAAAATTAAACAAATACCCCAGTCTATCTGTAAAAAAATCATCGGTTACACATAAAAATTTTATACAGGTTTTCCTCCGAAATTACTAAAAAGTTCTAAACGATATATGAGGGATAGCTGATAACAAATCTGTAAAGATGTACAGCTAACTTTGCTTTGTTTTTTAGACATTCACAAAAAGTGGAATTTCGGAATATTGTGGAAGGTATTTTGGTAAACGGAAATCACCATTGTGTGACCATTGACGATCACCATTGCGAAGGCTTCTCGATCTTCTGCTATATGGAATAATTGTCCTACATTTGGTATCTGAGTCCATTCATGAATGTTTTTTAACCAAGAAACTTGTTTTCTTCCTATACCTCTCCGGCCCTCTATTTTGCCTTTAAGGATCAGTTGTAAAATTTTATATCGACATCCTCTTACTATATGTCCCAGATAAGACATTTTTCGATGTTTAACAGTCTTTAGCAGTTCTCTGTCTTTGTTGACGCTCCTAAGTACTTCTTCATTAGTTTTTTTTCTGTCCAAGGTATATTCAGCATTCGTTTATGAACTCACATTTCCAGTGCTTCAATTTTGTTCATGATCGATACTTTTAGCGTCCACACTTCTACATTATACAAAAGTACAGACCAAACATAGCACTTAACCATTCTTTGCCTTAGTTATAAACTGACATGGTTATTGCAAAGATGACTTCATTTTCATAAAAGTAGTTTTAGTCATTGCTATTCTATGTTTTATTTTTATCTCTGGATCTAGTTGGTCCGTTATCACAGTTCAAAATATGTCATTTTGTGAACTTTCTCAACTTGGACTCCGTTCAATTGAAGCTTTGCATCGAGATGTGGGTCACGACTAAACACTAAAAATTTGGTTTTGTTTGAGTTTATTTTAATGCCCATTTCCTCTCTCACCTCGTGAATACGATCAAGCAGAATTTAAAGACCTTTAATATTATCTGATAGAATTACTGTATTGTCTGCATATCTAATCACATTAAGTAATTCCCTGTTGATTTTGATTTCATATGGTTGTCTCTCAAGTGCCTTTTTAAATAACTGGTCCGAGTAAACATTGAACAATGTTGGCGACAAAATGTAACCTTGTCTGACTCCTCGTTGTATGAGGATTCCATCGGTGTAATTATCTCCACTTTTTACGATAGCAGTTTGATTCCAGTAAAAATTTTTAATGACACGAATATCCTTGTCATCTATTTCGATATTTTTCAGTATTTGCATTAATTTTACATGCTGTACTTTATCGAATGTCTTTTCGAAGTCCACGAAACATGCAATTACATCTTTTTTTTGGTCACGGCATTTTTGTAATAAGATGTTAAGCGCAAAAAGTGCCTCCTTGGTTCCCATAGCATTTCTAAAACCAAATTGGGTATCTTTAAGATCTTCCTCGCATTTGCGTCTAATTCTGTTGTGAAGTATTCTGAGGAAAATTTTAAGAGTGTGTCTCATTAGGCTAATTAATTGATATATTGAGCATTTTCTCGCATTGTGTTTTTTTAGGTATTGCGATAAAGATGGATTTGAGCTAATCTGCGGGAATCACTACGGTGTTATAAGTATATTAAATTAAGAAGTTTTACTACTACTTTTATGTTATCATTCTCTGTTAGTTTCAGCAACTCAGTTGGTGTATCATCTGGACCACAAGCTTTTCTAATTTTAGCATTATTTATAGCATGTTCTACGTCGCATTTCATAATTTCTGTGCCGTCAGTAAAGTTTTGGTAGAATTCGGCAATATTATTCCTATCATCTTCAAACAACTCTGATATATACAGCTGCCATTCTTTTCTTATTTCTTGCTCATTTACAATAATTTTGTTATTAGTGTTAACAAGTACAGAGGGTTTTTTTTAAATATATTACTCATTTCTTTCAGTTTTTTGTGCACTTTAAATAAGTCGTGTTTAGATATTACATCCTCCATTTCGTCGCACCTTTCTCTCATCCATTTTTCTTTGGCTAATTTGATCTCCTTTTTTATTCTTCTCTGCAGGTGTCTATATTCTGTTACATTAGATTCTATCAGTCGACGTTGTTCCATTAATTTAAAGATGTCGTCTGTCATCCAGTTATTTTTCTTGATTAAGTTTTTTCTATAATCATTGTTTGTGGAGATTTCGTTAACTTACGTTAAGAAGTACGTATTCTTCTTCTTCTTCTTCTACTTTTTGTAGATCTTTTGATCTGTTTAATTCTGAAGCTGCCTCTGGTTATTTTCTTGGGAGGTAGATTGCCAACTATCCCTCCATCTTTTAGGTGGTCTTCCGGGGGGTCTTGAACCGGGCGGATTGTTTTCTAGGGCAATTTTTGGGAGTCTATTCTCATCCATTCGTCTTACATGGTTGTACCACATCCTCTTGCGCTGCCTTCCCCAACTTACAATATCTTACATTTTGCACTGCTCTCTAATGTTTGTATTTCTCACTCTGTCTCTTCTTGTTTTCCCCATTATCGTTCTTAGGGTTTTCATTTCGGCAACCCTTAGCATCTGTTTCGTTTTGTTGGTATCTTCGCGCACTTCTATGCCATATGTCATGATCGGTCGTATGCAAGTCTTATAGATTCTAATTTTACTATCTGTGCGCATATACGGATTTGACCAGACTATCTCCCGCAGACATCCTGACAGTGCAGATGCTTTGTTGATCTGACTCCTCAGGTCCTTTACTGGGTCGTGGGTGCTTGATATATCTATGCCCAGATATCTGAATTGCATCACCTGTTCTATGGGGTTGTCCTCAACCACTAACTTACATCTGAGCGGATCTTTTGCTATTGTCATACATTTAGTTTTGTTGGTAGAGATGTTCATATTTAGTAGTCGGCTTGTTTGAAAGAACTGAAAGAGCTGCCTTTGGAGATCATCTTCTGATTCGGCAATAATTGCTGCATCGTCTGCGTAACACACCATACCAATTCTTTTGTTACCCATTCTATATCCGAGATTAAGAGATGTTACTTTGTTGATAATTTTGCCCATGAAAAGATTAAACAAGAAGGGGCTTAAACTGTCGCCTTGTCTAATTCCTCCCGGTGTTGGAATATTTTCAGTGAAGTCGTCTCCTGCTCTAACTTTGGTTACGTTGTTGTTATTTAGGTTATGGAGTATCTTTGTTATACTGGTCGGTGTTTCATTTTCTATTAATATATTTAGAATGTCTTCCAGGCGAACTCTGTCAAATGCCTTCGTCAAATCAATGAAGCAAATATACGCTTGCATGCCGAACTCTATAGCTTTCTCTTTTATTTGTTTTATTATAAATACTGCGTCTGTTATAGACCGCCCTTTGTAAAACCTTGTTGTTTTTCAGCATTAGTGATTTGCTTTTCCAATTTGTCCTTGAGAATACCCGTGAAAAGTTTCATTGTTGTATTTAAGAGGGTTATTACTCTATAGTTTTGTGGGCAGATTTTTTGTCCTTTTTTAAATATGGGGATTGTTATAGAGAAGAAGTACGTATTACTGAGGTTAATTATGCAAGGGAAATACAAGGGAAGAGAAACACAGAAACGCAAAATATACTGGCTAAGAAATTTAAGAGAGTGGTTTGGTTGTAGCTCATTCGAATTATTCGGAAGCGCGTCAATAAAATTAAAATAGCGATGATGATTTTCAACCTCCGATAGGAGAAGAAACCCGAAGAAGAAGAAAATGAATTTTCATCAAGCTACGGTCGAATCTATCACTAATTTATAAATGTTAATAACATTGTTTCTTGAAAACTGTTAAGTAGATCTCAGCTAGATCGACCGAGTAATTTACAGTAAAGTTTTGAAATTTGTTTATTACGTAGGGCGATTATTTTAACCATTGTATTTGTCCAAACAGTAAATATAGAGGTATCTACCAGATCGAATCAATTCGTTAAGGCCCTAATTTTAAGATATATTAGAAACATTTTATCAAAGTTATTAATATAAAACCGTTTACAAAGGGCTGAATTTTTAACTTATAAACATTGCTAATAACTTTGATATTGTTTGTGCCACACGCTTAAACGGGGTGCGGCAGATAAACGGCCAATTAGAAATATCTCGAGAACTAAAGGTAACTGAATCATGAACAATTGAAATGAAGGGGTTTTAAATAGTAACCTATTTAATGAAAATATATTCATTCATTTGCTACTTCCGTGGTGCGTTTACAAGTTACAATATGAATTATGGGGCATCTGTCATCCTATGGCATCCATCCCACTGTTACCCTACATAACATAGAATATCTTCATATTACGGAGAATAGCAAAACTAGCATAGCAAGAAATTCTTAAACAATTAAACACAAAAATAAAAAATATAAACTCTGACCTACAACCAGAAATAAGTAAAACAGAAATCAAGAAAGCAATTCAAGAATTAAAAAACCATAAGTCACCTGGAAAAGATGGAATAACTGCAGAGATGCTGAAGAGAGGTCCTATATATTCTCATGAACAAAATATTGACCACAAAAGCAATACCCGATAGCTGGAACGTTACGGAGACACTATTAATGTTCAAAAAAGGTGACCAAAAGAACTTAGAAAACTATAGACCTATAACATTACTAAATGTTGTATTTAAACTACTAACGAAGATCATGACAAATAGACTAACAACTAAGCTTGACGAATACCAAGCAAGAGAACAAGCGGGATTCAGAAAGGGTTTTAGTACTAGCGACCATCTGCTAACAGTAAAAACACTGATTGAAAAGTTGAACGAGTATCAAATCCCATTAAACATGGCATTCATAGACTTCCGAAAGGCGTTTGACAGCATAGAACATTGGGCCATTAAAAACTCACTACAGAACGGCAGAATTGATTACAGGTACATGGACCTAATAACAAACATATACAAAAATGCGAGTACCACAATAAAATTGACGAACGAACACGCTACAGAACCAATAAAACTCGAAAGAGGAATCAGACAGGGAGACACAATATCGCCAAAATTGCTCAATCAGGCTATGGAAGACATATTTAAAAAATTAGAATGGGATACATACGGAATAAGAATAAATGGAGAGCTCTTGAACCACTTGAGATATGCAGACGATATAGTCCTGATAACAGATAAGAAGGAAGAGTTACAGAAGATGGTTGAGGAACTAGATAGAAAAGCGATAGAGGTAGGTCTAGAGATGAACTATAGTAAATCCAAAACTATGACAAACCAAAAAGACCAATTAGAAATAGTAGTCAAATAGAATAAATTAGAGCAGGTGGCAGAATACATATACCTAGGACAGATAATAAAGCTGAACAGGGACAATCAAACAGAAGAAATAAAAAGAAAAACTAGACTAGCATGGGCCTCATTGGTAAACTATCATATTATAAGTATTCTAAAAAATAAAAAGTTCCCTCAATATATGCGAACGAAAGTATTCAACCAGTGCATTTTACCAGTTATCACATATGGCTCACAAACATGGATTTTCACAAAGGAGGACATCGACAGGATATGCAAAACACAAAGAGCAATGGAAGACAGGAAAAGAAACTTATGGATTAGAGAAAAAACAAAGGTGAACGATGTATCAAGACAGGTTGCAAAACTTAAATGGAACTTAGCCGGTCACACTCTCCGGCAAAAAAATGAAGGATAGAATAAGCGAATTCTACACTGGAGACCATGGGAAAAGAAAAGAAAAAGAAGAAGACCACAGATGAGATGGACTGACGATCTTAAGAGAACGGCAGGAAAGGACTGGATGCAGATCGCCCAAAATAGAGACCAATGGAGATTAACAGGGGAGGCCTATGCCCAAGAGTGGGCGTTTAAGGCTGATTAGATAGATAGATAGAGCATGGAAAGGATTAAATTAAACAGAAACAAAAAATAGAATACAAAAATTATTCTATATCTATATAAAGTTGTATTCAATTATTAATATAATATTAATATTAATTTAAAATATATTTATTATTTAATGTGAAAAATCTATATTCGGTCAACATATCGGTCGGTTCTATAAACCCACTGAATATTGAGCCTCTAAACTTTCGTTGTATTCGACTGTGCGGTGCTTCCGCTGCGTGTCACGTATAAAGTTAATGTTGATGCCACATGGTGCCGCTTTTGGTGGATGAGCAGACGTGGAAAACGAATTTTCCACGGTATAGTAACGAGACTTGCACTGAATTATATCTGGCGAAAATCAACTTTTCGCTCTAGGCCAGGATTGGGCCGGAAAGGATTTTTCCTGCCGGAAATATGATGTTCGTGTGCTGGTTTTCCTTGGTGTAATCAAATTAAAAATGTTTGGAAGGAATACTTTGTCGAGAAGATGGGAAAAAAGTATGATGTGATATTTTTGTTACTAGGAAGTGTATTCGAAGAACAGTACAAGTAGGTTAGATTATTAGTAGTACGTTAGGTTTATTTTTTTTTCCTTATATATTTTCTAAAAATATACATTTTTACAGTAAAATAGTTTCGAAACACAATTCAGATTTCCGCTTTAATCTGTGCTTTCTAAAAATTGCAAAGCAAAACAGACGTTGATAAAGGAGTTACAAGAGACGTGGGGAATCTAAAATTTGCATTCCATGACACGTCTTATCAACTAAGCAGAAATCCTTAACGAATTGGTTTCTAGTACTCGTACAGAGTAAATCCGAAAAAAGTGAAAAGATAGCAAATATTTGATTTCACACAAAAAGCGCCTTTGTATCTGTTGATGCGTATTTCGACCTAATAGGTCTCATCAGTACAGTTATTCAAAGGTGTTCTCAACGTGAAAGATCAATATTTTCTGTCTTTTAAGAAGCATTTTAGTGTTGCTGTGTGTAGTTGTCAAGTAAGCTTGTGGAAGGCGAATCAGTGAATATTCTACTCGACCTTTTTAACTGCATCTACAAAAGAGGAGATATACCAAAGGAATGGCCACTTTCAACTTTTGTAACCTTACCAAAAAAGGCAAATGCAAAACAGTGCACTGACTACCGCACTATAAGCTTAATGGGGCATACATTAAAAGTATTCATCAAAGTAATCCACTCAAGAATTAACAGAAAACTAGATGCAGATATTAGTAATACTCAATTCGGATTTCGGAACGGGCTTGGAACAAGAGAAGCACTATTTGCACTTAACGTCATATGCCAAAGATGTCTAGATATAAACCAAGATATATATATGTGCTTTATTGATTACAACAAAGCGTTTGATAAAGTTCGTCACGATCACTTAATGAAACTGCTAGTAGAAAAAAACTTGGATAAAAGGGACATTAGAATTATCTCTAAGATTTACTATAACCAGAAAGCAAATATCCGAATAGAGCAAGAGACAAAGGAGGAAATCGAGATCAAGAAAGGCGTAAGACAGGGTTGTATACTCTCACCGACCTTATTCAATCTATACTCCGAAGACATTATAAACACAGCACTTTCGGATCAAAATATAGGTATTAAGATAAATGGCATCCGAATAAACAACTTGAGATATGCCGATGACACGGTACTAATCGCAGAAACTTGGGAAGATCTTCAAATACTAATTAACAAAATAGAAGAATGCAGTGAAGAACACGGATTATCACTTAACATAAGCAAAACAAAAATAATGCTAATATCTAAATCACCACAAAACTTCCCTGACATAACCGTGCATGATCAAAGAATCGAACGTGTAAGAAGATATAATTACCTGGGAACTGTTATCAACGAAAATAATGATTGCTCTGAAGAAATCAGAACCAGAATAGAGAAAGCTAGAGCCACATTTACTAAATTGAAAAAGGTGTTCTGCGGAAGAGATCTAAGTCTAAAACTTAAAATTCGCCTTTTGAGATGTTACGTTATGTCAGTTCTCCTCTACGGGATGGAAACATGGACATTGAAAAAGATCGATACCAAAAAGATAGAAGCATTTAAGTTGTGGATGTATCGTAGAATATTAAGAATACCCTGGACAGAGAAAGTAACAAATGTGGAGGTTTTGCGGAGAGTGCGGAAAGAGAAAGAGCTGATACTTACTGTTAAAAAGCGCAAACTACAATATTTGGGACATGTTATGAGGGGAGATAAATACCAGTTGCTGCAATTGATTATACAGGGAAACATAATGGAAAAGAGATCTATAGGAAAAAGAAGGCATTCATGGTTGAAAAACTTGAGAGAATGGTACAATTGCACCAATTACCAACTGTTTAGATCTGCAGCATCAAAAATACGCATAGCTTTGATGATAGCCAAACTTCGGAACGAAGACGGCACTTTTAAGAAGAAGAAGTTGTCACACTGGAGCTAATCACCTTTTTTATGTAACGGACATATCACGCCTTGAGACCATTCACAAGGCATGGTCTCATTATGCCAATCAAGAAGTAAAAGCTTATGCAGTGTCTGTAGTAGGGCATCGCCACCATTCTTGTAGAGCTCACTGCAAATTTGATCAATTCCTGGTGATTTATTATTTTTAAGCTTTTTAATGGCTTGGGCAACGTTTTCGATGGTAGGTGGTCTTTCATTTGGGTTGAAAGGATTCCAATCATTTCAATTTGCTAGGGTGTTATCTGCTTCTTAGATATGATGGCCATTAAATTTTGCATCGAAAAATTCAACCCATCTGTTTAGGATTGAGGCCCTATCATTTAGGATGTTTCCTTCTACATTCTTACAGCTCCTTATTCTTGGCTTAAACTCTTTGCGCATTTTGTTTAGATTTCTGTAGAGCTTTAGAGTTTCATTTTGATTTCTTAGCCATTCTGTGCTTTCCAACTGCTTTTGCTCAAATTGTCTTTTTTTCTTCTATGCAACCATTTTTCTTCTCTTCTTAGGGTCTGGTATTCTTCCTTTGCTCTTCTTGTGCATCCAGCTTGATTTATCTTTAGGTATGCCTTGTTTTTGTTATCTGTTGCTTCTTGGCACTTCTTGTCAAACCATTCGTTGTCTTTAACTGGTTTGGTTTTTCCCAATATTTTTGTTGCTTTCTAAGTTATTATGTTTTTACATTTTGTCCACAGTTCCTCTACATTTTTCCCACCTCCAGGCTGTCCATTTCCTCGTCCATTTGTCTCCTTCCACAATAATAAAATATGTCGATTGTTATTCTATCTACAAAATAATTATTGACGAGAAGATTATCTGACGCAAACATGTTGGAGAATAGATTTTCCTTGTTTTATCGTAACGAATGATTTCTGATTTCTGATTTATTACACTTTGGAACTGGTGTATCGACTTGTACTTTATGTATGTACTTTATGGTGTATGTACTTTATAATTGTAATTAGTTTCTTTTTTTTTAAACACTCGTAACTATGTGTAGCATCTTAGATATGCCTAACACTCATTCCTCGTCACCGACCCAGTTCAGATAAACTCTGAATAGAGTATACACTATATGCTAACACCGACTCCCAAGTTTAATATTTTTCCATATCCATATCCTACACTTGAACGAACCTACAAAAAACATATTTTTACAGAATTGAGCAGCGAGCTGTTCTGTATTTTGATTCCATAACACTGGATAGAGTGGCAGGATTCAATTCGGTTTAATTTTCCTCTCAGCATGCAGCTCTTGTGAAAAGTATTCAGAGCTAAAGTTTGTTTTTTCAAGAGATACGAGAATTTTTATATATTCTGTTTTCTATAGATAGTTAACTATATTGAGGTGGAAGTTGAGGTTGATGTTTGTAAATATAAGGCTTGAGAATTACCTTGATATAATAAAATGAGTTGTAGGGTAATTAAGGGAAGGTTTTTGTTGAAAAAATTTTATATGATGAAAATAAAATGGCAATAGAGTAAGATGTACTAAAAAGTTTTAGTATTAGTATTTAGTAAAAAAGATAAAAAAGCCGTATTAAAATTGTATTAAAAAAGAATACACGTAGGTCAACAACCATTTATCGGAGTTGGTTTGTTTTAGGACTTTTTTCCATTCTGTTCTTGCATTTTAATCAGGGTGGACTTATTTCTCTGTTATCGCTTTGGTCCATTTTATCATACTATGTATCTTCCTCAATTTTTTATTTTTCCTTCAATGGTTCACGGTGTTGTGTTACTTCTATCTTGTCTCTGCATAATATTGTTCTGAAGTTTCTGGTTTTGTGTGGTTCTTTTATCTCTCTGATTCCTTTTTCTATATTTTCTCTTTTCTCTAGTCGATGTATTATTTTTTCTTCCCTTCTTAGCAGCTTATGCTTCTTCTTCTTCTTATGCTTATCCCGTCCTTTGCCCTTTTGTAGTCGTCGGTCTCCATTATTCTTTGTTTCTGTTATATATCGAGGTTCTTTATTAAACCATTGTTACCTACTCAGTTCTTTTTATTTTTTGAACATATGTTTATTTTGATGTTTCTCCCATTAAAAATTAAACAATTTTTTTGTTTTTTTTCTACTTAGTATTATGAGTTTTTTTTTAAAAGATGGAACAGTAGGCGGCACTGTAGACCAGCAAAGCTTCATAATATGTTATGAAATAAATGAATTTGTTTTAATATTTAATACTTTTTTATGTTTTAAACAAATTCAATAAATTATTGTTTCTTCCTTACGCCACCTGTTAACGTATTAACAGGTTGAGTGCCAACCAGAAACTGAGTAGATGAGTGGATTTTCAATTTTTTTGTTTTTATAATATCTAGAATGCTTATAAATTTTTAGGAGAAATGAAGTCGTAATTTTTTCAATCTGACCATTGTTTTCAATTATATCGCCATTTTTCATAAGCAGACACCGGTGTCTGCTGTGGCACTGGTGACAACATTTGCCTTTTATTAATTCTGCAGACACAAACAGCAGACACTGAGGTTTACGGCGCCGCTGTCGTTTAAATGTAACCTCAAAGACATACACGTGAGTTAGTAGTTAGTTGAGTTATTATTTTGTTTTATAGCTGTATTGAATACCTATATTGTTGATTTTTCTTAAAAATTATACATCATGCATAATATTAGTGATCGCACAAAGAGAATTATGGCTGCAATTTATGCAAAACAGTCTGCAGCAAGTTACGGTAAGTTTTTTAACAATAAGTGTAAGTTAGATCAGACTGCAAGTAAATAAATGTTTTCAGAAGACAGCTGCGATTCATCAGATGGGGAATTCAGTTCCACAGATTCCATAAACGATCCAGCTTATGTTCCAAGATCGTCAAATTCTGATGATTCTGAACCTGCTGCTCAGGTGCCGCCAAAGTCTAAGATGGAAAAAACGCAGACAGAACGTGAATCATCCGATTCCGATTCGAGAGATACCCCATTGACAAATTACAACACAACAGTCTCCCAAGTCAACCGACCCGTTACAGAAATCAGTGATGGTTGGTCTGAACCTACTGGACGGCAGAAAAATCTTTGTTTTATAGATGAATGTAGTCCTAATGACGCGGTTGTGGCTCAACTTTCAAGTGGTACTCCGTTTGACTTTTATTCTGCTTGTGTGGATAATAATATAATTGAGCATATTGTCCAGCAATCAAATTTATATGCTACACAATTCCTAACAACAATAAATGATATCCCACAATCCTCGCGACTACATAAATGGGAACCCACGACTATTTCTGAAATGAAAAGATTTCTAGGACTTATAGGCTATATGGGTCTGGTGAAAATACCAGCAATAAAGAGTTATTGGTCCAAATCTATATTGCATAATAATAATGTTGTGAGGAATACAATGGGCCGGAACAGATTTCAGCTTCTTCTGCAGATGATGCATTTTGCAGACAATGAACTTTGCCCCCAAGATGATCGCCTTTATAAAATACAGGGATTGGTAAATATGTGCAATACAAATTTTCAAGCGTTGTATACTCCAGGTGAAGTTTTTTGTATTGATGAGAGTATGGTTCCATTTCAAGGACGTTTGCTTTTAAAACAATATATACCGCAAAAAACCCACAAATATTGGATAACAATTTTTAAACTATGCTGTAATTCTGGTTATACCTGGAACTTGGAAGTATATGGTGGTAAAAGTAATAACAATAGATCTACGTCTTTGCCCACAGATGTTGTTCTAAGATTGTCTGAGAAGCTCTTGGGTAAAGGTAGAACTATTGTCACAGACATTTTTGACACAAGTCAATAACAACGGCGATATGATGCAATGCTGGCGCTGAGATCTTCGTTACGTAAAGACAGACAGCATAAGCAAATTATAATATTGATTTGTTTGTTAATTTGTCTTCGTTTGTTTCTTTTACAACACATTAAATGTATTATTTTTTCTACTTATTCTTACTTGTTCAATGGAATAGTAGTACGATCGGTTCGCTAGTCCCAACTTGTTACATATAAGTGATAAGTTAGTTATATTTTGACAGACTACAAATGGCTGGAAATTACTATAATAACCATGCATAAATGCTCATAGCCAATATTAATTGTAAACAAAGATTTATTCACTTGCATTTTATAACCAAACCAAAACTGCGTAAATTATAAAAATAAATCAAAATAAATATTTATATTTTTAAAATTGTATAATCGTTTATAGATTTGCATATACAAATTGAAAAATTACTATTTATAAAACAGATTTTGTAGAACACCATTTGTTTGGTGTAAATATAGTAAACAATTATAAATAAAATCAAATTTTAAAATTAATTACCGCCAATCAATATTTACTTATTCATAAAATATTTTGAGGAAATAAATTCCACAAAATTAGACAGTCAAAAAGTTACAAAGACAATGCTGCATACTTCATTACTGTCGCTAGTTTTGTATGATAAATCCAACATAAACTTTGGTTTTTTTTATCTTACAAAATATTGTATAATACTCCATTATATTAAATGATTCGCTCAGAAGGAGAGTAGCCCAACTGATTTTATTGTGTAATTCAAATAGGTAGTACAATAGGTGGCATTTTATCATATCTTTTATTTCAAAGTGGCTCAATTAGCATTTCACTGCATACCTAGAGATGGCGCGAGTTGTACAGTTAAGCTACCTACACATTTCAAATGATTTAGTTATAAAAATGTAGCCGAAGTATACTTTTTCCAAAGTCAATTTTCCAAGTGGCGGCTTTTGAGCTTCTTTGATGCAAATGCCGACCATTGGCGTGGAAATTAAGAAAAGGGATCAGTTCATCAAACGCATATTTCAAGAAAAATCATAATTTTTATTAATTTTTACATAATTATATTCAGGAAAATTTTTTTTACAGAACAATTTTTTAAACAAATTCAAAATATCACCTTTTGTGCTCCAAAAAATATTTTTTAGGTTTTTGGGTGACTCTAAATAAGATCTATGTCATTTTTCTCAAAAGTTAATAGTTTTGGAGATATAGGCGATTTAAAATCCGAAAAATGCGATACCTAATATGCATTTTCGAGGCTTGAAAAATATGTAAATGAGTATTTTTGAGATTCAAGAGTATTTAAACTAAAGTCTCGACATTGATTTTGGTGAGAAATTGGGGTAATATTTTCCGTAGCAGAAAAAGGAGATCTTTTGAATTTGAATTGTTTCCGGCAAAAATGTCCGGCACCCTTCAACCTTCGATTTGTTTAAACGCGGTATTTTTGAATAGGAATCTTCAAAGGACAGAATCAGTTTTTTTTTTCAAATGTGAGCGGGCTCACAACATCTAATAAATAACAAATTAATTCTTTCAAATTAAAGCTTGTTAATTTTAGTGATTTATAAGAATATTGGACTTATTATTTAGTTTTTACATAAACCATAATATTTTTTTACAATTATCTGTAAATAATGGTTCATTCTGTCAGAAAATTTTAAAAGATTGTCTATCCAGCAAGGACAGAAAATCTCAAAATATTGTCTGTCCAGCAAGGACCACGAGGAGGTATGAGCCTTCCTTGCCAGGAAAGGAAAGGGTTAGGTATGTTAGTAAGAATATAAAGTTAGTTTTTTTTTCATTTTGTTTTTATTATTTTTTTTTTTTTTGTTTTTATATTTTTTTTTGTTTTTTGTTTTTTTTTGTTCTGACTCTATACAGTGTGTCGCATTTAAGATGAAGATACCCCTATATTTCGGCTATTAGAATAAATACCAATTTGAAATTTTGCACAGTCATACAGGTTGTCAATTCACATTTTTTAAGATAATCAACTGAAATTTAATTTTTAAACACGGCCTACTGTTAATGCACAAACAGGTGAATCTTCAATATTTTGCTTCGAGTTAGAGATATCGGAAAAAGTTATTTGGAAAAGATGTTCCAAATATTATTATAACCCCACATAACAAAGTTTTATGTCAAAATTCGCACTTTTACTTTTTTCAATAATTGAAGAGCTTATTTCCAGTGTCTTAAATCCAAAATTTCGATTTTTTTAATTTTCTTTTTTTAAACTTTATAGATTTCTTCAAGTCTAAAATAAAGTTATATGTACCAAAACAACTTCTTATTTGCCATTTAAAAGTGCATATGAAAATTGTAAAATTGTATAATTTGTATGTTAAATTTGTATGAAAATCTGTAATTTCATGGATTTCATTATATGGATTTAAGACACTTTGGAAATAAGCTCTTCAATTGTAGTCAGGATTCTAAAACGGACAGTTGGCTGTCCCGAGATGCATCTTTAGACAGCCAATTGTAGATTTAGGATCGAGATTACAAATAATACTGAAAAACTAAAATTGCGAATTTTGTCATGAATTTTGGAATGTGCGGTTACAATAAGTGGAATAACTTTTCCAAATAAGTTTTTCCGATTTCTCTAACGCGAAGCAAAATATCGAAAATTTACCCTGTTTGTGGATTCGCAGTAAGCCGCGTTTAAAATTTAAATTTCAGATAACTAACTATCTTAAAAATATGTGCACTATCAACATGTATGACTGCAAAATTTCTAATCTGTATGTATTTTGATAGCTGATATATAGAGGTGTCTTCATCTTAAATGCGACACACTGTATAATAATGAATACTAGTGTTCAAGATGCATCGCGATAGCTGTAAAGAAATTAATTAGAAGGACTAAAAAGAATCGTCAGAGTCTTCTGAAGTCGAATCGTTCCCAGGTTGTATAACTATTGGTGCTATTGCCGGTAAAACAGGATATTCATTTTCTATTTTTACAACATGAGCTTCGCAACTTTTCCACACATCGCTATTAATGCCACTAATTACTTCTCGAATATTCTCAATGGCCACTGCGCTTAATGTTGGTGACTGATTATATTTTCGCAATCGTTTTTTTACGGTACCCCAAACCATTTCAATTGGATTAAAAATGCAATAGTATGGAGGTAATCGCAAAAGAGTATGGCCGTGCCTGCTGCAAATGGTGTCAATAACGTATTCGTTTTTGAAATTCCGACTTTTGATCATTCTAATTAATTCTTTTTTTACTGGAATCTTTTTAGGAACAGTGATATTTTTAAGTTCCATAAATTTTAAAATTTCGTCCTTTTTCGTGTTATTATTAGGTATTTTATTTAATATGCGGGAATGATACGACGCATTATCCATAACAATCACTGAATTCGGCGGAATATTGGGCAAGAGTTGTTCAACAAACCACTTTTCAAATAAATCGGCTGTCATATCTTCGTGATAATCGGCAGAAGACTTTGTTATATTTTTGGCCGACAATAGCAATGCATTAGATACAAAACCATCTTTGCTTCCGGCATGAAGAATAATAACACGTTTTCCTCGTGAACAGGGTGTTATGCACACTTGTTTGTGTTGTCAACCCAGCCGTACTTGACAACATCATGCGTATCGAACCAGGTTTCATCTAAATAGATTATGTTTCTGTTTGAATTACGATACTGTTTTATTTTACTCAAATACTCTCGTCGAAGTTCAACAATACGCCGAGATTCCATTATTACCATTCGATTATCTAATTTCTTATATTTAAATCCACAACTTATCAAAATCTCGCGCAGTGTTTCCAAAGATGTATAATTATATTCAGGGAAATCTCTCAATTTTTCACGAATCAGTTCTAAAGTAGGCACTCTATTTTCTTTGTAAAAATTGTAAACTGTTCGCTGAATAACGTCTTTTGCAGCAGTGTCAATCCTACCCAATTTTTTATTTGGTCGCTTTCGTTTTAAGGAATGATCTGTAACAATGCCTAATTTAATAATTGTATATATCGTCTTATACCCGATTTTTGTTAATACATGAATTCTCGAAACAATTGCATTATCAGCCATCAAAATATTTTCTTTTTTCAAACACTCATACATATTTAAAACTATTCTTTGGGATTGTACGTGCAAATCTTTATTTTTTAATTCGGGGCTGTCATTAACATAATTGTCATTATCTATTGATAACACAGAAGTTGATGCATCTTGATCATTCGTATCAAATGGTCTCCAAAATGCCATCCTAGAAAAATATAATATTACTTACCTTATTATCCGCCTCTGATAGCTGCTTGCAAAATGAACTATTTAGGGTGTCATATAGCCAGACAAACAGGTGTTCCATCAAGATTTATTGCGATGCGCTTCGCTGTTGCCAAGTTTAAAATTATTGAATGTAACTTTAATACCATAATTAATATATCTGCAATTTTTCATGTTTCCAGGTAAGGTATAAAATCAATAAAATTTGGAAAAAAATAATACAATTCTTGAAACCGTTTTTCAGAACTTGGATTCTTAAAAGTTGTCTGATTTCTTAAAAGTCGATCATTATATCTATAAGAGTATTACCGCTAAATTCACCAACATGGCAACGTCGATATAGACCGAACATCGAAATCACCTCGGAATTCTGTCCAGACTACAATGTTGCCGATATTCGAAAATTACTTAGAGTATAAGTTATATATACAAAGTTCACAGTTGCTTTAATTCATTAGTGAAGAGTCCATGGAAATATTAGTACCTAGTTAATTAATTTATATAGATATATTTTTTGAGAATATGTTCATATTATTTTTTAAGAGTGTCGTTCGTTGACTAGCAATTGAATAATAACGAATAGAGAATAGAGAATATTTTTTAAATATAACCTTAGGAATTTTAGGAAATATGTCTGACAACCTTGATTTGAAAGGCGGTCTCTTTGAAATCAGAGTGAGGCATATTTATGTTGGAAAATTATTAGTGGATGTACTATAACAGTTGGGCCAGTGTGCAGTATATTTTAGACATTCTCACTCTGGTTTGGTGTGTTTGTATCACTCTTGTCTAGCGTTCATTCGTTTTTTACAGTACTATCAGCCATTTATACAGTTTATGTTTATGAGTAAATTATTGTATTTTATATTAATAATGATTGTATAAGAAGATGTAAGGTTGGGATGTGATTCTGGAAGAATTAGGGGTCATTCCGTAATAACTTCACTGTAAATAGGTTGCAACGCATAGGTTGAGGTAAATAATGATACAAGACATTACTTGATGCGGTGTAATTCGATTAAAATAAAACAATAGACTACATTACTTATTAAAAAACTGCATTATGGTTATGCAGTCCACACATGTTGGTTGCTGCATAGACAATAACAATAGCGGAAGTCGTAATGACAGCCGTTGACAGCATCCTACGTCAAAATGGGTGGCAGGGTTGCCAAGTGTAATTTTTGTGATATCCTCCTCCTTTGGATCAGACGCGACGCAAAATATGACTGATACAAAACAAAACTGATTATCGGCGAGGGCTTGAGACAGACCTCGGGCATCATTCATGGGCGTCTTGGTAACGCTTAGGAGGGCGCTTGGAACGCCTGGGTCTCTGCATAGAACCATTACTCTTTGCAGGCAAAGAGGTACATCTAAAGACACTGGCTGTGGTTTCAGGTACACCAAAACCTGTGCATTGCTGCATTGGCTTTGGGTGTCGTTTTGGGATAGTCTCTTTGACTTCATCTGGGACACCTTTCTGCAACGTGGTTGAAGGTCGTCCTCTACTACGTAACTCATGTAGAGGTGTTATAGACGAATTGGAATCATCCTCCACAAAAGCATGGAGAGCCGATATATAATACTTTCCAATTGCTATATCCGGGTGCGTTACAGTTACTAACTCTTACAAAGTAGGAGAAAGTTGATTGAGGATAAGGTATAAGCCATCGCGACGCGGCGCAAATTTGGAAGACAGTCCTGCATCACTATTACTAAGGATGTGAGTCTTTACGAGAACTTTCTGTCTTTTTACACTTAGCCGTTGTGCTTTTATGCGACTCAAATTACGTATGTTTTTATGTTTTGATCCGTTATAATAGATATATCTTAAAATTTTAATAAGGAAAGCCCAAAATAGGGAAGACTTTGCAGAAGTCATCGCTAACCTTCGCTAAGAAGACGGCACCCAAAGAAGAAGAAGAAAAGTTTAATACATCCTTCTAAAAGTATTTCAAGGTTTCTCCTCATTTATTTGGCCTAAAAGATATTTACTTTGTCATATTTATAAAATAAAATAATATATGCTGATAAACAATTTTCAGTACACAACTTTTTTTGTTCTCAAATTTAATCGTCTCTGTTTTTCCATGAAGCGATCAGTTGGATAAAATTTCCTGGCTGAAGTCTTCACCATAAATCATAACGAGGAATTTATTTGTAAATCGTCATGTTTCTGTGTAGTAAATCTCCAGCTAAAATATAATAGTGTTTGTTATTATCAGAATATCTCTGCAGATGGCATCCGTGATAAATTGTTCTACTTCTGCCAAAATAGATATCACAGGAATATACGGCGCTTGAGGCGGCGCACATAGGCGTCGAAAGGATTTGGCGTTATACCTCTCATTTTCAACTCAAGTAATAATTATAGACTGGAATATATGCAGAGTGCATAAATATAGATGCATATATTGCATATTTTTCTCACTTTAAGGTACTTTGCATATTTAAGATAAATACGATTTATTTTACATATTTTATAATAATTATCCTCTCTTTGTTGGAATTTTAAAACTTAGATGTGAACGAGGTCATTATCTATTGCTCATGATCTATGTGAACTTTTCCATAACTAGCAAGCAAGTTATATATACCTACCTACTTTTGAAAATTTAATTATTTTGTTACTTCCCGACTAACATTTGTTTAACGTAAACGTTGTATTGTGTTTACTGTTTTTAAGTGCTATATAATAAATTTAAATATGTCTTCCGTTTAAAAAAGTGCTCGGATGAAGTGTTTTTCCGAGTTAAAGGTAAGTTGAGCTTAAGTATTTTGCAAGGCCTGTTCCAAAATCGTAAGTAACATTCAGTTTCACATTTCACTTTTTAAATGCGGAACTGACAAATAAAAGCATCGTGACCCAAAACAGAATTTTTTAGAAAAGAGTATTTTTATTGGACAAATTCACTCTTACTTATTTAAAGACGGACATAGAGAAAAGCATCAAAACAAATAATTTTAACAAATTGTATATAGGTAGGTAATCTTCCTCGAAGCAAAAGTTCTTTTAGATTAACCAAAACTTGATTTGCTTTTTGTTTCACAATTTTTTCGGTAACTCAAATTTGCGGTAGTGGTCTGACGCGTTATCCAAAACGACAACGTTTTCTTTGTCTTTCGGCAAGTTTAGAATTAACGTCAAACCATTCTTCATATAGATCCTCGTCCATTTCGTCGTAATAATCAGCGGTTCCCTTCTTGGCCAAGAAAGTTAATTCAACCCATGTCACAAAACCAATTTCGCTTCCAACATGAAGAAGAACAAACCAAGGACCTCTTTGGGTTGGAGCTTTCAGTCCAATAGAGAGCCGTTTTATCAAGGTATCTCTTGGATTCTTGATCGTTGTGTCCCTCCCTTCCTTTTTGACTGAAGCATCGACGTTAGTCCAAGACTCATCAGTATAAACAAGGTTTACATTATCCTTCTTCCTCAATGTTTTTATTTGTCTGAGGTACTTGTGTCTCCAAAATATGATATATTTTCTTTCCATCATTATCGAATTTTGACCTCTGTTACCATATTCAAAACTCATGTCATTTAGTAGCCTACGAAATCTGGTTTTTGAAAAAGCTGGTAGGTCCTCATCATCCTTCACTCTGTTTATTGTGCTGTCAACGGTTGGTGGCATGTTTTCAAAAAAAAAAAAAAAATCATGGACCATTTTCCTTTTTCGTGATTTCACTTCCTCATTGTTAGTATTTTCTCGTCAATTGGACTTAAAAATATTTTTCTTCCTTTTTTGTACCGGTTTCAGTTCGTCTTGCTGGGTCTCTACGGATGTCATAAAGTTTGCGAACACTCACACCGCACATTTTCGAAACTTTTTTCACAGTATTAGTCAAGCTGTCACCATTTTTTAAGTTTAGATGATTCTTCTTTCAGTGCCTATTCGTTCCGAATATTGGCAATCATTCTGGCTATAATTACTTTATTAACTGATGCTTTAAATAGATTCGTTGTTGTTGTGGAGAACCATTTCCTCAGGTTCTTCAACCATGATATTCTCCTTCTCCCAATTCCTCGCTTTCCGAATATTTACCCTGTAGGATTACCTTCAGTAATCTGTATTTAGTGCTGTTTCTCATTATATGTCCGAGATATTCCAACTTTCTCCTTTTAATGGTATACATCACCTCTCTTTCTTTGCCCACTCTTCGTAATACGGTCTCGTTGGTTATCTTGTCTGTCCATGATATCCTTAGAATCTCTGTCGTCATCCATGTCTTATTCTTACCTTCTTCGTTCTTCATAAAATTGTCTTTAATGTCGTCTTTTGTTTTCTTAAGGGATTCTATCTTATCTTCTGTGCTTTCCGTTGTATTATCGATTTCTTTAAATTTTCTATTTAATGTTTTGCTGACTATTTCTTTTACTTCGCTACATTTCAGTTTTCTCATGTCATGTTTTTTTACAGTTTTTCCGCGTATTTTCTTTAACTTAGTTCTATACACGCCCACTAAAGGATTGTGGTCAGATTGAATATCAGCGCCTGGGTAGGTTTTAACACTGTTGGAAACTATTTCGATATCTTTTGTTAACAAGCATATAGTCTATTTGATTTCTAATAATAACGTCTTCTCCGTTGTCTCTAGGTGATTTCCACGTATACAGGCGTCTAGGCGGTAGTTTGTAAAATGTGTTTAGCACGATTAAGTCATGCTCAGCTGCAAAGATACTCATTGTTTCTCCGCGTTGATTTCTCTCTCCTAATCCATGTGGACCAATATGTTGCCCTTCTTTTCCGTTACCTATTTTTGCATTGAAATCTCCCATGATTATAAGGAGTTCGTGTCTCGGTATATCTCTTATAAGGTTGCTTATTTGTTTGTAGAATTCTGATATTTCTTCATCACTATGGTCTGCTGTGGGTGCATAGACTTGTATGATGTTTGTGTTCACCGGTGACGTATTTATTTGTAACAGGAGGATTCTATCGTTCACTGGTATGAAGTTGTTGACTTGTTTGGCTATACTTTTATGCGTGATAATTCCAACCCCATTCTCATATTTACTATTTTCTGATCCTGAATAGTATACTCTGTAGTCTTCTATATCACAATAACTTGAGTCAGGCCACCTCATTTCACTTATGCCCATTATTTCTATTTTCATGCGTTCCATTTCTTTAATTGCGCATTGGATTTTTCCTGATTGAGCCATCGTCCTAACGTTTCAAGTGGATATCCTCTTCAGACAATTCGTGTGGACTTTTCTTAAAGGTGTTTTATTGGGTATTTCACAGGGATTTTGCATATTAACGACCTGAGAGGCCCTGTGGTCATGGGAATGACCTCTCTTGCCGGATCTTGGTCTCCGATGTCCATGATCAGTATGCGAATTTTTATTGAGTTGTACAGCCATTATAATTGTACTAGAGATATCCATAGGGATCTTTAATATAGTGGTTTCTCGTTGCCTTCTATATTCTTACGCCGTTGACCAAACCATTGATTCTTCCGCCTTTGGGGCCGGTTTCTCAGCCCCAGGACAAAAGAGTGCCCTACCACCTACCAACTCGTCCGCCCGGAGCCGTTGGTCGGTAAGTGGGGGACTGCTTATACCGGCAATCACTCGGTCCCTATCTGCGTTAGCCATCAAAATTGATGTTGTCCGCCCTCTAGCGCGTGGAGGTGCAGATTCGGATTTTTCCTTCATCGAGATTAGGACCTTTCGGCATTTCCTAATCTCTCCAGAGCTTTAGAAGACAAGTTTAGATGATAGTTTAATACATTTAACACCACGCGTTTTACTTGCACACTAAGAGTCACACTCTGTTTAAAATTCACGACAGATACTGGCAATGGCCCTTAGATGTAGTTACTTTCATCCGCTTGCAAAAATGAAATCGAACTGAGCTTTCATATATTTTTTGAACGAGTTTTTGGTCTAGTGGCCTAGTACTTAAATCGACAAAGACACATGTTTGCTTTACTTGAACAATGGGGACTAAAACTGATTCCCTACTCCTAATGACTTTATAATGATCTTAATTTCCCAAAGAACGTGTTTACAATGGAAGCTATTGAAAATTGTTAAATATAGATAAGCTGTCGAGAACGAATTCTTGATATTTTACTTTTTTATAGTAATTTTCTTCATGTTATTGTTTAGTTCGACAATGTAACTCTCTTATTTATACATCGATGATTGAATAATGCTTTAGTTGAAACAAAAATGATAGTCTTTTATACAACTGTAGGCAATTGTTATGTGCGCGTATATGCTAGTGCTAAGATTCTTAAATCCGGTCCTGATGCGCCGCTCGGTGCAAAGTTAGATTCTTAATATAAGTTAAAAATACATTGAGCATCTTACCTGTACATCATTCTAACTGTGAAATCTACTATAGGCAAGAGATACCTAAGAACCTAGCAGATAAGGTAAGGGCATATTTCTTATGAGCTCGTATAGGATTACCGGTAAAGGCCTGAAGCAAGAAAATATAAGACTGTTTTAGTTTGCGGAACTTATACAGATACATTAACGTAGTTTTAGTTTCTATGAATATGTTATGAAGGTCAATACACCCATACCTCACCTCGTCAATACACCCATACCACAGTTTAACCCTCTTTTTTATACTATGCCCATACACTCGGCATCTCAGTCTGTAGTCTGAGTCTGTACTCTGTGCTCATAAAGCGGCTGGTTTAGACTTGTCTGTGAGTGTTTTATTTACATATTTTATTACCGACTATTACACATTAACTGGAAACATTGGAAACAATTAGGGGAATTTTTGGAAAGTAAATATATAATTTATGTAAAGCTGCGGCCATTCAATAGCTTAATTAAACCCTTACATATCTACAATAGTAACCGATTTTTAAATTTTTAAACGCACATTTTACGTCAAACTGAAGCTACCAGTGACGGGCCCAGAATAGGTTGGTTAAAATTTAAAAAATCAAAATACATAAATCTATTGTACAAAATAAAACAAAATGGAAATTATAGAAACAAGTTTTTTTTTGATAACATGGATTATGTTATTAATAACGAAAATAAGAAAGTCTGGGTTAAAAATATCCATTTTATATTAAATAATGATAAACAGTAACACAATTAACATTGTATTTTCCAATACGCGCGAAATTTTTGACATGTATATTGACATTTAGCAATTCCGTACAACACTGCGATTTTTAATATCTATGTGTTTTTTTTAACTGATTTGATAATTTCATTATTTTTTAGACAAAATGCCACCGAAACGATTATCGACTTCAGAGACTGTTAAAAAGAGATGCCGAAAATCAGTCACGCTAGGAACTAAACTAGAAGTATTACGTCGTATAGAAGCTGAAGAGAAAATTTTTGAAATTTGTAAGGCAATGGGACTTGCGAAATCTACCATTCAAACTATTCGCGATAAAAAAGAAGACATTTAAGCACATTTGCAGTCGGTTGCAAAAAATGGCAAATGGCAAAAAATGGAAAAATCATTGATTATATGGATTGAGGACAATAACAAACGGAGAATTCCAATGAGTCAAATGACTATCAAAGAAAAAGCTTTAACTATTTTCAAAAATTTGAAGAATGGAGATACCGATAAAACTGCTGAAGATATCTCATTTCAAGCAAGCCGAGGATGGTTTGAAAAATTTAAAAATAAATTTAATTTGCACAATTTGAAAATAAAAGGTGAAGAAGCTAGCGCCGATGAGGCAGCATCTAAGGAATATCCCAACATTTTAAAAGAAATTATTGAAAGAGGTGGTTATAAACCTGAACAAGTGTTTAATGTAGATGAAACAGGACTTTATTGGAAGCGAATGCCTGATCGTACGTACATTTCAAAAACCGAAAAATGTGCGCCTTGTTATAAAGTGTCTAAAGAACGATTAACTTTGCTACTTGGTGCAAATGCCGCTGGTGATTTTAAGCTAAAACCACTTTTAATCTATTTGTCCGAAAATCCAGGGCCTTTTAAAGGACTAAATAAAAATCAATGACCCGTTATATGGAGATCCAATAAGAAAGCTTGGATGACTAAAGCTACTTTTGAGGATTGGTTCAAAAATCACTTTTGTACAGAAGTAAAAAAATATTTCCGAGACAATAAATAACTTAAGCAACAAGGCTTTGCTAATTTTAGATAATGCACCAGGGCATCCTACTAATTTATCCGAACTATTGCAAGATGTCAGGATTGAGTATCTTAGGAAAAATACAACCGCTTTGATCCAACCAATGGATCAGGGTGCAATAGCCACTTTTAAGGCATATTACCTACGCCGAACTTTCCGACAACTTATAAAGGAAACCGATGGTAAATCTTCAATTCAAGCATTTTGGAAAAACTATAACATCAAGGATGCTGTTGATATCATCAGTGAATCATGGAAAGAATTAAAATTAACAACAATGAACAATGTTTCGAAAAAAATATGGCCAGAGTGTGTAAAAAATACCGATGAAGAAATTAATATCCTTCCCGAAATTAGGCAAAACATTTTGGATCTAGCACATGACCTCGGCTTTGAAGGTGTGAACGAAGGTGATGTGCTTGACATACTTGAAGCTGATAGGAAACGATTTCATATGACGAACTCATCCAGTTACAAGCAGAACCAGCAGTTGATAAAGAGACAGAGCCTGTTGTATCGAAACAGCTAACATCAAACAATTTGTCGAAAGCTTTTTCTTATTTCGAACAAGGTATAAATATCCTCCTTGAAAACGACCCTGACGACGAACGTAGCACTAAAGTTTCTTGAGAAATTAACTCTGTTATAAGCTGCTATAAATCACTAAAAAACGAAATAGACAAGAAGGCAAGACAAACAACGTTGGACAATTTTTTTAAGCCAGGCCCATCCTTACCAGCGAAAAATGATGACGACAGAGATTTGCACGGTAACATTTCTTCATCGTCATCAAATTAAAGCCCTTTTTAAAGAAAATTTGTTTGTATATACGAACATGTTTTATATAACGTGAAGTTGTTTCACTTTTGTTTATAGATTATTGTTAGTTTATTTAATCTATTACATGTTATGTTATGTACCAATGTATGTGCTATTTTGCATGTATTTTTGATTTAAATAAAATAAAAAGATAAAATGCATTTTTAGCGATAAACCATCACATATTTAACAAATTTTTAACCGATCCCATTTATTTTCTATGAATTTGTATTAGAATAATTGATTCGTTATACAGCTTTTCGCTTTACGGCCAAGTTTCGTGGAACGTATCTAGGCCGTAAAGCGAGGTATTGGTGTATAGTATTCCCACGATTTGTTTAGAACTTGTTTCACTATGAATAGCTGGTCAGTTGTAGATATTTCTTGTCTATAACCGGTTTGATATTCCCCGACAATATTCTCAAATAGTTGTTGGAGTCGTTTATTTAGTTTACAAGTAAAAACTTTGTACGATGTGCACAAGAGTTTTCTAGTCGGTAGGGATCTTTTCCTCATTCCAAATCTTGTTCATAAGCATATGCATTTGTCTTACTACCAGCGAATTAGGTGTTCGCTACCTAATTTATATAACTCAGAGGTGACGTTGTCAATACCTGGAGCCCGGCTATTCTTCTGTGCTCGTATTGCTTGTTTTACCTCTTCCATCGTAGGGGTTCTATAGTTTTCTGTATCTCCCTCACTGTAATACATGTCAATTTGCTCTTCATTTTCTAGCGTCCTTAGGAGAGTTTGAAATAGGTTTTCCAGACTGATTTTAATTCATTTGGATTACTGGTTATTTGCTCTTCTTGATTTCTGCATATACTTGTTTGGGGTTTGTATCCTTCTCTTAAATTTAGGTAGGTATCTATACGATTTCCTTCTATCGTTGCTTTGGAGATTTTCTACCATTTTCCGTATATTACTCCCCTCTTTTTTTTTTCTTTGTTCGGTATATTCTATCGGCCCCCCGTCTTGCATCTTCGTAGCTTGCTCTTTTTTCTGTGGTTTTTCTTCTCATATATTTCTTATGTTCTTCATTTCTTTTCTGTATGCCATTTTTATACTCGTCATTGAACGATTCTCTTTTAGTTTGTTTCTTTTTTTGCCTATGATCTTTTTTGCTGTGCCAATTACTTTTTTTTAATTTCTTCCCTACGTTCTTTGGTTCCTAGGCTGCCTGTATTTGATAATGTTTGTGTCATTGTTGTCTCATAGTTCTGGTTGATATCTTGTTGTCTTTATCATCATCATCCAGCCTTAAGAGTCCACTGCTGAACATAGGCCCCTTTCTCATGTTTCCAACCCCGTCTATCTTGAGCTGCTCTTATCCAGTTTTTATTGAGTCTTCTTAAATCGTCAGTCCATCTTGTAGGTGGTCGACCGACGCTTCTCTTGTCTTCCCTTGGCCTCCATTCCACTAACCTCTTTGTCCATCGCCCATCTGTCATTCTGGCTATGTGTCCTGCCCATCTTCATTTTAGTCTGGCTATCTTCTCGATGATGTCAGTTACTCCGGTTTTTCTCCTGATGTCTTCGTTGGTTATTCTGACTCGCAGAGTTATTCCTAACATGGACCGCTCCATTCTTCTCTGCGTAACTCTCAGTTTGGTAGCTGCTACTTTTGTTAAGGTAAGTGTTTCTGCTCCGTACGTCAAGACTAGGAGGACGCACTGATCAAATACCTTTCTCTTTAGGCATGTGGGCAGCTCACTTTAAAAGTTTCTCTTTGTTTTTCAAATGCTGCTTTTAAAAATTTGGATTGGATGACAAAGGGAATAAAAATAGATGGAGAATATCTAAACAACTTACGTTTCGCCGATGATATACTTATAATAGCTGAAGATCTAGGTATAGCAAGAGAGATGGTACAGGAACTCGTTGTGGCTACAGAAAATGTAGGTTTAAATATAAATATCTCTAAAACAAAAATCATGACCAATTTGGTACCCAACCAGTACATCAGTATTGGTGGGAAAGAAATAGAACTCGTAGATAGATATAAATACCTGGGACATAAAATTATGATTGGCAGGGATAACCAGACTCATGAACTGAAGAGAAGAATCTTGTTGTCTTAATTTTTGTATATCTAGTTGTTCTGTTGTTCGTGTGGACATGTGCTTCGAAGAAATGGTCTTGAAAAACTTACCATCCAGGGAAAAGTAGAAGGGAAAAGAAGTAGAGGTAGATCTCCTACACGATACACGGACCATATTGTTGCTACCATTGGCGCTCCATTGTCAGAATGTGCTAGATTGGCAGAAGATAGAAAAACGTGGAGGAACATTGGAAAAATTACCTAACAGCTTCATGATATCACGATACCTGCATCAGGTTAACGACTAAGAAGAAGAAGAAGTTGTTCTGTTGTTTGTTCCTATGCTATTTGTTCCTATTTTAACAATCTATTGATTGTAAGTTGAACTTTTAGTTCAATAGTTTCATAAAAACAATTAATAACCATTATCAATTATTTAATGAAATAAAATTGAATTTGATAATTATTTCATTTCATCTACTATATGTTTTTTTTAATTTACTACAATTGTATGGCTCTGGTAAAATAATCCTACTCTCCAGAGTTTACAACATTGATTACGCGTGAAAATTTATAGCCATTTTAATTTCAAAATTTTTAATTTTGAATACTGTAGATGAAGAAAATCGTAAATACTTGTAAAAGACATTTAAAAAGATCAGAATGGGCTTATTTCGTACCCTTACTATCTTCCTAAAAACCTAAATCCCATAGATGCTGTGAAGTGCACTCCTCTGGAAATAGACTAGTTTGAAAATATAGGCTCACGTCTATACACTTTATCAAGTCCATTGTCAACAGGAGTATGACAACTTTGTAAACATCCTACAAAAGATTATGTGACGAGGGGTGAGACAAAGGGGAAGGAATTGGGTAAATCGAGACGATGTTAAGATTAACTATGATGTTCAACTTGGTTAATATTAGAAAATAAGTGATATGTCACACACTATCAGAGGAGAAATATAGGACGCTCAATACTGTATGTCCGATATGAAAATGAACGATATAATTTTGTGAAATACGCTTTTGAACTCAGTCGATACTCGGTTAATATTATTTTCAACGTATTGTCAATATTATAAAAGAAAATATTATGTAGAAAATGAAAACAAAATACTTTTTAGAGTTTGTGGAGTTTAATTACAGTATAACACTGCGATAGTGAAACGACTAATTGAAAATATAAATTTAAAATGAATGAGACCTGGAAAATTTTAAATAAATAATAACAAACATAAAAATCACATTGAAATAAATGAAAAAAAAAAACAATCAATTTAGCAGAGCTAGTACACAAAGACTGCATCTGAAAAAAAAGGATTTATCAGTGCTGATAATTTCCAACGGATAAAAATAATTGTATAACAGGTTAATAATTGATATTATAGTCCACTCGCTCAACTCGGCAGTATTTTGACAAAGTCTGACAGATGTAGAGTTCTAAAAAGCTGTGACTGCTCTACTCTATCTAAAGCCTTCTATAAATCGATAAAATATTTATATAAAAGGCTTTTTTTTGTAAAATCCTACCACATTTTCCCAGTAGCCATGGGCGATTTCAATGCAAAAGTCGACAAGAGAAGAGCTCGAACAATCACAGGTCTACAAAAAAAACTTTTTAAAAGATGTTTTAAATTTGACAAGTGATTTTATATAATTTTGGTGTGCTGATTCCAAATCTGCAAACCAATTTTTTCTATCAGGTAAGATATTTTAGCAAATTAAAAAATAAAAAAAAATGCTAAATGTGCTTATAAATACATTTATTAATATATTTTAAAAATAAGAGTAATGCTCAAAATAAAGAAAACTACATATTTTATATGCACAACTTAATGAAATATTTTCCTTTATGTCAAAAAACTGCGTTTGGCAGTTTGGTATGTTGGTTACATGGCTATCCTAACTTTGCTTGCTGCTATTCTGAATAGTCCGGTTGTCGATGTATTAAACCACTTTCTCAGGTTTTGAAGCCAAGATATTCTTCTTCTCCCTGGTCCTCTCTTTCCAAATACCTTGCCCTGAAAAATGAGTTGCAACAAGCCATATCTCTGTTCATTCCTCATAACATGGCCAAGATATTCCAGTTTGCGCTCTTTGATGGTGTTAATAATCTCACATTCCTTGCCTATTCTACGTAGGACCTCAACATTAGTCCCACGATCCACCCATGAAATTCTTAAGATACGTCTGTTAGACCACATCTCTAATGCCTCTTAAGGAAGCTTCGGAAAGTGTCCAGGCCTCTACTCCGTATAATAAGGTAGAAAATACATAGCATTTAATAAGAGAGATTTTGGTAGGAAGTGGTAAATCATGACTTCTGAAAAGAGACTTCATTATGAACGCTGATCTCGCTTTTCCTATGCGTTGTTTTATTTCACTGGAGTGATCCAATTGGCTGTTAAAGTTGGTACCAAGGTATGTATAGCTGTCCACTCTGTCAATTGGATATTGGTTAACCAAAAGCTGTGTATTTAATATTTCGCGCTTACTGACTACCATGTACTTTGTTTTCTTCGTATTAAGATCAAGTCCATGTTCTCTACTTATATGTGATATAAGCGACATTATTCTTTGCAAACCGTCCAGACTATCTGCAAAAACTACTGCGTCGTCGGCATATCTAATGTTGTTTAGAGGCATGCCGTTGACTAATACGCCTTCTTGTAATTCTCCCAGCGCTTGCTCGAAGATATATTCAGAGTATATATTAAATAACACCGGGGACAGAATGCATCCTTGCCTCACTCCTCTATCTATGGAGACTTCCTCTGTCAATTGATTATTCCTCAATATATATATATATATATATATATATATATATATATATATATATAATATAAAATTAATGTTTCTTGGGTTTAGGTTCAATAAAGATATGTTACATGTGGAACAAGATTTTATTTTCCATTGCAATCAATCAACGTTTCGGCAATGTCTGTGTCACGTTTTACGTTTTGAATCTTGACAAAGGCAATGGTTTCCTGCCGAAACGTTGATTGATTGCAATGGAAAATAAAATCTAGTTCCACATGTAACATATTTTTATTGAACCTAAACCCAAGCAACATTAATTTTATATTAAATATAATACGGTTCAAGAAACTCAAAACTACTATATATATATATATATATATATATATATATATATATATATATATATATATATATATATATATCATCATCAGCCATTTTGCGTCCACTGCTGAACATAGGCCTCCCGTAAATAATTCCATTGCATCCGATCTTGAGCAACTTGAATCCAGTTAGACTGGATGCGCTTTAAATCGTCCGACCACCTTGTTGGAGGACGTCCTCGACTACGATAAGCATCGTGTCTAGGCCTCCACTCTAAAATTTTCTTTGTCCATCTTCCATCTCTGACCCTAGCAACATGTCCTGCCCAGTTCCATTTCAGGGTTGTAATTCTGTCAACTGCGTCCGTCACACCAGTTTTTCTCCTTACTATCTGACTCGAAACTTTGTCCCTGAGTGATACGCCCAACATTGACCTCTCCATCGCTCTCTATGCCACTTGTATCTTATTAATTAGTTTTCTGGTAAGTGTCAATGTTTCTGCTCCATATGTCAGAACTGGAAGTACACACTGATCAAAAACTTTTCTCTTCAAGCACATGGAAATAGCTGATTTAAAGACTTCCCTCAGTTTTCCGTAAGCTGCCCATGCCAGTCCTATTCTCCTTTTTAACTCTGTTGTTTGATTGTCTCTTCCCAATCTAATCTCGTGGCCCAGATACTTATCTGTATATATATATATATATATATATATATATATATATATATATATATATATATATATTCCTTAATAGAATCTCAATGTAAAAAGGAGCACTTTATTCGTCTTTGATACCAAGCATATTGTTCTACCAGATGCAGCTGGAGGCCAAAATAAAAACCAAGCTTTGTTACGGTTTTGTTCTTGGATATCAAAACTAGTCGAAGTGAAACATATTTATCCTGATCGTGGATACTCCTTTGGTCAGTGAGACAGAAATTTTGGGGTTATAAGACAGGCCTTAAAAAGAGTTTAAGATGTCGAGGAACCCAAAGTCTACCTAGAAAAAATCGTACAGTGCAGACAAACTCCTTCTCCTCTCTGCCTCAAACATGATTTTTCTATATGACTGGGATTAAATACTTTTTCCTTATTTTTTGAAAAGCCTGTGAATAAAGATTTTAATTTTAAAATACAACAGTATCGCGGCTAAAGAATAAACCTTATGGGACACTGGCTGCTCTTAACACTTACTTTGAAATGTATACCCTTATAAATATGCAAAAACGTTGCCACCTAACCGTACTCTTACACTTTTGCCTTGGGTTTCTATTAATAAGTCTAAAATAAAGACGCGAGAGACTTGTTTGAGTACTTAAGAAAAGAAAGTAAAAACTACTACACTTTTATTTCAAGAAAACACACCAGCTGAAAAGGACAATGAAAGTAGTGCTGATGACTCAGATGGTGAGGAAATTTAG